>CM068720.1:15059847-16292347 GCA_035079005.1 Fraxinus americana
TTTTTAAGAGACTAACCACGAAACTAACTAAACATTTAAGGCCATTGTATGTGAAGGCCTTAGTCAATGGTATACCTGTGGCGAAAGTACTCATCGACAATGGAGCAGCCATATATATCATCCCATCTAAGATGATTGAGGAAATTTGTAAAGACAGAAAGCGATATTTTCCCAATAGAAGTTTTTCTCATAAGCTTTAACGGAGGAGGAACTTCAGCTAAAGGTAATGGCACTGGACATAACCGTGGGAACAACTACTAGGACCACAGTCTTCTTTGTGATAGATGGTCCTACTACTAGTGGGAGATGCACCATTCTTCAATTGAAATTGGAGGGAAGCCATGCCTCTATAAAAATAATGAACAGAGATTCAAAGGCCTACCACGCTATAATTTATGCGCGCTCAGCATGGGAGAGTTCATCACTAGAATTATTATAAAGTCCTTGCATTCTTGAATAGGACTCAGTAAGTTTTTTTGTCAAATTTTGGGGCAGTGTCGGTAACCAAAATGCTAGGAAAAATGGTATCGCCCAAGGGCGGAAGGTTTACTAGGGCTCCAATGTCCCTCAGGGTAACTGACATTGGGCCAAGGGGGAAAAACAAAAATATTGTACTCAGACGACCAAGAACTTAGTGTAATTGGAAAAAGCACCGGATCATAAATTTGGGGATGAAGATCAATTTCTAATAAATCAGAAATCCTAGCACGATCAAAAATCGCCTTGGTGGGGCCATGATTTACCATACGTGCATGCCATCTATGAAAAATAGTATCAGTTTTGGGCTAAGTGCGAATACCTTTCTCGTGTATTGACCTCAATGGTAGAGAGTTCAGAAAAAGAGGTTCTTGAGTACAGGGGAATAGCTAACCCACTGCTGCTTGCCCAACTGATTCAGCACCATTAATTGATGGGCCTAAATAGAATTCCTGAAGTTCAGGGTTGGCTGGTGGAAGAAAAGGTGAATTGATATACGGCCTGGTGAAGAGGTTTTGAAAATCTTCGAAACTAGGGGAGTTGTCAGAAGGGCTTTGTGGAGTCGCCATTGACTGCAAAGTACAATTTTCATAAGGAATTGTGAGAAGCGTAGTACGGAATGTCGAGATGAAATAGCGTGTCCCTTGGTTTATAGGGGCTACATGGTGTTACAATTTTTAGAGATATAGAGAATTATCGCCAAATGAAAAGAATGATTGGGATTATCCGCCTTTTTCAAGAATACAAGAATTGCTAGAAAATACAAGGGAAGAATATAGCATAAGTGATATTAATTTTGCCATAATTTGGGGTAATTGTTGACATACAAAAATGAGGTCCAATTAAAAAAGTCCAAGAAGTGGAGCTCAGTTGAGGAATTTGAGGGATATGCCCAAATAAGACTATTGTGAAGTATAGTGGAGACCCATAAACGGATGACTATCATTGCCCATCCTTACAGGACGCCCAGGATTTGAGCAAATGAAATGCTTTATTGTCGCTCAGACCTACCGTCCCATTCTCGCCCAAGCCTTCGAAGACGCCCAAAATCTGGACGAACATAGCGTCCCGTTTAAGCGGTGGTTATTGAAGCAGTTTTTGAGCAGTCTTATCAAATTCCACGATCCAAGAACCTCGGTTGCAAATAGTTAAGGAGAGTAGTGACAGCAGTTTAAAAATGACAATTCCTTGATACGTCAGCCATTATGAAGAAAGTGGATAGTTATAGATTGACAAGCAGTTTCCAAACGGTTTCACAATGAAAACTGTTGAAGGAGTATAAAAAATAGGAAGACATAGAAAGAAAGATCCCGAATCAATCACTCTCAAATAGAGAATATATAATTTTACTTCTTTTAACTCTTATCGTCAACTTTCAAATTACTTTGTGTGCATGTGCCCCTTGGAGGCGTTCTGTTTCGTTTTTCATTGTAATCTTCATAAATAAAGCACATTTCATTGAGACTTTGTCTTAAGAGGTTTGTTCCTTACACAATCGTCTGAATCATCTTTTAATTGTTAGCGAGACTCGATAAATCCGCGCAAAGCAATATATAAATACACACACTATCGCTAACATATACTTTAGTTAAATTTTATTTGAATCGTAAAAAATACATTTTTATAATTATAATAATCAACATCTTATTTTAGTTTATAAATTTACAAATATTTTTTTTGTAACATGCGTTTTTATGTTATATATTTAAAGTATCTATAAATTATATATAATTAATTAGAAACTCTAAGCCCCCGTTTGGTAAACATTTTGAAGGTAAGAATGTATTGTTACTGTTGATGTGATGGGAAAAATATGATTGAAAAAGAAGGAAAAATTATTGATGTGATGGAAAATATTATTTTATTGAAGAATGTGTGGTTAAAAATAAGTAGAAGAATAACAATAAAAAAATTAATGTGGACAAAACAAGGCCTAAATAATTTATTAAATATCAACTAGCATGCATATTTACAATTGTGTGAAGTCTTTAAGTATTAATTATTAAATAAAACAAAATAAATTGTAACTACTAGTTAAAAAATCATCTTTTTCTTCGTAAGGACATTTTAGGTATATTGACCTCCTTTTAAATTATATATAGCTCAAAAAGTGGTCTGACGGTGTATGGGATACTCAAATATATAAATATGCGAGGTTAATGATATTTTTGAAACATAAGGAAGTGTCTATTTTTATCAGAAAGGTGAAGGGATGTCTTTGATATTGTCTCTGAAAATAATAAAATACAACTTAAGAGTTGCAAGGGCTTAACCTCCAAAACAATAAGTTCACAAATGAAACAAAAATTCAAGGAAGGAATTTAAATTGTGGAAATTACATAGAACCAGAATTTTAAAGATTCAATTTCAAAAATCAGATTAAATGTTTCGCTTTTAAAAAATCAGATATTTTATTTTCAATATTAAATATTAATTGTACGATTTTCATCCCAAACCCTAATAAATTTCATTCCAATTTTTCTCTTCCTTCTCTCTTCTCTCTCTCTCTTATTTCCTTTCACTGTCACTCTATCTTCTCCCTCTCTCTACCTTCTTTCTTTTCCACTCTCCTCCCTCTCCGTCGGCAGCCCAACCTCCACAAGACGGAGGGAGCAACCCTACTTGATGGTGATGCTTCCGTAGCTGGTGTCATGAGGGGGGGTTATGGAGGTAGAGGCCGCGGTGGATGCTATGACCACCGTGAGGGAGGTTTCTCTGCCACGTCGCTACGCCCGCCGCGGGCATCACCGGTGATGATGGAAGGCCACTTCTATCATCTCCAGTCGCTCGATGCTGCTGTTATCTGTGTGTGTATAAGTGGTATGAGCTTGTTCGATTGGTCGATTGTGATGTTGGATGTTTCGATAGGTCGATCAAGATGTTAGATGTTTCAATTGGCTGTGGGAATTGATGTTGTTGATCATAGTTTTGAGTGGGCAGGTAGGGAACTTTGTGGATAGAGAGGCTAAGGCTAATTAGTCGACTGTGTTGTTGATTTGAGGGGTCGGAGCTGGATATCTCTGGTCTATGATTGTGGTGTTGTGGGTACGGTTATGGTGATGTGTGCTGTGGATGCGATGGTATGTACGGTGTTGTGGTTGTGCAGTGCTGTGTGTGTTGGTTGTGCAGTGATATATACTGTAGGTGTGGTGTGCTATATGCGGTGGTGTTGCAGTGTGATGGTGGCTCGACGTTGTGCAGTGGTGCTAACCGGTTGTCGTGAGGTGGTGGTGTTGATGGGAGTGGTGAGGTGGTGGTCACAAGTGTTGGTTGAGGTCACAAGTTATTTGGTTGTTTGTGACCATTATATTGATTAATATGTGACTGATAAACAATATTCAATGAATAAAAAGATAAATTGTGACCTAAAAAATTGTTAATTTGTGACCGATAATTTGACAGTTTGTGACTATATACTAAATTGTGACTAATAATATTTGTGATTTGTGACCGATGAATAAGTTATGACGTATAAATTTTTTTATTTGTCACCGATAAACAAATTATTACTTATAAATTTTTTGAATTGTGATTGTAAAATAATTTATGACCTATAAAATTTCTGATTTGTGACCTATGAACAAATTGTGACACAAAATTTTTGATGCGACCGTAAAATAATTTGTGACATTTCAATTTTTTAGTTGTGACCAATGAACGAATTGTGACATATAAATTTTTTGAATTGTGACCGTAAAATAATTTGTGACGTGTAAAATTTTTGATTTGTGACAAATTAATAATGTGACCAATTATATAGAATTTGTGACCAAATTATATGAAATTGTGACCTTAATATATTTAATTAATAAAATATTTATTTAATTAATTAATTTGTAAATAAAACGTTAAAAAATCTGAAATTTGAAATTTTAAACCTTATCTCTTAAATTTGAAATGTGTGAAACTTAACTTCTTAATTATAAAATTTTCCCATTTAAATTTCGTATGCTTGAGTCATATTTCAAGTCAGCATATGTCTAGTTAGATACTTGATAGGCTCTTGATCATTGTTAGAACTTCAATTTAGGGTTGGCCGGCTAATTTTTAAGCCAGTTTTATTAAGTACAAATTATTTGGGCCAAGCTTGAGAATTCGCTATATAGCCCAATTATTTTATTATGGGAAAAATTTAACGTGACCTTATGATAAATCATGTTGAATTTAAATGTTTGTAGAAATCAGGCATTTCTACTGTTTAACACATGTTTCTCTTTGTCTTTCCATTTTTTTTTATTAAATATTTCGTTTTTTAACTAAAGAGTAACAGATTGGGAGTTCCCTAATTCATTGTAGGCGAACCAAAACTTAAAAATTAAACATTTAAATGTTAAATGTAAGTAAATCTCAACTTAACGATCAAATACTCATGATTTTGCCCTACAAAGAATGAATTTTTTTGAATACCGCTGTAAATAATAAATTCTGTAATAAAAAAATTGCAAATCTGCCCAGTTTAAATCAAATTTTTCCTTGAAGGAAACCCACAAGTGAGAATAAGCGTATTGAGCCCATGTTTGAGCCCCATTCCCGTAAGAAAATATATTTTAGAATAGTGACTTTTTTGAATAATGTGTGATTAAAAAATAAGAAAAAATTTTCAATTTACGAGTAAAATTATTTTACGGGAGAATGTGATTGAAATTAAAATTTTTTTTTTGAGAAAAAAAAAAGAAGAGTTTTCTTGAATTTCCATCTTGTAAGTGACAAATGCCACTGTTTGGTGGGATTTTTTTTTTTAAACATTGTTTTAAATAGTAATTTTTTTGGAGTGTCTGGTTAAAAAGTAGATTTTTTTAATTTACGCATAAAATATTTTTATTGTGTGAATGTATAGTTAAAAATGAATATATTAAAAAAAAGAATTTTAAAAAAATAAAAGGCAAACAGGGACTAAACGTGACCTTGAATCATTGTTGCAATGTTCTACAACGAAGTTTTATTCCACCAATTTTATAAAGGGAAGAATACATAAATAAGGTGTTTACTTTTACCAATTTCAAAAATACCAAAACATGTTTTAAATTTCAAAAATCAGGTTTCTTTAAATTTTTAATTATGAACATAATAAATATGAAATTATTTTATTATTAATATGTCAAGGTCACAGATATACAATTTGGTCACAATTCAAAATTTTTTAAGTCACAATTCAAAATTTTCATAGGTCACAATTTGTTTATTGGTTACAAATTAGAAATTTGAAAGTCACAATTTGTTCATCGGTCACGGATCCCAAAATTTATGAGTCACAATACTTATTTAAGTCACAATTTATCAATTTATTGGTCACAATTAATAATTTTTAGGTCACAATTAATAATTTTTTGAGTCACGGAGTATTTCTTAGTCACAATTTATTATTATTGGTCACACACCAACAAATTTATTGATCGCAATTTGTGACCACCACCAACATACCACCACCATCGTCAACACCAACACCACCACATCCCAGCAACAAAATCCGTGTTCCAACGCCGAAGTTTCCACCACCACCACCACTACACAAAACTGTCCTACCACCACCTTCACCGCGCCTGATCCACCACCACCCTACAGTCCCCAACCACAACTGAAAACACAGCCCACCACCGTCCCCTACCGGATCACGGTGGTGCAGATCTCTTGACCGCAACACAAGAAAAAACCCAATCACCGCACGACGCACGCAGCAGCATCACTTATTTTTCCCGCGACTGGAAGATGCTGGTGAATCGACGCCATTTGCAGCGTTGTCTTTCAGTGGAGGCGTTGCAGTGGCGGCGAAGGGAGGCGTTACAGTCTCTCAAACGGACGTCTTGGCCATATTATCTTTTGACGGATGGGTGGAGAACAACAGATCTGACCCGTTCTCTGCTACTTCGCCGGATGTGAGAGAGAGAAGAACGGTGCAGACGATAGAGGGGAGTGGAGGCGGCGATGGGTGGAGATACTGGAGACGGCGAGAGGGTAGAAATGGGGGAGAGTTGGAGTGACGGTCGGTTTGTTCCTATTAGGGTTTGATTAGATTAATTATATAAAAAAAAAGTTTTTAAATTTTTAAATAAAACCTGATTTTTGAAATGTTAAACTTGTAACCTTATTTGTGAAATTGGAAATCTAAAAGCAAGTGTAGGTGTAATTTCCTCTTTTATAAATTGCTCCATCCAGAATTATAGATTGACACACAAAACCATGTTCCTCACAATTATTTATTAGTGTTATGTTATATGGGCTGCCTCACTTTTCTTGGGCCGACTGTTTGAGTCCATTACAGTGTTATCCAAGTTCTAGTCCATTACTTGACAAATCGTGTTTTTGAAACACACCTTTGCCTTTGTGTGTTTGTTTATTCTGGCCTTCCATGTGGTCTTGTTCTGATCGTTGGATCTGATCTGTTGGATGGAATATATATTGCCTCTCTCAATTGTCACTTTTTACCGTGTAATGAATGTGTGTATATTCTAGGGTTTTTTTCTCTCTCTCTGGGTGTTCTGTACTCTTCGTCTTTGTGACTCAATCTCTGTAATCTTTGGTAGATTTCTTGATTGTATTTAACATGCAATTAGTGAGATTGTAAGGGGTACACTATAGAGTTTTTGTGTTGAGTGGCGAGAGAAAATATTAGGGAAGAAAATTTCTTCATGCATTCATTCTGTTAGGATTCTTGATGAGTGGATTCGAGCAATATCTACTTGCAGATGTTCAACGTGGTGATTAGACCGAATGCTGAACATTCGGGTCTTAAGAGGTGAAAAATCTTTGTGTTCATCTCCTATTTTTTATGATTTCGATTTCTACAAGTTTTTATGTTTACAAATGTTTGGTTCTATAACGATTTTGAGACCAATAAGTGGTATTAAAACTCGTCCTTTATAATTAGGCATTTGGGTTTTTTTTAATGAAACCCTAGTTTCGAAAATTTTATAGATTTGTAGATCCAAAAATTTTTGAAGTTTTTTTTTGAAAACAAATTGTGTTTTCTAAAAAGTATTGGTGTGAACTACCTTCGATTCAATTTTTTATTGGATCTTTTAAAGATTTTGTGTTTTCTGGGATTAGATCTAAAAGATCTAGTTCGATCAGTTACTGTTTTTGAGGTTCTTGGTGTTTCCTCTAAAAAATGCATTGACTTGCCTTTGATATGAAAAATCTATTTTTTTACTAAGCTATGGTGATTCTCATCTCAACTCACTACTAAGTTGTGGTAGTGATTGAAATTCGTTTTGAGTATTGGTGAGTTGAGTTGACCTAGTCCGATTCTTACTGATTTCTTAACTCACTACTGAGTTTTAGTGAGTTACCGTGACTCGTTGGGTTCTTTTGCATAATCCTGGATTTCTGGTATTCTTTTATTGTTCCCTTCATTCTGAAACTTTGAGGTTTCAGACTCTGATATAATCTTTTCTATACTCCTTATTTATTATTATTATTATTAAATTGTTCTTGTTTAATTTGATTTGGTTATTAAGGTAAGTGATCTAGTGCTGCTTACCTTTGTTCAAGATCTCGTGCAAGAATCTAGGAATCTGAGGGAGCAGTGGACCAAAGGGTCATCACACCTTAAACCTGTCAAATTGACAAAGTACATTTGATAATTGCTTGACTAAATTGATCATCTTAATCTGTCGTTAATACTTGAACTGCCTAACTTGTTTTACAGCTTGTGTAAAGAGTATGATAATTAGTATTATTGTAATATCCTGCTTTATTCTGAATTTACATATCCTGTAATTTTCTCACACTTCTTGAATCTGTTATACTCTCTGTATGGTATACTATTGATATTGTGATCTTATTTGTTGTTATGTCTACTGCACACAAATTTGAAGTTGAGATTTGAGAAGTTACAAAAGATTTTAGTTTTTGGCGCCAAAAGATCAGGGCTCTGTTGTTACAATAGACGTGAGCTGCTGCTATTGATGGGACTTGAGGTATTGAAATTAGTGCATATAGGAGACAAGAACTATATGATGCTGCTTGGAGTTCTATCTTTCTTCACTTATCTAATAATGTGATAAGAAAGATTGGAGAAACCACCACTACTGAAACTCTTTGGACTAAGTTAGGAACACTTTACCTAAGACAATGCCTAATAAATGCTATTTTCTAAGACAATTCTACAATTTTAGATTTAATTTCTTTTCTACCCTAGAAGATAACATTGATAAATTCACGAAACTGATTCAATACTTAGTTAATTGTGATGAGAAACTATTTGATGATCAACAAAGTGTGGCCTTATTGAATTCCTTAAGTGATAAATTCAAGGAACTTAGAAATGCTTTGGAATATGGGAGAGATGAACTTACTGTTGATATTATTCTCTTAGCTCTAAGGAATAGAGAACTTGAATTAAAATCTGAGTTCAAAGACTCTAAAATTGGTGAAGGGGTAAATGTTAAAGATAAATTGAACCAAAATAAGAAAAATAATTTGTGTAATATAAATTTTATAAGGAAGGAAAACCCCAAAATCCTAGATTCAAAGAGAAGAATAAGAATCAAGTGAAATCTAAGAACCAAGTCAAGAAACGTTACTATTGTAGAAAGACCGGACATGACTACTTAAAAAAAATATCTGATATGAAAGATAAGTCTAATTTTGGTGGATCTAGAGCTATTGTCTGCAATAATGAATCTGATATACAAGTAGTAGTCCTTGTTACTGCAACCAAGAGAAACCCAAAAGAATATGTTCTTGACTTTGGCTGCTCTTTACACGTGTCCCATAAAAGAATGGTTCACTGAATTTGTTGACCTGAATGGTGGTCAAGTTCAAATGAGGAATGATCTGACCTGTCAAATAAAATGAATTGGAAAAATTAACCTTTTATTGAAAAAAAGTCACATTCTTGAGTTGCCTGAGACCGGGTATGTGCCTGATCTTAAGAGAAATCTGTTTTCCTTGGGTGAATTGGATAACAAATATGAAATAAAAATTCATAAGGGATTTACCAAGATAAATCTTAACAGCAAGGAAATAATCTCCTCTCCCAAAGTTAATGGGATCTACATCCTACAAGCTGAACGATTGGTGAGAACATCTCTACAACTGTAAAATTCTTCGTTGACAATATAAAAGACTTTACCTTATTAGTGAAAAGATATTAATATTTCTAAATAAACTTGAAAGTTTTGGAAATGATAACATTGAAAAATTAAAGTTTTGTGAAGTTTGTGCCATTGGAAAACAAAACAGATTACCTTTTAAAATTGGAATTCATAAATTCACTTCAATTCTTGATTATTTACACGCGGACTTATGGGGTCCAACGTCTATAAATATCTAAAGTGAATTTAGATTCTATCTACTTATAGCAGATGATTTTTCAAGAAAAATACGGACATTTATTCTAAAATTTAAATCTGGCACTTTCCAAAACTTTAAACAATGAAAATTGATGATTGGAAATCAAACAAATAAGAAAGACAAAGCACTAAGAACGAAATATAGCTTGAATTTTGTAATTTTGAATTTGATTCCTTTTATAAAGAATCAGGAATTTTGAGGCACAGAACAATAACATACACTTTTCGGCAAAATGGTGCTGCTGAGAGAATGAACAAAACTTTATTAGAAAAAGTTAAATGTATTCTACTAAGTTCTAGCATTCCCAAACTTTTTTGGGGAAAAGCTTTGAAAACTGCCACTTATCTAATTAATAAAATTCCTTGAAGTGCTGTTGATTTTCAAATCCCTAAAAAACTATAGTCTGGAAAGTTTCCAGATTACTCCAAACTTAAAGTTTTTGGCTATGCAGCCTACTCTCATCAAAATAAAGAAAAACTTGAACATATGTCCTTAAAATGTGTTTTTTTGGGTCATGAAAAATAAACTAAGGGATATAGACTTTGGATAAAAGGTCAAAATGGTTTCAAAGTGATTATCAGTACGAATGTCACCTTTAATGGAAATGAAATTCTTTGCAATATTTCCTCATATTAGAAATCTGTTGAAGTCTCATTTGTTAATGAAACTATTTTGGAAAATCAAGAAAATGATCTTATCGAACCAAATGATTTGATTGAGGTGGAGATCACTCAATTTGAAATAGATCAAGCACAAGATGAATATGAAAATGAAACTAAGTCACAGAATTCCACCCTTGCCGATTACCAGCTAGCCAGGGATAGAGGTACCGGAATCAGCAGTGATGAATTTGTGACCCTGTACTCTGCATTAGAATCTTTTAACCCTGAACCTATTACCTTTTGAAGAAGTTGTTAACTATCAATAATTAAAACTGTGGATAGAAGCCATGAAAGAAGAAATTAACTCTTTGATTAAAAACAATACTTGGATTATTGTTAATAGGCCTAAAAATCAAAATGTAATTAACTGCAAATTGATTTATAAAATTAAAGAAGGTGAACCTAATGCTGGGAGTAAAAAGTATAAGGCTGGAGGGTTTACTCAAAGAGAATGCTTTGATTATAATGAAATTTTTTCTCTAGTTACTACATATGCCTCTATCAGAATTATGCTTGCTTTAACTACTTATTTTAATTGAGAATTGGATAAGCTTGATGTTAAAACTGTCTTTCTAAATGGTGACCTTGATGAAACAATTTACACGAGTCAACCAAAGGGTTTTGAAGTGAACTCTAAATCTGAAAATGTTTTCTTATTAAAGAAGTCTCTTTATGGCTTGAAACAAGCACCCAAACAATGGTATAAGAAGTTCAATTCATACGTTTAAAACTTAAGCTTTATTAAGAATAATTTTGATTCCTGTTTCTTTTTCAAAGGCCCAGGAGGACCTGAATTCATCTACTTGTTATTATATGTTGATGATATTTTTTTGCTTGCCATGATAGTTTTTTAAATCAAAATAAAAACTGAATTTGAAATAAAGAGATCGAGGCCAAGCTAAAAGAATTTTAGGCATGAAATTTAAAAGAGATAGAAGTAATTGTACTCTTTATGTGAATCAATGCTCTTATGTGAGTAAAGTGCTTGAAAAGCTTTCTATGTTTGAATGTAAACCTATTACATTGCCTATTGCAAATCATTTTGAACTCTCACGTGAACAATCTCCTAAAATTGAGGAAGAGTTTGAAAGAATTAGTCAAATACCTTATGTATATACTGTTGGTTCCATTATGTATCTTATGATATGTACAAGACCTAACTTGGCTCATGGTATAAGCATCTTAAGTAGATTTATGGCCAATTTAGGTGAAACATGTTGGCTGGCTATAAAATTGATGTTGAGGTATTTAAAGGGTTCATCTGATTTAGTTTTAAAATTTTAAAGTTGTAATGAAGGTATAGTGTTGAAAGGCTATACTTAGATAAAAGAAGATCAACTTCTTCATATGTCTTTACACTTTGTGATGGGTATATTAGTTGGAAATCCCAACTACAAAAGCTTGTAGCTTTATCTTCTACATAGACTGAATATATAGCAGCCTGTGATATTGTTAAGGAAGGACTTTGGTTAAGGGGTTTGTTAGAAGAGATCGGTTTTATTAATGAAATGGTTTGTATATATACAGACAATTAGAGTGCTATTTATTTAAGCAGAAATCATGTGTATCATGATAAAACTAAACATGTAGATATAAAGTTCCATTTTGTAAGAAACATGGTTGAAAACGGTCTAATTAACATGGTAAAGACACCAACTGAATATAATCCTTCTGATCTTAGAACTAAAGTATTTACGTTTGAATAAATTTAGAAACTGCTTCAAAATTCTAAAATCACTTAGAAGGTAGTGTATTTAGAATATCAAGTTTGTTGTTTACTTTGGAATTGAAACTAACTTCAATTTTGTTTCTTATTACATGTTTTTTAGGGCAAGTGAAACTAGGAAACTGTTGCTAGAACCACTAAATGATTCAAGAATAATTCAGCAACGTGGAGAATATATGGGTTGCTGTCTCACTATTCTTGTGCCGACTGTTTGAGTCTATTACTATGTTACTTGGGTTCTGATTCATTACTTGATAAATCATGTTTTTGAAACTAGTCTTTTCCTTTATTTGCTGGTTTATTATGGCCTTACATGTGACTCTGTTCTGACTGTTGGATCTAATATGTTGGATGGACCATATATAGCCACTCTCAATCATCATTTTGTACTGTGTAATGAATGTGTGTATATTCTAGTTTCTCTCTCTCTGTGTATTCTGTACTCTTCGTCTTTGTGATTTAATTCTTATAATCTTTGGTAGATTTCTTGGTTGTATTTAGTGTGCGATTAGTGAGATTGTAAGGGATACACTATAGAATTCTTGTCTTCAGAGGCGATAGAAAATATCAGTGAAGAAATCTTCATACGTTCATTCTGTAACAATTCTTGATGATTTCAGTGGATTCGAGCAATATTTAATTGTAGATGCTCAACGTAGTGAGTAGGCCGAAGATTGAACATTCGGGCCCTAAGAGGTGAATAATATTTGTGTTCATCTTCTATTTTATGCGATTTCAATTTCTACAAGTTTTTATTCTTACAAAGTTTTGGTTCTATAATGATACTGCGACCAACAGTTAGTAAAATTTTGCAGAATATAATGTACATTTAAGAACAAAACGTAAATGAAGTTATGCTAAAGAAAAAGAGTTGCCGAGTAAATTTGATAACAAAACTACAATCGAGCCTTGTGTAAACATAATTTTCTTAAAACAGATTCACCTCCTCACCGTTAGTGCTTATGGTTTCGTTGAGCATCCATCTCCAAGGATACAATGAAAAAACAATAGAAATTGAGCTCTACGTTTCTACATGTGCGAACTAAATTTGTATCTAGACACAACCACTAAGGCTTTGGACGAAAATCACGAGTGTTACTACAATTAGCACCATCATTAACTCAATTAAATATTTTCACCATTAAACAAAAGAATTTTGGAAGGTTTTAGGAGTTGGAAAGTCTGATATTCGTGTAAGCAGGTCACACTCGTGCATAAGTTCAAGATTGCGCTAATTTGGTCCGTGATTAGTACTTCCTATGCACAAATGTAAGAAAATATTTATGCTATACATGATTATATCTTTCAAAAGTGTAGTTATATATAAACTAGTCTTTACCTTGTTAATTTTCCTAAGTGGGACACTGTTCCCTCAAACACATAAATTCTTCCAATCGATCCACTTTAAGCCCAAATTTCTCCTTCACCTGATTATTATTTTTGACAAGTAAATATATGATTTTGATATTCTCACGGAGAATATGAATCAACTTCGATCTTCTACAATAAACGAACAAGTTCCACTCAAAATTATGCCAAAACAACCTCATATATAAGCCATTTTCCAACATTATTTTGTACATGATATAGTTGTGACCAACATACATCAGATGTGACTATATACCTGTTCTTGAATGTTTATAACAGTGAAGAAAATTTCCATGTATATGAGTCCTACGGGCTTAAACGTTAATAAAACTACAAAAGTCAAGTATAAAACTTATGTGTTTGGATATGAATTAGGTGTGACTAACAAACATCTAATGTGACTATAGTCCCTTGTTTCAAGTTGTATAATTGTACAAATTAGTTCCAAGTATGTGACCTTATAAATTGTTGGGTTGGATCCTAGCCCATTTATTCTGCTCCCAACATTTTGGTTGAAAGCGTGTTTGCAAATCACGCTTCTCTTAAATTGTGAAGCACCTTCTCTTGGATTGATGACACGTGGCTCTCTTGTGGACGTTGGATGTTTGGACTATTGATATACTTGGGCTTGAGATATTTTGGCCGTTCTGTTAATTCTTTCGTGAGGTCTCCAGAGACTTCTAGGGTTTTCTGCTTTTTGAGAGAAAACGAAAGAAAGAGATAGGGTTTAATTTTTGATGCCTGTTTTCAATCTAAATATCTGATTTAGAGTATTGTAATAGTTAAATCTACCTTCGATTGTAATATTCTGTGTGAATATTGAGAGGTTGTGGTTGATTCCTCTGTTGTAATACTGTGTGTATGTTCGAAGGTGTTCTTGGTGTTTTCTGAGTGAATCGTGGGCTATCATCTGATGTACTTTGAGAGATAAATCTCATATCTCTTTCTTGAACTCTCTGTAACCTTTGTTGCCATTTTGTGGCTGATTTAGTGCATCTGAGCATATTCTTGTTTAAAGATGCTCAATGGGGGATATAAGTGTTTGAAGCGGTCACCGAACCTTTAAGGCTACGGCCAAAACAATTCTTGTTTTCATTCTTTAATTTCTGCAGTTTTACTTTACTGTTGTGGTTATTGTTTGTTTCGATACTTATATCGTGTTGTGGTCTGGGCCTTACAGTGGTATCAGAGCTTAGACTGGTGAAACAAGTTACCTGGATCTTTTGAGGAGGAGGCAGATCTGCTTCAGATCCTAAAGGGTTTGAGTCTGCTCTTGAGAAAACCAAAAGAAATCGAGTTTATTTTTAAAACTCTCTTGGTGAGATCTTTTAAATTTTAAAGGTTTACTTTTAAAAATTGGGGTTTCTTGATTATACCCCTGATTTTCCGAACACCATTGAAACCCGCTTGAGACTAATCTTTGTCCAGGAGCTCCTGCGAGGCTTCAGAAATCTGAGATAAATCAAGTTTGGGTGTGTTCCTAAAAAATCTTGTTGGAGTGATTTTAGAAACATTGTTTGTGATCTCTGTTATTGTGTATTCTCTTTAATCTTGATATGCTTGCTCTTTACTGATACCTGCTGTTTGAAAATCTTGTTATACTATGTGTATTACTGTGATTATTATGTGCTCCTGCTAATTCTTTGCATACTGTGTTAATTGTTATCAGCCTCTGTGTTTGAATTGTTTTTAACATGGCTTTTGCAAAATTTGAAGTTAGTCAGTTTGATGGAAAAATTGATTTTAACATGTGGAGTCAGAAAATGAAAGCTATTTTAATGCAAATGAAATGTGTTAAAGCTTTGGATGATAGTTGGCCTGCTGATTTACTTCATGCCAAAAAGTCTGAACTTGATGAAGTTGCTTGGAGTACTATCTTTTTATACTTATCTGAAAATATGATAAGAAGTATTGGTGAAACTAAAACTGCTGCAGAATTGTCGAAAAAACTTCATGCAAAATATGTGACCAAGTCTACTCCAAACAAATATTTTCTTTTAAAATAATTCTTTTCTTTCAAAATGGATCCTATAGTCGATTTGGAAAACTCGAACAGATTTACTAAACTTGCCCAAGACTTGGCCAATTATGATGAAAAACTTTCAAAAGATCAATTGATTGTAGTCTTGTTGAACTCCATAAGTGATAGGTATAAAGACATTAAGGTTGCCTTAGAATATGGTAGAGATAATCTAAGTACTTATATTATAATCAATGCTTTGAAAAATAAGGCACAAGAAATTAAGGCTGAGTCAAGTACTAGTTACACTGGGATAAACTTGTTAACAAAAGGAAAATGTTTTGTAAAATCTGATTATCATCCAAAATTTTCTAAAGACAACAAAAAGTGGACTGAAGGAAATAAGACCAAGTATAATTCCAAAGGTAAAAAATGTTACCATTGTGGTAAAATTGGTCATTTTGCTAAAAATTGTTTTAAAAAGAAAAATGATTTTACAGAGAAAGTCTTGGAAGAGGGAAACACTGTTCTTGCTCTTAATAAAACCAAAATTGAGAATGGTCTAGTTCTTGCAAGTTTGGGAAAGAAACTGAGTGATGAATGGATACTTGACTCAGGCTGTTCTTTTCATATGTGCCCAACTGTTTCATTGATTTTGTTAGAACTAAATGAGGGCAAGCTATAATGGGAAATAACTATGCTTGCAAAATAAATGGTATTGGCACTGTTAAACTGCTTTTAGAAAATGAGAATACTTTGATTCTAAAAGAAATTAGATTTGTCCCAGATTTAAAAAGGAACTTAGTGTCCCTAAGCATGTTAAATGATATGGAGTTTAACATTAATATGGGAAAATGATACATTAAAATTTTTAAGGGAAGTGACTTGGTCATATCATCCCCTAAGAGACATGGTTTGTATTATTTGAAAGCCGTACCCTTGTTGGGCTTGACTGCTTCTGCTATTTCTGAAAATTTTGCTTAGGCAAAACTTTGGCATGAGAGACTTGGTCACATTGGTAAAAAAGGTTTAAATTCTCTAAAAACAAAAGGTGTCTTTGGAGAATTAAACATAGGTGATTTTGGTTCTTGTGAACAATGTATAATAGGTAAACAGGTGAAACTTCCTTTTTCCACTGGTATACACAAATCAAAACAAAAACTTGAGTACTTGCATGCTGACTTGTAGGGTCCTCCTTCTGTGTCTACTCTATTTGGTTTTAGATATTACTTGCTGATAATTGATGATTTCTTAAGAAAATTTTGGGTGCATTTACTGAAATCCAAGGATGAGACTTTTTCTGTTTTCAAGGAATGGAAAATTGAAGTTGAAAATCAAATTAATTTGAAAATAAAAATCTTGAGAACTGATAATGGTTTGGAATTCTGCAATAATGAATTCAATGATTTTTGTAAAGACCATGGCATTGTGAGACATAGAACTGTTATTCACACCCCTCAACAAAATGGCATGCCTGAAAGGATGAACATAACCCTGCTTAACAAAGTTAGATGTATGCTTTTAAATTCTGGTTTACCTAAGATGTTTTGGGGTGAAGCTGTTAGAACTGCTGCTTATTTGATTAATAGAAGTCCTACAAGTGCTTTCAACTTTGCCGTTCCTAAAGTTGTGTAGTCCAATAATTCTGTAAATTATTCTTATTTGAAAGTTTTTGGCTGTGCTGATTATGCTCATCAAAATATTGGTAAGCTTGAACCTAGATCTCTTAAATGTGTTTTCTTGGATTATGATGAACATGTGAAAGGCTGCAGGCTGTAGGTTAAATCTGAAAGGGGTTATAAAGTTATTATTAGAAAAGATGTCATTTTAAATGAATCTTTGATGCCTTGCCTTGAGGGAAAAGATAATGTTTTAACTGAAAAAGATGTTCAAATTGAGGTGGAGTCATCTAGTATTGATCAAAATACTTCTGAAACTGTTATTGAAAATTCAAAATTAGATGATGTCCATGTTCCTGAAAATGATACTGATCAAACTGGTGTTACTGACCAATCTGGTTCTTCAATTCTACCTTTTGATGAGTATCAACTTACAATGGATAGAGAGCGAAGACAAATTAGGTCTTCTACCAGATTTGATAGTGAAAATTTCGTCTCCTTGTTTACATTCCAAGAACAATTTGAAAATGAACCAAACTCTTGCAAAGATAGTATACATTAGAAAGTTGTCATGGAAGAAGAAATGGGTTCTCTATTTAAAAATAAAACTAGGAAAATTGTTCAAAGGCCCAACGGGCTTAAAATTATAGACTGTAAATGGATCTATAAGATTAAGCATGGAGAAGGTGGAAGTAATAAGATGAGGTAAAAAGCTAGATTAATAGCTAAGGGTTTTACTCAAAAGGAGGGCCTTGTAGCTAAATAAACTACCATTAGATGCTTGTTTGCTCTTGTTACTCAATTTAAAGGGGAACTTGATCAGCTTGATGTTAAAACTGCTTTCTTGTATGGTGAACTTGATAAAACCATTTACATGCGCCAACCTGTTGGTTTTGAGAAGGGAAATCCTAAAAATATTGTATGTCTGTTAAAGAAATCTTTGTATGGTTTAAAACAGGCCCCCAGACAATGATACAAAAGGTTTGACTCTTTTGTGCTGAAACTTGGCTTCAAAAGAAGTCAGTATGATACTTGCATGTACTGCAAAGGTAATGGAGGTAAAAATTCCTTGTATCTGGTTTTGTATGTGGATGACATGCTCCCTTCTAGCTGTGATAAAAGTGAGATTGAATCTCTTAAACTGAAGTTAAAATCCGAGTTTGACATGAAAAATCTTGGTGCAACTAAGAAAATCCTGGGTATGCATATTGAAAGAAATAAAGAAAAAGATATGCTGTTTTTAAACCAACATGACTATGTGATTAAAGTGTTAAAAAAGTTTGATATGCATTACTACAAACCTATAACTTTACCTCTTGTTTATCAGTATAAACTTTCTTCAGAATGTTGTCCTAAAACTGAAGAAGAATATGCTAGAATGTCCAGACTACCTTATGCTAATGTAATAGGATCTGTTATGTACTTAATGATTTGCACTAGACTTGATCTTGCTCATAGCATTAGTGTATTAAGCAGATTTATGAGTAACCTTGGAGAAGATCACTGAAATGCTTTTAAATGGTTATTAAGGCATCTGAAAGGTAATGCTTATTTAGGCTTAGTGTTTAAATTTAATAGAGATGGTGTTTTGTTAAAGGGTATACTGATTCAGATTTTGCTGGTGATAGAGATAATAGGAAATCAACTTCATCCTATTTTTATACCTTATGTGGTACTGTCATTAGCTGAAAATCTCAATTACAAAAGATTGTTGCTTTGTCATCTACTGAGACTGAGTATATTTCTGCCACTGATGCTATAAAGGAACAAATGTGGTTAAATGGTTTATTATCTGAACTTGATTTTGTTGATACTCAAACTGCTTTGTTTTCTGATAATCAAAGTGCTATACATCTTAGTAAAAATCTCATGTTTCATGATAGAACTAAGCACATTGATGTTAAATATCATTTCATTAGAGATGTTATTTCTAAAGGTATGATAAAGATTGAAAAGATTGTAACTCAGCATAATCCTTCAGATATGGGTACAAAAGTGATACATCTAAACAAATTTTTCTTAAATTCCTTTCTATTGATTCCTTGTGATCTTGATGTTGTTACTTAGAGTAAATGAAATAATCAATGTTTATGTTCCTGGATGCACTTATGGCCCAAAATTTTGGTGGCAAGGTGGAGATTTTTGGCTAGACCCTGGCCCATTTATTCTGCTCCCAGCATTTTGGTTGAAAGCGTGTTTGCAAATCATGCTTCTCTTAAATTGTGAAGCACCTTCTCTTGGATTGATGACACGTGGCTCTCTTGTGGCCGTTGAATGCTTGGACTATTGATATACTTAGGTTTGAGATATTTTGGCCATTATGTCAATTCATTCGTGAGGTCTCTAGAGACTTCTAGGGTTTTCTGCTTTCTGAGAGAAAACGAGAGAAAGAGATATGTTTTGATTCTTGATGCCTGTTTTGACTCTAAATCTCTGATTTAAAGTATTGTAATTGTTAAATCTAACTTCGATTGTAATATTCCGTGTGAATATTGAGAGGCTGTGATCGATTCCTCTGTTGTAATACTGTGTGCATGTTCGAAGGTGTTCTTGGTGTTTTCTGAGTGAATCGTGGGCTATCATCTGATGTACTTTGATAGATAAGTCGCATATCTCTTTCTTGAACTCTCTGTAACCTTTGTTGCCATTTTGTGGCTGATTTAGTGCATCTGAGCATATTCCTATTTATGGAAGCTCAATGGGGGAAGTAGGTGTTTGAAGCGGTCATCGAACCTCCGGGGCTACAGCCAAAACAATTATTGTGCTCATTCTTTAATTTCTGCAGTTTTACTTTACTGTTGTGGTTATTGTTTGTTTCGATACTTATATCGTGTTGTGGTCTGGGTCTTACATAAATAACAATAGATGTGACCAAAATTTGTATGATGTGTATCAAAATTATACAATGTGGTGAGGGCAAGATAGAATTTGGTTCAGTTATGCTTGCCCAATGTCAATAAGATTCTTTACTAGAGGTCGACAAAATAACTAAATTGACTAGCTTGGTCCAGTTTAAAGGAAGTAAAAAAATTTCAAAATCGAAAATCAGTCTGTTGACCACAAAATTATAATCAACAAATTTCTCTCACCTATTCAGGATTTTTTCCTCCTAAATTCACAGTGCTTGATGTTCAACAAGGAGTAAGAGGAGAAATGACTATTTGGAAGGAAGATATTTTAATTTTCATACCTCTCTTCTTCTATCCGTGACTATTTATATATTATCCTTGAGGAACTTGTAGGAAATTGGTTTTTTTTTTAGTGAATGACATGTGACGGTCATTTAATGGAGGAAATACATGGAAATGGTCGGTTAATCCGACCATATTTCCATAATAGCCTTTGATAAGTAAAAAAAAAAAAGGTTAATTGTTTGAAATAGCATATATTTACCAAAAGCCATTTTTATCCTTATATGGAAAACGAGAATTGAGAAGAAAAAACTCAAACAATCTCCAACAGTTGGGAATCAGTAGAAATCGCCATCCTCCAGTCCGACCGCCACACAACCAGTCACCGACGACATTATCTTAAACAAGGTTAGTTTTTTTGTGGATTATAAGATTGATTTTTCATTTATGATGTTTGAAAAATTTGTGGATTTTATGATGTTTATTTTTGAATTTTATGATATTTATAATTTTTATTCTTCATTATTTAGGTATATTATTGAGCGTAGTAGTGATTTAAGTGTTAAATTTGTTAAAAAATAGCTTAGTCTTGCCGGGAATCGTCATTCCGATGAGAGTAGCCAAGGGCTGACTTAACATTTGTCGGACCCGACTGTTAGATTTTTTTATATTTATATTTATAAATAAAGAAATTTTAATTCCTTTTTAAAATTAAATAAAGAATTTTAAATTGAAAATTACCAAATTCTTTTTTTTTTTTTTCATTTTTTTAAAATTTAAAATTCCTTTTAATTAGATATTATTTTTAAACAAATCTTTAATTTTCTTCAATTTCAATTTTAATTTTTTTCAATTTTTAAACTAACTAATAAATTAAAGTTCTATTCCAACATGGAACGAAAAAGGACAATATACAGGATGAGTAGAAAGATTTGTGATACGTCCTCGATTCAGGGAAACTACAGGATATTAAAAAAAACTAATCTTAAAGATGCTTTATTCCATTATTTTTTGTTAAAAGTTCTAATATTTGAATTTTTGTAGGATGGAGTACTATCTACATGCGGAGTTGAGATAGTGGCAGGAAAATGTACTTCTAATAGTAGATTTGATAGTTTCACTACTGTATTGGAGTTGTTGGATGTGAAAGCCCAAGATTGGCTAACCAAGAGGGGGGGGAGGTGAATTGATTTTTAAAACTTTTTCGTTAACTACTCAAAATCTTAATGATAATGAATAATCTAAACACAAGGAAGCACGTAAATGAAGCAATATAAATTTCCACAAGGTAGAAGTTTTAAGTAAAAGGGATAGAGAGATCAAACGATATGTTATGGAGGTTCGATCCACTGCAATTATCTACGTCCCTTCGTTACCAAACTCTCAGGCACGAGCAAGACTTTTTCCACTATGTTGATTGACTTATGGAGCAATCCAACCCTTTACAACAGTTCCGGTGACTTACAAACACGGAGCACCAATCCTTTTACAATGTTGAGCTTTACGGGACCTCAATATGACCCTTGATTCAAAGGAGTTTTACAAGTGAAAATCTTCTCTTCTTATCTAATGATAGATTCAAAGGATGAGTACAAGAAGAGAAGAAAGCAAACACTTCAATAGATGGAAATAGTATAGCTCAAAGTGTTTAGGTTAAAAGAAAAACTTTTGATAAGGATTTTTACAAAGTTTAATCGCTCCAAAGAGTTTGATGCTTTTTGATCTTCTTAAGGATAGAGAGCAAGGTTGTTGGGATCAATAAAAGCTACACTTTAATGCTCAAAGAAAAGGGTAGAACTAATGAAAAGTGAGTGAGGTATTTACAGCACTCAAACCGGCCAAAAACTCTGTCCATCCGGACAAGGGATCCGGACGTCCGGATGGTTCCAAATATTAGCAATTTGAAGATATTAGAACGGTAAAAAAAGTGACCGTTGGGGGTCATCTGGATGGGCATTTTGCCCCCGGACGTTTTCTTACTTGATTTTTCGTTTGATACTATTTCTTAAAGTACTTTCTAACGTATTATTTTTAAAGTAAGTGACTTGATAAAAACTTTATGCAATCATTTGATTTTGAAAATAATTTTCTTATGCATAAAAATTCACTTTGAGCTCTTAGTAATTATTTGCCAAATGTTGAAGCATTTTACCTTTACATGAGTATGAAATGTTTAAGTACTATGTTTTGAACATCTTGGCGTGCATTGCTTGATCGTTCATCAACTTTTGTCTTGATTCTTTTTTAGGCTACTTTTCGTGGGTTTCAACATTGTTCTTCATACCCTCAATTTGCGAATTTGTTTCCATGTCAATCTTCTTGCGCAAATTACTTGACCTCAAACTTTATGTTATAATCTTTATGCAATAATCACTATAGACACTTGAAATCAATTTGTTAGAGATAAAAATAATTTGTTTGTGATAATCAAAACGAGACGTCAACTATAGGTCAACAGGATGATCATCACAAAAATATGCTACGCCATCCTTCATGTGGCCCCTGTATCAGTTGAGAGAGGTGCAGTACTCTGGGAAGATCATTGATGTATTTTTGTTGCGGTTGCTTAGGCCAGTCGACGACGATGCCCTCCATTTTGACTTTGGGAGCAAGGTCGCTACTTTATGTAGGATGGAGTACCAAGTCACGCTCGAAGCCCAAGGGGTCCTTGGGTAAGTATGATAATTGTCCCTCTCTTTGGTACCTAGTTTGCGAGGAGAGAAGAGACACGTTACCCTCGGATGCATCATTGGTGAGCATTTCGAGCAGACGGTTGTCCATCTTGCAGACAATTATCAGTTCTCTTGACGACCTTAGGTGGGTATTATATATTTGCGATTTATATTGTATGTCATTTCAAAATCTCAACACGTGATCATTAACTAGTTGAAATGTCAATATGTCAGCTTGGAGTCCTAACTGAGTTGACGTCGTTGGAGGAGGAGGAGGGTTGAGGTTTGTGCATGAATTAGCCGTTCCGCATACTCAAAACAACCGGATGTCCGATTCCATCCTGGATCGAGAATGGGTATTTGAGTTGAATATAACATATTGTATGAGATAGACTATTTTAATTAAGTTAATTATTTTTAATGTTGTTATTTTTGTAGGAGCGCGATCCAGTTGATCGACCATCACCTTCACCGATGGGGTCTCCTTCTCCTCTATCCAGATACCTCCCCCGTGGATCTTCTACACACTGTCAGGGTCATTATTTCGATGATATGTATGTTAGCCTGACATGATTTATGACGGAAGAAGTTGGTGTGTTATGATGAGAGTTGAAAGAGGAAGTAGGCGCACTATGAGAAGAGATAGGGATGCGGTGACAAGAGTTAGCGACGAAGTATTAGATTTATGCCATGATGGTGCAATGTTACGGGTCATAAGTAGACCTTCAGATGAAGTCAAAGCTCTCAGAGGCAATATAGCAGGCAGATAAGGGGGTGACACACGAGATGACGGAGATTGGGGTCACACACCATTGTGGACAGATGATCATGCATTAAAATCATTTTTATTATTTGTGAAACGTGAATTGATGGCCTCGGTGGGGATGGGAGAGGTGGCGGAGGTGAGGACGGAGGTGGTGGCAATCCCGGGACGGAGGATGTACCCGGGACGGAGGGGAACGGAAGAGATGGCCAGCCCTGGGGCAGAGGTGAACAGTTGAGGAGAGGATGTCGGTTGTAATAGAGGATAAGAAGCGTGCTGTTGACATACCGGAGCAGGTGATCGGCAAGATGCAGAAATTGCCATCATAGTACGTCATTTCTCCATTCACGGCCGAGGTTAGGGTGGACATGATCCGATTCGGTTCGGTTCCATTCGGTTCTCGGGTTTTGTATAATAATTAACTTTTTGGATATTTACAACAACGCTACATTAATTCAACAAATGACATATTCAATTTTAGCTCTTACAAAATAACGCAATCCAATCCCTTGATATCTTTTATGCCTCTCTTTGTTGAGTTATTCATAGATTTGGCAGTTAAATCATAAGAATAGGAAGATGGCGAGCTCACAATAATAAAGAGAGACTTTCAATTCGATTTCTCTAGACAGAAACGACACTATGATAGAGTAAAAGTTTTGAGTAAAATTTATGTCAATTTGATTAATTGGACTTGGGCTAGAAATTAGAAGTAGAAAAATCATATTTTAGGTTTGGGTCAAATTAATTAGTTAGCAAATTTATTTAAAAAAATAAAATAATTTAACTTATTTAAGATAAAAAAAATTAAGTATATTCGTTTCTTGATCTAGAACCGATAATCGAACGAACCTAACCCTTTGGTTCTCAGTTCTGATACCCATTTGGGTATTTAACTTAAAAAGAATCGCTCGGTTCGATTCAATTCGAGATCTCTTTCTGGAGGTGGACCATCACAAGTGAAAAACGTTTGAGACAAAGTAGAGAAGAATTATACCCGGGTAAGTATTCTATGATTTTAGTAAAGTACGCTAGCTAACTCATCTATACTTCTTTTAACATTTTTATGTTTCTTTTTTTAGAGGTAGCCACATGATAGCTCAAAGGACGATCCAGATGCTTATAAGTGGTTTCAGACATCATGATTTCGGGAGCTTGGCTTGTCGATGATATAAGTGATTGTTATTTATTATGTATATATAATTTTTTGTTTATTAAATGAAATAACTTCCTTTTTTATTGGTATTCCTGATGTAGCATATCGACCTGGCCATGGACATGTTGCGCAATCGGGCTCAAAGATATCCAAGATCATTTGATATTCCTAGTTGAGTTATATTGAGCATCGAGTTCCTACGTTTTATTACCATTGAGTATCATTCCCTCCAACTTATAGGTAATGAGTACACGGTGCTCGAATACATGCTTGAGTAGGTCATAGGGATGTGGTTGAGGTCATGGAAAAGTCATGGGAGGGTTGTACACATATGTACATTCCAGTGTCATGAATCATCACTACTTTGCCATAGAGATCACCTTTGCTGATTTCACTATATGTGTACAACTCCGATAATTCCTATCTGACACATGGTTAGCTCGAGTTTAACCTAGAGCCAGTACTTATGATCATTCCTTTGATGGCCAGAGGAGTGGGGATGATTGTGCAGGACATACTAGCCATCGTGCGGGGCACGAGACGGCAATACAGTCGAAATTGTAGTTACAATTTTTTTAATTTGAAAACTTAATTTTTCGCTACACAGTAACGAACTAACACATTATTATTTAATTGTAGGGGCATGTTCGTAATAAAGCATATTGAATTTTTGAGTATAACACATAAAGTTGATGGAATCAACCAATTTTGAATACAAAATTGGAGGAATTAGTTAGCGTGCGATTTATATTAATTCAATTGCAATCCATAAATATTGTATATTTAATTATTTATTTAATTGTGAAATAATTGTAAATATTGTAAATATAGTTGTTTATTTAATTGTGAAATAATTGCAAATATTGTAAAAAAAAATATAAATATTGTTCATTTAATAGCGATACCATTACACATCCATCTAATTGTCATTTACGAAAATCTAACTTGTACAAAATTTACGAGTATGCCATATTACTCTGCACTTACCACACCTACACGGACAAGAAAACTCTCCAGTAAATGGTATTCTTGACTACATGGACGTCAAGAACCACGTGTTTCAACTTCAGGTGACAAGAAATATTAAGTGGGAGAATATGGTCGAGAACTTTACACTCGACTCCATTTGGTAGAGAAAATATAGTCTCAACATACGCTGCTCTCCAATAATCAGCCGTGTAATAAGAAGAGCATAAGGTTCTCGCTGCAAAACCTCTATACATAGCCACTACGACTGTATGTTCCATGGAAAAATCTCCAACTCAAATCGATTACAAGTACATGTGTTATCAATTAAGTTTATCATGTATGCGATATTTCGTGTACATTTCACGGAGAAGTGCAACTCATCCAGTGGTTCCACATTCAACTTCTTCACAACCTCTACAGCCTTGAAGAGTTTACCTCTTGAGCCGGTGCTAGCATGCTAGTTACGAATATTCTCAATCATTTCGAGGATTGGTAACTCTCGATCCTTCTTGAATAATGCATTGAGAGACTCCGCATTATTTGAAGTTATCATGTTATATCAACATCCTAGTAAATGTGAGCGCCTAATGTTCAATCCCTATTTTTGTTAGATATTCCCATACCCAGAATGATTTACTTCCGATTTCAACTGTGAACATATTGCACTCTTCAACACTGTAAGATTCGGCCACTCTCTTCAACAATGAAACAATGCTTTTGTCCCCGATACCTAGTCTTCAGGTTGTCTTGTATATGGTACATGCAATACCCTTGATGCATTGAGAGGCAAGGTTCTCGACTTCCCCGATTACTTCCCTCAACTTTGTGAAGAACCAACGAATCGACATATCATTCTCTCTATCGACTATGCCTAATGCAAGAGGGTAAATTTGGATGTTGGCATCTCGGCAGGTAGTGATGATCAACTTGCCTTCGTATCTAGCTTTTAGAGTTGTACAATCGATTAGAATTAGGGGCCGTATCGCATATCGAAATCCCGGAATGCATTGTCCAAGAGCCATGAAGAAAAACTCAAAGCAATTATCGTCTTCCAGCTTAATAAAAAATGTCAAGTTAGGATTAGTTCTCCTCAAGTTATGGCAATACCTAGCCAATTTAGTATAGCTCTCATCGGTCGAGCTCATTAAATTCTCCAACACGCATTCTTTGGCCTTCCAAACCTTCTGGTAGCTCATGACCATTTTGTACTCTCAACAGGCATCGTTAATGATGTTTGAAGGTTTGTAGATCGTCAGTTGATCCTGATACTTGCGCATTATGTGTCGACCAATAAACATGCTTGAGCTTGCCGTGATCATTTTGACTAATTCCCACTTCGCAAGTATGTTCTCGTGTATGTACTTGCGAACTACAAATAACTTATTCGTGTCCATCTTCATCGTTCGTAAATGCGTTAGGCAACTATCGTCGACGCAAATAATCGTCCAATGACTTGTTTGATTTCTTCAACAAAGTTGTATTTCAGTGCAATTCGGAGCACAATTTCTTGTAAATATTTATTTGTTTCAAACAATTGCTCGACATATAAATTCTCATCGTCGGGAATCAGACACGAAGAATTAGATGGCGGTCCACTTGATCCACCCTTGCTCTTCCGTCCCATGCATGTCTCTAATGGAATAAAACAATTTGTGAATCAAATTTCATTATCGTTGTCGCAAACTACCGATTGACTTCTGTACCTAATAGCGAGATCACGATGAAGAACAATTGTCTCGGGAATAATCACATTATCCTTACGGATTATCTCCACGTGTCCCAAAATTATTGGCATTGTGATCCCCTCCATCCAAATTTTCGTATTCACCTTTGGCGACATTCTTTCTCACTAAAGCCATGATGAGTCGTGTACATATTGTTTAATTTAAGTAGATAATTCACTTCAGCATTATAACCTTTACTAGTGGAATCGGAATAGATGAATGCTCGTTGAATTGAAATCTCAGTTCCATATCGTATTGAGAGGGATTGACATTCAACTTGTTTTGTAAATTGTGGTACATTCACGCATATGATGTACTTGATGTCATGGAAATAAGAATACCACCACGTATATCACTCGTCCATTTCTATACTCATCGATCTTTTTCATCTAATTGAAATCACTAAAGTAACAAACCGGGATTACAACCACACCTGCACGACGAAACATAATTTTTATTTGTAAGAAAAAAATAGTCGAAAAATAAGCCCAACCACTGGGTAACAGAAATTTATTTTAAAAAAAAGTCATGCATGTTGTGTTAACAGTTCTTACGTGGGTTGTTAAGGCTGGCCGAAAATTAACAATGCCTTGAATCTCGTATGAAAGAATATACATGCAAATGATTTTTTTCTTTTGCTTATGTTTAAATAAATTATAGATTGGTTAAAAAAATTATATACATGTTAATTTATGTCGAAATAAGATTTATCGATTAAAAGCGCAAACTAATTTAAGGAAAGCGAAATTAAACATATTTAAATATACTTATCGATTTGAAGTGATTGATACAAAAAAAAAAAAAAAAATTTCTTGTTCACTGTTCGATAAATTTTTGAGATTTTAAGGTTGAATCAGATGAAACATGAGATGTTTTTTTTTATCTGTATTGGAATAAATAGATAAGAAAAGTTAGCTGATTTTGAAATTTGAAATGAGAAGTGTTTGATTTTCACTTGTTAACTAAAATGGTAGTATTATCTTTTAAACAAAATAATATTTTGTAATTTTATAACATACTTAAGGGCATATTTTTCTTTTAATATCCAAAAGGCCATTGTGAAAATATACAATTATTGAAAATTTAAAGTGTGAATTAGAGGGTTTGACTAAACCATTTTTAACTGTATCCCCATTTAGTGGTGGATTTCTAGTTGATTCTATTATGTATTCATGTTTTATTTATTACGCATTCATTGATATTTAAATCATGCTTTAAACATTGAACCACGTGTGATTTAATAACGATTTCTGCCAACGCAAAATATTATGAAAACAATTCGCCTCTCATTGCTACGAGCTTTTATGCCTAAAGCTTTCACCAACCTCGTGTGTATTCAAATCATGAAAGGATTATGAGCTCGCGGGTTTATTCCTTTGCATTTTCATATTCAACAGTCCAATTCTCAAGTTCAACAGTCTAATCAGGAACCATGATGTACAACCATATGCCCTTGATCCACCATAAAAATTTCCTAGTACACCCAATAACCTTACATGACAACGTCGAAAAATATTTCCTATATATATACACAACTTAAACCCAACAACCATGAATGACAAAGTCATGAAAAGAATCATCAATCAAAGGCCTAAAGAGAAACTAAAGTTACATATTTATTCTTAATATATGATAACTTACAATTTCAAAACGATCATTCACTGAAGAATTTCAAAATATGCTACATATATAGAACTACGCCACAACAACGCCAAACAATAAACTTTATAATATCAAACAAATAAGAATAGCCTATAAATTAGAAGCTGTCTATGGCTTGTCAACTAAATTGGAATAGCTATAAAAACACAGAAAGAAAAAGAACAATGGAAGGCAGAAAATAAACATCTTATTGTTTACAAAATGATATAGATTTTGCGAGAACTCCCAAGATATTCTTCTTAAATCCTGAGAATACGTAATGAAGAGGCAGGTAGATTGACTAGTTCACATACTGTATAGTTTACTCTGTATCCCTGAAGCTTTCACTTGTCAACCACAGCTTCTTTTGGATGACAAATACAACCTCGTCTCCTTCTTGGTCGGGTTCTGAAGAGGAATCGGCTGTTGCAACTGCTTCCCAGTGTAATGCGGATAAATACTTCTTTATGAACTCAATAACGGATTGTTTGTCCTGGATGATAATGAAACCTGTAGGCCTTAGAATACGATCCATCTCGAGCAGTAGATCCTCACCACTACAACCTTTCTTCTCAATGTCGGAAAACACAGTCCAAGCATGGAGCAAGTCGTAAGTCCTAGGGTATGTTGAGAAGGCTTCACACCTGTAAGATAAATTAGACTTTGTGAATCCATCTTCCAGATTCTAAAACATGATCAATTACTGTCAGAATTCTAGAGGTCAATAAATGACCCCACACGAAATGTTGAATTATCCTAAGGATAATATTGGGACGCAAAATATTTTCCAAACTTTCCAAGTCACTGTAGAAACCAATGGGGGGCACTACTGGATTACTAGCTGATAGTCTCCAAATTCGTAATCTATTTAAATATTTTTATTCTCTTAATACACTAATAGATATTATTGCGAAAAAAATATATGCAAGTCAAAATTTTGCTTTTGTCTATCTTTAAGGCAACTCCTCTTAGAAGCATGGAGAAAAAACAGATATCATAATGTGTGAAACGGGATGACAAAATCACCCATATAAACACGATATATGATGGTAATCTAGGAATTTTATACATACCAGTTGTGTGTTGTGCCAATCAAGCCTCTATCATACACAATCTTAAGTGTTTTGGGCCCGTCTTCTGGGATAACATTCATCACCCACACATCTTTGTCCTTCAAAGCAGCAGCAAATGACCCTAAATTTGCCTTCATGTCCATTATGTTCCTCAGAGTATCCAAGGAGATCTTCGGACTCAAAAGATTCCAATAACTCTCAACCCTCCGGCGCCATATTTCCTTTGCACAAACAAGAGACACAAAGTCAATATTGAATTCAATATTTATCATAGCTGGTTATGAATCAGATAAGCAAGTAGCCCCAATTGAAAGTAAACAAATAGATGTAAGAAAACTTTCCAATTACCGTGTCTTTTTCGAACATTTCACTCGAATAGCCAAAATCAGCAAGCCGTGGAGGAGGAGAAGTTAATCGGGCAGGCCACGGTGCAAGCCCACTACCTCTAGTTTTGTGATCATCTGATGACAGAAAAGCAAAAAAAAAAAAAAAGCCATTAGAAATGAAGTTACAGGTCTATCCGAATAAATTTCAGTTACAATAGCATATATGAGCTTGAATAAAACAGAATACCTTCCCAGAAATCAATCTCAAAATTACAGAGCAAATACAAAAGGAATTTTAAAAATATCAGTCCAAAAAAATCTAGTTTCGAGTGAGAAAAAGTAATAGTTACTATCAAGCGTGGGCAAAAAATCATACTTTCAAGTCGTCAAGAACAAGTAGTAGAAAATGATGGAATCAGGTTATAGATACAATTTCAATTAATTCCAAAGAACATAATCCTTAGCTTCACTTTCACGATATACCAAAAAATTTTAGGGCATCAAACCTAATGAATTGTTCCAATTTTACCCTTCTGTTTAAGTCAACTGAACATTTATTGCGGATACAAACAAAATCTTTTTCCCAATAAAAACTGGGGATGGCTACATGATGCTTTTTCACCATTTTATTTGATCCAAAGCTTTACGCCTTTACCTATGGAAAAGTCCAATAAAATCAATTCTTTTCCAACTACATCATGTTAAGTTCATTTTTGTTTATCCCCATTTTCTAGACTTTTCTATTGGAACTGTATCAGTATTAGGAGCTTCTTGATGTCTATGTGACACAAACCCCAAAATCATCTAAGCAGTGATTCTCTTAGTATATCCTCAACCCATAGCACATTCACTTGTTGGCATATATCCTCATTTCTCATTTTATTCATTCTCACATGATCACAACTCCATTTTAGCATCTTCATTTCTACTAGGTTAATTTCATAAATATTTTTCCATTTAACAACGCTGAGTACCAGAACACACAGATGATCTCATAACCCTTCTTAAAACTTGCCATTTTACTTGGTAGATATCTTCTTATAACATAATCTCTATTAGCATTTCTTAGTTTTTTCCTGTCTACACTAATCCCAATTCCTATGCACTACCTACTTCCAAGCCCCACTTTCATATCAAAAATAGGCTGAAAACTTGACTACAATTCAGGGTACATTAAACCCCCGTTTAAAACTTAGATTTTTAATAAATTTTGATAATAGTTGAAGAAATGTGTAATTGAAAAGTTGTGAGTCCCATAAAATTTGTGGTTGAAAGTGAGTTTGAGGAAAAATCAGTTTTTAGAAAATTGGGGGGGCCGGGGGGGGGGGGGGTGTGGAACATGTGCTAAATAATTCCTTACATTGCAGATACTTGGGAAAATAAATTACACCACATTTTAGGACCAAAAAAGGTCATGTAGATTAAATTCAATTGATCATCTGTCAACTCAACAAGAAAATCTAGTTTCAGTAACGAATTATGGAATGTAGATTCTGTATACAAGAAAAACAAGTGAACACATCTTCAGGTAAAATATTCTCCCTTATGGTTTTGAGAAGTAATTTGTTGCTACCTCGTGGTTTAAAATTTGGTAAATGATCCCATTGTGGATTCAAAAGTTACGTTCGCTGACACCATTGATTGACTGGTGGCATTTTGGCATCACGAGATCATCATGTAAGGAGGTAATTAGCCTATTTTTAAGGCCAATTGCAAATATACCCAAGCACAAAGGCATTCTCTGGGAATTTTCTTATTCTTTTTCAATAAAAGTACAATAACACCAGCTTAGCTGAACTTTTCAGGATATGGCGTTATGCTCTAACTTAAGTCTAGATTTTGTTGGAAGAATTGCATCAGCTGCGCATCCAGTTAGGTAATCCCATGAAAACAAAAGCTAAACAATCTAGGACATGGTTGACTAAATATATATTTTCTCTCTGTCAATGGAAAACAGCATAACATTATCAAAATACTAAAACAGAAACGACTCTAAGATAGTAATTGATAACCATAAATTAGCCGTTAACTTCACTTTTGTAGAATTATTGTTAAACCCTTCCTCTCAAAGTTCAATATCCATTCCATTTTGGGACATCTCAAAATAATGTCCTACTCCCTTACACCCACTCATTATAACATTGCTTTCACAAAATTCAATTCTACAAATTATCAAGTGAAAATTCTAGCACATAGCTTTATTGATGTCATATATCAGGGTTAAAAATGAAAGACGAGAAAAGTGACTTTTCAATTTATTATTATTATTATTATTATTATTATTATTATTATTATTATTATTATTATTATTATTATTATTATTATTATTATTATTATTATATTTTTTGGAAAAAAAAACTCTTGCCAAATTGACTAGGACTCGAATTAGATGCAGGGATCACTTCTCTACCAGGGTTAAAAATGAAAGATGAGAAAAGTGTCTTTTCAAATTTTTTTTAATTTTAATTTTTATTATTATTATATTTTTTTTGGAAAAAAAAAACTCTTGCCAAATTGACTAGGACTCGAATTAGATGCAGGGATCACTTCTCTACCCCTTCTTAATTTTCAAAATAAGCAGTCATAACCTACATTGCAGTCATTACTTATCTGACTACTGTTCTTGAGATGCAGCAAGATACATATCCATCGACTTTTTTCCACACAACTGTCCTAGTTAAGAAGAGGAATGAAAGTGAAAAAGTAATACATGATATAAGGTACTTACGATCAGAATAAGGTGTAATGCATGCTTCCATTGGGACACCCCACACTGCATCTGGATCATCATCAGATCGACACATTGGTGGGTGAGTACCAGGTTCTCTTTCCAAATAACAGTCATTTGTTAAAGGCTTTTGCCAAATGACAGTTTGGTTCCTTTTCGCAGCAATTCTCCAACACATACGTTCCACAAGTGCACTCATCTCCCTCCATATTCTTAGGTCTTCTTCATCCTGTGCATAAGCTTCAGGGGACGAGTAGGCAAAATAGCCTCCAGGTCTAAGAAGCCTATCCAACTCAAGAAGAAGGAGCCCATCCCTCTGCAGCCAATCAATTCTACAACGAGAACAGTGAGCAAGTTCAAAAGATCTGCTTGGGTAAGGAAGTCTCTTTGTTCCAAGAACACCAAGAAATGCAGGAATTCCTCTCTCAAGTGCAAATTGGATCTGATTTTGGTGCACATCATTTGGTGCTAATGACATAGCAATGATATTGGATTTTAAAAGGTAAGCACCAAAACTCGCAACACCACAACCAACATCGAGAACTGTACGTAACCTTCCCTCATTGTTTAAGTTATTTTTTGAGAAGTTCAGCATCTGCAAAACACAGAGTATGACTAGATTCAGAAGAAAAATTCTCAAACGTTTAAGATATGATGAAGGATCAATGATCATAATGCAACAGCTAGATGAACAAAGTGTACTAATCAAGTTGAATTTCCTGGCCAATTTTTTTGGTACTACAAGAGTCATAATACTTACATTTGCCATTGAAGCAATGTATTTGCCAGCCCCATAATGAAAATGAGTGCCTCCTCCAGGAAAATTAATCTTATCACCTTTAACAACCATCCAATTCTGGTCAGACTTCTCATGTGCAAGATGTGTATGAGGAATGTTCACTTTCCATACCTCATCTCTACTTTTTGGCCACTTAATTGGGATCTATAGCCACAAAAAAAGGAATTAACCAGCACGTGTTAAAAGGCATGCAAATTATCACACAGAGAAGACTTTGATACAATTTGTATTGCCTGCTGCTTTACCTTGTATCCTGGAGGCGGAGGAATTAAGCAATTGTACCGTCTCTCAGGTAAGGGGCAGTGTCTTTCATAGTGCTCCATCAAAGATAGATCCAACTTCAATCTCATCTGATATATAAGATGTCTGTCCAGACAGGGGATTAGCTCCGAATGACGATCATCACAAACCTTGAATCAAACAGAAGTAATGAACAAAGTTGTTCAGTTAAATCAAGAAAGAGAAACAACAAGCAACGAGGAGGTAAGTTTCTCTTGTTTTCTTCTTTAAGCAGCTCTTATGAGTGCGAGCGTGTGTGGGTTGGGGAGAAGTTGATTTGCGTACTACATGGATATTAGTAGAAAGACTTACAGGGAAGCTCTTTGGTACGATACCATCCTCTCCATCATCAAGTCCAAACTTGAATGAAGATTCATCCAGCTTGCCCCCAAGATCAGAGTCTTCATCCCCACTCAAATAAGAGGACCCAAGTTTTCTCAAAGACCGGCTGCCATACTCTAAAGCAGACTCACCAGCATTCTTAGAGTCAAAATAGACATACAGAAAAACAACAAACACAGCCCCAACGCAAACAGAAGTTAACAAGCGCCTGTTTTGTGCTCCATCTGATCTACCCCTCATCATATATATAGCTTAATACCTCTCAAAAACCTTCAGCCCTTTCACTTAAAGTTCAGAAATTATGGACCACCAAATAATCTCATAACTGAGATTCCAAAGTTTTGTTGATTGAGATGGAATTTGAGTAAATCTGAAGTAGATCCAAAATAATAAGCATTAGGCATGCAAAAAACCAACATAAATAAGTCAACGGCCCTATTCTTTAAATTTGACCTCTTAACATATCCATTACATGATTCAAGAGTGATTTTTATTTCTTCGTTTAATCAATAATAAAACTATAAGTAGACATGTGTAAGGTTTGCATTAAAAGTTTACAGTCAAGGTCAGTTAAAGTTACAATCTAAGTGATATGAGAGATTACACTGTTAAAAAATAATGCCTTCCCCCCGGATATGTTGCAGGAAAGGGATAATGTGCAACTTTGAGTTGTCAATTATATCCTTTATGGCTTTGAAAAAAATAAATTTTGGAATAATGATTTTTTCGAGAATGTGCAGTTCAAAAGTAAGAAAAAGTTTTGGATTTAAGTGCAGAATATTATATTGGGAGAATTTGTAGTTGAAAATGAATTTGGAGAAAAAAGTGTTTTGTTTTAATGGTTGTCAAACAGGGGCCAAGATTAAAAACCATGATCCTCTAGTAACTAGATTCGCAATTAGCTCAGGAACATAATTGCTGCTGGACGAAAATGTGGGAATAAACTTTAGATTCAACATCAAAACTGTTATCTGTAATTTCTGTGGGATCAGTAAAATACCAACAACAGAAGTGCGAGATAATGTCGACAAAAGCACGTATTAATATGATGTTTAAGTATGCCAGCCCTCCACATCAATCTGTCAAGATCAAGCTTTCCTATTTCCCCTCGAAAACAGAAATCCAGAAACATAATACTACAATGCACCTGCTTTCTTTCTTTATTATTTTATACCCCCATTTTTAGCTACAAAAATAGAATCTACACCAAGAATACGAGTTAAGATTGAATCTTTTAGATTCAGTGTGTTGAATGACAGCTCAATCAAGGCAGATCTAATTCCATATCCATTAACTCTTCATAATTAAGCGCTAACCGTTAATAATAACTATAACTAAAAACACAGAGCTTATCAATCTTGCGATATAAACAAAATCTAAAGGAAATGAATTTACGGCAAATAAGCATATGATGAAGAGCAAATCAAGAATAAAGGGACTGTAAGCGAAATCAGATCGGAGTAAAATTGAACGCAGTAACGACCTGGGCAGATCTGAATTGAATTATCTGAATCAATTGATGCGTAGGAAATTGCAAATATGATGTGAAATTGAATGAAAGTGATAATGGCCAAAGATTTGTACGTAGTGGGGAAGTAAGGGGGTGAGAGAGAGCGAGAGGGAGAGGGAGAGGGAGCTTAGGGTGTAATTTTTGGCTACAAGCCTACAAATAGAAATGGGAAACACAGATATCTGTCACGATTTTGACGGCGAATTATTCAGACTGTCTAGTTGTCAAAGCTAGGAATTAAACTTCATGCTATTTAGGGCTTTCTTTAAAAAATGTGAAATTGAAAATGAAATTTTAAAAAATGGTACCAAATAAGGCTTAATTATTTTTTTTTTTGTAATCATAACTTATAAGTCGAGTGAGTTGTGCTAATGAAATTTGAGTAAATATAACTGTGAAAGTTAAAGTTCGTGACTTCATCCATTCAAAAACATTTTCGATATATCTTGTTGCCTTCAAAAATAGTATATGAAACATTTTCATATTCAATCGCATATTGCTGAGATCATTATTAATTAATTGCTGGATTGAATATTCGTGCACTTGCTCCAATAATGCCATGAAACCACTATCTACATGTGCTCGATAGCATTAGATTATGAAATTTGATTGACACGTTCAGTTGATCGATCGATTACACTTTTAAGTAAGTTTTTTCGTACCATTTCTAAGTAGCAAGCTAATATTGTTCACGTGGATCTTGATTCAATAACCCATATTTAATTCGATCCTCCTTCAAATTTGCAAAAAAAAGTGTTATACTTTTAACTACGCCCATATTTGACAATCATTGTTTGGAGAAAATAGAATTTGAATAATATTTTTAAAATATTATGGTTAAAAAGTAAGAAAAAATTTTGGACTTACGTGCAGAATAGTTTATTGTGTGAATTTATGGTTGAAAATGAGTATATTGAAAAAAAAAATGTTTGAAAATAATAATTGTCAAACATGAGCCAAATTGTCTTGTTATCTTATCCCGTGATTTAAATTAAAATTTACGGACAAAGCAAAGCGACTAATTTAAAACAAATAAATTTAATGACCTATGAAATCTCTATGACTACAAGCTACTCTAGGAATGATCACAATTTTATTTTATTTTATTTTTTCGATTTTTAGCAAATTAATTATTTTTGGTGAACAAAAATTATAATCACGATTTTTCCACTTCGAGATTATTCTTAAAGTGAGTGGAAAGGAAAATAACGCGGTTTGAAGCCGAAAGAGAAGTTAAAGTGTCGGTGATCTTGCATTGAGCTGGACTGACGTGGACTACGGAAAGGAATCCGAATGGACCAAAATATTTTGGGTCATCCACACTGTGTTGCATTGATATGAACTCTGTCTTAGGCCCAATTTATTTGGATAGCCTTCTTTATTTATAGGCTGGTCCCTTTCAAATAACTAACAAGTATTAGTTTCAAGGAAAAATTGCAGCCGTGGTCCAAAACCTTTTTGATTTTTGTAGACTTTACTTTAACCTTCACTTTATGCCACCACAGGTCCCAAACCTTTGAGAAATTCGCACCGGAGGTCCCCCAATTTATTTGGATAGCCTTCTTTATTTATAGGCTGGTCCCTTTCAAATAACTAACAAGTATTAGTTTCAAGGAAAAATTGCAGCCGTGGTCCCAAACTTTTTCGATTTTTGTAGACTTTACTTCAACCTTCACTTTATGTCACCACAGGTCCCAAACCTTTGAGAAATTCGCACCGGAGGTCCATCTGGACAGAAACTGTCCAAATCACCATTAGTCAACCTGGAAAATTGAAAAATGAGATATTTTGACCATTTTAAGGAGGGGCATTTCCGTCCATACAGTAATTTCTCCTTAAAAACAATAAATAAAAGAAAAAAAAATCATCATCTTCTTCAAACAACCCACCCACCCCACTCCTACCCTTCTCCAACACCAAAATCCTGTAGTTCACCGCCACTGTGGCCGTCGCAGATGGTAAAATCCATTCAGTGATAGAGATTAAATCCCTCAATTTCCTCTATGGTAAAATCGACTTGAATTCTTTGTTTCTTGTTCTGAATTCGGACTCTGCAATAATGGGCTTTCACATTTCTGTTCATCCCTCTTATTTCCTTACAATAAATAAAACACTTCGCATTATTCATTACATTATTCAATATTGACAAAAAAAAGTAAAGAATACTTGCCTTGGTTTGTTCTTCATTTGTATTATTTTCTCTTTCCTTATCTCTTAATGATTGAAGTGAAGAAATTCTCTGTAATATAGACATTACCAAAAGAAACAAATTAAAATAGTTAACCCATGAAACTAGTTACTACTTCAAATTGGCATAATAATTCTTGATTCTCCTCAATACTAATGGGTTTTCATTAAAATTGAAAAAAAAAATATTGAATTCCCAGAAATCAAGAATCTTACCTTGCAAGATAATTTAATCTCATTTAATAGATACCATCTATCAACTTCAATTTTGAGATGCTTCTGCACTTCCCTTGTTTGTACAAGATCATTTATTTTCATATCCACTATCAAATCCCTTTCTTTCAGTATCTTCTCAGTCTTTTCCTTATCTATCCCCCGTCTCTCCAATTTTTCTCGTATGGCACTTAGCTCCTCAACTAACGAAGCATCAAAGGATTTGATTAAGAATTTAGAATATGAGGTTTTTGAAATGAACCCAGATGAAAAATTTATTAAGAATTTAGAGATCTAAATCTCCATTCAATAGATTACACAAAATCCACAAAATTGAATACACGAAGAAAACAAGTAATATATAACTTGGCGTTTGCGGTGGCCATAGTGGCAGTGGGCAACAAGATTTTTGATGTTGGGAAAGGGTGGGTGTGGGGGGGGGGGGTGAAGAAGAAGATTATTTTTTCTTTTATTTATTGTTTTTAAAGTGAAATTATTGTATGGACGGAAATGCCCTTCCTTAAAATGGTTAAAATATCTCATTTTTCAATTTTTCAGGTTGACTAACGGTGATTTGGACGGTTTCTGTCCAGATGGACTTCCTGCGTGAATTTTTCAAAGATTTGGGATATGTGGTGGCACAAAGTGAAGGTTGAGATAAAGTCTACAAAAAATAAAAAGATTTGGAACTGCGGCAGCGATTTTCCCTAGTTTTAATGGGGGAAAGTTTCATGGTCTACATAAAAAATTTAAAAATATTTTTTACGCTATTGTTCAATCTTTTTTATTTCCGAAAACACCCTTTAATTTTTCTTCTTAACAATAAGAGTTATTTTTTTTGTAACACTTGTAACGTTACAAAGAATGACAATCGTATTTGAAAATACGTTGTTCGACCTTAACAACACTTGGAAGGGGGTGAATAGGTGATTATGCAAAATTAATAAATTATAATAAATTAGCAACAAGTCACTAATTGATTATATTTAGATGATTATGTAATCAGTTCAATTAACCCATGTTTGAATACCGCAGAATATAAAAACAGTAAACAAAGCAATCAATAACACAAGGTATGATCATGGAGAAACCCCAATTACGTAAAAACTTTGGGTACTTTGCAGTCAACAATCCACTATAAACGATTTATAATTTACGGTCTACCAAACTAGACGATGACACGTAATATCTGATCTCTTGACTGTAATTCCAATAGCTCTCCTGAATTTTTTGCTCCTGCACCAATTCCTAGCTGTAGTTTCCAAAGCTCTTCTGGGTTGCACTCTCCTGCACCAACTCTCAACTTTGTTGAAGAACACCGCGTTCTTCAACAATTGGAACTCCAGTAACCTTCTCCTGATCTTCAGAAACTCTAACAGATATGAAGGAACCAACAGTTTGGTATATGAATTCTAAATCTAATGTTTTTCTCACTGCCAAGAACAGATCACTATATGATTAATAAATGTTGAAGAATAATTGATGAAGACAATATGAAAAACTAGGTTTTTGTTTAATGATCAACCTTAGAAAAAAATGTTCTGTGACGTTTGGATATTTATATTTAGGTTAGGGAATGAATAGGCTAGACAAAAAGCCTTTAAAAAATTCTTGGATAGCACTGTCGCTCGAGCGAAGGGTGACTGATAGTCGAGCGACATGTTATCGCTCGAGTGAAGGCAGGTGACAGGTGGACGATACGGTTTCTGTTTCTGACACTTGAGCCAAACTTGGCGATAAGCTAGCGATATTCCATTGCCATTTTTTCTTCTTTTCCGTTCTCGAACCCTAAACCTAAAATATCACAACTTCCATTAATTGTACACTATTCCTTGACTTTTTACAACATATCTATTTTAGTCCTTTTTGTTAATAGACTTGCCAATTACATTAAATACCTAACATGTTCCTACTTTGGTATTCTATGACAAAATTACAATCTAAGTTAAGGCAATAGTAAATTAAAATTACAGACTCAAATCAAATGACACAACCAATAACTGTTTTGAACGAATTCTGCATTTCATTTTTCAATACCTGTTTCTTGAAATAGACAACTCAAATACTCAGTGTAAAATATATGTGAAACAGTATTAAGTGTAAAAGTAGGTTAAGCACTTCACAGTGTAAAAGTGATTTAAGCAGTTAATAACTCATAATACAACTTTTCAATTTCATATTATATGCTAAATTAAGATGTAATATCAATACAACCTAACATACCAAAATAAAATATTGATACTACTAAAACATCAAAACTTAATCTAGCAACAATTGAAAATATATCATATAATCAAAATCAAATATTTTAGATACATCAAGTAGATAAAAACATATACATCTTGTTAAAGCAAGAATATCTACTCCATCAAAATATCTACTCTATACACATCTACTCTCCCTTTTTGTCACAAAATGACAAGGGAATAACGTATAACCAAGAATATCACACAAAAATGCGTTGCACCCTCCATTTGGATTATAAAATTTTAGCATTAATACACAATAACTCAAAAATACTGTTATGAACATGCACAAAGATAAACAATGAACAGTAAACCTTCCCACATGCTTAGTTCAAGTTATTATGTAGTAAATTGTATAAGCGACCCATATATCGCTCAGTTTGGTTCGGGTTCGATTAGATCTGGTTTGATTCAGGTCTTCTCCAACCCTAGAAATAACATCTAGAATAATGTAATGAGAAGATAACATTTAAATATTGGAATCGACTTATGCTTGTATCGTATTATACTTCAGTATGAATAGATATACCGTATGAGGTTCTCGAAGGTGATTAAGGGTAGTAATTGATAGATTGTTTGGCAGTCCAATGTTGACATGTGGAGGGTATTGAGAGGTCCTTTGATGGCATTGGGACTGCAGACCAACATTGAGAGAATTTTATACATAGGCCAAATCTGATTTATATATTATATAATATCTCAGTGTAGTATCCTTGAACCTCGATGGACAATTGTGGTTACAATTATGATATCTTGAATCCCAGTAGGCTATGATGGACCTATATGTACTATAAGATGTACACGTTATTGGACATATTGATATTTGATTTCATACTAATACATCATAGCGGGATTCAAGCCTAAAGAGTTAAAAGATAAATAATGTGAGATACTAATTAAATACGAGAATTTCTTGGGAAAATGATCCTAATGAAACAAACTATATTAAATAAGGGATATTTTCATGTAGGTTGTTATTTGTTGATCATTCTTTATAAGTATGCATTGTACGAGGAGGTTGGTGCCAACTTCCAAATGATGGGAAGATTGTATGCTAAGTATGTGACCATAGTTCAGCGGGTTTATCACGAAGGAATCCCGAAAAACTTATAACTGATTTGTAAAGGCTCACAACACACGATATTAAAACAAGATTTCAACAAATATCAATAGATTAGAAAGTAAACTTGCAGAAAATTAAAGATTGAACACAAAGAATTATTTCGACCTAAGCCCTGGAGGTTTGGCGACCAGATCTAACGCCTACATCCCTTTTGAGCATCCAAAAATTGGATATATGCTCGGATGCATTATTAAGGCCAAAAATGGCAATAATTTACAAAATGTTCTTCCAACACAAGAGAAAAGTACAGAACACCCATCTCTTCTACACCAAACTACAGATCCTTAAGAAATCACACAAGAAACAGCACAATAGCCAACTGAAATCTCGGTTGTAAGAAAATCCTTATACTCATAGCAGTCACTCAAATATACAGATTACAGAGGCTAGCAACTACTATGATTTCAGTTTACAAGTTCATCATGAGAGATGAAGAACACAAAAGACAAACCCTAATCTATAAGAATATGTTACTCTCAGAAGAACCCAGAAGATGGAAGAACTCAAAAGGCAGAACCAAGTGAAAAATATTTGCACTGTGCACGTATATATATCTCACACCATCAAGACAATAATCCAAGGGCCAGAGATAAAATACGTGTCAACATCTCATAAAAAACGCTTCATTAAGAAAAACATATTAAGCCAAAACACGACTTTAAGCCAATTTCTGGGAACACATCATAGATCAATGGTTCGAGCCTCAACATGATTCTATAGAAATATTTAACTTTTGGAAATGGTTTATTTTTATTTATAATGTTAAATTTCAAATATCTCCCGCTCTATATTTTAAGTAAACATTATTTATTATTGTTCTAAACTATACCCTTTTTATCAGTTATAGTTAAATTAAATATTAATGAATATTATTTTACAGCAAGATAAGATTTCAAAGTTAAATACCTACTTTATGTACATCTATATGGATGACAAAAAAAATCGTCGACTCAGACTCCGGCCCAACCCCATTGTGGGGCGTCGGCTCGGGCCTAGGCTGGCCAGTATTTTAGAAAAAAAGGTAAAATAATAATAATAATAATTTTTTGTAGGCAACCGTCACAATTTTTTTTAAAAAAAATAATAAGAAAATCGAGCTGGCTCGGCTCGGCTCGTAAAGGCCCAAGCCGAAAGCTCGGGTTGAGCCTAAAATTTTTTGCCCAGCTTTTGCTCGACTCGGTTCGGGCCCAAAAAAGTTCGGATCTATTTTGCTCGAGCCGAGCCCGAGCTTTAAGTTTCGACTCATGGCTCGGCTCGAATCAGCTCATTGACATGGCTATACATCTATACAATATTATTAAACAAGTTGAAAGCCATTTTCCGAATGACATCGCAAATATTTGATAAATATCGTTTTATTATTTGGAAAATCTGGTGGTGGAATTTATTAAATGAGGAAAAAATCAAACAAAATTTTGAATTGTTGGATAATTATTTTATATTTCTGTGTTTGTTGTAAATTGCTATTGCAATTCAACAAAAGAAATTTATGGAGTCTATATGATATCTTTAGATGATGTTCTTTAGAAGTCCAAGTACCTCCTTGAGATGATGTTACCAAGTATCGTTTAGAAGTCCATACTTCCGTCTCAAGTGCCAAAATTCTTACAACTAAACAAGTGTATTCATAAGAGTTTTGTTGATATGAATGAGTAATTCTACAACAACCTCTTACACCTCGACTCGAAACACATTTTAATATTGATTATGGGCTATGATATTACGTTTGAAAAGCATTAGATCGAGCTATGAAGGGATCACATTTGATCCCCAATGAAGGTATTAAAGAAGTTAAACCTTTGGTGTCCAGTAACTCCTCAAAGTATTATATATCTCCCTAGTATCTAAAAAATTTACTTTCTTCTTAGAATCCTTTTCGTTTTTTGTTGAAGACATTATGCATCTTTAGTTTCAAAATGTCTTTGAAGAATGCAGTAGGGTGAATTGGCAGCATTAATGTGTTGTCTTTATCTGTTTACACTTTTACAAAAAGTGCATTTTATTACCACCTAAACATAAGTTGCTTTCTTTGTGATAAGGGAATTTGAATCATGCTCTAAAGCAATATGGCCCCAATGGTGTACCTATCTCCATGGTGCCCTGTGATCGTTTGATTTCCCGCAAGTGAACGGGATAGTGAACAAGTAATATAGTAGTGTATAGAGTATCGAATCCATGAGGACTAAGTATTCAATCGAGTTCAAATTAATTGCAACTTTAATCGAATATCAAATAGATTTTGAGTTTTCTATACTAATATCTAAATTATCTATTAAACTTGAAAGTAAGTAAATGCGTTTTTCAAATATGTGAGATACATTGTTAAGATGTCGAATCTCCTTTGTTATTCCATTTTTAGTGTAACAATTAAAGTGACAATTTAAAATCATTTATGTTGGTTAATGTTCCTAATTTAATTGAAAGCCTCTCTCAATAGCGATCAAATATATTCCCCTCATGTGACATTTCTATCTCTCGATGAAATATGCAAACATGATAAATGCATTAACAAGCACTAGAACACCTATTGAAACCATAGATGTATATATCTATCCTCTATCGAACCTTACAATATTTATTATAATGTGCTTCAACCCTATTGTCTCTCTCAATAACAATAAAATCCACTAACAATTCAATTGGTGATCAATCAATTGAAAAGAACGATAAAAAGGATAATAAACATCCACAAATCAAATCAAATTAAAGTCAAAATAATTAATTAAAAACTAAAAATATCATAACAAGGGTACATCTCATCCTAGCAATATATAAAATTAGTATAACATATTGAAATTACAAGAAATCATATTTAATTGAAAAAACATAACCCAAATTTTTGATAAATTAAGAAGATGAAGATGAATCTTGAAAACTTGAATATCTTCAATGGTTTCTTGATGAATCTCTACTTGCGTCTTCTCTTCTTTGCCCAAAAATTAGGTTTGAATCTTCACTTGATTGAATTCTTGCAAATCTTCTTTAATTCTCTCACAAAAATTATGAATTCTCCTCATTTGATGATAAGAATTGATGAATAATGGAGTATAATATGTTCATGAGAGTTCTCAATACATATTCTGCTGTTAAGTATTTTTAGGAGTCGAAAATTGGTTGAAAGTTACGTCCAAATTGACTTCCAAAAGAGTTCCCATCGAATAAGGAAAGTTATCTTCACGTGCGAATTTTTTGTTTCCGCACAACATTCAGGCCCCGTTCGGGAGGGATTAAAAGCCAATTAAAATTGAAAATATGGCCGTTATTGGACCCCACTCGTCTAATAAAAGTCAACAATAACGGCTATATTTTCAATTTTAATCTGATTTTAATCCCTCCCACACAAGCCCTCAATATTTTGATCATAATTTTCTCTCCTGATATCCAACTGATACAATTCAAAGTGTATTGCAAAACTAACGCAAAGGGCTACAACTCCTCTAGAAGTATAGTTTTCCCAATTCGAAAGTTTACTATTCCTAAAATGGGTCTAAATCGTCAACTAAAAATCTGGAATATAACTTGTGCGATTGAAAATTGATTTTAATCATATTCCATTCCTTTTTGAATACTAATTCAGTTCAATTGTCTCTTAGAAATTTTCAAAGTATCATCTTGTGGTCCAAATCGACTATTGAATTTGCAATTTGATCCTCAAACTTTGAATTTTGCCATTTTCACCATTTTTAACTTCTTTCTTTCCATTCCTCGTCCTACCATTAAGTTTTATTTATATAACATAAAAAACAACAATTTAGGATATATTTTATCAAAAGAATTATCAAATATCATTATTTTAGATCCAGAATAAGTGTATAAAATACACTTATCCCCAAACTTAAACATTTTTTTGTTCTCAAACAAAATTATAATCTAAATAATAACAAACACACAAACATGCAAACTATTCGGTTTGATAATCTAGTTTTTTATCTTAGTATTTTAAATTATAGTATTAAATCTACAAATTGTTTCAAAGTCACAATACCAAACAGATATCGACTCTTCCAATGCAGAACTGACATGTGTGTTTGTGAAGAATTAAATAGACAATTATGAATTTACAAGTTGGTTCAATTCCCGACCCTTTGTGGTCAAATATATCATTTCAACTCTCGTATGATTCACACTCCCCCAAATTTATTCTTTTTTTACTCTTTTCCCAATGTGTAATCTAAGGTTGAATTTTTCATTACTATTATCTCTCTCTCTAGTTCAGGTAGACTCTACTAATTGTAAGTCAATACATCAATAAACAAAAATTCACCAATTATTTGATTGCTTCGACCTCTAGGACTATACTAAGCTAATAATCCCTCATCAAAAGTCAAATCTTCTCAAATAATTATTTGAGGCTTAACCAGAGCATTTGGTACATCTTCTGTTTCATGCACCTGCTTTTTTTTTTCCAATTTTTTTTGCACACTCTCTCCCTTAAACTTTTTATATGACCCATGTAACTAGTTTTTGGTGGATGACTCCCAAATCAGATGATTTAGGGCACCAGATTATAAAACCCTAGTATGCTTAATAACTCGAGTCATAAATGCTACGAATATATATCTTTTATATATTCTTCTACTATAATTAGTGTGATGCCCCTCATTAAAAACTCATCTAATCAAACCAGCCTCTAACTTAAGATTTTTGCCCAATTTTATCCTATTAATTTAAGACAATCCACACATAATTTTTCACATAAGGATTCCCAGTTTACATCCGTATCTTCCTATAACTGTAAAATATCTCCAAACTATGCTAAATTTGGTCTAAGGATCATTAAAATAGGATAGTTTTGGGTATAACATCTTGTAAACCCAAGTTAGACTAACCAAGAGGGGAGTGAATTGGGTTTTAAAACTTTTTCGAAGAATTAATCTAAATTCAAGCAAGTAAAGACTAAGTAGATTAATTCAAATAATAAGCACAAATATAAAAGCGATAAGTAAAAGGGAGTTAGAGAGTGCAAACGACATGCTATGGAGGTTCGATCCAAACCAAACGATCTACATCCCCCGTTACCAAGCTCTCTGTCAAGAGCAAGGCCTTTTTCACTATATTGATTGACTTGTGGTACAATTCAACCATTTACAACGCTTCCGGTGACTTACAACCAATGAACACCGATCCTTTTACAATGATGATTTTTTCCAGGACCTCAACACGACCCACAATTCAAAATGAATTTACAAATGAAATCTTCTCTTCTTATTGAATAATAGAATCAAGATTGATAACAAGAAGAGAAGAGACAAATACTTCAATAAATGGTAATGAGTTTAACTCAAAGTGTTGAAATTAAAAACTTCTTGAAAAAACTAAAGATTTTCACAAAGTTAAATCACTCAAAAGTTTTCCAAGAGTTTGATGCTTGTTGATCTTCTAAGAGATGGATAATAAGATGGTTGTGAACGATAAAAAGCCTCAATTAATGCTTAAGAAGTGTAAATGCAAGTGAAGGAATAGTGAGGTATTTATAACACTCAAACGGTCAAAAATTCTACCGTATCGGATGCACTTTACCGGACGTAAGGTAAAATACAGGATGGTCAACTAGCCATTATTTTTTGTCAGAAGATTGAAGTGTTGGAAAAATGACCATTTGAGCACTTTTGATTATACCAGATGTCCGGTATGTGTACCGGTAGTCCGGTACAGTCAAAGGTGCTCGAAACGTCCTCGCTTTTAAATTTTGTCAAATGTAAATGTTAGAGGGACGTTTAAGATATTTTTCCAAGTTTTTATCATATTGAAAATATGTGTTACGATTTTTTTTTACCTTTGAAAAACATAATTTTCAAGTAAAGCATTTTTGTCGTGAATTTTGTAAAATTAAAAATTTGAGCTTATCATGATGGATTACCAAGTATTAATGCGTTTTACCTTTACATATAATCGTAAAACGTCTAAGTATTTAGTTTGAATATTTGACGCGCATTGCTTGACGGTACTTCGACTTGTTTCTCGATTTTTGTTTAACAACCTTTTGCGGGATATGTAAAATCATTCTTCATGGACTCGATTGTTTGATCATGTTTCCACGTTGGCCATTGTGTGCAAATATTTTGGTCTTGAACTTTGTGTCATCAAATGTACTTATGTGCAATAATCACTATGGACACTTAAATCAATTTTTTAGCAATAAATATAATCTGTTTGTCATAATCAAAACGAGAAGTCAACCATAGGTCAACAATTTCCCCTATCTATTTAGCATGTATTCACCCTGTTTAAATATAATCATGCAAATCTCTTTTTCTTCCCCCTTTTGGCATAAGCAAAAAGTACTTAACCATGTAAGAATAAATAGTAATAATAAACATAATGGATAAGCATGACAAAGTTTAATACATAATCAAAAGTTCAACTATAGTTTCAAAATATTTATAATATAGAAAGAAAATGACTACGGAGTCGGATGAGGATGTGGAAACCTGGCAAGCATATCGGCAAAGAACGCAGTCATCTGATCTTGCATGGCTGCCTGGCGTGCTAGGATGGTGTCCTACTGTACCCGTACATGATGAAGCTCTTCGGTAATCCCATCGACAGTCGTGTCGAGAAAGTCCATCCGCCCATGTAGTAGTGAAGGCTAATCGTCGTCAAGTCGTCGTCTGGTGGGTCAGGGAGCTCTCGATCTCGAGGTACCAGCAGGTAGCGCATCCTCGTCGTCGTCATCAACGTCCTTGTCGTCGAACGGTAGGGCAGAAGGCCCCAACGTCGGATCAAACCCCTTTGTTTCAGACACCCATTGTCCATCCTTTCTAATAATTTTCATTCGTTTAAATGTGTGGGAACTAATGGTGTCGGTAGATCGTGGTTTAATAAAAGCTTCATCATGAAGAGGGACTTCAAAATGATGAAGAATTTTAGTGAGGAGCATGCCGTAGGGGAGTACCTTGGATATGCGGGAGGAACGAACAAGTTTCATGAGGCCTAATGTGATAGTCGGGAAATCAACCTGACGTCCAACAAGGAAAGAGTCGAGGAGAAAAAGATCAAAGCAATTCACTTCGTCCCAATGCCCTTTTCTTGGTAAAATGACATTGACAATGATATTTTGTAAAACTTTACACTGAAGAGTGAGGTTGGTTTGTCGAAATCTTTGTGAAGTTTTCAAAATCCTTACCCGTTACACGACGACACGCGTCGGTCGGGTCATAGCCTTCCACCGTAGGGTGGGTTTTATGCACAAATTTTTGGATGGCACAAGGTTCGAGTTCTAGGATTGTACGAATGAGTGGTTTGGAAACCGTGATACGAACATTCTTGACAAAAGATGAAATATCCCCCGAACGAGGATTAATAGTCATATTTGTGTAAATAGTACGAATTAAATCCGGATATGCATTTTCCTGAATTTTGCAAATGGAAGTCCAATCCATAGTCGTGATATATTCTTCTATCCTAAATGCGAGTGCATCAAAGGAAAAAGAAGTGAGATCGACATCTTTACCTAGGAGAATGGGTGTCTTTGCAAAGGGATTAGTTGGCGTTTCGGGTTCGAGGTCCATGTCTTCCTCTTCGGAGGACGGAGATGGAGATGGAGGTGGACGCCGAGCCGTTTGCTTAAGTGGCTTGCCTTTGCCTTTGCTTTGAGAAGTGGGCATTTTTCAAGAAATTTAGTGGATTTTCGAAAAAGTGGACTGGAAGAGGAAGAATTCGAAATAGGGCTTGAGCGAAGAATGGGAAATATGAAATTGAGAGTGAGAGGTTGTAATGTATATGCAAATGTGTAAATTTCTCACTTGTAAGATGAATTTCGACCAAGATTCAACAGAAATTTTTGAGAAGAAGGCTAGGGTTCGAATTTTGAAGTGAAAAATTGAGAAAGTGTCGAGAGAATTTAGTTTTGGAATGGAATTGATTGATGAAAGTGAGTTTTGGTGATGTAATTTGATGGATTGGAAATGAAGTTGTAGAGTTGATAGGTGAAGAAGTAAGTTAGAGAGACAATTTGATGAAGTGAAAAGAAAAAGAAGGGAAAAAATCGTAATAAAAGGCTGTAGAAACAGCATACTAGACATCCGCTAATTTTACCGGACTTCCGGTAAAAGTAAGCTCAAAAGGCAGAAAAAATTCTGCCTTACCGGACGTTCGATATTTTTTTTTAAATAACAAGGAGTGAGATTTGAAGCATAAATATGATACTTTAAAAATAGTGAATCATTTTACCAAAAGGATTTTAGCTCGATAAGACCTAGGCTTTGTCGAATTGTTGAGAAACGATTGAGTGCAAGAGGTTTTGTGAAAATATCAGCAAATTGTTTTTCGATGTCAACAAATTCAAGTGAGATATCACATTTTGAACATGATCTCTTAGAAAGTGATGTCTTATCTCAATGTGCTTCGTTCGAGAGTGTAAAATGGGATTTTTTGATAAGTTTATAGCACTTGTGTTGTCGTACATGATAGGAATATGATCATAGGATATGTGATAGCCCCTAATGGTTTGTTTCATCCATAGCACTTGAGCACAACAACTTGCGGCAGAAATGTATTCGACCTCGGCCATAGATAGGGCTACGGAATTTTGTTTCTTACTAAACCATGAAACCAAAGCAAAACCGAGAAAGCGACAAGTACCACTAATGCTTTTTCGATCAACTTGGCAATTGGTCCAATCGGCATCCGAGTAACTAAGTAAGTCAAAGTGAATACGTTTCGGATACCAAAGTCCTAAGTTTTGAGTCCGACTAAGATATCTAAAAATTCTTTTTACAGGTTTAAGGTGGGATTCCATAGGATTTAATTGAAATCGAGCACATAAGCATACACTAAACATGATATCGGGTCTACTTGCAATTAAATAAAGAAGTGATCCGATCATACCTCGACATTTGGTGATATCGACGAAAGTGCCTTGATCGTCTTTGTCAAGCTTTGCGGAAGTGCGCATCAGAGTATTCATCGATTTTAGATCATTCATCTCGAATCTCTTTAGCATGTTTAAGATGTATTTACTTTGATTTATGAAAATGACATCACATGCTTGTTTAATTTGAAGTCCGAGAAAGAATTTGAGTTCACCCATCATACTCATTTCAAATTCCATGCTCATGTTTTTAGAAAATTCTTCACAAAATTGAATATTTGTTGCACCAAAAATGATGTCATCAACATAAATTTGAACAATGAGTATGTCTTGTTTTTGGGTTTTGATAAAAAGAGTAGTGTCCACTTTTCGAATAGAAAAACCATTTGAAAGTAGAAATTTACTCAAACATTCATACCATGCTCTAAGAGCTTGTTTGAGGCCGTAAAGGGCTTTTCTAAGTTTGAACACATGATTTGGAAACTTATGATTTGTAAAATCAGGTGGTTGCTCAACATAGACTTCTTCTTGAATAAATCCATTCAAAAATGCACTTTTAACATCCATTTGATAAAGCATGAAGTTTTTGTAACATGCAAATGTAAGAAGCATGCGAATGGATTATAGTCGAGCTACCGGTGCAAAAGTTTCTTCATAGTCAATTCTTTTTTCTTGATTGTAACCTTGGCCCACTAATCTAGCCTTGTTAAGCATAATAATTTCATTTTCATCTCTTTTGTTTCGAAAAACCCATTTAGTGCCAATAACGGTTTGATTTGTTGGTATATTTATTTCAAATTGATTAAGTTCATCTTGCATTGCTAGAATCCAAAACTCATCAAATTCCACTTCTTTAAAGTTTTTGGGTTCAATTTGTGAAATGAATGTACAACTACCAAGATGATTTCTAAGATAAGTTCTAATAGTAATATGTTTTGATGGATCACCGATTATTAACTCCTTTAGGTGAGACGAGACAAACTTCCATTCCTTTGATAAGGTGGAGTCATCTTGAGCTTTGGTTGGTGCTTCTTCTCTTTCTTGATCGTTGGGCTTCTTTGATTGTTCTTCATTAGGCACTCCTTTGTCTTGGACATTCATTTGTTCAAAAGGAGTCTCTAAACCTACATCATCATCAATACCCTTCTCTCGATCAAGTAGATTAGTTTCATCAAAAGTAATGTGTATTGATTCTTCAAAGACTAGAGTTCTTTTGTTGAAGACTCTATATGCTTTGCTAGTCAATGAATAACCAAGAAAAATTTTCATATCTGATTTTGAGTCAAATTTTCCTAAATTGTCTTTTGTGTTTAAGACAAAACATTTGCAACCGAACACTTTGAAATAACTAATGTTGGGTATTCTATTTTTCCAAAGCTCGTACGGAGTTTTGGTTTTCTTGCAACTAACCAAAACTCTATTTATGATATAGCATGTGGTATTGACGGCTTCGACCTAAAAAATATTTTGGTAAACTATTTTCATTTAGCATGGTTCGAGTCATTTCTTGTAATGTGCGATTCTTTCTTTCTATTACACCATTTTGTTGAGGAGTTCTACGAGCCGAAAAATTGTGTTCATATCCATTATTGCTGCAAAAATCATCAAATGCAAGATTGTCAAATTCTCTACCGTGGTCACTTCTAATCGTAATATAGTGTGACCCTTTTCATTTCAATTTTCTTACAAAAATGTTTGAAGGCTTTTAAGGCTTCATCTTTTGCACTTAAAAATATTACCCATGTAAATCTAGAAAAATTATCAACGATAACAAAAACATAGTGTTTACTACCTAAACTAGCCGTTCTTGACGATCCAAAGAGATTCACGTGGAGAAGTTGCAATGATTTTGTTGTTGAAGAAAATATTTTTGATTTAAATGAACTTTTGACTTGCTTCCCAATTTGACGTATCGCAAATTTTGTCATTTTCAAATTTCAAATTTGGCAATCTTTTCACAAGACAATTTTTAGAAATTTTCAAAATAAGTTCCATGTTTACATGACCAAGTCTTCTTTGCCAAAACCAAGTTTCGTCTTTAAATCCAAGCAAGCACTGTTCATTATTTTAATATTCAATATTAATGATATAAATATCCTCATTTCGGCTCCCTATGAAAATCAACTCTTTTGATATAGCATCATTAATTAGGCATTTGGAAGAATCGAATTTTATATTGTAACTTTTATCACATAATTGACTAATACTTAGCAAATTATGTTTGAGGTTATCGACTAACAAAACATTTTCAATAGAGGGGGATAGGTAATTACCGATGTTGCCAATTCCGATTATCTTCCCTTTTGCATTGTCTCCAAAAGTCACATGACATCCATCATTTGTTTTGAAATTTGAAAGTAGTGATCGATCTCCGGTCATATGTTTTGAACATCCACTATCCAAGAACCACTTGCTATTGATTTTCTTTGGTATTTACAAAAACAATTTGACTTTAGATTTTTGGTACCCATACAAACTTAGGTCCTTGATAGTTAGTTTGTGATGACTCTTTAATCCACTTATTTTTATTTTCAAAATATAGTTTCTTTTTAACTAAACAATTAAAAGAAGCATGTCCAATTTTATTACAAAAAGTGCAAGTGGTTTTTGAAGTTTTGACAAACATGTTTTTAAGAGATTTTTGTTTTAAAAATGGCTTGAATCCGATTCCCCATTTGTCAAAAACACATTTTTAATTTCCAAGCATTAAATCAAAATTCTTCTTTCATTCGGTAAATTTATAAACTATTTTTATCAAATCATAAACTTTTTCTTTTAGGGAACTATTTTCCTTAATCAATAAATCATGGTCAATGTTTTCTTTTGATTTTTCCAAAGTTTTCTTTAATTCATCTTTTAATAGAGAATTTTTCTTTTTAAGAATAGAATGACTTAAGGCAAGTTTTTCAAAGACTTCAAGTAATTCATCATAAGAATCGAGTAATTTATTGTAAGAGAATTTTTCTTTTTCACCTACCTCATCTTCGAAGGCCATGAAGCGCATGTTTGCGATTGCATGTTGATCATAGCTTTCATTTTGATCTTCATCGTCAACATCATCCCAAGTAGCTTGAAATGCCTTTTTCTTGAAACTTTTCTTCTTGTTCGGGTACTCAGATCTCTTGTGGACGGGTTTGTCACATTCGTAACAAATAATCTTTTAGCCTTTTTCTTCTCATTTGTCATCTTTTCTTTGAAACTTTTTGTTGTTTCGATAGTCTCTCAATTTTTTACGAGAAGTACAAGATCATCGAGCTCTTCATCACTCATGTTACTTGTTGATGTCTCCTCATCAATTACCGATTTTAGAGCAATTTGTCGTTTATGAGTTTCTTTAGATTCTTCTTTGCTTTTCTTTGTCTTTTTCTTGATCTCGGCATTGTTGAGCTCACAAGTCATCAACGTTCCATATAGTTCTTCCAATGGATATGTATTCACATCCTTTGTATTTTCTATAAGCATTCGTATGAGACTCCATTCCTCCGAGAGTGACCTAAACATTTTGCTCACAAGTTCACCGTTAGTATATTTTCGATCGAAACCTTTTTAGCCATTAACAATATCTGTGAAACGAGTAATCATATTAATAATGAGCTCATCTTGTTTCATAAAGAAATTTTCAAATTCTTTGACTAGCATATTTATTTTAGTTTCCTTAACTTTGTTTGTTCCAACATGAGTGACTTCTCGAGCATGCCAAATTTCATGAGTCGAATCACATGTGCTAATTCTATTGAATTCATTTTTATCTAGTACACAATAAAGTAAATTTTTGGCCTTAGCATTTAATGACAATTTTCTCCTATCTTCTTCATCGTATTCTTCTCTAAACTTGGGAATACATTGATCGGGTTTGACATCAATTTTAATAGTCTTAGTAGGCACATACGGACCATATTCAATAATTTCTCAAATATTATAATCAATAGATTGAACATAAATCATCATTCTAATTTTCCAATAGTTATAATTTGTGCCATCAAAGAAGGGAGGACGGTTGGTAGAATGCCCCTCGAGATTTTGAAAACCGATGTTAGCCATGACTCAAGATTATAAAATCTTAAAGAAGTGAGTACCGGACTCTGATACGAATTGTAAACCCAAGATACGCTAAACAAGAGGGGGTGAATTGGTTTTTAAAACTTTTTCGAAGAATTAATCTAAATTTAAGCAAGTAAAGACTAAGTAGATTAATTCAAATAATAAGCACAAATATAAAAACGATAAGTAAAAGGGAGTTAGAGAGTGCAAACGACATGCTATGGAGGTTCGATCCAAACCAAACGATCTACGTCCCCCGTTACCAAACTCTCTGTCACGAGCAAGGCCTTTTTCACTATGTTGATTGACTTGTGGTGCAATTCAACCATTTACAACGCATCCGGTGACTTACAACCAATGAGCACCGATCCTTTTACAATGATGATTTTTTCCAGGACCTCAACACGACCCACAATTCAAAATAAATTTACAAATGAAATCTTCTCTTCTTATTGAATAATAGAATCAAAATTGATAATAAGAAGAGAAGAGACAAATACTTCAATAAATGGTAATGAGTTTAACTCAAAGTGTTGAAATTAAAAACTTCTTGAAAAAACTAAAGATTTTCACAAAGTTAAATCACTCAAAAGTTTTCCAAGAGTTTGATGCTTGTTGATCTTCTAAGAGATGGATAATAAGATGGTTGTGAACGGTAAAAAGCCTCACTTAATGCTTAAGAAGTGTAAATGCAAGTGAAGGAACAGTGAGGTATTTATAATACTCAAACGGTCAAAAACACTGCCGTACTGGACGTACTTTACCGGACGTCCGGTAAAATACAGGATGTTCAACTAGCCGTTATTTTTTGTCAAAAGATTGGACCGTTGGAAAAATGATCGTTGGAGCACTTTTGATTATATCAGATGTCCAGTATGTGTACCGGTACAGTCAAAGGTGCTCGAAACGTTCTCGTTTTTAAATTTTATCAAATGTAAATGTTGGAGGGACGTTTAAGATGTTTTTCAAAGTTTTTGTCATATTGAAAATATGTGTTGCGATTTTTTTTTTTTTTTTAACTTTTGAAAAAAATAATTTTCATGTAAAGCATTTTTGTCGTGAATTTTGTAAATTCAAAACTTTGAGCTTGTCACGATGTATTACCAAGCATTAATGCGTTTTACCTTTACATATAATCGTGAAACGTCTAAGTACTTAGTTTGAATATTTGACATCCATTGTTTGACGGTACTTCGACTTGTGTCTCGATTTTTGCTGAGGCAACCTTTTGCGGGATATGTAAAATCATTCTTCATGGACTCGATTGTTTGATTATGTTTCCACGTTGGCCATTGTGTGCAAATATCTTGGTCTTGAACTTTGTGCCATCGAATGTACTTATGTTCAATAATCACTATGGACACTTAAATCAATTTGTTAGCAATAAACATAATCTATTTGTGATAATCAAAATGAAAAGTCAACCATAGGTCAACACATCTATGTTCAACTATATCAATCTATTAATTATATGAATCAACTCATAGCATCACACTGTCCAACTTAATTCTAGTGCACATATAATATAAAGTTTTGCAAAATTAAGTCTCAATCAATCTAGCATGCATCTTATCCACAGTTCATAAATCAACACCAAATCTCAAATCTAATCATCATTGTTGGCCAAATTATCTATCTCACACAAGCACACACACACTAAAACAAGAAAATATTTTTTTTGTTGAAATTATTCAAATTTTTTTATTATATATTAAAACAATAACGAAGAACAAACACATAAAAACACAAGAAAAGTAAAAACTTAAAATTTTTCCCACCCCCAAACTTAAAACCGACATTATCCTCAATGTTATAAAGTATAAATAAGAATATGAGGGGAAGGGGAAGAAAATGAAGAAGGTACTCCCCAAATTTTTTTGTTGAAGGTGCGAGGCATTATGTGTGACGGCTAGACAATCCTTTTCATCATGTTTTTCCCTTGGTTTAAGTTGGTTTGAGTATTTCGCGATGTCATGTTCCTGCACATAGCTGTCAAATCAAACATTAAATAGCCTAGAACATGTGTTATTTAGCTCAAACAATCAAAACAACCAACAATGAATTCAATGGCCTTAGGAAAAACTTGATAGGATGGTAATACCCTATAAATTGAAACGTGCCAAAGTCTAATGCAAACTAATAATCAAAATAGATTTATATGCAATGTGATATAGAAAGCAAAATAAATTAAAATGTTATAGTCTTTAGCTCGACTTTGACAATTGAATCACGGGCACCTAAAGAAGGCTTTGGATGCCTTGCCCATTTTCCTTCGTTTGGCTTTGATCCACTTTTCATTTAGTCTCCAAACTTCTACCTTACCCTTTTCGATGTAATAGGACTTTTCTATTTCATCTTATTCAAGTTCAACTATGTAGACTTCCACTTTTACATCGAGCTTAATCACAAAATCAATTTTTGGGACAATCAATAAAATCAAAAAAATATGAGTTGATTTCATTCTCATTGATTGCCACATCCTCATTTGATTCCGTTGTGATCAACTCGTCATTCTCTTTAATCCCTTCTGCCATAGTAGATATATCTTCGGATTGAATGATTGGTGCACAATCTAGATCCACAGGTAATGAGAAGTCGGTTCAGTTGACTCCTTCGAATGGATTGTACCCCCATTGTTGAAATCCTTCCCAGTACATGCCATTTCCCATAAGCATATTGTTTTCATCCAACTTGACAAGTTCTTTAAAGTACTTTGCATGTACCTTCTCGTTCAATAGGGGAAAACCATCTCCCACAAGTTTGATGTCCCCATCCCAATCGTCTGGTACAAAATCTCCTATAAGCATGTACTCTTCATTAGATTTTTCAATTGCTTGTTTTCTACTCATCAAATATCTTCGAAATCTCAGAAGTTTCGACGTGTGTAAACTAGTGTAAGAGAACAAGTATTTTCCAATACAATGCACCGTGTAGCAATTTTCACAGTTTGAATATCCTCCAAGCATATCTTGACAATTCATATAGAAATTTGTCGTTGCAATAATTTTGTTACTTTACCAATGTCAGAATCATACATAATATCTAAAAAGTACAAATAGAGAATGCCAACACAAGATAGATTAAAAATGTAGGTGGTTAGTTAAACGATATAAAAAAAATAAAGAAAAGTAACAAAAAAATTTGTTAAAACTAAAATTAATTAAAGTTGTAATCAAATTAAAAATAAATAAGCAATAAAAATTCAAATTAAAGCTAAAATTAATTTAAACTAATTAAATACAATAGTCCCCTACAACGTTGCAAAAAACTTGATCGTTTAATTTTCCGCAAGTGAACGAGATTGTGAACAAGTAATATAGTAGTGTGTAGAGTGTCGAACCCATGTGAACTAAGTATTCAATCGAGTTCAAATTGATTGCAACTTTAATCGAATAGCAAATAGATTTTGAGTTTTCTATACTAATATCTAAATTACCTATTACATTTGAAAGTAAGTAAATGTGTTTTTCAAATATGTGAGATACATTGCTAAGATGTCGAATCCCCTTTGTTATTCCATTTTTAGTGTAACAATTAAAGCGACAATTTAAAATCATTTATGTTGGTTAATGTTCCTAATTTAATTGAAATCCTCTTTCGATAGCGATCAAATCTATTCCCCTCATGTGACCTTTCTATCTCTCGATGAAATATGCAAACATGATAAATGCATTAACAAGTACTAGAACACCTATTGAAACCATAGATGTATATATCTATCCTCCATCGAACCTTACAATATTTATTATAATGTGCTTCAATCCTATTGTCTCTCTCAATAACAATAAAATTCATTAATAATTCAATTGGTGATCAATTAATTGAAAAGAACGATAAAAAAGATAATAAACATTCACAAATCAAATCAAATTAAAGTCAGAATAATTAATTAAAAACTAAAAATATCATAACAAGGGTTCATCTCATCCTAGTAATATATAAAATTAGCATAACATATTGAAATTAATATTTAATTGAAAAAACATAACTCAAATTTTTGATAAATTAAGAAGATGAAGATGAATCTTGAAAACTTGAATATCTTCAATGGTTTCTTGATAAATCTCTACTTGCGTCTTCTCTTCTTTGCCCAAAAACTAGGTTTGAATCTTCACTTGATTAAATTCTTACAAATCTTCTTCAATTCTCTCACAAAAATTATAAATTCTCCCCATTTGATGATAATAATTGATGAATAATGGAGTATAATATGTTCATGAGAGTTCTCAATACGTATTCTGTTGTTAAGTATTTTTATGAGTCGAAAATTGGTTGAAAATTACGTCCAAATTGACTTCCAAAAGAGTTCCTAAATTGTCTCATTTTCTATTGATATTAGAAGTGGACCTAATATAAATTAATTACAATAAACTTTATTAGTGATTTTTCTCTTTATATATAAGGCATTTTGAGGAAAAAAAAAAACAACATATTTTTTGTACATTTTTTAATATTTTTTATTTTATTTATATTAGAGGTTTGACCTCGATTCAACCTTTCATCCCTTGATTCTTTAGTTTTTACAGATCTTTGTCGGACTCAATTTTCAAAACATTAATATGTACTCCAAGAGCCTCCTTCGACTCTATTGATGCCCAAAAGCCTCTCTTTAATTATTGGATTAAGGTAAGCATTTATAAATCCAAGAATTAGGTTAAAAATCGTGACCTAATTGAGTTTCTAATAGAAGTTAATTCGGACAAATAAACAAATCCATCTGACTGGAAAAGACGTGCATTCGCACATGCTTATTGGTTAGCCAATTTTGCTTTTGGTTTTTGCATTTTAAGACTTTAGGATCACAAGGGTGTACACTTTGTGATCGCAAACCAAAAGTTCGCCACCCTGTCAACTTTGGTCATTGACTTTCACCTTTTGATCAGCTCAAATCCATCCTATGTATAATTTTGATAGGTCATTTTTCATTCATTACAATTTAGTCTTCCAGACTCATACATAATTGATTCGATGTAAGTTTTCAAAGTTTGCAATTTAATCCTCGAACTTGAGAAATATTAAATTTAACTATCGAAGCTTACAAATTTTTTTTTAATACTCTTAGTTGATCAATAATTTCTCAGCTTCAACTCTAATTAAGCTCCAATATCACATTTTTTAGGGCAATTGCATTCGAGTTGTGTTTTACCTACAACTAACATAAGATAGATACGTTCAGGAACGGATCCAGGATTGGATTACAAGCCGGGCTAATACGTTAAAAAAAAAAAAAATTACACATGATTTTTTTTTAAAATAAAATTTTTTTCTACCTAAAAAAAAATCAGTGGATGGGCACTGGACCGGGCTACAGCCCGGCCCAAACCCCCCTCCATCCGTCCCTAGATACATTCAATTACCAATAAATAAGCAAGTATAGAAGCTCAAATAAGTGCATAAAATACACCTATCAAAATACAAATTAATGAAACTTTTTCACCAATAGCCATGTCTAAGTTAATTTGGATTTTGTTTTTGATAGTAGCATACCATGAATATGAAATTTGGTAAATGGATGTCGAAAAAAATCTCCTTAATGGGAATCTTCGTGAGCATGCGTACATGATAAAACTTGGAAGGTTTTAAATCTAAAGAGCCTAACAAGGTGTGCAAGCTACACAGATCCATGAGGAGCTAAAATCTTCATTTTAATGAGATAATAAAAAAGTCTAAATTTATAAAAAGTAAGGATAAATTGTGTGTGCAAGGAAACTAGTGAGAGTATAGTCATGTTCCTAGTGATGTATTTAGATCAGGGGCGGATCCAAAGACTGCCACCCCGCGGTCGCCCGTCTTTGGATCCGCCAGAGCTTGCTTCGTCGGTTACGTGCTTCGACTTTCGGTTCGACGACCATCGCCCTTCGATTCGGCGCCGTCACGGAATGGAGAAGAAGGCCAGAAGCCCAGAAATTTTTTGGTTCATTCCCTTTGTTTTGGTAGTTTGGGCCTTTTTTCAAAAAAAAATTAAGGCCCAAACCAAACATAAATGAATGGGCCCAATGCCCCAATCAATTAGCCAAGTCCCAGTCCCAGTTGGCCAGTTCGCAATTGCACACACCCAATTGCAAAATTGAAATCGGCTGAGGAGAAGAGCTGAGGAGGGAACGACCGAACGAGTACGACGGTTGAGACGGTGTGGTCTGGTGGATGCTGCTGTGTGGTATGGCTGTGTCGGTGGACGGTGGTGAGTCTGGTGACTGGTGACTCGGTGAACGGTAAGCGATGGTTTCCATTTCCGTTCGGTTTTTTTCTTTGTTTATCTGTTTTTTTTTTTCTTTTTTGTGAATTTTTGATTTATTATTGAGAGACTGAGAGTCTGAGACTATGAGTTGATGTCTTGATGAATTATAATTTTGATTCGTGAATTGTGACATGCGAAATGTGAATTGTGAGATTTGGGAATTTAGGGTTTTAAAAAATTAGGGATAAGTGAAAAACATTAATGGTGAAGAATGAAGATGTTTGGCTCAATTAAACCATGACAATTTGACGGTTTACGTGGAAAAAAATATTTTTGTAAAACTTGAAAATGGGGCAATATTGCAACGTTTTCAAGATATTTGACCCGAAGAATGCAGTTGTCTAAGTTTACTGTTACAGCGTAGGATTGTATTTTTTTTTTAGTATTTTGTGTTGTATTGAAATATATTTTCATATGTACGTACTTTTTACGTTTTAGTGCATTTATATATGTATTGAATTATATTTTCGGCTATTACGATCGTTGATTGTCAATGGTCAACGGTCACCGATCAACGGCCCCGCCCTAGCTGAACCGAAAAGCTGGATTCGCCCCTGATTTAGATTGCACACTAATATGAGAAAATGATATTCCCATGCTGCAATTAGTGAAATTATGGTTCAAAAATTTCTCATGAAAGATATGGGACTAACAACATACATCCTAGGGATTAAGGCCTATAAGGATATATCTAGGATAGTGCTAGACTTATCTCAATCCACGTACATAGACAAAATCTTGAAAATATTTAGCATGGAAGATTCAAAGAGAAAACTCTATCCCATGGGGCATGTGGTTTATCTTTCAAAGAAAATGTGTTCAAAAACAGAAGTTGATAGAAATTGCATGGATAAGATTCCTTAAGCTTAAGCAATATGATATATCATATATGCGATGGGATTAGACCAGAAGTTTCTTATGTTTTAGGTTCCATGTGAAATACTGAATCTTGGGCAAGAACATTCTTAACTACTTAAGAAGGATTAAAGACATGTTCTTGGTCTATGAAATAAATTACCTAAGAGTTTAAGGATATACTGATCCTAGATTTCAGTATGATAAAGATGATAGCAAATTTCATTCCGGGTATATATTTACTCTAAAAGGTGGTGAAGTCAGTTGAAAGAGTTTCAAGCAAGAAACAACTGCTGATCTAACAACAGGAGTCAAATAAATAGCTGCTTCAAAAATAGAAAATAAAGTAGTCTGAATCAAGAATTTCATAAATGAACTCAGAGATGTTCTTAACATTCATGTTCCTAGTGATGTATTTAGATTGCACAGTAATATGATAAAACGATATCACCATGTTGCAATTAGTGAAATTATGGTTCAAAAATTTCTCATGAAGGATATGGGACAAACAACATACATCTTAAGGATTAAGGTCTATGAGGATATATCTAGGATAGTCCTATACTTATCTCAATCCATATACGTAGACAAAATCTTGAAAATATTTAGCATGGAAGATTCAAAGAGAAAACTCTATCACATAGGTAATGTGGTTTCTTTCTCAAAGAATGGGTTCAAAAACACAAGTTCAGAGAAATCGAATGGATAAGATTCCTTACGCTTAAGCAATATGATATATCATATATGCGAGGCTATGCATTAGATCGGAAGTTTCATATATTTTGAGTGTGACAAGTAGGTTCCAAGCACACATTGATGCAAAATACTGAATCTCGAGCAAGAACATTCTTAAGTACTTAAGAAGGATTAAAGACATGTTCTTGGTTTTTATAAGAAATTACCTAAGAATGATATAAAGAGAGAAAAGTCCCTATAGACAAAATGTAGCAGCCCTTGACAAAGATGTTATCCCAACACAAGCATGATGGTTATGTAAATTCTAATGGCTTTAGTTACATGAGTGATTTAGTTTAAAGTGAGATTTTTTTTATGATGTACTCTTTGTTACGCATTGAGAAATATAAACACTTCATTCTAGTTAATCATTAACATTTTATAGCAAATCTCTTATATTTGATTATATCCAATCATTTAATTAAATTAATAGAGTCAGAATGTTCAATTATGATTATTTGTTATTCACAATTGATGGCTTTGAATGTCACTTTGCATAAGGTAACTAAAACGGTGTCGTTCGAGTATGTCGAGAATAATAGAAAATTGATGAATGACTAAAATAGGAGCTTGTTTGTGAGAGATTTTAATCCATTAAAATTAAAAATATAGCCGTTATTGGGTCTCACTTGTCTAATAAAAGTCAACAATAACGACTAATTTTTCAATTTTAATCCGATTTTAATCTCTGTCAAACAAGCTCTAAAATTCATCACTCTTAAATAATTAGAGATAATGACCTGCATTACATATACTAATGTTGATAGATGAATATCTCAATCGAGATGCATTAACGAATTGAAAGGAGTTTCAATTGCAACTCATATCAATGTATGGATTTTGATTAATAACATGATTGATTACAGTGAGATTAACACTTAGTAATATCTCGTAATCAATTAGATCGTACTTGATGAAAGGATTATATTTTCACGATAACTTAGCAAATGGTTTTGTTGACATTTTTTGTCACATAAATTGTCTTGATACATTACTAGATGTCAATTATGGACGACAAGGTGAATTAATTAAACTAAGTGAATTAGTAATAAATTAAAAGGAGTATTTTGATCTATCTTATTCTAATCAGATAAAGTTAATAATACCATGATGTTTTACTATTGTGAATGAAAACAAAAGGCGAGAATTGAAAATCTGGCATTGATATTGGGCCCGGTTCAAGTGAGAGAGTGTAAATATTATGTGTTAGGTCCAATTGTTTGGTGGACTTACTAATTACTACTGAATTTTTTATGTATTGAGATAAGTTTAATTAATTCTTGGGTCCAATTCGGTTACTAGATAAGTTTAATTAAATAGGTTAATTAGTTTTCGGGTCCAATTGGGTTAAACTTTTATTAATTATAATAGAATTAGGATTTAGAAGAACCTAGAAATATTTATTATTTACCCAATGTTTAGGGTTTCATGATGCCTTTATTCCTTGCTGATACAAGAAAATAAACAAATTCCCTAAAATAATTCTCCTAAAATTTGGTCGATCCAAGAGTGGTGGTAGAGTTTCAAGTTCATTTTAATGTGTTGATTACCATTGGAGGCTAAATATTTGTACAACTGTGTAGGGGTGGGCGCGGGTCGGTTCGATTCGATTTTTTTCGGTTCCAGAAATTTTCGGGTATTTAGTAAATGAAACCGTCGATTCCAAATATAATTTTGGAATCGTTCGGGTTCGGTTCTGTTCGGTTCCGTATTATAATTAAATTTTTTAACATTTAAAATAATACTACATAAATACATCTGAAAGTATACACTAATATTAATAATAAAAAGTAGATACAAATACCAAATTCAATATTAACTTTTACAAATTAACGTAATCTAATTTAATAATATATAAATACTAGTTGTCAAATACAAATACGAAAAAGTAAATATTACTTATAAAATTTCGATAATTCATATCAATAATTAATTTGCTTTAAACTTTCAAGTCTACATAAAAATGAAATATAAATTAGAAGTCATAAAGATAAAATATTTTAAAGTATTGATAATACTTACCAACTATTTAATGTAATTATCAGTTGCTTAACTTTTCATACTAACTATTAAGAAATTATACAAGAAAAAATTGAAAAAAACACAATTAACAAACATAAATAAACTCTAAATTGCTCAATTAATAAGATTTAATAAGAAAAAAATTATTAATTTGTTTAGAAAAAATAAAAGAAATTGATTTATCCAATATATAAAAAAAAAATTCGATTCTTATTCGGTTCTTGGTCTAGAATCGAGAATCGAACCGAACCATTCGGTTCTCGATTCGGATACCTGTTCAGGTATTTCATTTAAAAAAATCTGCCCGATTCGGTTCCGGTTCGGACATTTTGTCCAGCCCTACAACTGTGGTGTGTTGAGATAGAGAGAGATCGGATTCAAAATTGTCCGAGATAATTGAAATAGTTAAATATATAATTTTCTTCACATATTCTTAATAAACATAAAGATTATCTTATTTTGAGTATTGAAATTGTTTAATTGTACTGTGACTGCTTAAGTAAATACCCAACAATAGGTTCTTGTATTGATTATGTGATCTTACATTTTGAACTATGATTACCCAACATTACATGCACATATCGGAACAGAAACTCAAATGATATTTAAGTAACATTGCTTAATGTTATAAACTAACATGGACCTTCAAATAAATTGTTGGATTGCTAATTGTAGTATGAGGATGTGATCAGGTTTATGGTTAATGTTGTTGTTTCTCGTGTATAAGTTCCTCATTTGAACAATCTGAAGATACAAACACTTATAGATTTCCCTGAACTGATTTGAACAGTGTAACGGGGTGATCAATAGATTTAAAATGTTAATTCGAGTTCACTGACTTCACGACATGTGCTTAAGACGAATTTGTTCCGTTCAACGGTGCTAAAGGCGTATAGCAATTGTCCCACATGATAAAATGAATTTCATCTCCTACGGAAGCAGCAAAACAATTTGCAGAAGTTCCAACGAACTCAATGAAATGCTTACACTTCGAAAAAACAATATCAGAATTTGAGAGAGGAAATGAAATTCAAAGTAGAGAAAGTCTACAATGAAAATGGCGTAAATTTTCTAACAATAGTGCAGGCTATTTATAAATTAGTTCGTGGCTATTCGAACACTCTTCAAGTCTTTTTAGAATAGTTGTCATTGTTTACACAGGCTTCCAAAACGCGAATAGAAAGCTTTGTTTAAATTGAAACACTGCGTTTGTTAAGTCAATTAACAAATGACCCAAACCAGAAAATAAACGAAAAAAGCCAACGGGAGAAAATAAAATATACCGTTTAAAATAATTTCATTAAGAATCCAAGAATTTTATTAATTACAATTTGGCACAAAAAATTTAAATAAATTTTGTCCAAAAAGATATATATATAGGACATGGCCCCACCTGTACAAGACCGGACTTAGACTCGAGCACGAGCACAGGCCTTGCCGACTTGAATTGAGTCAAGCCGAACTTAATGACCATGGCGCACAAGCTTGTGGGTTTAGCACCAAACCCAATAAGATATATGTCTCCATTTTTCAAAGACTATTGGTATCCCCTAGGGCTCAAACCAATTGCCAAACTTCCACTATATATATCACACCAAAGTTTCCGAACACTCCTACGTGAAATAAGTGTTTTAATAATTTCTAATTAAGTGAAATTTTTCATTAGTTTATAGTTTCAAATGGGTCACTTTGACATCAAATATTTCATTCAATTCTATATAGTTTTTTATAAATAAAAATATCATGTTAATCACCTCGCGAAGTATGTGAATATGCTTGGTCATGTTAAAATCGGAGTACGGGTCCCACTGAAATTGGACCACCAAGTTGACCTATTTTACTAATTCCTCACATGAATCAAATATATTGGCCTTTTTCATAACAACATCTAATATGTTTTTGCGAAGTATAAATGAAGAAAACTTGTATCGGGATAAGTAGCCAGAAACTTTGAACTTTTCCTAGTAAAATCTATCGAATTTAAGCTAGTCAGTAGCAAGATGTTTTGAACAGTCAATCGTTCGTGTAAAACTAAACAATAGAAGTCACACAGTTCCTTCAAACTGAATTTATTCTAATGTTTGTATCCATTTTGTCCTTAGACACCTTATGTTTCGTGAGCATTTTTAGAGTATTTATCTTCACATAATTCTCGTAGAAGCGACCCCTTCCCACCCACATAGTGTTTTTGAGTATGTGATTTATGCATAAAAAATTCGAGTGCTTCCATGCATCAATCGCAGTCAATTTCTCTACGTCACTTTCATTATCTTTGTATGAAGGTGCATCTTCCTTGAGAAATTTTACCGAACATAATGTTATCAGATAAAAAAGTATTTTCTGTTGCAAACGCTTAAAATTTGACCAATTAAATTTCTCGGCCTCTTTTCCAGTCGTATTTGGGAGTGGAGTACCGAAAATAGTCATTTCTGATACAAAATCCGAAGATAAACAATAAGAATGAGTAGAAGAATCAACCAGAAACTCAAATTCTTCTTAAGATTGTGGTTTTTTGAGTAAAAATTCCTCATTCGAATAATTTGAAGATACAAACACTAAAAAAATTACTTAAACTGATTTGAACAGTGTAACCAGATGATCAATGGGATCAAAATATCAATTCGAGTCCACCAACTTTACGATGTGTCCTTAAATCAAATTTGCTCTCTTCAATGGTGCTGAAGGTGATAGCAATTGTCTCTCAAGGTAAAATGAATTTCGTCTCCTATGGAAGCATCACAACAATCTTAGTTTCAATGAACTCAATAAAGTACATACACTTAAAAAGAATATCAGAATTTGAGAGAAGGAATGAGATTCAAAGCGGAGAAAGTTTGCAATTAAAATTGTGTAAATTTTCTGACAGTAGAGCAGGCTATTTAGAGTGTGTTTGGTAGATATTAAAATCGAATTAAAATTGAAAAATTACCCGTTATTGTTAACTTTTATTAGACGAGTGTGACCCAATAACGGCTATATTTTCAATTTTAATTGGATTTTAATTCCTCCTAAACAAGTTCTTATAACAGTCGTCATTGTTCAGACAATTCTCCAAAACCCGAACACACAACTCTGTTCAGACTGAAACACTGCATTTAAATAAATTTTGTCCAAAAATATATATAAGACAAGGACTCGCCCCCACTAGCACATGAACCGAACTGGACTCGGACATGGGCTGTGCCGTGTCAGCTGAGCCGACCGAACGGCGAGGACAATGTACATGTGGGCTTAGGACCGAACCCACTAGGATATAGGTCTCCCCTCTTCTGAATGCTATTGATATTCCTTGGGTTCCAAACCCAATTATCAAACATCCACAATATAAACTATACCAAAGTTTCTAACTTTCTTATGTGGGATAAGTATTTAGCATATTCCAATTAAGTTAAATTTTTCACTAGTTTATAGTTTCAAATGGGTTACTTTGAAGTCAAATATCTTATTCAATTCTAATTTTTTTTTTTTTGATAAATATTAATATCACGTTAATCATCTCACGAAGTAGAATATGAGTGTGCTTGGTCCTGTTAAAATCAAAGTACGGATGCCACTAAAATTGGAGTACAAAGTTGACCCATTTTACTGATTTAAAACCCACTTTCATCAAATGTGACATAAAATCTAACCTAAACGTACTTTCCGATGTTTTCAAATTGAATAAGAAGCTAACCTATTTTGAACAGAAAGTGAGATTCTCGTATTATAATATTAGTCGCAATCATAATTGTGATGTCGTTTTAAAAACTTTGTAAGTCTAACAAGTGGGATCGGTTTTGATTATTTGATGAGAGGTTTTCCATTTTTGACAAGAATAGATATGCATTTGATGAGACAGAATAAAATTTAAATTAATTTAAATATTTTTTTTATATTTTTAAAAATTAAATAATCACAAAATAAGGAAAATCAAGAAATGTAACAAAGTAAACTCTGTTCTTCTGTGGCCATGAGAAGAATAACTTTCCTAAATTGATCTTTCATTCCATAATTGAGTATTGTTTTGTTTTATATATTGTAAGTTTACGATATTGTAATAAGTAATAAAGTAGACCTTTGAGTCCGACTTATCAATCCCATGAGGACTAGGCTTCAATGCTTAATTTACTATTTCTAACTACTATTTGATGAAAATAAACATAAAACACTATGAATTGTTGAGATTTTTGATATAATTCTAACAAATTGAAAGTATCAAAATTGCACACATAGATCGAACTGATGTTTCAACTATGAAATAGATATTAGGGCACAACAATTTCATCTATTCATCACCTTTGAATTTTAATTCAAGATTCATATGCTAATATGGTGTTCGATTGAATTCTTTTATCGTATTCAATTTACCCCTCTAGAGTTTTCATTGAGCTTATTTAATTAATTCAATACCATATCTTTATGGGAATTAATTTTAGTAAAACGAAATATTAGTTCTAAAAAGTCATCTAATGACTACAATATTTAGTGTGGATATCTCTAGACGTTATACTAAATTGCCGAATTTTAATATGTGACATAAATCTAAAACTCACCCCTCGATTCGTAAAACAATCACAAAATTATCGAATTATTGATCAAGTAAATCAAAGTATTAGATGCATAATTAAAATCAACACTTAAATAATAAAGAACGTGATTTTTGAATAAAAGAAATAAATGGTCTCAATTCGATTACATTGCTTGCTCTAATGAAAAACTTAGTTACTCATAATGTATGAAAAAAAACAATTAACAATATTGAAGTACATCATCGGGTTTTGAATTGATATGTGGAGAAGTGGATGAATCTTGCACCAAATTTCTCTTCTTGTTCCAAAATTTGATTCCAAACCCTTGATTTGTTGTTTTTCTCTTTTGATTTTGCTCTCCAATTCTCAAATTGTATATCGTGATTCTCAATGTGTGGAACCCCCCCCAGTCCCCATGTTTTCCCATAATTTAGAGTGTTTATGGGATTCAAAATGGGCCAAAACACGCTCTGGATACATCTGGTGGTGTCTCGATGCCAGGAGAGTGGCGCCGCAGCACCACAACTCTGTATTGTGCAATTTGGTGGTGCCTCGATGCCATGATGGTGGAGTTGTGGCACCAGCTTTCGGGTAAAAAATCTGCAATGCACTTCCTTTAATATTTTTATCATAGCTTAACTTTTTCTTTCGATATCGAATTGAAGCTATTCAAATTAGATTGTAAATATAACTCAAATGGCTACAACTTTACATTGTTTCCAATTCGAACGTTTACTAGATCAAAAAAAGGTCTCAATATCGGACTAAAAATCTAGAACATGTTTGTGCAGTTGAAAATTGATTTGTGAGAATATTTGATCATATTTCACTTTTTTTTGACTTCTAAGTGCATCCAATTAACTCCTAACATTCTCGAATCTTTATCACGAGGTCTGAACAACTTTTGAATATCTACACTTTAGTCCCCAAACTGTAGATTTTGCCATTTTCTCCATTTTTCGCTTCTTTCTTTCAATTTCACTTCTATTCATTGAATTTTACATAATAGCACATTATATAATGAATTAAACTATAATTTCAATAAATAGAACTACGAAATGTCAATATTTTAGAACCCGAATAAGTGTATAAAATACATTTATCAAACACCCCCAAATTTAAACATTTGTTTGTCCTTAAACAAAACCGTAAGTTAACTTAATAAATACACAAACATGAAAAGAAATTTTTTTGGTTAGATACCTTGTCGTATTACCTTAGGATTGAGAACATTATATCACATTTATGAACGATTTCAAAATTACAATGCAATAGATAAACTTCCACTTATTCAATGCAAACTAGGTGTGTGTGTGTGTGTGTGTGTGTGTGTGTGAAGAATCAAGTGTAATGCTGTGCATTCCCAAGTTGGTTCTCTTACTTGTACACTTGTATATAGTTTTTCTCTTTTCGATATTTTCAGCTCAATATTGATCTAACCCCTTTTCTCTTCTTGACCTATGTAATAGCTTTTAGTCGATAACTTCCAGGCTTTTGAATACCAAAGAATACCAGGTTTCAAGATACCTCTACAAATTTACTAATTCGAGTAAAAAAGGTGCAGGCATTAAATAAGTTAAATGTTTATTTTATATAAAATAAAAGCAAAATTTACAAGGGTTAGATCCTAACATTTGGTTATCACCAAGTTCATACTAGAAAGTCAAAGACTCTCCACACCAATCTTTTTCAACATGCTTGGAATTACCACAATCTTAAATAATTTTTTCTACTTGCTCGAACACCCCAAATTATTATATATACAGTTAAAGGATGTTGTGAATCTATGTTAAGGGATTAAGCATCTAAATCATCTATTCAACCTGTATGTATGAATCTTCTTGTTTCTGTATGACACTATACTCAATTATAGTCCATAAATATTGTCACGTTTTACATGGATAAACAAAAACTCAACTAAAGTACATAATTCATTCACAATCCATAAATTGCAATTAATTCGAATAAATCTAGGCATTATTGAATTGATTTTCCAATGATTGATCCATCAGCACAAGAATCTACCTGAGATTTTGATAGTGGTGAAAGTCCAGTAAAGAAGTATTGCACTTAATTAATCTATGATTTGGACACTTTCTCGTTAGCTTTTTGAATCTGTTTCAGGTATCATGATAAATCTCCCCATCTCTTTGTTGTAATGTTTGAATTTTCAATCAAATTTTTGGTACTTTCATAGTGAGAAGAATTTGTTGCAGAATTTTCTAGTCAATTTCTCTCATGTAGTAATGCTTCCATGAGATTCAACATCCAACCAGTCCAAAGCTACATCGCTCAATGTGTAAGGAAATAAATGCAGCTTGATAACATCTTCATTAATTCATGGAGCATGGAAGTTATGATAATTTTTGAGAAATCTGGAGATATGTGTTCAGGTTTTAATGAGGTGACCTGTAGAATTGGAGTGTTGCTAGTCAAATTGATCCAATTCCTCTTATTTGAAAATTATTTACCATAAAATCGGGGATATACAATAATGGAGCATGCGGATGCTGCTATTAGGGATGTCTAATAGTCCCAAATCGAACCGAACCCGAACAATCGAACCGTTCTTCATAAGTTAAATACCCGAACGAGTACCCGAATCGAGAACCGATGGGTTTGGGTCGGGTCGGGTCTCGACCAAGAACTGAAGAATCGAAACTAAATAATTTTTTTATTTTTTATATTGAATTAATTAAATTATTTTATTTTTTCTAAATAAATTAGCAAATTAATTAAATAAATCAGATTATTTTATAATTTTAATTTCATAATTTTAATTTTAAATCAAATAGTTGGTAAGTATTATCAATACTTAAAAATATTTTATTTTTAAAACTTTTAATTTATATTTCATTTTCTTTATGGAGGCTGCCTGTTTGAAACAAATGAATTTATTTTATGTAGTGTTGCTGTAATATTAATATCTATTTTTTGGTATTTGTATGCATTGAATTAATCTTATTGGACGACTAGTTATTTATATGTTTTTGAATTAGGCTTCGTTAATTTGTAAAAGTTACGAATGAAATGTCATTAGTTGTATTTATGTAGTGTTGTAAATATTAAAAAAATTAATTATAGTACGGAACCCAACCGAACCCGAACGATTCCATAATTATATTTGGACCTGACAGTTTCATTTATTAAATACCCGAAAGTTTTGGGTCGGTTCGGATCTCTTCAAAATCGAACCGAACCGACACACGAACAGTCCTAACTGCTATAGGCGTCAAGAACATTGAGACTGACAGGTCTTCTTCATTTATTTTCACTTGTTCATTTTGCTGATTTTGTTGTGCCACTACTCTCTAGACAATTTGTCCAATTGGTTGTATCGGAATAGAAATATTTTGATTGTTAACCGTCTGATGTTTCTATTTTTGTTGTTGTTCTTTGAGTCTGCGTCTGAAGGTACGTTCTATTTTTGGATCAAATGGTTGTAGATTGTCGCTTTGAGAACAGAGCATACAACAAACATCTTTTATTTGTTAATAAAAAATAAACAAATCAAACAACAGTAAAAAATAAAATAAATTAAGACAAAATGTAAATAGTTCATCGGTAACGGTGCCATAAACTTATTGCGTATCTCAAGTGTACGATATCGTAACAAATAATATAGTGGACCTTTGAGACCGAATTATCATTTCCACGAGGAGTAGACTTCGATGCTTAATTTACTATTTCTAACTAGTATTTGATGAAAACTATGAATTGTTGCGATTTTTGATCTAACTACTTCTAACAAATTGAAAGTATCAAAATTGCACACAAAGATCGAACTGATGTTTCAACTATGAAATATGTATTAGTGCTCAAAATTTCATTTATTGACCACATTTAAATCTTATTCAAGATTCATAATCTAATGTAGTGTTCGATCGAATTCTTTTATCGTATTCAATTTACCACTCTCTAGTTTTCATTGAACCTATTTAATAATCCAATACCATATCTCTATGTGAATTAATTTTAGTTAAATGAAATATTAGTTCTAAGAATTTTATCTAATGACTGCAATAATTAGTTTAGGTATTTCTACACGTTATACTAAATTGCCGAATTTCAATATGTGGCCTAAATCTAAAACTCATTTCTTGATTCGCAAAAGATTCACAAAATTATCGAATTAGTGATCAAGTAAATCAAAATATTAGATACATAATTAAAATCAACACTTAAATAATAAAAGAACTTGAATTTTGAATAAATGAAATGAGGGATCTCAATTCGATTACATTGTTAGCTCTAATGAAAAAATTAGTTACTCATAATGTATGAAGAAAAACAAATAACAATGTTGGAGTACATCACCGAGTTTTGAATTGATATGTGGAGAAGTGATGAAACTTGCACAAAGTTCCTCTTCTTGTTCCAAATCTTGATTCCAAACCATTGATTTGTTGTTTTTCTCCATTGATTTTGCTCTCCAATTTTCAAGTGATATCTCGTGCCTCTTAATGTGTGGAATCCCCCAAAAGTGCATTATTCCTTGTCTTTATACTCCTCCCAATTTTCCCTAATTTCGAGTTTTTATGGGTTTCAAAACAGGCAAAAAATGTACCATAGATATATCCAGGCAGTACCTTAGAGCCATGGGAGTGGCGCCGCGGTGTTACAACTCTTTTTCGTGAAATTTGGTGGCGCTTCGACTCCATGATGGTGGCGTTGCGGCACCACCTTTTGGGTAAAAATCAACATTGCACTTCTTTCAGTATTTTTATCATAATTTTCTCTCCCAATATCTGATTGAGACAATTCTAATTAAGCTGTAAAGACAACTTCAAGGGGCACAAATTTACTCAAAATAGCTTTTTTCCAATTCCAATGTCTACTAGGTCAAAAATTGGTGTTAATCTCGGGCTAAAAATCTAGAACATGCTTGTGCGGTTGAAAATTGATTTGTGAAAATATTTTGATTATATTTCACTCCCTTTTTAACTTCTAATTGCATCCAATTGACCTCTAGCACTCTCGAATATTCATCACAGGGTTCGACACAATTGTTGAGTATTTACACTTTAGTCCCCAAACTTGGATCTTGCCCCCTTTTCTCCAATTTTCGCTTCTTTCTATCAATTTCGCTTCTATTCATTAAGTTTCATCTAATAACACATTATATAATAAATTAGGCTATAATTTCATTAAACGAACTACGAAATGTCAATATTTTAGAGCACGAATAAGTGTATAAAATACACTTATAAATTATTTTATGAAAATTTGGCTATAAACCTTATACAGTGAGTGAGCTGTCTAGTCTACTTTTTTATTGGTTATAATTTAGATTTTTTTAATATTGGATTCACCTTTTTAATATAACTATTGGGAGAACGTGTGTTGCACGTTAATTGCTTAGTGTTAAAAAATAATTGTATGTAAATTTTATAAAAAAAACATTTGTAAATGACAATGTTGAAGGAAAATGCCTAATCTGCTACAAGAAGCACATAACGGCAAAACATTTACATCTCAATTTCTTATAAAACGTTAAAGCAAATTACAAGTTCAGCTTTTTATTAGTAGTGAGCAAGTATCAAGTATTGATCTCATGTTTCACTATTTTCAATACGTTATCCTTTTAACATAACTATAGATGTAATTTCGTTCCTCACTTTCCTTTTGAAGCACAAATTAAGTAGATGACAATATTCGCAAAGCTCCTATAAAAAAAATACAATGTACTCCATTAAAGATAAAGAAGACTATAACAACTCTATTCTTTTAATTTGATAAGGATTCAATTAACACAAATCGAAAAATTTCACGAGAACATCAAGAAATTGCAGGAATAAATTTATTTTATTTCTATCTTGTTATATCTAAAACAAACATTAAAAAAGACGTAAGAATTCATTTTTCATGAAAACAATAAACGATAAAATTAATCAAATAGGGAACCGAAAGAAAAAACAAAACATTGAAAATTCCAAAACATAGGGATTATGAAAATGAATAATAGTACCGCATACGATGCAGGAAAAATGTTGAGGAGGACTAAGAAATCTGTACATAAACGCTTGGTTTGCTTAAGGTTAAAAAAAATTATATAGATATCATAAATAAACATGGCATATCGTACAGCTGTGTGACCATTAAGAGCTAAACAATTTACACATTGAAGCCATTGTGTCTCTGATTCAACAACTTGAATGTTAGTGCATCATATATAAATCTAAAACAGAAAAGCAAACATTTTATACTTTCCGTCTACAAGCAAGAATAACATCAAGTTATACGATTTAGTAGGGCAAGCCAACCAAATTGAGTAGTGCATTAAGATTTGGTTTGTCAAAGAACACTTGCACCTTTTCAAATCCAAACTTCATCAATTCAATTGCTTTCAAATAATTCTCATCTTCAATTGACTAATAAGCTAAAGCATGTCCACAAAATTCATTACCAAAGCTGCTTTTTCAGCCATCTTGTTGTGGGTGTTTACATATAACTTCCTCCATCCCTACAACCAAAAAATAATAACTCAAAAACTACAATTATAATTGATGAAATAAATAAAAGATATTATCACATATAACATCTGATGTCTCGTTAATAAACTGAAATTATAGACCAAGAGTATATCATTATTAGTACAACAACACCAGTTGAGATATAATGTATATCTCAATATCAATTGCTCAATTACTACATTGTGGAATTGAATTGTAAATATATTTTGTTAGATGCAAGTGAATATAGCTAAATTCAAACTATCATCAGTATACTTACTTTGAGTCTTTGCCATATCAATTTTTTATTTTTTTCTTAAACAAATATACTTATAAGTATATGTGATAAATACATTTAGCCCCCATTTGAGCTTCTTTTTTTTTTTTTTTTTTTTGAGAATAATGAGTTTTGTAATAGTGATTTCTGAAAAATTTGTGATTAAAAAGTAAGAATTTTTTTCAGTTTACGTGTAAAATTATTTTATGAGAGAATGTGCAGTTGAAAATTAGTTTTCAAAAAAAAAGTTTTTATAAAAATGGGGCTCAAACAGGGGTTTAATAAAATTAGACAAAACCTAAATACCTAAATAGTCATAAATTCACTTCTTTTTCTTAATTTGCTTGTTACAAGGTTTCAGTGAATAAAAAATAAATAAAAATTAGAAGAACGGATCCATGATAAATAATAAATAATAAATTATCAAAATAGAAATTATGAAAATTTCAACAATCGGTCTAGATTTTAGCTTAAACAAATTGAAAAAAAGAATTGTAATCTCCTCATAAAACAAAAGAACCAAAAACGAAATTGAGGTGAAAGCGATTACCTAGCATATTGAAGACATAAGTAAAAGTACTGAAAAATCTTCTCTAGAATGGTTGTGCTTATCTCTGAAAAAGTCATTCTCCCAAGCTCCGCTTCAGCAAACTCCCTAAAATCACCAGCAAACTAAAAAAAAAAAAAATTTATATATATTACAATTCTACAATGTATCTAAAAATATTGTAAAGAGACAATAAACACAAATCAAGTCCAAAATAGCAAACCAACTCTTCTTCAATATGACACTAGTGTTTTGAAGCACACACTTCTAAGGTAATGTTATATCCTTCTTCCTATAACATTTAAACTATTAGCATCTATATCTTGAAAATTTTCAAACATTAACTACAATCTTACACTATTATCATTGGCCATATAATTTTTAGCACGAGGCATGTCCTTATGTTAAAAATGGGAAATAAGTAAGCCTAAAAGATTACATCACTCACTTTATTAGGAATAATATTCATTTAAGCATTTTTACTTTTAAGTGCATGATGTTGACATTTCTCCAAACTACATTTCCAGTAAGTTAAGACACGAACCCATGACACTACTCGAGTCATTGATCGAAACAAATATAAATCGACCAAGTATCTGTTATAGAGATATAAGTATAATATAATTATTTACTCCATACCTAAATATGATATCAATCAATCTATCATCTACATGAACAGAAAAAGAAAATTGGACCAAGACCAATGAAAGCCCAAGTGAGAACAATATGCATCATTGCCCAATCAATTACCGCCAAAAATCCATTCAAACATATTACCCCTCGTCAAGAAGCTCTCTGCATATCTGACCAGTGTCAACTGTTTCTAAAACTTTTTTATGCCCCTCATGTTGAAGCAGTTAAGATATGTGATCTTCTACATCCCTAATAACAAAATAATTATATAAGTTTGCAACGTATGTAGTTCATAAACTTCAAATGCATGAGACCAAAAATATGTACATGCATAGTACTGCAGACTAGTTAACCTTTATTTTTTTCCAGATTCATACTGTCATTGTCCTTAAAATCACAATCCAAAACTAAAAATACGTAGTTCGACCCTAACAACACCTAGAGGGGGGTGAATAGGTGATTATGCGGAATTAAAATTTACTTAACAATTAAATAGTAACAAGTCATTATTAATTATTTTCTAAATGGTTAATCATGCAATTTTGTTATCCCTATGTTGAAATACCGCGGTTAAATAAGCAATAAACTAATACAAGAATTGGTCACGGAAAAACCCAACTGGGTAAAAACTCCGAACACATTGCGAGTCAACAATCCACTATAAACAATTCATAACTTATAGTATACCAGATTAGACGACGACACGTACAATCTGATCTCCTGGCTGCAGTTCCAACAGCTCTTCTAGATTGTGCTCTCCTGCAACAACTTCCATCTTTGTGAAATCGTCTATATCATGTGGATTCACGAAAAATATCGTGTTCTTCAACAACTGAAATTCCAGTCACCTTCCCTTGATCTTCAGAAACTCTGACAGATATGAAAGAAGTAGTAGTTTGGTATTTGGATTATGAATTTGATGTTTTCTCACCAAAAATAATAACAGGACGAACGTTGAAAGCAAAATATATGAAGATGATCTCAATGGAATGTGTTTCTCTCAATAATCAACCTTGTAAAATCGTTTTGTAATATTTGGATATTTATATGTAGGTTAGGGAATGAATGAGTCAGACAAAACACCTTTAAAAAACGAAATAAAAATTTCTTTAATGACACCGTCGCTCGAGCGAAGGGTTAGCGATAGTCGAGCGACGAGCGATGAAATTTCTATTTCTAACGCTCGAACCAAACCTTGGTGAAAAGCTAGCAAAATTCCATGTCCTTTTTCCTTCTTTCCCATTGTTGAACCCTAGACCTAAAATATCATAACTTTCACTAATTGCACACTACTCCTTGACATTTTACAACATACCAACTTTAGTTCTTTTTGTTCACATATTTGCCAATTACATTAAATACCTAACAAGAACAATGACAAGCAATAAAGAATGAGTACAAAATGAAGAATCTTACTGTAAGAAGCATCAACAGATTGAATAGATTTGTAACAATGAAAAATTGAATACATTCTGAATACATTCATTAGTCGATTATAAGCTACAACATATTTTTTTAAACACCTTTCAAACAAAATAACAACAAATAAGGCACTCTGAATTACGGAAATCCCACAGATATTTGACATCTGGTAATTATTGATTTTGTAAAATTATCTGCAAGCTTACGCCTACATCAATTAGTCCTCAAAACTGATCTAAGGAATATAAGAAGAACACTAGGAAGGACTAGTAGTAGGTCGCTGATTGAATTCCACGTGAAATAAAAAGGGTTATGACGCCAATAACTAATATAGGTAATGTCTATCAAAATGTAACCAAATGAGCACATGCAATTGGCTTGACATTAGGGTGAGGCTGTGGTTCGTCAATAAAGTTCAGTGTCAAAATGATAAATCAAATAATAATTACTCAATAGCATATAAAAAAGAGGGGACATGTAGGAGCAAAGGCAAAAGCTGCTATCAACCACTGCTTTAAAATTTACAATATTTGGCTTTCAGATAAGGGGCTTCAAAGCAAATAAATGCAGTGAAAGGGTTTGGTAAAAACCACCGTGTATTACCAGTGGATGCATTCTCATTATATAGGAATAATACAACAGATAAAAAGGCAAGAATATATTCAGTACAAGGTAGTATATACAATGTAATCTAGTTGCTATAATTAGAAGATTTATTTGAGAATCTTGGGGAGTCTTCCATAACCGTATTACCCCCCCCCCCCCCCCCCGGCAAGCCTAGCGTATCAGAAGCACGGAAGCGTAGCTTGGAACGTAGGAAGATGAAGGCAGGTCTGCCGAGGCTTTTGGTGAACATGTCTGCAAGTTGTAACTGAGTGGGGACATATTGAACCTAAAGTGTGCCAGAGGCCACTAGTTCCCACACAAAGTGATAATCCAAATCAATGTGCATAGAGCGCTTGTGAGAGATCGGATTAACATCAAGAAATATGGAGCTTTGATTATCACAAAGTATAACCGGAGGTGGCGAATGTGAGACACGGAGATCATGAAGAAGATGTTGTAGCCATTTAACCTCAGAGGCAGTGAGTGCTAGAGCACGATATTCAGACTCACAGCTCGAGCGGGAAACTGTTGGTTGTTTCTTGGAGCTCCAGGAGACGAGATTGTCACCAAGATAGATTGCATAACCAGAAATTGAGTGACGGGTGTCTGGGCAGCCCACCCAATCAGCGTCAGAATACGCAATGAGGTCCGGAGAGGATGATGAGGTGAAGGATAAACCAAAATGAAGAGTTCCCTTGACATAGCGTAGTAGCCGTTTCACCGCTAGAAAATGAGAGATAGAGGGCTTGTGCATGAACTGACTGACTGGATGGACTAGCGGCGTGAGTGATGTCTGGTCGAGTGATAGTGAGATATTGGAGTGCTCCCATAAGTGACCGATAGAGGTGAGGATCATCAAAGTCAGGGCCTGTGGAGGAAAGATGTTGAGCAACCACCATGGGAGTACATACCGGCTTGGAGTCAACTAAATTGGCACGCTGCAAAATATCAAGAGCATATTTGGCCTGGCTAAGAAACAGGCCAGAAGACGTGCGGTGAGCTTCTAAACCCAGAAAGTAATTCAGAGAGCCAAGGTCTTTAGTAGAAAATTCGCTAGTCAGCCGACGATTGAAGCCATCAAGGAGTGTCATGTTGTTACCAGTGACGACAATGTCATCAACATAGAGTAACAAATAAATTAAGTCAGTACCTTTGGAGAGAACAAATAATGAGGAATCAGCTTGACCGCAAACGAAGCCAATGGCCAAGAGAAAGGAGCTGAAGCGATAAAACCAAGCTCTGGGGGCCTGTTTGAGACCATAGAGGGCCCGACGAAGGGGACAAACATGTGTGGGATGTGAAGAATCAACATAACCAGGCGGCTGATCCATATAAACTTCTTCCTGTAGGAACTCATTAAGGAACGCATTCTTAACATCAAGCTGCCGAAGATGCCAATTAGGGAGACGGCCAAAGATAAAACAACTCGGACAGTGGAAGCTTTGACAACAGGATTGAATGTGTCAGTGAAATCAAGACCTGGTTGTTGAGTGTAGCCCTTCGCAACCAAGCGGGCCTTAAGACGATCAACGGTGCCATCAGATAGGTATTTGACGCGGAAGACCCATTTAGAGCTAACAACATTGGCGTTGGGCGGTTTAGGTACCAAGTCCCATGTATGATTTTTATGAAGGGCCTGAATTTCCTCATCCATGGCTGCAATCCAACCAGAGTGTTTGGCAGCAGACTTGAAGCCTTTAGGTTCACGCATAGTGAGAAGAGACTCAATGAGGCTAGAATTGGGTACCATGCACACATGAGAGCGGTGGATGGGTTTGAAAATACCGAATTTGGTGCGAGTTTGCATTGGATAGGTGCCAAGTTGAGGGCGCTGGCCCGAACATACCTCAGTAGTGGGAGAGGGACTGGCCGGCAATGGCTCAGGGGCATGAGGAGAACCAGGTACGGTGGGGATAGTAAGGTTATCATATGCGTCTTGCAAAAGAGACATAGGCACACAACTGGTAGATGCATCAGTAGAACATGAAGGACAAGGGGGTGATAGGAGAACAGGTTGAGTCAGTGATGAGGCATCTGGGATAGGGACGGGCTCAAGAAATGCACTAACGGAAGATGCAGGCATGGACGTAAGGCTAGGGGTACCCTGAAAGGAGTAATTAAGTTCATCAAAAACTGCATGCCTAGAGATAAAAACACGATTAGTAGAGCGATCAAGGCAACGATAGCCATTATGAGACATACTATAACCAAGGAAAACACAAGGACGACTACGAGGAGCTAATTTGTGAGATGCATAATCACGTAAGTATGGAAAAATAAGACAACTAAAGGAGTGGAAAGTAGAGTAAATAGGAGGCTTACCAAATAGAATCTCAAAGGGAGACAAGCCATCAAAAGTAGGTGTCGGCAACCGATTAATGATGAAGGCAGCCGTGCTGAAAGCATCAACCCAAAACTTAAGAGGGACATGTGAGTGAAACAGCATTGCAAGACCACTTTCCGTTAAATGACGGTGTTTGCGCTCAGCACGACCATTTTGGGCTGGTGTATAAGGGCAAGACATTTGATGACGAATGCCACAGTTCGAAAGGTGAGTCCGAAAAGGATGATTTGTGAATTCTGTGCCTCCATCACTCTGGAAAGCTTTGATTTTAGTTGAAAATTGATTTTCTACAAATTTCTGAAATTGAAGAAAAATGTGATGGAATTCCGATTTTAATTTCAAAGGATAAAACCACGTGAAACGGGAAAAATTGTCAATAAATATGACATAATATTTGTAACTCATATTAGAGGAAACTGGGGATGGCCCCCATAAATCACAATGAATTAAATTCAAAACATGGGAAGCGCGTTTGTCATTTTGTTGAAATGGGAGTCTATGACTCTTCGCAAGTTGACAGCTAGAGCAAATAGTGGGGGTCGGGAGCAAAGAAGTCACACGTAATTGACGATTTTTATTTAATAAAGAAATAATAGAGTGAGATACATGCCCTAAACGAGCATGCCAAATATCAAAGGAAGCTTGAGGACTATTATTAGAAAGAGCAGAAATTAAAGAGGTATGTCCGTGCTTGAGCACATAGAGGCCATTGTCACGTTGCCCGGTTGCCACCACCTCTCTTGTGACTTAGTTCTGTATAACAAAGCAATCATTAGTGAATGTGATGGAGAAGGGAAAATCAGCAGTAGGTTTGCTGATGGAGATCAAATTTTTGGTTAAGCCAGGCACGACCAGTATATCTTTTAAAGGAAGAGAAGGGAGAGGAGAGGCGGTACCGATGTGTGAGATAGGAAGAGAGGCACCATTACCAACAACAACCCGATCCTTACCAGTGTACTTGTCAGACATGTGCAGCCGGGAGACATCGTTAATCATGTGTACTGTTGCTCCAGTGTCCGTGTACCAATCAGGTTCCTAATTGTCATTGAGGGAGCATGAGGTAAAGGCTTCCACAAGATTAGCAGCGTTGGAGGACCGAGGATAGCGATCACGACAGAAGGTGGCGTAATGGCCTTCCTCATGGAAAATTTGACAACGGATGGGACGGCTGCATGGAAAACGACCACCGCCATTGCCACGACCTCTACGAAAGGGGCGACCACCGCCACGGCCAGATCTATGTCCATGAGAGGCAGTGAAGGCAGCGGAAGTATGTCCAGATGTAGGTGTCTCCAAAGACTTAACAAAATTCTCATAACTCTCTGCTATAGGAACCAGATTAGTGAAGGATGGAAGGGGTGTAATAGACAGCTGTGTGGTGGAAAAGGTGGAAAAGGCAGCACCAAGTCCTTGCAAAAACCAATGTATTTTGTCCAGATCATCCACTGGCCGTCCCATGGCAACAAGTTGATCACAGACAGATTTGAACTCACAAGAATATTCCACTACAGTCCGGGTATCTTTCTTCATATGCTGTAATTCATCCTTTAAGCATAGCTCCCGAGATTTGGAACAATGGCTGAAGGTGGTCTCCAAGGTGGTCCATACTTCATGTGAGGTGTTTAATCCAACGACGGTGGACAGCGCTTCTTCAGTTAACGAAGTAAGGAGGAGGCTGAGAACAAGCTGATCAGTTTGCTTCCATTCAATGAATTTCGGATTGGCTGTGGCAATTTCACCAGAAATAGTAGTAGCAGGAGGGGATTTCAGAGAGCCATCTACATAGCAGAGAAGATTTTGACACTGCAATAATGGAAGAGCTTGACTGCGCCAGAGAAGGTAGTTCGAGGAGGACAGCTTGACGGTTAAGAGTTGCACCATGGTATTGAATGATAGAGAAAGGGATGGAGTGACGAAAGCCATTGGATTGCTGGATGTGAATCCTTTTCTAGCTCTGATACCATGAAAGGGTTTGGTAAAAACCACCGTGTATTGCCAGTGGATGCATTCTCATTATATAGGAATAATACAACAGATAAAAAGGCAAGAATATATTCAATACAAGGTAGTATATACAATGTAATCTAGTTGCTATAATTAGAAGATTTATTTGAGAATCTTGGGGAGTCTTCCATAACCGTATTATGCAGCTTTATTTTCCATCTTCAAATAATGAAAAAAAAAAATGAGTGTTAACAATAAAAATTCAAACTTTAACAATCTACTGCATATTAGTTAAATTAATTATGTAGATTAATTAATCATAAGAATACGCAAGAAGAGAGAAGGAAAATTTTGTGTCAATTGCAATTGATAAAAGAATATATATCTCAAAATGTTAGTTGAAACTATAGTGAAAATGCTATTGTTAGTACTAAAAAAAAAAAAGTCTCAACGCTTTTTTTTTAAAGGTGATAATTGAGGATAATGAAGCTCATTTTCTTCAAATTTTAGTTGAATCTATTTTCGATCTAAAACCTAATTTTCACATTATATATATACATTTGGTGGAATTGTAGGATCAAGGCAAAGAAAGAACCCCAATTATATCACCAAGTAGAAAACTTAGATCAAATTTATGTCAAGTAAAATATAATCAAAGAAAAAAGTTAACACCTCACAGCATCCTGACTTTCGATTTCAACTCTTCCAATGAAAGAAGAATATGTTGACAGTAAATTTTGAACTCATATTCAACAAATCTCACATTTAGATTATCCTTATAATCATCACCGATTGGGGATCCGGATTGTGAAAGAAATATGAAAGAATTTGGGATAAAGACTATTAGTTTTTCTTACTCGTCGGTGATTTCTCGTGCAAAATAAGAAGAGAAAAAGGAAAAAAGGAAGGCATGGAGGGAGAAGAAATGAAAAGTTGCGTATGGAAATGAAGAAAACTGCAGTGGTGATTACGTGAAAGTGAATGAATGAAAAAAAAAAATGAATTATATCAAGACCATGGGAAATCGCGACACATGGCAATATGAACAGTGCCAAGTTTTTGCCTCTTTTATATCGTAGTGATCTCACAATTTTTTATTTTTTTTTGTTATTTTCTTGCATATTTCTCAGTTTTTTTGAAGATGACCACTACACTTAGGGTGCGTTTGATTGCAAGGGTGGAAAATGGGTGGAAAGAAAATGTTTTACAGGGAAAAGATTTGCCTAGAAAATGTTTTGCAGGGAAAATGATTTCAAGTGTGTTTGATTGGTATAATTTTCCACCCGGAAAATTTTTAAATTTTCTATTCGTTTGACTTTGTTTTACATGGAAATTGTCCATTAAAGTGATTTTTTTTTCCACAATTGGTTATAAAATTTGTTTCCATTGCCAAAAAGTAAAAAAAAAAAGAAAAAAAAAATTATTTCCTAAAAAATCATTTTTTAATCAAAATTTAGTGTTCGTTTGATTTTGTTTTACATGGAAATTGTCCATTAAAGTGAAATTTTTTTTTACAATTGGTTATGATATTTGTTTCCATTACCAAAAAAAAAAAAAAAAAAAAAAAATTTGCATCAGCCGGTTGGAAAATATTTTCCCAACAAAATGTTGGGAAAACATTTTCAAGGAAATCAAGGAAAATGCTGACGTGGCGGGTGGGGTGGGAAAATATTTTCCGGGGAAAATTTAGGCTATCAAACAGCGCAAAAGATGGAAAATGGAAAATATTTTCCTACTTCCCTGGAAAATATAGCCTATCAAACACGCCCTTAGTGGTAGCAAATCAAGGTGAAGAACTACTTTAAACGATTTTGGTGTATCTTCAACTAATTTTACAGATGATATTGATGGAATTCTTGAATCGATAGTCAAAATTAACTTCAAATTGAATAGCACCAGTGGACTCAAAGTAGAGGGGAGAGGCTTCGAAGAGCCCCACTGGTGATGGACCTTCCTCGAGCCTCCTTCGAGCATGCCACCATCAGAAAATAATATTGAGACTTTCTCCAACAAATGTAGGACCAAATTCCACTGATGCTCATACAAAGGGACAATCTAGTAGTTCCACATTGTGAATTGGAGCTAACGTGGCTTGTATTGATGTGTATTCTTGGCATTGATTAAATGGAGAATTTGGACGCTGGTGTGTTCTTAGGTCGACCCCCTAGGTATTGACTTCGATATGTGAGAGTTCAAACTTCAGTTTGTAATAGAACTTAGGCCATGTTTGATAGCCATTATTTTGCCTAGAACTAAGAAAATTTTTTCATTTTCCATGCAATGTGTGTGTTTGATGGGACAAATTTAGCCAATAAAATATTTTTCCCCCCACCCCCGCTCCTTTTTTCCTCAATATTGATGTGGGAAAGCATTTTTCAAGTTCTCGGAATTTTTTTTTACTTTTTGACAATGTTAATAAATTTCATAACCAAGTATAAAAAAAAATTTCACTTTAATGGATAACTTCCATATAAAACGAAATCAAATGGACACTAAACTTTGATTAAAAAATAGTGAAAAAATAGTTTTCGAGCAAAAAATTTTTTTTTTTAACTTTTTGGCAATGTTAACAAATTTTATAACCAATTGTAAAAAAAATTCATTTTAATGGATAATTTCTATGTAAAATAAACCCAAACGTGAACAAAAAAATCCAAAATTTCAAAAATTTTCCGGGTGGAAAATTATACCAATCAAACACACTTAATTAACAATTCCCTACAAAACATTTTTTAGACAATTATTTTCCCTAGAAATCATTTTCTTTCCACCCATTTTCCACCCTTACAATCAAACGTACCCTTAAATTTGTAATGGAAATGAAACTTAAGTTTGCAATTTTCGATTGTGGAATTTTTTTTTTTTGAATTTGAATTGTGATTATTTTCAATTGTGTTCTTAAGTCTGACCTACGTAGAGATGTCAAGACGGACGGGCCGGCCAAACCCGTGAAAATCAGCTTGGATTGACCCGGGACTACGGCCGACCCGTGACCAGAGCAGGCGGTTCACAGGTCACAGAGGTGTGACCCGCATGCTTCACGGGTTGCACCTTCAGGGACCGCGGTTAATCCGCTGGCTCATGAAAAAAAAATTAAAAAATTTGAAAAAAGGGGAGGAGAGAGCCAACCTAGTTGGGATGTACTTATACTATAAATATTTGATAATAGTAGTTAGAAATGCATTTAGTTGTTATTTGTTTAAGTTAAATTTAACTTTGCAAAGTTACAAATAATTCATGTAACATTAAATTTGAATTCTATTTAAACATTTTTTGGTATAAATATGAATTTATCATTTTGTTTAATTCTTAATTTACATTTAACAAAAAAAAAATATTTTTTGTTATAAATATGAAATTTTTTATATTTTTATAATTTTATTTATACAATAATATAGGTTTGGGTTGTAGTCCAAAATTTGTGACCAGCATGGGCTCGATCTAGATGGGTTAGCGGGCGGGTCTGGGTTGTAGTCCAAAATTTGTGGTCCGACCCGGAACCTTCTCGGAACCCGTAGAGGGCGGACTTTTTTTCACACGGGTCGTTATGGGCTCATATGTTGCGGGCCGCCCCGGCCCGAACCACTCGATGACACATCTAGACCTAGGTAGTGACTTCGATATGTGATATTGCTAAAAGTTGATGAACTCATAAAATATGTGGTGAAAAATGATTCCATGAAATGTGGTTATAAACTCCTGTTTGGCGGGGATTAAAAATATATTTTTAGTAGATTTTGATAAAAGTTTTTGAAATGTGTGATTACAAAGTTGTGGGAAACATAAAATATGTGGTTAATATTAATTGTTTAATTTTGATTTAAATTAAAATTTAATTTAAATCAATACCAAATAAGGGCTAAGTATGACCAACTTTTAACAAATAAAATCTTCAATGATGTTGCTAATACATATGACCTCAACTAATGTATGAATGTACAATTCATTGTTTCCCTTACTAGTCAAGTGGTAAGGTGTGGTGCTATTCGATGAACAAAAAGGGACTTTAGGAAAATGGTTCAAGTAGCTTAGTTGGTTAGAATGTGTAAAGGGTCACATATCTTTTGAATGACCACGCATGATTCTAAAATAATGACAGCCAATGATGGATTTACATATGATAGATTTATGATAAGCTTCTTAGCAATTAAATTCTTAGCAACTACATATAGTATAGGCCTTTTGTAACATAATAATACGCTTGCTTTCCTTTTTAATTTGTCCCAAATTATATGTAACTTTCACTATTGATAGTGTAGTTAATTTCTTAAATTTCACATATGTCATGTGCCTGTGAATTGAGATTATTTAATGTAGAGATATTTAATAAAAACGTAAGTAAAATTTACAGTTTCATCAATGTTAATTAAATTTTTCATAATTTGTGTTTATCTTTTTTTTTTTTTTTTTTTTTGATATGCATAATTTGTGTTTATCTTTGTGCGATGAAGGAAGTATTAATTTTAGTTCACTTTCTTTTAACTGTTGTATACTACATCACTTCAATTTTGCAAATAGGGATGACAAAAAATCCACAAACTCGATACCCGCGGGGCCCTACCAAATGGGACGAAGATTATCTGCTTAATCAGGTATTGGGTCGATGACGGGGCAGGGTTTTTTTTAGAATTCAATACCTTAAGTGGAAAATTTCACGAAATTTTAATAGTTCTAATAGAAAATAGTAATTAAAATTATTTAAAAATTATGACAAATAATAAAAGCCTCAGCTTACCAAATATATTTATATAATTTAACTTTTAAAAAATATATTATAGTCTAACTTTAATGAATAGGGACAATAAAATGAATTATCAACAACTAAAAAAAAAAAAAATTGATAGTAAATTGGGCAATGACCTCGCCGCCCGACCCGTCTTAAACGGGGAACGGGGCATGAGGCGAGTCGTTGACATTCCTACTTGTAAAAAGGATTCTCTTCAGCTTTACAAATATCTGCTACTGTTGTCTAGACCTCGATTCGTGGAAAAATGCAATTGGTTGTTGTCTCGAAAATTCTGAATCTTCTACTGTAGTCGTACTCCAAATTTAAATGCTCAACTGTCTCGTAAAATTTAGTTCACTTCAAAATCTTAGATAAGAGCATAATCCTAATCCCTAGTTTCAAAAAGTTAAACCTGAGAATGCTGAAACCTTTGGAACAGTAAAAAGAAAAATAGACAAGACAAGCCAGTGGGTGTATGGTCCAATCAACACTATTGCTTAATCACGCCACGTAAATAAAATAGACACTGACAGAGATACTCACGTGGGCTTTTGGGCCCACTGACAACTTTATGTCAAATCAGAGTCCAAATGAACTCGACACGGACACACGGTCCATTTCAGAGGGATTCTCGTACCCATTTATTTTTAGGCACCCAAAATTGTTTTGGATCCAATATTTTTATTTATTTTTGGTATGTTAAAAGGGTAAAAGTCTGTGAAAATGACAGTTTCATAAGGCTGTGCAGCTAATTTTGGGATTTTTTTTTTTTTTTTATAAATTTCCTTTCTATTTGACAAATTTTAATTAAGCCCATGTATTGTACAATCATTATTTAAAAAAATAATGTTTTGAAAGATTGTATGGTTAAGAATTAGATAAAAATTTTGAATCTATGTATAAAATATTTTATCGTGTGAACGTGTGATTGAGAATAAGTATGTAGAAATATTTTTTTTTAAAAAATAATGATTGTTAAAACAGGGGGCTAAAGCTCCTTGAGTTAGCCGGCTTGAGCATGGGAAGAACATAGTCGTTATTTTTCAATCTCACATTCTCCATCAATCTACTATTACAAAGTACATTCTTTCAAAATAATGTGGTTTAAACACACCCTAAATGTACTTAAAAAATAAAAGAAAAAATAATTTATCGAGAATCGTTTGAACAGTTGCTCTACCTTCCAGAAATCCTAAGTGGGGCGGGGAACGAGGATGGCCCCTCGATCATGCCGTTTTGTCATCCGTAGGTTAACTCTTTTAAGTTGTCGAGCTCATTGGGCTAGTGTGAAACAAAGAGGCTTTTGAGAAATATTCCATATGTTTAGTAAGCAATGTTGAAATAATTTTGACAATATTAACTAACAATGAAAATTTAAAATTGAATTCACAATATTGTCTAATCCTATTTGAGGTTGATGTCCTGTTTGAGTCACATTATTTTTTTTTCATTATCATTATTTTACTTATTTTTAACAACACATTTTTCAATAAAATAATATTTTCCATCATATCAATAATTTTTCCTTCTTTTTCAGCCATATATTCTTCATTGCATCAACAATAAAAATTAATTCTTTTTAAAAAAATATGTACGAAACGGGGGATAAATATCAAACATGAACTAAACGTTCAATTGTTTTTGTAGTATAATCATCGTCGAAATTATTATCTTATTTTATTTGTAGACCGAAAGTACTAAATTAATACAAATAGTACGTTTCTACAAAATAAAATATAAAGGCCTCGACCTAGCATAGAGTATAGCATCTTAATTATAAAAATCCGTACACCAGTGAACATGGAAAAATTTGTATTTGACTATGACTATTAATGTTGGGATTTGCGTATTCCTAGATTCATTCACTTACATGTCCATCGTCTAAATATATATCCATTTAGGCCCTGTTTGGAAGTGATTTTGATTTTTCTATAGTAAATCAATTCTCATTTTCAACCACATATTCTTCAATAAAATAATATTTTCCATCACATCAATAATTTTTTCTTCTTTTTCAACCACACATTTCCCATCATATCACTATTCAAAATCAATTCTTCCCCCAAAAATCCCTCCCAAACAAGCTCTTAATAATAATAATACAAAAGAACTATGTGGAACTAAAACCGCAGAAAAATGAAAATTTGTATATTCGCACAATTTCTCTCACATTCAAATTCCAAGTACACCTAAGAATATTCATATAGTGAACATCACAAACTAGTTCGACAAATAGGATGAAAAAATTTATTGCAATTCTAAATCAGCCCGAGATTTGCTTGTTAATTAGGCTTAAATTATAATGTTGGTCAATCTAAAATTTTAATTTTGACCACACATTTTGTAAGATCCACAAATACTACTTATTTGTCCACCATTCATTTCTATCAACTTATAATTTCTTCCAAACAAGCCTAGTAAATCCAGTAACAACTTTTTCTTTTTCTTTTAGCGCAAGCATCCTTTGAATTGCCCATGTTAGAGCAAAATCGTCAACAAGCTAAGTTTGGCCTTGTTCTTTTTGCGATTGGCTCATCCTCCCAAGGGGATTCCCTGGAGTTTCCTTTCGTAGGCTCAAAAAGTTGTCATTCTTCAGATCTTTGTTGATTGGCCGATCGATATGGGATAACCTATTTTTTGTTGCTTTTGTTGTTGCTAGAATTATGTGGTATGGTTCATCAACTACACCCATCGAATTACTTGGGCCTTGTATAGAAGGTTTTTCCGTACCAGCTTTTGTCTTGGTACTCCACCATCCCATTCATAATAGAATGGTAGTTGTCACCCATCCAGAGAATGAGCCTTTTTAGGTATCTGGCCTTTTTCCCTTTGCCACTCTTAAATCTGTGATCCTCTTAGAGAGTAACAATCTAATTATTCAACTAATCCACTCGTAAAGGAAAGTTGATCAAGGTACAATATTTGAATCAATGGAGAACCTTTGGTCCATGGAGTCCCAGAAGGTAAGTTGAATTTGAGGATCACTATGACTATAGCCCTTGGTAAATTTACCAAAGATGAAAATGATTTAGAGAGTCCTCTAGCCCGGTCCCGTCCTTGCATGTAGGGGGGCGCGCCCTATTTTTTGTTTTGGGTTGCTACGGAAATTATGTCTCCGGTCTTTAGCCAATTCCAGTTCAATCGAGACAAGGCAGTTCTGGTAAGTGCGGTTGATTGAAAAACAAGTCGGCTTGGGAAAATGGCCGCAACAGACCCCAGACCATACAAGAGCGCATCGAGCCCATGCGAAGGGTTTGGTTAAGATATGCGAGTTCCCCCAAGCGAGCTTACTGTAAACCGGCCCAAAAATGTTAGTGCAATTACTCTCTTCTTGTTGGCGTTCTTCATGAAGATTTCTATGAAATGATCATCACGTTCGTGTATAGAGCAACAAGATTCAAGGTTTCAAGGAACAATATGTTAAGCTTATTCATGTTTTTACAAAGTCAGACTTGACAAAATTTCCTGTTCGCTTAAGAAAAACTTTCATGGGCTGGTTTTTGCTGGTTTTTGTTTGCCTTTGCCAGAGATAACTTTCGCTTAAGCAAACTGTGTGGCAATATATGAAGAGAGTTTTTGGTAAAGTTTGCTTAAGCAAAAGCACAATCCTGCTGTTAAGACTTGTATTTCGTCTTGCTATGTCAACATGAGACGTATCATAAACTTTTACATTGTTAATTTGTTTCACAATATGTATCTTAATATACCGTCGCAAGATGATAGTTTATCTGAATCAAGAATAACACGTGATATAACGTGCCTCACTCTCAATGTGTGAGCTATTGTACCAAGTGTCGCTGCCCAATTACACTACATCAAAGATAATTACAATGTGTTCTGCGTTCACGCCTGTATCTGTTCCTTCCTCTACTAGAAAAAAATTGTACAGTATATTAAGCTCCACACATCCAATAATTAAGACTTCAAGTTTCATCTTAAAAGTAGCATTTTTTTTATAGGAATAACCCAAACCCTTATATATTGTTTATTTGTTTCACTTTTTACTTGATATAAGATTTTGTCCTTAACCTCTGGTAAGGCAAACTAACCCACTAAATAAATGCCTACTTTGATCTCTAAAGAGGGTAGTTCTTTTAAATATGGTTCCCCCAATCAAGAAATGGGAGGAATAGAGGAGGAAGAAAGGTACGGCTCCTTGAAAATGGAGGTAAAAGATTTGCTCCACGCCATCGTGGATGGAGTGGTGGCGGAAGGGTGGTAGTGGTGGCAACAAGGCTGAAGTGGGATGGCCTATCTAGTGGTTTTGATGGTTCGAGATCTCCCTCACAAGAGAGAGAGAGAGAGAGAGAGAGAGAGAGAGAGAGAGAGAGAGAGAGAGAGAGAGAGAGAGAGAGAGAGAGAGAGGTTAGAATTTTTTAGTCAATTTCTAGTGCATCAATAGATCTTGTAAAACAAATTACTAAGGGGAAAAAAACAAATTAGAACAGATATAGCTAAAAGTGCAAATAAATGTGAACACATTTCAAGCTATAAAAATGCCACTATTTAGGTAAAAATACCATAGGCAACAGTCATTCAATATTCTTGAACATAAACGACAAAACCATTGACACTCATTGAATTCAAGTTCCAATTACTAGCTAGTTTCAGTTCGAAATCCACAATTTCCCCTCAGATTTATGCAAAAATATTAAAGAAACCATCGGCCGGGCTCGTTTGCCCACAAATGTACAAAATACATCTGTTTTTGTATTAATATCGACGATCATGACAATAATTGAAGAAGAAGGGAAGCATTATGCTTATGCATGATCATGGCATCTGTGTTTGTACATACATAGTAGTCAAGCATCTAATTTAATGCTTGATAAGCACTGATTATATATAAAGCAGCTCCTAATCCTAGGGATACATAGCATAGATTCTTATTTAGGTGTTCATTTCAACCTATATATACATATTATAACCAAGCACATGCATGACCTAAATTTCAGAAGTCTACCAAGATTAATAATAATATGAAAGAAAAAAAATATATATGAAACCAATACAGAGAGAACCCTAAAACAACAAACCAAGGGAGACCTACATCAGATCAATAAACTTTGAAATGGTGATAGAAATTCAAAGGAATTTTTGATAGGAGTTGTTTCGCTGTGCTTAGCCTTCGTTCGGGTTTCATTCACTTTTGCTTAAATTTTACTTTTCAAAGTTAAATATTAATTTTAACCATACATTTTATAGAGCTCATAAATTGCTACTCGTTTATCCACACTCATTTCTTGAAAAGTAAAATTGAAGTAAAGAGAATGAAACCCAAGTTCTATATGTTGTGCAAAAAACAAAGTACAACCAAGAAAAGTAAAATTGAAGTAAAGAGAATGAAACCCAAGTTCTATATGTTGTGCAAAAAACAAAGTACAACCAAACACGTTGAAAGTTCTTAGAGAAATTTGACCGCTGTTTTACATGTCATAAAAAATAACCCCACAACTTAGTGGATGTATGGGTTTACAATAAAAAATATCAATTTTTCGTAATCGTGTCTTTCTAATTCTACGTACTAAACGCACCTATAAAGTGTCGTCAACTAATATATAGAGTGCAACTCGGATCCATTGTTAATGGACAATCAATGCTATATACATTGGAGTCAGAACTTCAGCTACAGAAATTAACAAGTTCTATGTTCAATGGCATTGCAACCCCATCAAGGACCAAACGCTAGTTAGCTTGAAAAATATATTTCATACAACTCAATTTGATTCGTTTACACCCTTTGATTAAAACAAAATGAACTTCATGTGGTTCGATTTCTCTAAACCCAGTGAAAAAACTAGCTCTAGGATTTTGCTAGATGCATATGAAATCTTCTGATGGAAGAATCCAGAATTCTTAAACATATGATGGATCGTGACAAGGAAATGAAATAATCATATCCCTATCAAAAAGATACATATCTAATTGATAGGCACAGTAAGCCGCTGCCAATAATTTATATAAAAAATATATAAACATCAGCAGACAAATGGGGAAAAAAAAATCATTTTCCCTTTTCCTTCAATCTTATGGGTGGGTCCCAATATTTTATTCAGTTCCTTAATCCTATACTACTGCTTAAGTCTAGTAATTTCTGGTACTGGAAGTTGATTCAAAACATTTGGTTCACTCTAATACACATACGTGTTAGTGTAGCATCAGCAAATCTGCAGGATATTGGATCATTAAAATGCCTTGTATATCTTGCTATGTATCGAAGCCGGCCACATATGTTTCTTGGATACCGGCAGAATGAATGGAATTTTACTTTGCTTTCCATATATGGATATCAAGAAATAGCCTTTAATGAATGCCTAACTAAATTATACTGTTCAAAGAGTCAGCACAGCGGATTTGACTAATTTCTCTTTGGGGGACATACAAAGTAACACAAATGATTTGACAATTGAAAAATGGGCAATGGATTTGCATACACCATTTGAGCCACTCCCATCCCTATTTCACATACGACCACACACAAGACTCGTAAGGTTTTTTTTTTTTTTTTTTCTGAAAAACCTAGGCTCCCCGATGAAGAGAGGAAAGGAGCATCTCAACTAAGTTAGCACTCACCCAAAAATTCTACAGAGAATGACCAAAAGAATATTTTTAAATGAAGAAAAACTACAAGAATGTATACTACTCATAAGGGCTACAGAAGAAGCTTTTGAACCTAGTGTCAGGGGGCAGAATACAAGGGTTTTGAAAAAGTTTACGTACAGAAGCCATGCTCATTAGTAATTTCAGTTTCAAAATTAGCAAATGTACAGTATGCAAAAAGGGAAATTGAAACTCATCCCTTTCTATACATTTGCTGAAACAATGACGAAACCACATTAAAAAACCAGAAAATAATGGAAAGAAAGACAAGAAAATAGATACGAAAAATCTATTACTTATCATAAATGGGTTTTCAGAATTAATTATCCATGACAATTTGGTCACACAGTCTTATAACCTGCCACTAGTACAAAACTGTCACTTGCAATATGAAATTAAAAATTATAGCAGAAGGCTCAACAGTATTCACGAAATATGAACATAGTTTTTGCAGAAAGACAATAACAAAGCTTACATATAAAGGGCAATATTAGGTACCTTTTTTTTCATAATGTCTCATAGGTGTTGCAGTTGCTAAGATTGCTAATAGATAAGATATAAGAAGTAATATTTTGATAGTTGGCAACAAATTTCATGCAGATGTTGGCCATATTAGCTTGAATTTGGTGGTGGTAAAGCCTGATGCTGCTGTGGCAATGGCCTCTTTCGCTTCTTCTTCTCGTAGCTGATTCCCCGAGCTTTTGACTGCGAATCACGAATTTCACGTAAATAAAGCCTCACTGCCCGGGCCCCAAAAGGGTTTGCTTCAGGCTTGCCTCCATTTTCTTCATAGGCGGCCCGGAGACGGCCTATAAGGGCATCAAGGCTTCCCCAGGCTTGGCGCAAGGGGCAAGGGCATGGTGCAGGCGGGTCTGGGTGCCCAAAGAAGGGACACAGCTGAGTGTGAACCTTAGTTTTTCCGAACTGATCTAAGTATCTGAGGAATTCAAGGACATGGGCGCCACTGCAGTGAGAGAGGGAGAGAGGTGGCCTGTGGTTTCGAAGGTACTGGCCAAAGGTGTTCCAGTCCCGGCGCTTCTGGTTCTCGTATCGGCTTAGTGTTGTTGGAGATGCCGCGGCTGTGGAGGAACCTGAAGGTGAACCCACCATTGAGTTATTGCTGGGTGGGGTGTTAATGGTGAAAGTGGTGATTTCTGCGCTTGAAGAGTCCAATTCTTGAGTTGGGTTCATGGCTGCTCGTCTGATCTCGGCTCAAATGGAGAAGAAAGAAAGGTTCAGTCACTTTGACTCTAGGGTATCCAACCCGAACATACAATTCTTGATCAAGAAATCAAACAAAAATGCATCAATTAGGATTCACTCTTCGCCATTTTTGAAAGGGTTTAGAGGTATAGACTGAGATTTCAAGAAGTTAATTCTAGGATGGCAAGAAATAGGAGACAGAGGGCACAGTATGAACAGTTACAAGAGCTTTATGCTTTTCTTGTATAATATATCCATCTATCTATGATGTTTGATCAATCCTAGAAAACCATGAAAGTTCTATGATGTTTGGTTAGCTTTTACGGCTTTGTTTTCTGTAAATATTTGTGTAGAGATTGGCTGATAATTTTTTCCTTAAAAAGAAGGGCAACTGTAGTTATACTCTGTATGTATATGTACACAATGAAAGAGCAAGAAAAAATAGATATAGAGAAAGAAAACAATAGATATAGAGAGAGAAAGAGCGGAGTACCGAAGGGACCTGATTAGGGCTTTTGTGGAAATGAAAAGAGGTTGACAGTAGGGCAGAGGTGATAGATTGAGACAGGAGAAAATTATGGAGTTAAAATATTAGGGAATATTATGATTTTGTTTCAACCTTTTGCATTGATTGACAACACCTTTTCTAATGACCAAAATGCCCTCTATTATATATAAATGGGTGATGCTACATGTACCCACAAACTTTCACACAATCTTTTACACTTCCCTCACATGGAAGGGGGCCCACGATTATTTTATTATGTGTGGACCCCCCTCCATGTGAGGGGGGTGTAAAAAATTGTGTGAAAGTTTGTGTACACATAGCATTATTCTATATAAATATAGACATATATTATGATAGATCTGCTCACTAACTTTTCATAAGGTGTGATTCTGTATCCTCAACCTTTAAAAATAGGGTTTTAGGTCCCTAATCTATTAAAAAATAAATCTAGATCTCGACCTGACAAAAATCTTTAATCTTTATATATATATATATATATATATATATGTGGCTAAAAAGGAAAGAATTTTATTTTTGGAATTACATATAATGAAAAAATATGTGATTGATAAGATGAAAGAGAAAAATAAATTATTAATTTAATGGTGGCCAAATAGATGCTTACATGGGACATTCACGTAGGGCTTGATATGGTCCGGTCCGATTCGATTCTGAAGAAAACTGAACATAACCAAAATTTTCAGTATTTAATAAATGGAACCGTCGGGTCCAAATACAATTATGGAACCGTTCGGTTAGGTTCAATTCGGTTCTGTACCGTAATTAATTTTTTTAACAGATTTTTAATGGTCAATGATCGGTGGTCGTGATTGGAGGTTGCAACTTCGATGGGCATTGGAGAGGGGAAGTCGGACTCAACAGTCAGCAATTTCGATTTGGGCATGTAAATGTAGGTTTTCAATTTATCAAATGATTTGGAGTCATTGACTCAGTGGTTACCGAATGAAAGTGTGAAATTTGAAAGTGAATGATAAACATTTAAAAAGACCTAAATCTTGAGTTAAGAATGAAATTAATAATAGGACCAAAAAATTGAATTTAGAAATTGGGTTGGACTTAGCTAGTGAGGCATGGACTTGATTTGAAAGTTAAAACATTAATCACTAAATTAGTTAATTTTTTCAAAAAAAATAAAAAAAATTAATTAAATTTAGTTCTTATTCAGTTCTGGGTCTAGAACCGAGAACTGAATCAAACCAAAATCCTCGATTTTCGATTTAGATATTCGTTCGAGTATTTAACTTATGAAGAACGGCTCGTTTCGGTCCGATCTGGTCTAGTTCGGGAGTTTTGTCCAACCCTACATTTACGTGACCTAAACTTGAAGTCAAAAACTATCAAATCATTTAACATTCTTCTCCAATTGAATCAAAAATATCATACGATTTTAACGTTCACATTATTATCCACTTATCTACCACTCATTTATTTTTATTTATAATTTAACTCGTTTACAGACGCTTTTCAAACATGTTTTAAGTTATTTATTGTTAAAATTAAGAAGTTTTGCAAAACATGCTCTAAACAAGAGTAATCAACTTATTGGAATTGATAAAATAAGTCCTGTACTGCGAATGAATGAATAATAATGAAAGGAAGCATTGCATGTGCTTTGTCCCTATTGATGGCTGTGCAAATGAAATCAGTCTTGTTGACACTTCGGGTGTGAAATCAGCATGCAAAAGTAACCCATTCTGGTAAAAAGCAAAGAATATATATAATTAGGGTTGAACTTCCCAACATTTTATGTGGTGTGCTTATGAATTTTTGACTTTCAAAAGTGAAGTTTTGTGTACCCAATCTATTTACCTATGTTAATTTGGAGTTCCTCATAATCAAAATCATCTTTGTGAATTACTTGAAACGTGCGTGCGTGCGTGTGTATATAAATATAAAGCAGTTTAAGTGTCTATCAATTTGAGTCAAATATTATTTCTAGTTCTTATCGATAAAATAAGTAATAATATTAATTCTAAATATAAGAAATGTGCTTATAAGTAAACTTATGTAATGTGGGGGTTGTTCATTTAATGCATGATATAAAAATAAGCAGTACGGTACAACCATACTGTCCTTCAAGAAACCAAATGAATCAAGTAAAGAAATAAAAACATAAACTAATTCAAGGATGCAGTTTAAGAAAAAGAAAGCCCTTGTCAAGCATTTCACTTAAAAAATGATCAAATATGTAAAGTAACAGGTCAGTGAGGTCGACCACCTTCAAAATGGTAAATGTAAGTTTGGCAGAATTTGAATAAGAAACAGTTTACGTAGAAAGAAATGTATGTATAGAAGTTTTTTTTTTTTTTAATTTGTGTTCGTCTTGACAAATACTAAATTTTTTAAGAATCCCAGAATTCCTTCTTGGTTGATCAATAATCTTTTATGAAATATGAATGAACAAAGTAAACAATATTGTCAAAATAAACGAAATACGATTGAGCCTATGTTTGTGTCCGGGGGGGGGGGGGGGGGGGGGGGCGTGGGGGGGACCAGGACCCCCCAATTTTTTGACAATTTTTTTATTTTATTTTTTGTATTTACCATTTTGTACTCAAATGAATAAAAAACTTAAATCCTACCAATCCAAATCCAAGTATTTCCGTCCCGACTCCGCAATGAATTATGTCAAGAATCGATTATGCAATCAAATGAATGATAAATGGTTAAATGATAGTTTGCTTGTGTATATTGAGAATGATGTATTTGACAAGACTTATGAGTCGATATCATATGAGAACTCGCAAGGAACGCTTGTAATAATATACATTAATTTATTTTCCTTTGTTTCCTGTCTCCATCACAAAGTACCAACTTCCCTCATTTTAATAGATAATGTTTTAAAAAAAAAAAATCGAGGGCCCACCCTTCAACTCTGGGACCCCCTACTTCGAAGGGACTGGTTCCGCCCCTGTTTGTGTCATGTTTATAATGACTCAATTCACATTTTATTCACACAATTTGTGAAATTCACAAGCACCCGTTCATTTCTCTTTATTAGGGCTGGGCAAAATGTCCGAACCGAACCGAACCGAACCGAGCGGGTTTTTTAAAATGAAATACCCGAACGGGTATCCGAATCGAGAACCGAATGGTTTGGTTCGGTTCTCGGTTCTCGACCAAGAACCGAAGAACCGAATAAGAACCGAACTTTTTTTTTTTTATATTGGATAAATCAATTTCTTTTATTTTTTCTAAACAAATTAATAATTTTTTTCTTATTAAATCTTATTAGTTGAACAATTTAGAGTTTATTTATGTTTGTTAGTTGTGTTTTTTTCAATTTTTTTTTTATAGTTTCTTAGTAGTTAGTATGGAAAGTCAACCAACTGATGATTACATTAAATAGTTGGTAAGTATTATCAATACTTTAAAATATTTTATCTTTGTGACTTCTAATTTATATTTCACTTTTATGTAGACTTGAAGGTTTGAAACAAATGAATTATTGATATGAATATCGAAGTTTTATTAGTAATATTTACTTTTTGGTATTTGTATTTGACAACTTATTATTTATATGTTATTAAATTAGATTACGTTAATTTGTAAAAGTTAAGATTGAACTTGGTATTTGTATCTACTTTTTGTTATTAATATTGGTATCCACTTTCAGGTGTATTTATGTAGTATTATTTTAAATGTTAAAAAATTTAATTATAGTACGGAACCGAACGGAACCGAACAGAACCGAACCGAACCGAACCGAAACCGAACGGTTCCAAAATTATATTTGGAACCGACGGTTCCATTTACTAAATACCCGAAAATTTCTGGAACCGAAAAAAACCGAACCGAACCGAACCGAACCGACCCGCGCCCACCCCTACTCTTTATTTATATTTTAAACCGTCTATAAATACTTTTGGAAATTCAACTTGAAAATCTTCTTCAGGCAACACTAATTACAACTTGAAAATCTTCAAATTCAGGCAACACTAACAATAGGGTTTAAATCACTCAACCCATAATTTCCCCAATTACAAGTTTAACTCACGATCTCAGCAATATTTTATATGAAGAAAATCAACTGAAAATAAGTGAAATATGTTACTTGTCTTGTTAAACAGTTAAACTGGAAATCGATAATGGGCATCACATTGACTTTGAGATTTTGCAAGATTGATGTCCTGTTGCTTAGCATATTTTCTAGGATCCAGGGTGGGTACCACACGGTTTGTAAGTTTCTTTGAGTTCTCTTGATGGAGTATACTATGTTACGTGTTTGATACACTTGAGACAAGTTCACATCACTGCTAGAATGCGAGGTAACAACGACGGAAAATAAATTCTTTTATAAATTTTGAATTATCGAAGGAAATATGTTGCTAAAACTCCGTCGATAAGAAGAAAAAATAATTAATTATAATTTTTTTGATAGATTTTCTTGTTAATCAATTGGTAATTTACTTACGGCTCATCAAAATATTACCTACCCACTTTCATGATCCATATATAGAATTTATGGACGAAAATTATAGCTAATAGAATAATTTGAGCATCATCGATAGAAATTTTCGTCGTTCATGTTGCATTTTTTTAGCAGTGACCAATCAGTGTTATAGGGATAATATAGTCATCTATACATTATAGTGTAAAGAAAGTCCAAACTCATAGTCACACAACTGACCATGCGATACAATTTTGTGACATTCTGATTTAATATGATGAGATATGTTGCCACTTACTAAAAAGTTATTTGTGAATAATATTCAATACAAATGATGAGTTTGGAAGAATATAATACGTACCAGCAGAGTTTGAGTTTAACTAACAATAAGAGTCATCGTAATTAAGTACAAAGCTCGACTTCATCTTAATTCATGGTGCCTGACATGAGAAAAGTGTTTAGGACGTCACTACAACAAAAATAGCCTACGGCAATGTTTCTACAACAAAAACAGCCTACGGCAACGTTCAAAAAACGTTGCCGTAGACCTTTTGCAACGTTTGGACGTGTGTTGCAAATCGAGGTGTTACCGTAGAATAGAAAGATACGGCAAAGACTAAAAAACGTTGCCAAAAAGACCTACGGCAACGTTTGAAAAACGGCAACGTTTAAAAAACGTTGCCGTAGGTCTTTGGCAACGTTTAAAAAACGTTGCCATAGGTCATATTACAGTTTTTTTTTTTTTTTTTTTGCAAATTGACCGGCAAAGTTCTGAAAATACTCATTTTCAAGAAATTTTAAAATTGCATAAAAATTGATAATTTTATTAGAAATTTTTGAATCCATACACTTGAACATTAAAATATAATACATCACCATCTAAATAAAAATGAGTTTCGAAATGAAATAAAATTTTGGACAACAAAAGCAGCTATGAAAATACTACCCTAAGAACTTTAGGGCATTCCCACTACATTTAAAAGAACTTGCATTAGCCGCTTTTCATCACCAATGACATACTCCGACAAGTCCGAAGACAAACTCAATGTAATGGACATTATTTGTCGTGTCCTCACTCTCTGTCATCATTAAATAATTTCTGAGGCCTGCCCCTTCTCTTCTGTACATGGGATTTTTCTTCCTCAGCATTTCCTGGATCATCTTGGTTTGTGACAGCCAGCTTCTTTCCCTTTGCTTTAATCCTACCCATAATCTTCAACTTCACATATACCACCCAAGTAATATAGATTTCTGGCAAACAAAAGAACCACTAATTAAATGTCGCTTGGGTCGATACAAATTTATAGAAGACTAAAATACAAGTACAATATTTCAAAATATCAGAACAAACACATTACAAGATCTTCATATACCTAAGTAGTTGCAAACATAAGGACTCTTCAGTGGAGGCTTCTTCATCAATATAGCCAAAACAGTTGCTAAGTTATAATTTGTGAATGTATCATGCTGAACTCCCCAATTTTATTTTTTGATAATCATAGAAAGTAGCATGCAAGGTTCAAATCATGTAAAAATAGAATGTAGGAAAATGACATAAAGCTAATTCACCTGAAAACCAAACATATCTTGAAGCCAGTCGAGAATATCTTCATCATTTTTCTTCTTATGATCTTGAGGCCAAGGAAGACCCCTCCGTCCTTCACCAATTTTCTCTCCCGCAAATAAAACCTATAGAAGACCACAAGAAACACAATCTCATTTGAGCACTATTTAGAATGCAAAAAGAATATCAAAAGAGATTACTTTCTTGGAGTACAAAATCCCATGAACCAAATCTCATTTGAGGACTATATAGAATCTAAAGAAAATTTCCGTTGCACATTTATTCAGATGTTATATGCATAAGAGTATTGCACATGACATTCAACAAGCATGGCTCTCATCTGTAAGCATTTAGAACTGATGGAAATAAACTCAACTTCCCAGCATACAAATTCAACAATCACAAATATATTCAACAGGAATTGTTTTGAAATGCAAAATGCCCCTCTGTAACATGAAACCAACCGAATGAAGCCAAATCAAGAGCCACCAATAACAAATGCCAATCTGGATAAAATCTTCACTAATGCTAACAAGTGCTAATAACAACCAGAATAATTAGTAAATCGTCAGAAATCTCACTAAATCAACCGAAATATACCCGACCACAGATTCACACAGTATTTACTAATCAATGAAAAAACCAACAAATGTGGAAAAATTAACAAATTTAGAAAGAAATCTAACCAAAATAATTAACTGAATATACAACCAACGAGTGTAGAAATTGAAGAAATAAGGATCCAAATTATTCAATTAATTCAATAAGGTTAGGGTTTTACCTTTGGCCAGGCCGTAGGCAGTCAGGTTGACATCGCAGGTGCAATGGCGCGGGCCAGCTGGCGGTGGTGAGGACTGATGGTTTGGCGGTGGAGGACTGGCTGTGACGATGAGCCAGGCGGAGTCATATGTCGTAGAGAGGCGAGCGAGAGGCGATTCATGCGCAGACGGCAGACGCCCAGTGGTCCCTGGCTCCTTGGACGTGAGGGCTGAAAAGGGCGGACCTGGCGATGGCTGTGAGGACGCGAATCGGTGGAGGACGCGGCGGTGAGGAGTCGGTTCTATGGCGATTGCACCGTGAAAATGAGAGTTAGAGAGAGTGAGAGGCTCAGGGGAGCGGAGATGAGAGAAGAAGAAAAAATTAGGGCTAATATCTTGAACTGATTTGATTTGAAGTTGGGTCACTTGTTGAGACTTTTTGGACGTTGCAAAAGGGTAGAGTTTTCACAACGTTTAGTGAATGTTGTGAAAAGCAACCTTTCGCAACATTCTTGAACGTTGCGAAAAGTAGACCTTTCGCAACGTTCATTGAACGTTGCTAAAAGTGACCTTTCGCAACAGTTGGCGAACGTTGCCAAAGGTCACCTTTAGCAACGTTCAATGAACGTTGCGAAAAGTGACTTTTCGCAACAGTCAGCAAACGTTGCGAAATGTCACTTTTTGCAACGTTTATTTGAAAAATGTTGCAAAATCTCACTTTTCGCAACATTCACTGACACGAACGTTGCAATTGACCTTTTTAGCAACATTTTTTCAATGAATGTTGTTGTTCAAATGTTGCAAAAGCCCATTTTTGTTTTAGTGCTTGGAGAGTGAATTAGTAAGGTGAGAAATATACACTATTTTGTTCATATTAATGATGTATTAGGAATGGATTAGCAACCATTAAATTTTTATTAATTAAATAAGAAAAAAAGTAAGTTATCGAAGGAACTAACTATTGAATTAACAACCGTTGTAAAAATTCCATTGGTAAGAAGGAAAAAAATATATTAGCTAAAATCTTTTTGACGTAAGGAAATAAGTAGATTATGCAGGAAGTTAAGGCTTGGCTATAGTTGCATCGGCCGAGCTCTTTCTTCTCTCATATTCGTATCAATGTAGTTGCTAGCCCCTTCTACTATAAAGTAGTACAGTCTTTTCAAGATAGAGCAAAATCCATTTTGCATCATATCTAAGGGATTCCTTGGTTCGGGCTGAAGAAGTAATATCACTCGATCATTATGAAACTGATTGCAATCTTTTTTTGTCCGTGAACATCCCACCAAAGCGCCTCTACTTCTAATAGGTCATGAACTAGATCAGAATCATTCTCAATGAGTCCATAAAAGGTGATCCCACTATTTTATCGGGTCCGAGTAGAGACCAAATCTACATTTCTTGGTAGTGGATACCTAGGGACGGACCCAGCACCCTGCCAGGGGTACTGTCGCTCATGCTGGACTCCGCCAGATTGGGAGTTCAATTCGCCGTCCGTCCGTCGTTTGCCTGTGCCTGGTGTATACTTCATCTTCTTCACTGGTTTCTTCCCTTTTTTTTTTTGTTTTTGTTTTTTGTTTTGAAATTGGGCCAAATTTGGCCTAGCCCATCAATCACATTTGAAATCACCCAAAGTCCTAACCCAATTACCCAAATCCCCATTTGAAATGAACCTAATTCCCAAATTTCCACATTCTCCAACCTCTCGAGCTCGTCTCCGCCAGGGGTCAGTAGTCGCAGACCTCAACCTACCGTCGGCTATAACCGTCCGTCAGTTCGCCCCGTCTCCGACGACCGGTAGCGCACTCATTCAGTTGACTCTCCTGCCTTGGTCACGCCCGCGCCCGCGAGAATTGGCTGCATTCAGATTTCGAGGTAAGTTGGTTTTGATTCATCCGGCTGTCATTTTTAAAATTTTAGGAATTATTTTGGTCATGTGCCTGTCATATTCGATGTGAATCATGTGATTATGTGAATTGTGAAATTTTAAAATTGTACAAATTTAAGTGCAAACTGTTAACTGTTCGCTGTGGCCTGTGAGTCCGTTGTCCGCATATTTGGTTCTCCTGGCAATCAATATATTTGTTTTTGTTGTCAACTTGTCTTGTGTATTGATTTGAAATGAGAAATTAGTTGTGATTTGCGGTGAATCTGGTGATTGCCTTTTAATTTAGGGTTTATGGTGATTGACATATTGAGTTGTGATTTGGATTTTGGCACATTTTCTATTTGGGATTTACAATCTAAAAACTCAATTCAATTTTTAATATTATTTAATTAAATATTAATTAACAACCTTGCTCTTACTATCGCCGATTGTCGACGTTGATCGATCAACATCCGTCCGGACTGAACTTCACGGCTGGGTCCATCCCCGTGGATACCCTCTATATGTTATGAAGTATTTGCTTTAGGTAATATACACTCGAATTTTGACTATCCAAAATAAACTCTTCCATTCTATTTATTTCAAAATAGATCATCAATAATTGGTGAAGAATAATTCCTTTTATTTCTTAAATTGAGCATAATCGTGACTGATTTTATTAAAGAGAGTCCAACGCAGTTCTCTGAATATCCAATGGTTATGTGCACAACATGCAAGTGTACGAATATGAAAGGCCCAACGCAAGGCTTATATATAACATAATATAAGATCCTTGTTTTTATCAAATCTTAATTAAATTTAGTAGTCTCGCACGTACCTTTATCATCAGTAAGGGAAAACAATTGTACGTAAGTTTGTCACTACGCTCAACTATAAGTGATACAAACGATAACATATGGAAATGAGAGAAAGTAAGACTAAGATCAAGAGAAAAAAAATGTGTAGGTTCGTAGAAAGAGTATTCATAAAATTCTACACACTTGAAAGAAAATTCGTGCGATTATTAATTAAGATGTACAGCGTGACATTATAATTTATGATGCCGACCTATAAAGGGTTGTTCATAGTCGTTAGTTTGAAGTCCCTATTTATATATTTGACCTTTCTCTATATATAGACATGAGAATGAAAAACAAAGTTCCATACCTCGTCTCGAACGAACTTTGCTCATCATTTTCTTTGAGAGTAAGTTGAATGTTTACAAGGAATAAGTAGTCTTAGCTCTAGTTTCCCTTTCTTCGGGGATTGGGATTGTACTTTTTGAATTGGACTAGTGGAGGAAGACCTTCTAGGGATAAAGAGACATAGGGTTTAGAGAGCAAAAAAAGGATGTTTTGTGCATAATCCTACATAATTTCGAATTTTTATCGGTTCCTTTTTTCTATACTCTCTTTATTCTCGTAAGGTAACGAGTTTGAGTTGCTCATTTTTGTATTTGACGATCGAATCAACAAAATATTAGAAGTTGACGCACTACCTGACACTCGACTTTTAATTAAAAATCAATTATTATATCCACGCATGTGGAGAAGACGATATTTTCTCGACGTAGCCTTCAAAAACAAACTCCCAAGAATGTATCAATCATATTTGGTACTCTGATACACGGATCAAAATGGTCTGACTTTGAATAGTATCACTAAATAATGGTTGTTGTTGGACGTTGCTTTCACCTCAATGGACGAAATTAGTTAGTCTTCAGCAATGAAAAAGACTTTTTTTCTTCTTTTCATCTAAGATAAATGCAAACGTAAGATGCTATTATTGCAACTTGCTGCGTAGGGTCGGACAATTATTAAGCCTCTGTTTGACACATATTTTTTTCAAAATTCATTTTCAATCACATATTTTTAATAAAATAATATTTTCCATCAGATCAATAATTTTTCCTTACCTTTTAACCATATATTTTCCATCATATCACTATTTAAAATACATTATTTCCTCAATAATATCCATCAAACAAGAATTGAAAGGAATACGAATTTAATTTGAATAAATTCTGCGAAGATAGATTTTTATTTGACTTTCCAACGTATTATGGACAAGACTTGAAATAAAGACATACTTGTTATCCGTTTGAGTCGTATTAAAATTTTAATTCTCATTCTTCTACTCATTTTTAACCACACATTTTTCAATAAATTAATATTTTTCATCACATCAATAACTTTCCTTCTTTTTCAACCACACATTCTCCACCAATCTACTATTTCAAAATAATGTGGCTTAAACACACCCAGTACTATGTCTTGTGTATGCTAAAACAAATCGAGAATAGAAGTATGAGATCAAAAAGACTTGATGGTCCCGCCAAAAAGTTGAATCAATATTTGAATATCACTGTCAAAAGAACTCACAATTATATTATTCTTTCTACCTAAAAAATACTGCCAGCTGCATCTTCGCCCCCGTTTGGCACCCATTCTTTTCTCATTCTCATTTTCATTTTCATTCTCTTTCTTCATTTAAACCACACATTCTATTCATAAAATATTATTACACATAAACCTAAAAATTTTCCTTACTTTTTAACCACACATTCTTCCATCAATCACTATTCAAAAACACATTCTTCTACCAAAATGGGTGTCAAACACCCCCGAAGGGCACCCACAAAACCAAATTTGTAATTCTAAAAATTGCAACCTTAGTCCCTGGACTTCTAAAAGAGATACATTAGTAAATGATAAATGAAAAAAAGACATTCCATTTTCCTTTTTTGGTCACATTTGGAGATTAAATTAGGTGAGAGACAGTACTCCTTGATAATAATAAAGTTGAATTTTGCCACCCTTGTCGACGAAAGTGTGTTGGCAAAAAACCACTAGATGAAAAAACTTTTTTTAAAACAGTTTGATAATAGAATACCATATGACATTCTGTCAAGGAAGATGTACACCAAGCACGGTCCAATAAACTTTTAATATCCGATGAATTTATACAATCGGTGATTTTTATCTCCAATATATAAGATTTTTACGTATCTTTATTTATAATTCTACGTTCTTCAAGATATTATTTTAAAGGAAGATTTCGGAAATAATAAAGACAAGTCAAGTCAAGTCAAGTCAAAATAATAAAGGAGCTGGCTCGTGAGAGAAGCATTTTAAGAGCCAATTATTGATTGGATCACTAGGCTTTCATATGAATAAGCGTAGAGTCCATGCCCTTGAATAAAAATATTGAAGCATAATAAATAATTTTAATTTTTTTGTTTAATTAAATTGATAAAAAAAATAAAAATTGTTAACCTAAAAATGAGAAGTCAACAAGCCCGTCAATCACTTATCTGTCTTCGTCACCTCTCTTAACCTTTTTTTTCGATTGCTGGCGCTTCGGACAGCTAATTTATAATGAAACAATTGTCTAGTAAAGGCAAAAGATGTGAAAAGCAAGAATTTGATTAGCGATTTTTTATTACACTTTAACTCCTTTCTAAATTTCGGGGTATTTATAGGGGCCTTCTAGTCATTTGATACTCTTTGGACGAATGTCACTTGATTAGTGGCGAGGCCATGACAAACTACAATTCTAGAATATTTGACAAGTGGCATTTGTTCACTGGGTGGGTTATCATTTCCGCAAGACTATTTATAGAGTAACTCAACCTTGTTAAGATTTGAGATTCCATCTTAAAAGGTCAACGTTGTTAAGATGAGTAGTCCAAACATTTATAAATTGGTTTATGTTCTTTATTTTTCTTCGATGTGAGATTTTTTATCCCTTAACATGCCCCGCAAGATGGTGGCTCGTTTGAGCAGACCAATTTTGAAATCCGTTTGCTCAATTTTTTTGATTCTTAATCGGATCGAATCGCTCGTTGGAGATTAATGAGCTCTGATACCATATTAAGATTTGAGATTTCATTTTAAAATGTCAATATTGTTAAGATGAGTAGCACAAACTCTTATAAATTGGTCTATATTTTCATCTTTATTCGATGTGAGATTTTATCCCTTAACAATTTCAATTTGAATTGTTCCAGGTTGTTCGAACCACTGTTTATCCGTGTTGCATAATAATTTGATACTTCAATCATTAGCTTATTTTTTTCAAAAGAGTCCAAGGTTTACAATTTTGAAGGGCAACTTGTACAAGACATCGATTAGGTACCTCGGGTTTAGACCCTTTATCAAAGCTATATTTGTAGTTCAAGGAAACTCGTAACGTAAAAGTATCTGGCAAGGTATATGTGTACCTGTGTATATTAATTAATGCAAGCCATTGATGTGTGTTATCAAACAAATTTTATCGTCGTGCTCAAATTTTTTATACACCATAGCATTTTTTCTTTATTGCGAGGCTGGGGTTGATCAATCATTTGCTATACTCTTGTGTCGCACATGTTCACAGCAAGTGGAATATAAAACAATGAACCAGTGATCAGAAGCACTAAATCAAAGAAAAAAATGAAATAGGCACCGAGTAAAATGGCAAAAGACGGACATGAAATTCGAACATGATCCGAAGAAGGCTGCACCCGCTCTAAGGAAACTAAGTGCCCTCCAAAGTCAGCCTTGAATTTGTTCACTGCCCTAACCATCTCCGCAGCAGGTCTCTATCATGTGAAGAGTATAAAAGTGAAAGATTTTGATACGAAAAATGTTACAAATTAACAGACTAAACAATTTTCAGAGTCCTCTGATGATCTCTACATTTTACTCACTTACCTTTAGTTCTGCTTAAACTGGTATACAATTCATAACCAGATTGAACGGACCATAAAGAATGGTTTTCAGACTCCGAGATTACCTACCAAATCAGTTTTCTTTTTTAACCTAGAAATACGATAGCTTTCTTCTTTTCCGACCCCATTTATCTTCTCTTATCATCCAGCTAATTCTTGTTTTCTTATTTGCAACTTAATTTCGATTAGTCCCGACTGTACAATGTGGTTCAACCCCTCTTATCGCCAGCCAGGAGTACATCTATTCAATTTTAACCCATAGAAGACAAGTTGCAAGACCAACTGAAAACAAAATTTGACAAGCCAGAATTCAAACTTTCGAACTCATCGACCACAAAATTAAAAGCACCAATTACAATTACAATTACAATTACAATTAGCTATTTCATCTACACTGAAAGTGAGAAAAGCAATGCACCTTGTAGACACACTCAGTGAGGACCATGCAACAGAGAATCTCATGTTGGTGATGCGGGTTAAATATAAGTGCGGGTGAAAGAGTCGTTGTATATTGAACAAACAGAAGGCAAAGTTTAATCCGCAGGTGCGTGACTAAACTATAACAATGTGGTTGGAAATTTGGTACGAAAACTACAAACGGAATGCAGCAAGAAAAGAAGAAGAAAACGGAAAGAATAATTTGAGGCAAGTGAAAATCACTATTTCCTTAAGACAAAATTGCCCCTGTAATGGTGCTCACGGTTTACGGCACTTGTCTCCTAAGATACAACGGATTCAACTTGTGGTAGAAGCACTTCAAACCACAAGTTACGGTGAACTTTCAACGGAGTTTCTCTCTACAAAAAAGAAAACGGTTTTGAATGATTTTGGAAGTGATTTGCAAGAGATTTTATGCAATGCTCAATGAAAATATGATTTGGGATGCCTAATGGACGCCCAAGGGGTCCTATATATAGAGGAAGAAGGATTGTGAATGAAGTGTCGCGCCCCACACTCAACAACTCTTGCCAAATATCGCACCATTTACTGTCGCTAGCTTGTCGCCATAGTCTAGAGTGATAAAAACAGAACCATTCTTGTAACGCCCCGAATTCCGTGAATCCAGATAGCTACGTCATCGTCTTTTGTAACTGACTTAACTAAAAAGTTTTTGCGAAAATAACTAACTTTTAAAATAAAACATCACATTCGTAATAGTAAACCTCAACAGTAACAAAATTCATTTGATTATTTAAGGAAAATCGTTTGAACTTCAAAATTCAAGTTTGAAATAAGGGGAACAACAAAATAAGTTCATAATATGTAAATTTCAAAAGTAAATAACTTCGACCATTAATTTATGCCACCATTGCCCGTCACACTCGACCGTCTCCGAAATCTGCAAATATTGTTGAAATAACGGAATGAGTATTTCAAAAAAAATACTCAGTAGACTCATCGCCGATAATTAATTTACAGAATAATTGAACACGTAATCATGCAATTCATATCGTGACATCATCATCATAGGCCCATTTTCTTGAAAATCATAGGCTCTTTAAAGACATAGGGTGTGGGTAGTTTCGTCTCGTACATTTAAGCACATAAGTTATGCATAACATTCTCATCTTATCTCATAAGAGATACTCGTCTATTCTCATGTCATAAAGCATGTAAGTTATGGCAATCATAACAATATCATATATCTCATATGACATATTCTCATCCCATACATCAAAGCATATAAATCACGTAAATTCACATAATATATGCAATTATAATTTAAACTAATTAATGAAGGTGAGTCCACCTCAAATTATCTCGAGTTTCGTAAAAAGTGGAGCGGAACGTAACATCAATCTCCTAATCGTTCGTACATTTCGTCTAGCCAAAATAGGAAAAAGTATCAAATTAGTATTTCGAGATTTTAAAGTTTTAAAACGATAAAATAAAGTTTAGAGACCTAATTGAATATTTATCAAAACTGAATTTGACAAGTTTAAGGGCTGAAAATACTATTTTCAAAGTATTAGGGCTAAATGTGATAAACAAGAACTTTAGGGACTGATTTAATAATTACTGAACTGAAAATAATAGTTTAAGGACTGAAATTACACTTTTTCTAAAATTAGGGGATTGACTGAGGGAAAACAAGGAATTTCAGGGACTGATTAGCTTATGACTAAAACCTTGGGACTGAAATAAAAATACTTAAAACTTAGGGGCTGCATTCTTTAAAATCGGAACTCTAGGGACTTCAATAAATTCTTTCAAATCCCTAGGTAGCCAATTGGGCCAAATAGTTGGGCTGCAGGGATTTTTAAATTGGGATTGAATGGATTGGGCTAAAAATCAAGATTTGGGCTAATAGAATTTTGGACTTTAGATAATAACACATTGTATTTAAAACTATTAAAATTGGGATTTAATAATGATGAGGAATCGATATTCGGAATTGAACTTGACTCGAATAATTTAAATTGGTTTTTATAACGGCTAGAAGAACACGTTTTCACTTTAACGTTACGGTTTAAAATTTAGCAACACGTTTTTCGAGAAAATAATTTTATATAATTTAAAATTCTTGGTCGTTACAACTTTACCCCCTTAAAATAATTTCGTCCTCGAAATATAAACTTACTTGATCTAAAATATCTGGATACTTAGCCAGAATCTCGTCATCTCTTTCCCAGGTAGCTTCATCACTACACTGTCTACCCCATTAGTTGATAGTACCCAGATCCAACCAACACCCACTGATGGTACCCAGATCTCAAATCAATCTTGGAGAAGATTGTTGTACCTTTCAACTGATTAAATAAGTCTTCGATCTTGGGGATGGGATACTTATTCTTTATCGTCAACTTGTTAAGTTCTCGATAGTCGATGCACATCCTCATGTTTTCACCCATCTTCTTTACAAATAGAATAGGTGCTCTCCATGGAAATACACTTGACCTGATGAAACCCTTCTCGAGCAATTCTTCTAACTGCACCTTCAGTTCTTGCAACTCTTTGGCGCCATACGATACGGAGCTTTTGAAATAGGGGCAGCTCCTGGTACTAAATCAATGGAAAATTCTACTTGCCTATCTGGCGGAGTACCCGGTAGATCGTCTGGGAAGACATCAACATACTCACGTACTACTGGCACGAAATCCAAAGTGATCTCTTCTGCGGGTTTGTCTTGAAGACTAACCAAATAGCCATGACAATTGTCCTTGGCTAATAGCTTCTCCGCTTGTAAAGCCGAGATAAGGCGAGGAAGTGCCTTAATCTTCGTTCCATAAAACCTGAATACTTCTTCACCATCCTTGCGAAAAATAACCTCTTTCTCGTGGCACATAATTGCGGCACGGTTGGTGTTGAGCCAATCCATACCCAGAATGACATCGAAGTCTTTCATTCGGATAATATTCAAGTCTGCCTCTAAAACTTAACCATCAAAATCTATTTGTACTGCTTTGACTATTTTATTGGTATCGATAGTTCCTCCTGACGGTAAACTAACCTCGAGGGTACTACCAGTCTCTTCCTCTATTAAGTTCAGTCTTTCTAAACATGCATCAGCTATAAATGAATGAATAGCTCCGTAGTCTATCAGAGCATATACGGGGATACTAGAAATAGATAGTATACATGTTATCATATTATCATGCTCAAAATGGGAAGGAAATACAGTATAGAGAATAGCTAAGATATGCACAAGAATACCAGATTAACTAGTATACTTGCAATCACGTCAGAATCCTCCGCTGCATCCATAGCAAATACTCTTGCTTTCCCTTTTTTATTCTGGTCCAGGTTTGTCTTCTGATTGGAGCCCTGGGCGGACGGAGCATGATAATATGTTGCAAAGTGCCTCGGCTGACACCCTTTCCAAAAATGCACTCTCCCTTATACAACCTCTGACACTTAGGGCAGGGTGGAGTGAAATTGGTCATCTGTCTCCCTGTTGGTCCTGGATTCGGCCTCTTGTTAAATGCTTGATTCCGATTCTGATTCTGATTGCAATTTGGACCTGCCACTTTCTCTTTCCCTGGTACCTCTGCTCATTATGATTGCCTTGATTCCCAACTCTCACACCAGCATAGGCTACTACTTGAGCCTTCTTCACTACCTCTATGTAAGTCGGCATCTCATGTGAATTGACAATCTGCCTAACATCAAAGCGTAGACCTCTTTCAAAACGTTGTGCCTTTTGGAACTCAGTATCCACAAGGTGTGGAGCATAACGTGACAGTTCCTCAAACTTCCTCTCATATTCAGTTATACCCATTTCACCCTATACCAAACACAGAAACTCAGAGTCCTTGTGATCTCTGTGGGCTTGTGGGAAAAATTTATCCCTAATCTCATTCTTAAATTTGTCCCAAGTTAGAGCTGCTAGCTACTCTTCACTCTTCATCCGAGATGTCGATTCCCACAAAAAATCAGCTCTTCCGATTAGCATAAACTCTGCACAGCCTACCTTCTTATCCTCGGGGTAAGATATGTACCTGAAGATCTTCTCGATGGACTGGAGCCACTCTTATACTGCTAGTGGACCATCTCTGCCATCGAACGTAGGTAGGCGGTACCTCCTGAACTGTTCAATCATTGGTACTGTAGAGTTAACTGGCTGTGGAGCTTGTCTCATCTCCTGCACCGCATTAAGTAATTCTCTGATGATGTCAGCTTGGGTTGGTGGTGCCATAACCTTCATGATGTTAAACGTAGTTCGTAAATGTTGAACTAAGTGTACCAACATCGAAGAAGATAATTCGAAAAATGAAAATTGGAAAACCAAACATCATTTCATTTAAAACTCAACTTCTTTTAATGAAGGTACATAGGTAGGAAAGCATGTATGCCGAACATTTTTTTTAATACAATAAAACGTCGAGTTTACTCTAACCTCTATCTCTCTACTCTCCTTCAATTACACATGATTCAGCGTACGAGAACTTTCCTAGCGCTGGATCAGCTTCTTCTTCTGGTTCTTCTTCGGGTTCTTCCTCGGGAACCAACTCATCTTCTCGCCCTAGTTCGGGCTCGAGCACTAGCTCATGTTCTGGCTCCCCTTCAGGTGCAATTCTAAAGCGGTACTCAAAGTACATGAGCCAATATGCCACAAATCTCACGTAGAAGGTGTTATACTCTAATTCCACATTAGGAGACACGATAGCATCTGCATATATGCTATGAGCTACCTCTGCATAGTCGCTTAGAAAAGTCGAGAGTAAATAATGGATCGACCGACGATTACAGGTCACATACCCATGCTGTATGGCCCGCTCATGTACGACATTCAGCTGATCTACGTGTTGGGCAATTGTCCAATCAAGTTCAGGCCTGAAGCGGTCATAATCCCCAATGGCTTGTTCTGCGTCATTGAGTACATTTCTACTAATGTGTGCCATGTCCTAGACCAATTATGCAAAGTCCAATTAGGTGGGGTTATTCATCTCTCTTAGTTAAAATTACGAGGACGTAAAAATTTGAAAACTCTTTCAAATTATGCTCGAACTCGTCTTTCTTTCTAATTCGGATACACTTCTTTCTCTTTCTTCTAAAACTCATAAATCATTACAATAGGTATTCGAAATAAAATAACGATAAACTTTGTAAACTTCTCTACCTTCGGAGTCGGCGGATCGAAAGATGGCAGTGGCAACTTTCATTAATAATAATTTAAACAATTTAGAATGTCTCCTTGAAAATTTTATTTTTGAAAATTTTGCCAGTCTATAGAAATGCAGACCAGCTCTAATACCAAACTGTAACGCCCTGAGTTCCGTGAACCCGGATTGCTACTTCATCGTCTTTTGTAACTGAATTAACTAAAAAGTTTTTGCGGAAATAACTAAATTTTAAAATAAAACATTTCATTCGTAATAGTAAACCTCAACAGTAACAAAATTCATTTGATTACTTAAGGAAAATCGTTTAAATTTCAGAACTCAAGTTTGAAATAATGGGAACAACAAAATAAGTTCATAATGCGTAAATTTCAAAAGTAAATAACTTCGACTATTAGTTTATGCCACCGCTACCCGTCACACTCGACCGTCTCTGAAATCTGCAAATATTGTTGAAATAACGAAATGAGTATTTCGAAAAAATACTCAGTAGACTCATCGCCGATAATTAATTTACAGAATAATTGAACACATAATCATGCAATTCATATCGTGATATCATCATCATAGGCTCATTTTCTTGAAAATCATAGACTCTTTAAAGACATAGGGTGTGGATAGTCTCATCTCGTGCATTTAAGCACATAAGTTATGCATTACATTCTCATCTTATCTTATAAGAGATATTCGTCCCTTCTCATGCCATAAAGTATATAAGTTATGACAAGCATAACAACATCATATATCTCATATGACATATTCTCATCTCATGCATCAAAGCATATAAATTACGTAAATTCACATAATACATGAAATTATAATTTAAACTAATTAATGGAGGCGAGTCTACCTCAAATTATCTCGAATCTCGTAAAAAGTGGAGTGGGACGTAACCTCAATATCCTAATCGTCCGTACGTTTCGTCTAGCCAAAATAGGAAAAATATCAAATTAGTATTTTGAGATTTTAAAGTTTTAAAACGATAAAATAAAGTTTAGAGACCTAATTGAATATTTATCAAAATTGAATTTGACAAGTTTAAGGGCTGAAAATATTATTTTCAAAGTATTGAGGCTAAATGTGATAAACAAGAACTTTAGGGACTGATTTAATAATTACTGAAACTGAAAATAAAAGTTTAAGGACTGAAATTACACTTTTTCTAAAATTAGGGGACTGACTGAGGGAAAACAAGGAATTCCAGGGACTGATTAGCTTATGACTAAAACCTTGGGACTGAAATGAAACCACTTAAAACTTAGGGGCTGCTTTCTTTAAAATCAGAACTCTAGGGACTTAAATAAATTCTTTCAAAACTTGGGGGGGGGGGGGGCTAGGGGATTAATTTCTAAAATTAAAACAAACAAAATATCTTACCCACTTCTTCTCTCTCTCATTTCTCGAAAAGGAGAAGAAGCAGGTGCCATGGGAAGGGATCTGCCCTTCCCTCTGATTCCGCCACCGGTCGAAATGGTCAGTGGCAGCGCCACCGTCACGTAGGGCGCTGGGGTGGTGTAGTTGGGTGTATGGTTCGAAAATCGACAGGGGCTGGAGGTTCGTCTTTTTTCTAGTCTCATGGTATAATCCGGCTGAATGGGTTCAGAACTCATGTAGGTTCATGGTTTTTCTTATTTTTTTCGTTTATGCGGTCGATTGGGTGTTGTTTTGGGGCGTGGGAGTGGCGGTTTTTTTTTTTTTTGTGGTGGTTTGTGGTGGAGTAATGGGTGTTGGTTGGATTTTGGGGTTGTTTCGTGACTGAGCTGTGGTTGCGTGGTAGAGCTTTGGAGATGGTGGGGTGGCTGTCGTGGTTCGAATGATGGGATGAAAATGGTGGCTGGCTGCAGCTTGTTTGGCTACAGTTTGTGTGTTTGTGGTTGGCTAGTGTGTGTTGTAGTTGGTGTTGGTGGTTCGATTGGGTTGGAGTTGTGCAGGCTGCAGCTTGGGTTTTGGTTGCAATGTCTAGTTCGAGACTGGTGGTTTGGGTGGTGAGTTTGCAGGTTTGGTGGTGAGCTTGGTCTCGATTTGGTGATGTTGGTGAATGGGCTGCATTGTGTTGCAGCTTGTGAGTTCACTGTTGATGCTAGAAATGGACGTTCTAGCATAAATGGTGACTCACAGTGCATGGATTGATGAATTATTTTGGGGAATATGACATTTGAGGGAGATGGTTCTTACCTAGTGGTTTGGCTGCGTGAATGTGAGGAGTGGAGGGAAAAATGAGGGTGAATAAAATAGTGAATTTTTAGGGCACAAATCCTTAGGTAGCCAATTGGGCTAAATAGTTGGGCTGGAGGGATTTTTAAATTGGGCTTGAGTGGATTGGGCTAAAAATCAAGATTTGAGCTAATAGAATTTTGGAATTTAGATAATAACACGTTGTATTTAAAACTATTAAAATTGGAATTTAATAATGATGAAGAATTGATATTCGAAATTGAACTTGACTCGAATAATTTAAATTGGTTTTTATAACGGCTAGACGAACACGTTTTCATTTTGACGTTAGGGTTTAAAATTTAACAACACATTTTTCGAGAAAATAATTTTATATAAGTTAAAATTCTTGGTCACTACAATTCTTGTCCGCCTATCTCTCGGGGTAGCGATAGGCGAGCGACACACTTAGTATATTTTCAGCCAGTTTTCCTCTATTTTCTTTCCAACTTTGGACCTTAATTTCTCATTTATCCAAAATTGTTTTGAGATTCCAAATATACCTCGACGATAAAACAAGTTGGTCTGTTTACATTCGTAATTTAACCATCGGATCAAGTCCGAATATTTGACCAAAGTTGACACAAAGGTCACTTTTCCAAATTTTTTATTTTAACACTTAACCAATTTTTATCTTTCAAAACCAATTTCTAACATCTCCGACAAATCAGAGACCGATTCTGCTTTGACGGCGTAACAAAATTCCTCAATTTGCTTCTTGCGACGCCCAAACTCTTTCTGAAATCTTCTTCTGCTGGTCGCGACTGCCGTTGACCCAAGGCCACTTCACCACCATCCGAGGTCATGACGGAGGCCGGGTCATTCTTAGGATTTTGGTCCGCTGATCTCTGATCCACATCTCTACTCTCCTATGCAGCAACTCCATTTTCCCATGCAATTAGTAAACTTTGATAAATTGAGCGGTAGCGTCGATTTACGACAGGATCGATGGTTTTGTGGTTGCATATACAGGATGATGTGATGTCAAAGGTGGCATTTAGGAATGTTATTGGGAGCATATTCCGAATCAATCAAAATTATTTAAAATTAAAAATAGTCAACTTAATTGGGAATATAGAGATTTTCCAAAAGAAGAGGAAAAAAATTGCTTATGTTTATTTTCGTTTGATTATATTGGAGGTAGTAATTGGATCCCTACTTGGCTTGCACTACAAGGACAATCTGATCGTTAGTTCTTCGATCATGTTTTCATTTGTTCGATTGTATCACAAGAACAGTCTAATCATTAGCTCAGCAATCCTACATTTAGCTTCTAGTCCAAGTAATGCCCACAAGTGATAAGAAATATTAATTTGTACTTGGATGGACTTAACCAATTTGGGGGTGGTTTTGGTGTTATTGGCGGTCTCGTAAGAAAGAATGCCATGGAGATAGTAGAGTGTGGTGAATGAATAATGAAGTCCACTGTTGAAGTGAGAAGGGAAGGCGATTGGATGGTTGTGGGCCAAATGGATGATAGGAAATGATCATTCGTTGTATGATCATAAAGAGTGTTTATTATTGAGAGATGTAAGTATTATATTTGGTGTCGATTGAGTGTTACAGTGTTTCTGTAACTTGTGTTAGTTATGGATTGCAAAAAAAAAGTTGACTTAATAGTTAACAATGAGAATTTCACAGGGGTATATTGTAATCGAGGTATTGGTCAACTAAGATATTGACTCTAAAGAAATGAGTTGTCTTAACGTAGATGATAAAGTAATGGTTGAGAACTTAAAAATGATAATTGGGGTTATGGTGTTATTTAACTTTGCCTTACATATAGGGGTTCTTTTAAAAATGTCCCAATCAAAGGAGTTTACTCCACTTTGACTTTTACACTTGACAATAATCCCAAAATGACCCATTTGCTGTAAAAAGACAAAAACGCCCTTAAATAACTAAAACAATTACAAAACATGTTTGTGTTAAAAAGACAATACTACCCTTTTAGTTAACAAATAAAAATCAAATGGTCCCTACTTAAAATTACAAAATCTGTTCAAATACAGATAAAAACTCTCTTGTCTTCTTGACTGTGAAAATCTCAAAAATATTGATAGTTGAAGAAAAAATTATTTTTCGTCAATTACTTCGATTCGGTAAGTATATTTACATATGCTTAACTTTGTTTTCGTTAAATGTGCATACGTTTTTACTCGATAAATTAAGATCGACATAGATTAGACCAGATCTAACTATTTTAACAGATGTATAATTTTTTTCAGCATGAAAGAAAAAAAATTCATCTGCATTAGTTTTTCGATTACGGCTATTTACAAATTTCGGCTGTAAATGGAAGAAAAATCGACATTAAATTGTCGACTGTGAAGGATGTTAACAGCTGATTTTTTTACAGATGACAATTCGGCTGTTAACAACCGAAAATTTCGGCTGACAAACTTTCGACTGTTAACAGCCCAATTTTTCGACTGTTAATAGTCGAATTTTCGACTGTTAGTCGGTTGTTAACGTCAATTTTTCGGCTGTTTTATTTTTAATAATTTTTGTTCGGACTGTAAGTCGAATTTTTTTGAATGAATCCATTTATAAATTCTTTGTTTCTATGCCTGACAGATATGATTATACTCCTGGTTTGTCATTTTGGTGATTTTGAATTGAATGAAAATAATAGATGGGAATGGAAATGGACGAACAATATAAAAGGTAGTATGACAACACATATAACAGAGACTATATCGTACAAGGAGTTGTACTATATATAGAACAAGCTGAACGTCAATGAATCTCGATATAATATGGTACCGAGATATTAATTCAGAGAGAATTTGCCATATTCAATTCCACCTTTGAAGATTACATATGATATTGAAGTGAATTATCTGTTTGAGTTGAACAAAATGCAAGTGACACCGATTTACTTGAGTTTAGTGATGAAAGACAACGCGGAAGGTAGAAATGAACATTCGGATGGAGCCGATGATAATGCAAATGATTTTTGGGATATAGTGGAGATAACTCGTGAGGATGACGCTAATATTCCCGAGACAATTGTTCCCCATCGTGACATCACCGCGACGCACATAATTCAATCGGTAGTTCAGGACAGCGATAATGTAAATGAATTTACAAATTAGGATTTAATTGTTTTATCTCGTCGAGACATGACTTGGGTGGGAGCTCAGGGGCCGGAACGAGTGGATTTTCATCTAATTCTTCACGCGTGGTTCCCGACGATGAAGATTTGTACGTTGAGCAAGTGTTTGAAATGAAGAAAGATTTGCTAGAAGCTTTGCACAAGCTAGCATTGAAATTCAATTTTAAGTTCAAGGTAAAGAATCAAGCAAATCCTTGTTGATAATTGCTTGGATCGATGACAGTTGTCGTTGGTCTTTGCAAGCAACTAAAATGGATATGAACGAATCATTTGTAATTTGCAAGTATACACGGGAACATACTTGCGAATTGGGGATTCGTCAAAATAATCACAGACAAGCTTGGTCATGGTTTATTGGTCGACAGATAATGCACAAGTATCAGGACCTACAGACGATCTACAGACCATCGGACATCATTAATGACGTTCGACGAGAGTACGGAGTGGTTACGAGCTACCAGAAGGCTTGGAAAGCCAAATAATGCGCGTTTGAGGATTTAATGTTGTCCGAAGAGAGTTATGCTAAATTGGCCAGGTACTGCCATAATTTGGCGACAACTAATCACGGTTCCACTTTTTCCATTGAGACAGAGGGCAAGAATTGTTTTAAGTATTTTTTCATGACTCTTGGAAATGCACTAGAGGATTTAAAAATGTGATGTGACCCGTAATTTTAGTCGATGGTACAACTCTGAAATCGAGATACGGTGGAAAACTGATTATTGCTACATGTCAAGATCCCAACATCCAGATTTACCCACATGCATTCGACGTATTCGACAGGGAGAATGATCTGCCAATGCGTTGGTTCTTTACGAAGCTCAGGGAAGTGATCAAGGAAGTCGAGGATCTTGCCTTCGTAACTGATCGGGGTCAATCTCTAATAAATGCTATCGCCGAAGTTTTCCCCGAGGCACATCATGGGTACTGCATATACGATATACAGGGTAATCTAAAGACTAGATACCGGGGCCAAGGCATCGTTTCATTGTTCAAGAAGGCGGCCGAAACTTACAGTGTCGAGGAATGTAATGAGTTTATGGTCAAGATAGGAAATAAGTCATTCCCGGCATAAGATTATCTTACAAAAATGGGGATAGAATAATGGGCGCGATCACATTTTTCAGGACGTCGGTACAACTTGATGACGTCGAACAATGTGGAATCTCTAAATGCATTGTTCAAGAAGGATTGAGAGTTGTTAATTCTCGCAATGAATCGAGAACATCCGTACCAAGCTGTAGCAGTGGTTTCACGAACGACGTACGAAATCGCAGAATTGCTCAAGCTGGCTAGCCCCGGTTCAAGAGGATAAACTGTTCAAGGCGGCAGAGGATGCAAAGAGGTTGATTGTAAAACCGCTGGACGAGTCCCATTTCTCCGTACAATGTGCACGTCATGTGGCATACATTGTGGACCTGACCGACAACATATGTACCTGTGCTTGATTTCAGTTGGAGAGTTTTCCATGCGAGCATGCGGTCGCGGTAGCTTTAAACAGAGGCTTTGAGCGAGAACATTATGCTCTCCTTATTATACGACTGAATATTGGAGAGCTGCGTATACTGAGACTATATTTCCCTTTCCGAACGAATCTGAGTGGGAAGTTCCTGACAACATTCTCCCGCTTAATAGTTTGTCCCCACCAGTAGTTGAACCGCGTGGCCCTGGGCGTCTACGAACTTCTGGAATACCCTCTACTGGAGAGTTTCCTCGACCGCGTCTTTGCTATAGTTGTAAAGCAGTCGACCATACTCTCCAAACTTGTACGAGTTAGATTTCCCTGCATGACAATTAGTATAGTATGTAATGGTATTGCTGTTTAACGAACAATATTTGGATAATCATTTTAGCGTAACTTTATTTGCTAATTTGATAAATTATATTTAATTATATAAATTATATAAATCATACACAAATAAATGAACACAATTAAATGTACAATATTACAAAATAAATTATACAATTTTACAATATTTACAAGTATTAAATAAATGAATTAAAAAATAAATGATATTTACAAGTATTAAATAAATGAATCAAAAAATAAATGTTTAACGTTTACGAGTCACACTCGAATTCATACAAATTGGCCGTTAATTTATTTCTCCAAATTTGTATCCATACCTGGTTGATTCCATCAACCCTATGTCCTCACTCAAAAATTCGATGTACTTTATTGCAAAAATGACACAATCGCCCCTACAAATTGAATAATAAACGTGTTACTTCAAAAACGTGTTAGATAAAAACTAAGTTTCCAAATTAAAAACAAAATATAAATACTTACGATCGAGATTGTCTCGCTGTCGTCTGATCTCACACGATGGCTAGCCTGTTATTAACAATAACACCCGCTCAGACAGCCATCAACGGAACAATCACTGCAATCGGCTCCAACTGTTGCTCGAGCTGGCTCTGTGTCAGACATGAATGGTCGAAATCGTACACATACATCGTGGAGTCAGCAAAAACAATCTCCACGGCAATGGTATGATGATTCACGATCGCTGGAACATATATATGTGTACAAGTCTCCCATGCCTTTCCCCCGAATGATCGCGGTTATCGTCGAGCTCGATCTCGCAATAACTCCATGGCCAGATCGATGTGCTGCATCCGGCACCACCAATAAAAAATATAGGGGGTTATTTAATTCCATAAAACAAAAAAATAATGTTTACATAATAAACAACAATATGACTATTTCACTTACATCGTCGACGAGCCACGTCCCCGAAGTGGTGATGTCGTGAACCCATTTATAGGCATCTGAGATCGTCCTCCTCCCGACGATCTGAAAATGGAATAGGTCGATTCCAGTCCTCCGATGGTGACATCGCAACACGCTCTCAAGGATGTAGCCTAAGCCGAGCTTCACTCTGTCCAACATATGGTCACACCTCGTGATTGCGTCCATCATATCCGATAGTAGCACTAACCCTTGTCCCTCAAAGTAAGTATCGTGCAGTTGCCTCTCTGAGTATCGTCACGAGCTGCATCATCCCTCGTAATCTCCAGTCTAGTGATGAGAGCAAAATCGAACATGGAGAAACTGGCGACCTTACCCCCGAGGTCGAAGTGGAGGGCATCGTCGTTGACTGGACTACGCAACCGACACAGTAGGGTATCGAGGATTTGCCCCGAAAACTGTACATCTCTCAACTCGTATATGGGCTAAAGAAACGATCGTCGAAGCATATCTGCATGCTGCTCATCCCACAACTCCAACACAGCTGTGTAACTGCCAAGGTTACCGTTCCAGGTAGCCTTGCCCGGCATCTATCTCAATGTCAGTTCTAAATGATACTCCATGCTAAAAAAAAAATCCATTAAACATCTGCACTTCAAATATAAGATAATGAAATACAACATAATCTCAGAAAATTAAGTGAACCGAATCTTAACAACTATACAAAATAAATAATTAAATTAGAAAATAGAAGGAAACGAGAATTTGCTAATTCTATTAGTAATTATCAAATTCAATTTTATTATTTAATTATATAAATGTTTTTCAATCACGTAAAATATTTAATTCTATAAATATTTATTTAATATTCGATTTATTCAATTATTAATAAAATGTAATGGAAAAAATAAGAAGTTGCTAATATGTTAAAATATAAAATTTAATAATTAAAATGATTTATTTAATGATATTAGTAATTATCAAATTAAAATTAATTATTTAATTCTATAAATATTTATTTCATATTCGATTTATTCAATTATTAATAAAATGTAACGGCGAAAATAGAAGTTGCTAATATGTTAAAATAAAAAATTTAATAATTAAAATGATTTATTTAATGATATAAGTAATTATCAAATTAAAATTAATTATTTAATTCTATAAATATTTATTTCATATTCGATTTATTCAATTATTAATTAAATGTAATGGAAAAAATAGAAGTTACTAATATGTTAAAATAAAAAATTTAATAATTAAAATGATTTATTTAATGATATTAGTAATTATCAAATTAAAATTAATTATTTAATTCTATAAATATTTATTTCATATTCGATTTATTCAATTACTAATAAAATTTAACGGAAAAGAGAAGAAGTTGCTAATATGTTAAAATAAAAAATTTAATAATTAAAATGATTTATTTAATGATATTAGTAATTATCAAATTAAAATTAATTATTTCAGTCTATAAATTTTTTTCGATTATGTAAAATATTTAATTTTATAAATATTTATTTTATATTCGATTTCTTAAATTAAGTACAATATTTAATTATATAAATATTTATTTAATATTCAATTAAATAAACCATTTATGTAATTATATTAATTTTAATGAAATGTAATATATTTAATTATATAAATATTTTTTATTATATTAAATTATAAAAATATTAACAAAAATAATTATTGGGCCGGCTGTTAGAAGTGGCCCAAAGACAGCCGGCCCATATTCGACTATTAACATCCGAATCTGCAGCCGGCCCAAAGGCTGTTAACAGTCGGTTTTTTAAAGCGGCTGTTAATAGCCTTTTTTCGAACACAGCCGGCATCTCGTCGGCTGTGTTCCAACGCCGGAAATGGCCATTCCGGCTATTTTAAGCTCCAAAAAATCAAATAAATCTTCATCAAATACTTTTAAATCAACTCCACAATCACATACCACTAAATAAACTAACTAAAATACATTAAATTCGAACTAAATCTATGAACTAAATCTATGGAAAACCTATCTATGAAAAATCCATTTTAATGACAACAACCAACCTTTCAAGTCGCTGGTAACCTCTTTGCAGATTTTCAGGTGGTCGGTTTCGTGATTTGCTTGGGTCGGTCGACGGTGAGAGGGACAGTGAGAGCTTTTCTTTTGTCAAAGGAGGGTATTTTTGACTTTTTCAAGGTTAACCTATATTTTGACCTTTTTTTTTTTATTCTATTTCCTAGTCAAAGGTCATTTTGGAATTACACAAGAATGAAAAGGTCATTTCCTCCTATTTCCTCCTTACATATATGTTGTCTTTTTTATGCTAACTTTGAAAATTTCCTTTTTGTTATAGATACTTGCATTATTTTCTAGATTAATAAAAAAAATAAAAGAAAGGACCACAAATATTGGTACTGGAATGTAGAATAGCATTCCTTAAATTTTCAACTAGGTGTCTTTAAAGGTTACGAGCTAGGAGGCCTATGTTCGGAAGAGTTTTTTTTTTTTTTTTTTTGTCAATTCATTTTTATCGATTTATAAACATTTTCCAAACTTCAATATGCATATTAATTGATAAAAATCTCATATGATTTTTTTTTCTATGTCAAGAACTTCAATTTTACATTTATGTTTGATGGATTTGTAAAATAATTTCCTGAATTTGTGACTCGTGGGGTTGGAGTAGGGTCGTGGGGTTTGGAGAGAATTCGATGAAGAAGATGAAAATACATGAACACTTCACAAGACTGATAGAGTGGAAGAATTTGATAGAGTTTGCAAGTAGAGATCAATTGAAATTATTAATGAAAGTTTGAGGTTAAAATTCTAATGAAAAAAGATGTGAGTACTTTTATTCCACTATCAATTGAGAGACAAATATATTAACTATATATTTTTTGATTTTAGATTATTGCTTTTAAATTAATACATTGTCACTATTATAATATTTGAAATTTTACTAGATGCTATTTGCGTCAATTTTTCAAACGGAAAAGCAAACCAACCCATCCACGGTATCCAACTCTGTCAACGGATCCAAATGGATGACCCATTAACAAACCTGTTGACCATAAGAAATTCTGTGGGAAAAAACAAAAAATAAGGTGTTTAAGTTTCTAAATTCAAAAATCAGGTTTATAGTTTAAAAATTCAAAAATCAGGTTTTATTTTTATTTGTATTAAATAAAGATAATAAAGTCACATTTTTGTGATTAATGGTCACATATTCATAGTTATAAGTCACGCATTTATTTACTAGTCACATATCGTCAAATTGTTTGGTCACAGATTATTTTGAGGTCACAGATCCAAAAATTTGTACGTCACAGATTATTTTGAGGTCACAGATTTTTAAATTAGTTGGTCACAGATTATTTTTCAGTCACATTGTCAAAATTTTTAGGTCACAGATTAATATTTGGTCACGGATAACCAAATACTTGGTTACACACCACCAACAATAACCACCAACGTCGCCGTCCCCGCCACAAAAATCGCCACCGCCACACGACCACCACCACCACCATAGATCCACCAACAATAACCACCAACGCACAGTACACCACTCAATAGCAAAAAAAAAAAAAAAAAAGAAAGAAAGACAACAATCCAACCACCAACAGATCCCCCGCTGCCACCTCCACAACACACACCCACAACACCACCACTGTACCACTAGAGAATACAGAAGAAGAGAAAAAAACTAAAAGGCAGCGAAATTGCTGCCGGGAAAGAGCTTTCCTGGCAGCGAAATCTCTGCTGCTGGGAGCAGCGCTAGCGAAATCGCTGAGCAGCAGCGAATCGTTGCTGGGGACAGCAGCGATTATCTGCTGAGGGGGGAGGGAGGGAGGCAGAGGCGCGGCGGCGGCGGTGGCGGTGAGGAAGAGGGTAGAGAGGGAGACGAGAATGAAGAAGAGGAATAGAATATAAATGATTTAGGTTTTGTTTGGGATTAGGGTTATATTTTAATATATTACCTGATTTTTAATTAAACAAACTTTGCACCTGATTTTTAAAAAGCAAACTTTAAACCCCTGATTTTTTATAATTTCCCAAATTCCGAGGACAAGATTTTTGCTATTAATGGTGAGATATTCAGATTCTAAGATTTTATTTTGATATACTAACATGATGTTATATCTAGCGTATATTCTTTGTAATTAATAGACTTATTTTATAAAATTTTCGTATTTGTTTCTATAATTTTGTATCAACTTTCTTTTAGTTCAAGGTTCTATCGAAATTAAAAGGCAAGAGGCCTTACTTCCCTATTCATTTTTGTCACATTAGTTTTCGCTCTTGACCTCTTTTGAATTTGTTTGTTAATAGTTTCCTTTTTTTTTTTTTTTCCATTTTTTGTGTCTGTAGTGTTAAAATTGAGTATATAATATAATAATGATTAAATGGATGAAATATCTTCAATACATATCTTCTACCGTAAAAATATATTTCAATTCATTCTTCTTCTCAAGCTTTTGACTTCTCACTCTTTCTCTCTCACTTGTTCTCAGTGGTGAAACGATCTCCATCGGGTAAGGTTCTATATTGTTTTGGTGATATCATTTCTCGTGTTTGATATTTGTTCTTTTTTTAGTTCGAACAAACTTGTGGATCGGAAGATCATCGAGCAATTATTGAAGATGTCTATCTGAAATGGTTTGGTGCTGTTAATAATTCAAGGTTTTCAATTGGGATGTTTTATTAGTGATGTGGTGTTTCTGAGCAAAAGAAGGGCATGATGAACATGAGAAAGATGGGTTTATAGTGGATGATGTCGAGGACAAAGAGGAAGAGGAGGAAGAAGGTAGAGCTGACAGTGGCAAGGAGAGATAGAAAAAGAAGAAAAGGAAGAAAATGTTTTTTTATTCATATATTGGTCATGTTTTTTCTTCTCATTTATGTTTGCTGTAAAATAAACATTCATCAAACCAATAATAAAGAGTCAGAATACATGCTTGACGTGGATGACTACGAGCTTCTTTAGGAAAGCAATATCTCCCTTCCTTGTCCAAAACTTGTTCGTTCTACGTGTGCATGCTTTGGTGGTTTTTGTGAAATTTAAGGTTGGTGGTTCTGTTAAATCCGTAATTTTTAATTATTTGCACTTTTTTAAAAATAATTAGGAGAGCAAGCAGTTTAAGCGACTGAAAAAAGCTCGGAGGGATATAGAGGAAGACACGTCTGGGTTTTCTAATGAAGATGAGTTTGTTGAAAGTGGAAAGGGAGGGCATTCAGCAGAGGAGAAGCTTAAACGTAGCTTGTTTGGTGATGATGAGGGTATATTTCATTCAAATTGTCCTTCATTGTTAGTATTTTCTGTTTGCTAACAATTTATCTTGATGCGTCTGAAATACTCAAGGACAACCACTCGATGATATTGCTAAGGAGGATGAAAAGCTTGAAGAAGAGGATGCAGACATTGGGAAAGAGGATGAAATGGCCAATTTCATTTTTGATGAAGAAGAAGTCGATGAACATGGAGTTCCAGTCATGTACATCGTCATCTTGGACGTCTACAAGACATAGCTCTATAAATTGATTTATTGAACTATTTGTAATGCAGACAGAAGATGCCCAAAAAGACTAGGAAAACCCCTGGGGATCTCTCATCATCAGCTATACAGGAAGCGCATAGCATATTTGGTGATGTCGATGACCTTCTAGGGGTTTAGCAATGAAGGGAAGTTATGAAGAATCTGGTGACTCCGTGCTGTGCGGAGTGGTACTCCACGCAACGCGGAGTTACACTCCACATATGTATGGAGTGAAAACTCCACGCTGTACAGAGGTGTACTCTACGTACTTCGCGGAGTGTGACTCCACGCTGCGTTTTGCTAAAAAAATACTTTTATATTTTTGAAATTATTGATTTATTTCTTTTTTTTTTTTGCCAAAAAATGAACATTTCATTATTCTACTTAATTAAATTTAGGTGATAACATTTTCTTACATTTTACACAAACTAAATATAATTTCACTTATTAATAATTTGCTATGTACTGTTTGTATTTATATTAAAATATGTTGAAATTCAAGTTAGATTTGCTTATAAATAAATTATATTATTAATATACATTATGTTTTTTGAATGATTTGTGTAGAGAATACATATTCTATGTTGTATATGCAATTGGCAACATATGCAATAGAAAAGTGTCCGTTGAAATAAATGAGTGTGTTTGTTGGAGAAAAAAACTGTTAACTTCCTCAACACATACACGAAAATCAAGTTGATTCCTGTCAGGGGCGTTGCCCCGAGCCCCCACGAGGGGCGCTGTCCCCTTGAACCCCGCAATCTGATTAGGCAGGTTGATCCCCGCCTTTCAGGGGCGTTGTCCCCGCTTCCTCCTTGACCTCCACGACTTGACTGGGCAGGTCGATTCTCGTTTCGAAGTGGCAAACAATTTGCATTACAACAATAAACAAATAAATATATTATGAAAAAATATATTATCTCCAAACTAACGATTTCTTGTTAAATTTGAAGTTTGCTTAATAAGGTGGTATTTTGATGACCCTAGTAAAACTTTAACAATAAAACTTGACTAAATTTTATTCCAGAGTTAGTGATTATACAGGCACTTGCATTATTTTTTCCTATATTTTTTTAGCTTTAAGATTGTGTCAACATATCTTTCTGAGGGAAAGACTCTTGCATAACGATTGGAATACTGATGTCTGATTCTAAGTTTTGTATTCCATTGATTCATTTTTCAGACATGTATATTTAACAATGAGAAAAATGTTATTTGTATTGTTATTGTTTTGAAAAACTTTAACATAACTTACTCTTCTATTCCTTAATGTTACACTTTGTCAATAATCTTCCGACACCAAGGCATTAACATTTTGTAAGACAAATTCCCATTAATTCTTCATTGTTCGTTTGTGTGGTGCTCCATTTCACACTTTAACTGGACATTTATTGTTCACTAACCGGTTATCACTTTTCATAAATAGTAGTGGATGCATGTGCGTTGCACGTATAGTGGGTGATGCAGTGTAAGTAACAATGTTGGAATTTGGTTATGTGGTATTTCAATGAACAATGAAACCTGTTTAAGGAAGGATGATTACATTGGATTATATAAGATGTGTCCATAGGTACTTAAATTGGTGATAGTAATATGAAGCAAAAATCAGAGATTTGACATGCCATACTTGGATACATGGGTTTTAACATGTTAATATGTACAATGCACAAAATTTAGTATGGAAAATAGAGTTGCTGGGAATTAGGTGGTAGAATGTGGCTATAAGCATGTAAAGGAGATTCAAAATACATATTTTAAACTCTTGAACTACTACTCCTACTTTCGCTTTTTGTTTGCATGTTTGTTAGCTTCCTGTATAAATGGTCTTTGGATTGTCAAGCTGCCTGTTGGTGTAGTGTTTGCATTTGTAAGTTGAGATCTCCGTGAAGTGTTTTGTTGTACATGTTGGTAGATGGTCTTGATTTTGAAGTTGTGAGTCAAGGATAAAGATGACTTCATATGGGGCTTTGTTGGTCATTGCTTCTATATTTACAGTTTTTATGTGTAAGATGTGCTCATGTGTAGTTTCTGTTTAAATTGTAGAGTTGTTCTCCATGTGTTCCTGTTGAAATGTTTATTAAAAGTAGTTAACAGTACATCTAATGGGAAAAAAGATGTAGAAAAATTTAATTTTGAGATAGGTACCTCAATTGTTTGTTTCATCAGTTCATTTGCTAGGCATTTTAGCTAAGAGAAGAGGTGCAAATGGGAGAAAAAGAAAGGGAACATGACAGAACAAAGGCATCTTAGATAAATGAAAGTTTAGAGAGAAAGAAATGTAAAAGAAGGAATCTGAGAAAGGAAAGAGATTCTTGGCTTGGGGAAAGAAAATGAAGAAAGTGAATTGGTTAAAAATCTGATGATGACGATGGAGAAAGAGGAGAAGAAAAGCTGCGCTTTGGACAGCTGAGAATTTTAGAGAGATGTTATTTTTGAGTGAAGCTTGAGAGAAGACATCCTCTCTTCAAGAATGTTTTTTTTTCGGATAGAAAAGCTTTCAAAGAAGAATTTAAAGGCCTCGATCACTATAAGATTGTAAAGAAACAGAGGCACCTGGAAAATTGCAATCATTACTATAACAAATAGACTGTTAAAGCACAACTTTGTTAAGAACGAAAATCAATTTCAAAAAAAAAAAAAAAAAAAAAAAACTAAAAAAAGAAATGAAAGAGCTTAATTTCAGCAGCACATGAAGACTTCAAAAGGAAGCAACAATCTTACAACTACAATCATTTACAAAAAAAATGAAATCAATTGTTTAATAAACATGGGTCAATTCGTCACCAAAGAAGTGTAAGCGTAACTTATTAAAAGGAATATAAAAAAATCGACAAAAACCATCAGTTTGCAGCAATTTGAAAGACAAATCACATGAACAAGTGTTGAAGATTTCTTTGACAAAGAGTTTCAACACGAAAAAGTATATGTACAAAATGAAGCCACAAAATCTAATAAGGGCCAGCCTCTGTATATCGAAAGATGGAAGAAAAAAACCCTTCGAAATCAAATTAAATCCCACCTCTATTAAAATTTAATATACAAATCCAACAAAAAAAAAAAAAAAAATAAGAGAGGGAGACAAGAGCGGTGACATCCACAAAGAAAGAGAGAGCAATCAACGTTGAAAGCATGCGAAATCTCCGAAGACAGAAAACCCAAGAGAGAAACAAGAGCAAATGAATATTGTAGAGAAGCTATACGATCTACAAAGGAAGAAAAAGCCAGAAGATCTATAAAAAAGGACGAGAGATCTCCTAAACACTTCAAAATTGCCTTTAAACATATTAATCAGATACCAAATATGCTATATAAAATTTCACCTTATTGCTCTTGAAATGAAGCTTTGCTCGGCGGGCATCGATTACGAGGGCAAATTCCGCTGTGTTTCATAGATGAATCTCCAATTTAAGTTATTTTTTTTTTGCCCTTTTTAATAATATTTCGTTTGCCTTTTTAACATAGATTACAAACTCGAGTTGAGCCCGATTTTTGGGATATTATTTTTCTTATTACGTATTTTCTTTTGGTATGAATATTGAGATTTTGCTATTTTTGATAAAATTTCAATAATTATGAATCTTTAGCTATTTAGCCCGGCTTGTGGATTATTTTCGCATATTAGATGAATAATAAAGACTTTCTTATTTTTCTTGACATTTTCTCTTGAGTTCTTCTTTGGTAATCACCTATCAGATCCCAGAGAAGCTATTCTCAAGTATGCTGATGTTGTTCCTAAAGATCCAAAATATATTGCTCTAGCATGTGCAGACACAGTGCCCGAACCTGTCTTTGCCAAGTCAAATTCTGAGGATGAGGAGAAATAAGACGGTGAATTAGTGGCATTCTCCCCTTACGGAACCATTAAAGAGCTATGCATTCTTTCCATTTGGTATGTTGTAACTAGCTTTGATGTTTTCCTCTGTATTTTTCAACTATTCGAAATCATGTTTTACATTAGCAGGCTCCGTAACATCCAATATAACAAGTCTTTCTCTATAAGAGAATCTTGCATCTGTTTATCTAATAGTATGTCGAGATAAAATTTCGTAACTTTAAACCTACTTCTAGTATAATACCATTTGTGTAAAATTGGCAAGATACCTACTTGTTACATTCAAGAAACACTCAAGAAATTTCTTCAACATCCAAGAATTAATCAATTGAGCATGAGCTACACAAATTCACTCCTGCTGTACATTGTTGGTTTTTTTTTTTTTTCATTTTTAAGATGATCATAACATTGTTCCCTTTTTTTTTTTTTTTTTAGAAACCCTTGTCCTAGACCCCATTTCAATTGGCCAACTCTTCCCAATGAGCATGAAGTACTAAAATATACTCTTTAATTGGTTTTCCATTTTCCTAACTTAGAGGTTGCTCTCATTCATGGTTGGTGGAATATGAATATTTCAAGACTGGTAAAGTAATTCACAAGGCAAAATAAAACCATACTCTTTACTTCAGATTACATGGGCATAGTTAATAGTAAATAGTTTATTGAATTGATATTTAACCATCTGCTCGAGATTTGTAGACAATGCCTGTCTAGTTAATAGTAAATAGTTTATTGAATTGATATTAACCATCTCCAATTTTTAGCATTTTTTTTACTGTTGTACAATGCACATGGGTCTCATACCAACCGAAATTATTGACTGCCTAGTACCCAACAATTAAAGTGTACAATGAAATGACATATGTGTCCCTTTAACATTGCGTTCATTCTTATACAAAATGGCATTTATGGTAGTTCAACTATAAAAGAAGATGGTTGCTTCCTTTTTTTCAACAATTGCAGCTGGTATGAGCTAGTCAACATATGTACTTCTAATTGTTGCACAGTATAACAGTCGGAAAATGAATGACAATCCACAAATAAGTTGTCCCACACAGGTACAATATATGTACAATCTCAACTTGACAAAATACTACTTCAGAAATGTCTAACAACTTCACTAATATATGAGAAATTAGGCAACAAAATTTAGAAATATTCATGTTAAGAAAGTTGCAGTGTTGCCAATGTCTTCATGTTGTATTTAAAGGGAGGGAGATCTTTGTTGAGTGCCACCCCGCTTTACCTAACCCTACCCAAAAAGGAAAAACAAATAGAGAAGAACAAAATTTCGGGCGACATATCTGGTGTTTACATGGTGGAGGCAGTGTGCTATAAAATGTGTGCAGCTTTTCTTATCTGCATAAATCTACCTAACAATGCATCCAAAGTTATGGGGCATAACATTGATAAGGAGCTTTGCTCGGCTAACTTGAAATGGTGATTTCATTCACCATTGTTTTGCTCACATTGCCTTGCATCCTGGACTTGACATTTAGAGCTTGTGTTGTGTTTAAACTCATTATCATAGCTTGAAAGACAAGAATCTGACAAAACTGTAAATAGTTGTGTGTCCACAAATTGTTGCAAAAGCCAAAAATTTATAGCATGCCTTGTGAATATACCCCGGATTGATGAAAAATATCATTTACTTATTCTGGTACTTGTTGAGCAATTATAGGCCAATGAGTAGACTGGTTTAAGATAATTAGGTACTTCCCCTGTGAGTCCACATCTAAGAATTTAAATAAAAAATAACAGTGAGACACAACAATTGAACATCCAGCGGAAGAGATTATCATGCAATACTGTGATCGGTAGATGGAAAAACTCCAATAGCATCAGAAGAAGAAATTATGTAGACCAGAATTCTTATGAGTACGAAAATATCTAGCATTGAGGTGGGAATGTACTTTTTTTTTTTCACACATGAATATCATTTTATTTTAGTTGTGTAAGTGAATCATATTTGCAACTATTGTCTAGTCTATACTATCCATCTATGTTTTGCATGTTCATGACAACTCTCTACAATGCAACTCTCTATGATATATAAATATCTTCCATTCAATGTCCCAGTTTAACCGTCTTGTGCTGTCTACCGTATCAAAGTTGGATTTTCCATAGAGCAATTTAGTGCCTGAGCTTTTTGAATATCTTAAAATTACTCGTGTTATTAACTTACCATCTATTGATAAATTCATCGTATAATGCAGATGCATTAAAACAAATAAGTGATTATTTAAAAAACATCGACATAGTTGAGCACTAAACCAAATACTTACGGCAACACAATCATATGCACCAACTATAAATGACAAATTTGGGGCAAAGGAAAGATGTCAAAGAATGGACCTTAACAAAAGGCCGGTCCTTATTAGGAAGGGAATCGATAAAACTATCCTTGAGAAGTAAAGAAACCTACAATGCAAGGTATTTGTATCAGTGGATGGTCACTGTAGACCAGATTATATAAATGAAATTATATTGAGATTCAAATGCTAAGTAGAATGTCAACCCTGTCACTGTTGGATTGTACACTAGTAATTGTATGCAACCTCAGATTTGAACAAAGAGACTCCAAGTACTGCCTCGTGACAGTTAGAAATTTTGCCGCAGCTTCTGCCTACGAGTTCATAATTTTAACTTGTATTTAATACAATAGGAGCTAGAGAAAAGAACATCGAACATGACAGAATGTAAATACCAACATGCCTAAGGAAAAATAGACAGTAATTTCAAAACTTCTGAAAAGATCTCAAATTAATTAAATTGAAGGTTTTCGAAAAAAAATTCTTTTTATTCACAATTTGAAACATTTTCAAAATATCGAGACAACAAGTTTTCAAGATGTGAGTACCAACATACCTGGGAAAATTTATTGACAGCTACTTCATCAATTTCTTGAAGGGTGTATTCAACCCACATTTTTTTTTCTATAAATGCACCACATATTAATTGCACTAAAGGTCCCTAACCTTTAATCATTGTCATTTATGTCCCTAACTTTTTTCATTGCATTTTTATTCAACACTTTTCATTAATTAACAGATTGTGCCCTTATAAAGGTTGCGGTCCAAAAATCATGTTAGCGTGCTTTAAAACAAGGGATAAATATATAATCGTAATTTTGCGTTTGTGTTAATTTTTGTGCTTATGTAAAACAAGGGACAAATAAGTCTTTTTACTCCCTTTTAATAGAATTTTTGGGGGAAAACATGTCTCTAGAGACAAGTTGTGTTTATTAGTGGAAGATTGATGATAAGAATATGATAAAAAGGTTTAGGGATATGAGTGTGACAATAAGCCCCCATTTGGTTTGAATTAAAATCCGATTAAAACTTCAAGTCAAAGTTAACAATTAATTTTAACCACACATTTCATCAACTTTTATCAAAATTTACTAAAAATTTGATTTTAATCTTTACCAAACATGGCTTAAGTAAATAAACCTTTCATGCAATTAACATGTGATACACTTCAAAAAAATGTGGTGCGAATATATTTAGTGATTCAGGAATCTTAACAAAGATAAAAGAAAACTATTCCAGGATTATTAAATTAAGAATTCTCCCTCAGATCTATGAAGAAGAGAGATGTAAGTTGATTCTTTTTAAGAGCAGGAAGTAAATGCTAAGACATATTCCTATTCACAACCAATCATATTCACTGAAAATATTAAGCAAGACAATTTTCTTGCCTAGTAAATACTTGCACTTCGTTGCATTTATATACTGGAAGCCTCTGCGGATTAAAGTCTTTACTTGATAATGTACTGTGGACAGGGCTAAGTTTAGAAATAAGCTCTTTACGTTGAGGAAGTTGAGGCAAGTTGGGGTACTTTTAGAAAGGGCCCGGTCAAAGGCCCTTATTTTCGGTTTGACTTTTTCTTAAAGGCATATTTCCACATTGGCCTATTTGAGGTCTAAAGACAAAAATGACATTTAATGTATAAAACAATTACCAAATATGGCTTTGTTAAAAAAACAATACTATCACTTTCGTTAACAAATAAAAATCAAACACACCCTACTTAAAATCTTAAAATCAACTCCAATACAGATAAAAGCTCTCTCATCTTCTTCAATGTGAAAATCTCAAAAATATAGATAGTTGAAGAAAAAAATATTTTCTGTCAATCACTTCGAATCGGTAAGTATATTTACATATATTTAATTTCGTTTTCGTTAAATGTGTGTACGTTTTTAATCGATAAATTAATATTCGACATAGATAACACAGATAAATTTTTTTAGCAGATGTATAATTTTTTTAAGCACGAACGGAAAAAAATATTAATCTGCATGTTACTTTCCGATTAACTGCCAGAGACTAGCTGACTGTTAGAAAAAACAACCGTCCGATTGGCCGTCCGGCTGTTAACAGTCGGACCGCCGGCCGTCCTGCTGTGTGCCGACTGTTAATATATATATATATATATATATTTGTTTTAACAAGTTTCTATTCCTACTGTGAGCCGAATTTTTGAATGAATAAACTACAAATTTTGTTTTATCATGCAAATATGATGATTGTACTCTCGATTTGTTATTTTGGTGATTTTGAATTGAATGAAAATAATCAATAGACATGGAAATTGACGAATAACATACGAGGTGGTATGCCGACACATATAACAGAGACTACATCGTACGAGGAACCGTACTTTGATATACAGAATAAGCTGAACGCCAATTCATTTCGATACGATATGGTACTAAGACTTCAATTCAAAGAGCATTTTCCATTTTCAATTCCTCCTATGAAGGTTATATATGATATTGAAGTGAATTATTTGTTTGAGTTGAACAAAACGCAAATGACGCCAATTTGTGTGACTTTAGTGAGAAGGATGAGGCAGAAGGTAGAAATGAACATTCGGATGGAGCTGATGATAATACAAATGATTTTTGGGATACAGTGGAGATAGCTCGCGAGGATGAAGCTAATATTCCTGAGATAGTTGTTCCTCATCGTAACATCACTGTGACGTACAGAATTCAGTCGGTAGTTGAGGATAGCGAAAATGTAAATGAATTTACAAATGAGAATTTGATTGCCTTATCCCGTCAGAGACATGAGCCGGGTGGGAGCTCAAGGCCTGGAATGAGTGGACCGTCATCTAATTTTTCACGTGTGGTTCCCGATGATGAAGATTTGCATGTTGAGCAACTGTTTCAAACGAAGAAAGACTTGCAGGAAGCTGTGCACCTGTTGGCATTGAAATTCAACTTTTAGTTCTAGGTAAAGAAATCAAACAAGTTGTTGTTGACACTTGTTTGTGTCGACGACAGTTGCCGTTGGCTGTTGCGAGAGACTAAGATGGATACGAATGAGTCATTTGTAGTTCACAAGTATACACAGGAACATACTTACGAATTGGGGATTTGTCAAAACGATCACAGGCAAGCTCGGTCATGGTTTATTGGTCGATAGATAATGCACAAGTATCAAGACCTACGGACGATCTACAGACCTTCAGACATCATTAACGACGTCCGGCCAGAGTACGGAGTGGTTATGAGCTACCACACGTCCTGGAAGGCCAAATAATGATCGTTGGAGGATTTAATGGGCTCAGCCGAGGAGAGTTATGCTAAATTGACCCGGTACTGCCATAATTTGGGGACAACTAATCACAGTTCCACTTTTTTCATTGAGACGGAGGACGAGAATTGCTTTAAGTATTTGTCCATGGCTCCTGGACAATGCATTAGATGATTTAAAAATGTGATGCGACCCATAATTTTAGTCGACGGTACAACTCTAAAATCGAGATACGGGGGCAAGCTGATTATTGATATGTGTCAAGATCCCAGCATCCAGATTTACCTACTTGTATTCGGCGTAGTCCACAGCGAGAATGATCTGTAAATTCATTGGTTCTTTACGAAGCTTAGGGAAGCGATCAGAGAAGTCGAGGATCTTACCTTCGTAACCGATCGGGGTCAGTCTCTAATAAATGCTATCGCTGAAGTTTTTCCCCGGCACATCATGGTACTGCATGTACCATAAACAGGTAATCTAAATACTAGATATCGGGGTCAAGGCATCATTGCATTTTTCAAGAGAGCGGTCGAAGCTTATAGTGTCGAGGAATGTAATAAGTCTATGGTCGAGATAAGATGTAAGTCGTTCCCAGCATGGGATTATCTTACAAAAATAGGGATAGAACATTGGGATCGGTCATGTTTTCCAGGGTATCGGTACAACTTGATGACGTCGAACAACGTGGAGTCTCTGGATATATTGTTCAAGAATGATTGAGAATTGCTAATTCTTGCAATGGAGAATATTTGTACCAAGCTGCAGCAGTGATTTCACAACCGACGTGTAGAATCACATAATTGCACGAGTGTGCTAGCCCCGACTCAACAGGATAAACTGTTCAAGGTTGCAGAGGTTACGAGAAAGTTGATTGTGGAATCGCTGGACTAGTCGCGCTTCTTCGTACAATGTGCACGTCATGTGGCATACACGGTGGACCTGACTAACAACACGTGCACTTGTAATCGATTTCAGCTAGAGAGTTTTCCATGTGAGCATGCAGTCGCAGTAGCTTTGAACATAGACTTTGCTGCGAAAACATTATGCTATCCTTATTACACGGCTAATTATTGGAGAACATCATATACTGAAACAATATTTCCCTTACCCAACGAAGCCAATTGAGAAGTTTCTGACCATATTCTCCCACTTAACAGTTTGAAGCCATCGGTAGTTGAACCGTGTGGACTTGGGGGTCAACGTACTTCTAGAATACCCTCTTTTGGAGAGTTTTCTCTACCACGTAGGTACAGCAGATGTAGAGCGGTCGGTCATACTCGCCAAACTTGTACGAGTCATATTCTCCTGAATGACAATTAGTTGAGTCTGTAATGTTATTGCTGTTAAATAAAGAATATTTACATTCATTTTAGCATTATTTATAATTAATTCGTACGTGAATATTCACAAATTATTTCATATATAAATAAATGAACAAATTTCAATTTACAATATTTACAATATTGATAATTTACAATTTACAAAATTCAATTTACAATATTTACAAAATTCAACAATTAAATGTACAATATTTACGGATCATACTCGAATTTGTCAAATCGCACGCTAATTTATTCTTCCAAATTTGTATCCATGATTGGTTGATTCCATCAACCTTATATCATATACTTAAAAATTCAATGTATTTAATTGCAAACATGCCGCAATCGCCCATAGAATAGAATAATAATGTGTTAGTTCGATACCTTGCAGCTAAAACTAAGTTTACAAGTTTAAAACAAAATATAAATACTTACGATCTCGATTGTCTTGCCATCGTCGTGCCCCGCACGATAGCTAGCTGTCATTCACAATCACACCGACTTGGGCAGCCATCAAGGGAACGATCACTGAAAAAGGCTCCAAGTTGTACTCGAGTTGGCCTTGTGTCGACAGGAATGGTCGGAGTAGTACACATATATAGTGGACTTAGTAAAAACAATCTCCAGGCAATGCAGCGATGATTCACGATTACTGGAATGTATATATGCGTACAACCCTTCCATGGCTTTCCTCTGATTCTCTGCCACATCCCTACAACCCATTCGGTCATATATTTGGGCAGTACATACTCATTACCCATAAGTTGAAACGACTGATGCTCAATGGTAATGGCACGTACGAACTCAATGCTCAATATGAGTCGGTCGAGAATGTCGAATGATCTTGGATATCTTCGAGCTCGATCACGTAATAAGTCCATAGCCAGGTCGATGTGCTACATCAGGAAATACCAATAAAAAATAGACGGAGTTATTTCATTTCATAAACAAAAAAATTATGTATACATAATAAATAACAATATGACTATTTCACTTATATCGTCGGTGAGCCAAGTCCCTGGAGTGATGATGTCATGAAACCATTTATAGGTTTTCGAGATCATCCTCCCCCTACGTTACGGCTAGCTCTGAAAAAAAAAAAAGAAAAAATGTTAAAAAAAATATAAATGAGTTATCATAGCGTACTTCACTAAAATTGTAAAATACTTACTTGGGCATAATTCTCCTCCATTCCGTCTCGAACGCTTTCCATTTGGCTACGTCCACCTCTTGGAAGAGATTCGGGTATATCCCATTGACGAATGTCCTCCTCTTCGCCTCGACCGTGAACTGAGAAACGGCGTATTGCGACGGAAACCTGAGCCTTTTGCCGACCACCTGATCTGGGCCATCCACGACATGCTTTTTCCTCTCAGACACTTAGGGCGTACGCTCGAACTTTACCCCGGGGACCACCGTCTCCTCGGGGCTTCCCATAGCCACCACCATCGGGGTCACCCTTGGGTCCTCTCCGTCACCCCCTCATGGCTCCCCACTCCTCCGCCACCTCCATCGAGGCCACTGCCTCGGTCGTGTCCTCTCCAGCCACCTTCGTCCCTGCCGGGGCTACCGTTTCCATCCTATCCTCCTGGGTTACCTCCTCTCTACAGATAACAAAAATGATTCCAAAGCATCATCTGCCCATAAATATCTCTGACCCCTTTCCCCGTCATCCTCTCCATTACCCTCTCCGTCAACTCGACTGTCACCTCGTCTCATGCCCACTATATCGCCTCGAAGGGCTGCTACCTCATCCTGAAGCTCTACCAAGTGGTGACGTAGAACTCTAACACCATTGGATAAATCATCGACCTGTCCTCTAAACTCTCGTAGCTCTCGCCCATCTGCTCCGTCAATCAGTCGTACTACTTGTCGACTCGTCGTATGAACTCTCGTCGCATCTCGCCTATCTGCTCCGTTATAAATTCAGTCAGGCGGTTATACAAATCAGCGAATACTGCCTCTGACTGTGTGCGAAAGATCCATGGGGTAGGTAAGTGGCGAGGGAGAAAGAGACCTGATCGACTGCGGTGATACCCTCAACGACGGTGATGCCCTAGGCGAAGGAGATTCCCTCAACGGAGGTGATCGTCGATCAATTGCACCACACTCCTACATGAATGGGAACATTAAAAATTATTTTTTAATGAAAATCGGCTAATGCATACAAAACTGTAATCAATAAATTATATTCAATTTACATACCTTATCTCGGTCCAGAATAGAATCAGACACCCGATTGTACTGATTGTGCGGTGCGTCCAATTCACACACATAACCACAAGCCTCTTCCTCTATCGATGGCATCAACTCAGTTATGACTTCAAGTTGGCATATCCACATTTCGAGTAGTGTTAGATCATGTGATCAGATTTTGGAGCTACACAGAACATAAATTGCAATGTATTAACTCACTTGAGGGTCATCGAGGAGAGTTGATAACTATTTGCTAGTTGGACATCCCTATGCTCGGGATGCTCGTCAATGATACATCTAAGGGAGTGTGTCTCCCTTCGCCTAGAAAACCTAGCACCTAAGAGGGGGACAGTATCATACCCCTAAATCTGTAACACATACAATTATTATATTCATATATATTATAAACAATATTTTAACGTTAATTATGTCAAACATTTACTTGCACTGCTAAGGACAATCCATATGTATTGTGCTTACGCATTGGTCACCTTCGGCCTCGAGTGTGATCTAGTGAAAACGTGCACCATATCCTCGAAACATATCTGGCATCACGAATATGTGTTGAAGACATCGAGATCGTCCTCGATCTCCAAATGGAAGAAGTAGATCGCAGTCTTCCTGTGGTGACATCTCAACGTGTTCTCAAGGATGTAGACCAGGCCGAGCTTCAGTCTGTCTAACATATAGTCACACCCCCTGATCGCGTCTATCAACTGTGGCACGATCACCATCACATGTCCATGGAAGTAAGCATCGTAAAGCCTGCTGCCAAAACGAGCTGCATCATGGCCCATAATCTCCAGTCCAGTGATCAGGGCAAACTCGAACATAGAGAAACTAACGACTTTGCCCCCGAGATCGAAGTGGAGGGAATCGCCATCCCCTGAACGTAGAAATCGACACAGTAGGCATCGATGATATGCCCCGAGAACTGCACGGCTCTCAACTAGTATAGGAGCCAAAGAAAGGACTTGCGTAGCATATATGCATGATGTTCATCCAGCAACTACAACACGGCGGTGTAACTACCAAGGCTACAGTTTCAGGTATCCTAACCCGGCATCTGTCTCAAAATCGAAGCCAAGTGATACTCCATGCTGCAAAAATTTAAATATTAGCACATCAAAGATAAAATAATGGAATACAGCTTAATTTCAGAAAAGTAAGTGAACCGAATTATAACAACTGCACGGAAAAAGGAATTTTGAATTAAAAAATAAAAGAAAAAAAGAATTTGCTAATTTCGTTAAAAAGAATATTTCATTTGGTAATTATCAATTTAAATTTCTTCATTTAATTATTATTTAATTACATTTGAAAAAATTAAAGATTAATTTACAAAGAATATTTAATTGAAGAATTTTAAATTAATTAAAATATTAAAAAGAAGAAAAATAAGAATTTGCTAATTTGTTAAAAAATAATATTTCATTTTGGCAATTATCAATTTAAAATTATTTATTTAATTTTATATATAAAACTTAAAACAAACGGAAAATATTAAAGTTAAGTTAACAATTTAAATATTATTTAATTACATTTGAAAAAACTAAAGATTAATTTACAAAGTATATTTAATTAAATAATTTTAAATTAATTAAAATATTAAAAAGAAAAAAAATAAGAATTTGCTAATTTGTTAACAAATAATATTTCATTTCGGTAATTATCAATTTAAAATTATTTATTTAATTTTATCTATAAAAATGAAAACAAATGGAAAATATTAAAGGTTAGTTAACAATTTAAATATTATTTAATTACATTTGAAAAAAAATTAAAGATGAATTTACTAAGCATATTTAATTAAAATATTAAAAGGAAAAAAAATAAGAATATACTAATTTGTTAAAAAATAATATTTATTTAGGTAATTATCAATTTAAATTTTTTTATTTAATTTTATATATATACATAAAAAACTAACAGAAAATATTAAAGTTAAGTCAACAATTTAAATATTATTTAATTACATTTGAAAAAAAATTAAAGATTAATTTATAAATCATATTTAATTAAATAATTTTAAATTAATTAAAATATTAAAATGAAAAAAAATAAAAATTTGCTAATTTGTTAAAAAATAATATTTCATTTCGGTAATTATCAATTTAAAATTATTCAATCAATTATATATATAAAAATTAAAACAAACGGAAAATATTAAAATTAAGTAAACAATTCAAATATTATTTAATTACATTTGAAAAAATTAAAGATTAATTTACAAAGAAAATTCAATTGAAGAATTTTAAATTTATGAAAATATTAAAAGGAAAAAAATTAAGAATTTGCTAATTTGTTAAAAATAATATTTCGTTTTCGTAATTATCAATTTAAAACTATTTATTTAAATTTTTTTATATATAAAAATTTAAACAAAAAGAAATTATTAAAATAAAAAAGAATACAAGTATTATTTATTTAAATAAATAATTATAAAAATAAAAAAATGAATTAAGTTATTTTTAAAAATTAAATACATAATAAAAATATTTTTTAATATTCTAAATATTAAATTATTTTTTTAAAAAAGTAATAATGGGCCGATTGTTGTTGTGCCGTCTTAACAGCCCAAAATCGGCCTGTTAACAGTTGTCGGTTGAAAATGGCGATTTCTGACCGAAAATCGCGATATCCGACCATTTTGAGCTCAAAACTGAGCTAAAACCACCCTTTCCGACTACATTTTCTCCACAATCACTAATACCCAAGCTAATTTATCAATAAATAAACTAAAAAACTGTAAAAATCATTCAAATTTCTTTATATGAAAAACACCATTTTAATCACAAAAACTAACATTTTCTCATACCCGTGACGGAATACTCTTTGTGGTTGTTGGCACTGGTGACTTCACGGACGATCTCGTCGGTTTTGGTGGTTGGTTTGTCGGTTTTGGCTGTGAGAGTGTGAGTATCGGTTTCGGAGGTGTTTTTGCCTTTTTCTTAGTATAAATTATGTTTTGGCTTTTTTTTTAAATACTATTTACCGGTCAAAGGCCATTGTGGAAATATGTTCCATTCAACAGGCAATTTCCCACTATTTCCTCAGGTAAGTTACATGTTTTCACTTGCACCAAAAGATTAGGAATTTAAAATGTTACCCGAGGAAGAATTAGTAAAAGAGTATTACATAAGCAGCTTCCAATAAGGTTGCATTGAGATGATATGCTACTTAACTTCATTTAATAAGATCATTATTGTTGACCCCGAAAAATGAGCCAACAGATGCCGAGCCCACTTACGCTAAGTCAAGAGCTATTCCGACGCGTTTCTACCGAAAGAAAAGTGGAAGCAAGTCGGACGGGAACGCGGGAGGCACTTTGCGGTGAAAGACAAAATGTCCAATCCCCGACAAGTGAAACAACAACAATCACACTATCAATGATCACCAATTGGAAACCAAACTAACCAACCAAGCACCAAACTAGAATATGTGGAATGATAGAAGATGCGTGTCTAGAATTTGTGTTAGATTATGTGTTGAGATTTGTATCTATTGAATATGTAGAGAGTAGATGAAAATGATCAGTAAAGTGTTCTCATATATTGCTTATTTACTCAATTATCAAGAGTTCAAGCATTCAACCTTCCAATTCCTTTTCTGTTACAAAGAGAACCTATTTATACTGCCTTGGCCGACGTGGTGTCCGTTGGATCAGAACCACGTGGCCTTATCTCCTTAATTGAGGCTTCACATCACTGTCAATTCATACAATTAATACATTGACAAAAGGGTCAGTCATCCTATACAATATGTTGGCACACTGACACTCTTTATTACAAGCATTACATCAATCACTTCAAAAAGATCTTCAATTATTTTACAAGAGACAACGTCGGTTTCGTGAGCTCCAGATGACTTGATATCCATGGAGAGGTCTTCAAGAGCCTCAAAGTGGTTCTCGTGTTGGTTCTCTTGTGAGAAGCTTCAGCTTCTTTCTTTGTTTCCCTAGTAGGGATGGCAATTCAAACTGTTAAAATCGAAAATCACGGTTAACTGAACCGATGGTGCAATGGGGCGGTTATAGTTTTGATTTTAATGAACCGCTTCATTTAGGGGTGGGTATGGTATTTAACGATGGTGCACCGCCCCGAACCGATTACCCGTTAAAAAAATTTAATTGGACTTTCCATCATTCTTTTCCAAAATTAATTGGGCAATTTTGACAATTGGGCTTCCCAAAATTCTAGCCCAATTAACATTAAGTAAACCAATAATGAATAACCTAACACTATTTATAGTTTTTAACGCAGCCCACTACTTGATAGTCCAATTTAAATAATAAATATACAACCTACATGTTAAAAGTTAAAACTATGTCATGTGGCTCCTGTTGTAACCCTACAGTCTCCACTTCTCTTCCACTCAAATCCGTAGCTGCTCTGCCTCAGCTCGCCCTCACTGCTCGCCATTGAGAATGTAACGATTAAGAATTGACGGGCTATCTTTCCTCAACTGCTTCTCGCTGCACTTAGATAGCATGAGATGTTTCTTCTTTCTATAGTGTCAGCTTTGAGAAGCGACAAGGAAAATCCCGCCCTCTTTCTCGAAGAAGGATCCTTACATCCCTCACAAGAAAAATCCTGCCCTCTTTTCCGTAAGTGTCGATTTCTTCCTCCCTAGTTTCAGGGTGATTATGAGTGTTCTTGATGATTCTGATGTTTAGTTTTTGGAATTGTACATGTTTGAGATCTTGGGATTTATTTAATTTAGTAGTATTTTTATTGATTCTGCAATGGTTAATGGTGTGCTGTTGTAGGCACCCAAAAATAGTTTTTAAACCTCTAAAACTAATGTAGTAATGGAAGTAAGGGTCGATCCCACGAAGAGTGTGTAATTCAATATTTATGCTTCGTACAATGATTGGGGGGATTTTGTATTCAAACAATTGTAAATAACTCAATTAATAACAATGCCAATTAAATTAACGAAAACAATCAAAAGACTAACCTTGGTCTAAGTCCACATCCACCATCGGAAATCCACAATTGATCATAGATACAAGGATAATTCAATTCATATTTCGAATATTCATCGTTGGAATTGATTCATATTTCTCCTTAATTTTAGTTAATTAGAAACCAGCGTTCTAATTAACCCTAATTATTAAATAACCCAGACCAACGCTCAAGATTCAATTTAACAACAGCTTTACACAATAGAGAAATCGATGAACTAGATAACACAAACACCAGCGGTTGCATTCAATCTATTTAAACATTCTTCTTAAGATTCAATAACCTCTATCGCAGAAAATAATCAAATCCTAGTGCTTCACAAGTTAAAGGGATCAAACAATTACGGATTTGATGTTTCACTTAGCGGTAGATTGTTACAATCAATAAACTAGCGGGCCATCTAGTAATTAAACGCAACAAATCATAGAAATAAATGCAGAAGAACATTCAATACTCAAAATATAAATCAAACAATAAGAAAAACTATTTAGATCTTACAATATGTGGTTCCGAGGCTTCCGTTTCCTTCAACCAAGTGTAAAAGTTTAGTTAAAATTCATGAATCTAAGAGAAAAATGGAGAAGAATGAAATTGGAGGCGTTCTGGTGTGTTTTGGGGTGTTTTTAGGGTTGAAAAGTCGTGCAAGATATGTTGTCAAAAGAGTTTGAGTCAATTTAAGAAACTTGAGATTCGACATCAGGAAACAACCATGTGATCGCAAGGTATTAAGTCATGCTGTCGCAAGGAATAAATAAATTCAACCTTCAGACTCTCGGTAATGGTCTGTGCGATCGCGAGGAATTAAAGCCATGCGATCGCAAGGCTTTACAAAACTTCCTCCAGACAGCTTTCAGTATTTTGGTCATAACTTTCTCTCCTGATGTCCAATTGAGGTGATTCAAATGCATTGGAAAGATACTCAAAGGGATACAACTTTTATTCAGATAGCATCTTCGAATTCGATCGTTTGATATGTCAAAAACTGGTCTCAATATGAGGCTGAAAATCGGTGCAAAACTTTTCAGCTTGAAAGTTGATATGTGATAATGTATTGGCTTTATTTCATCCATTTGACTTATTTCTTCATCCAATTGGCATCTAGAACTCTCAAGTCTTCATCGTGAGGTTCAATACAACTTTTGAATATTTGCACTTTGGTTCCCGAACTATCGCTTTCTTTCATTTTGGTCTTTTTCCCTTCATTTCTTCCAACTTACGCCATATCCATCGAATTGCCACCTAAACCAAAATATCAGAATACTAAGTACATTTAGGCATAAAATTGTTATATGAACGCATTAAATAAAGATACAAAATGTGTATTTTATATTCCTATCGGTTAATGAAGAAGAATATATGAAGTTTGGTTTTCAATTAACATTGGTAGTTTAATGATTAGTTTTGGTTTTTTCTCTAGTTACCCCAATTCCGGTCAATTTTGAGTTTTCATGATGCATCCGATCTTTATTTTTCACAACTTATCATGTTTAAAATCTTGGGATACGTTAACAATCTTTCAGTTGAATCTGTAATGGACATTACATAAAGATTGATAAAGATTTGTTTATGAATAACATTGATGAGAGAGGCTACTTGTACCGGTCAGGGTGACAAACACCCTGACTGGCCCCTCACAATGTGGGGGGCCCACTTTTTTATTTTCAATTTTTTATTCACGTGGGACCGGTAATCATGTGAGAGTTTGTCAACCTTTTTGTCAAATTCTTTTTGTACAAATAGCTTTTTTCTAACATTGATAGCCTTATGATTAGTTTTGATTTCTCTCCAATTTCTCCAATTTCAGATCGATTTAAGTCTTCAAGGTGATTCAGGTGTCTAGTTTTCTTTTTTTAATGGAACATGTTTGAGATCTTGAGATTTATTTGATTAAGCATGCTCTCTGTTGAAGTTGAACATGTGATGTGCATTGAATAATGACCTATTAAGATTTGTTTTTCAGCCAGATGATTTTGTCTTTATTTTATGTTTTTTAATGGCCAAGATTACATGAAATCACAAATTCTCCAACCTTCTGCTGCTTTCAGGAGGTGATTGTGGATTCCGATCAGATAAAACTGCCGAACTCAAACTTCTGGCTCTAAATATGTTCGATTGATGTGTTTTATTTTTCAGATGTCTTGACATATTTTTATTTATTTTTCTTCATATTTTTTTTTTTCAATTTGACGGTTGGAGTTTGGATTTATAAAAAATAATTTATTTTCGTGGCTATTAACCGAAGCGAACCAAACCGAACCGAAATATTAACCGAGCCGAACTAAACCGACTTTCGTGGTATGGTGCGGTTATGGTATGATCAAAAATTTGGTGGTGCGATTATGGTTTTGGTTGAACTGATCCCAAACCGAACCGTTGCCATCCCTATTCCCTAGGCAATATTTCAGCCTAAGTTATGGTGCTTCGTTAGTCGAGGTAGTGCCTCAGCAAAGGACATCGGCTTGCAATGCAAAGACTTTGGCTTTGCTTAATTGCTTTATATTTGACCTCTTGGGTCTCTGTTTGACTTTCTGCTCACGTAGATTGCCACGTGGCGCTTTTCCTTTGAGTTTCGATGGCGAGGCGTAACAATTACTTTTACCAAAAGAAACACTAAGGGTCCATTTGATTGGAAGGGTGAAAATGGGTAGAAAAAAGATGAATTCTAGGGAAAGTAATTGTTTAAAAATTGTTTTGTAGGGAATTGTTAATTAAGTGTGTTTGATTGTTATAATTTTCCACCTGGAAAATTTTTGACTTTTGTGTTCGTTTGGCTTTATTTTACATGGAAATTGTCCATTAAAGTGATAATTTTTTTCACAATTGGTTATAAAATTTGTTTCCATTGCCAAAAAGTTGAAAAAACAATATTCTTAAAAAATAATTTTTTTTATTAAAGTTTAGTGTTCGTTCGGCTTTATTTTACATGAAAATTGTCCATTAAAGTGAATTTTTTTTATAATTGGTTATGATATTTGTTTCCATTGTCAACAAAAAAAAAAAGACATCAGACCTGGAAAAGGCTTTTCCACCAAAATTTTCCATAAATCCAAGGAAAGTAGGCGCGTGGGTGGAGGAAACAATTTTCTTGGCCAAATTTGTCCAATCAAACACTACATTTTGACAAAGTTGGAAATTGATTTCCTTTTTCCTAGGAAAAAATGATCCATCAAGTAGGGCCTAAAGGAAAAGAAGTCATTATGCGGGCATATACAGTCAATTATGCTATCGTATTTTCATCTTCAAGTCAAAACAAAGGTGGCATAGGTTTAGATAAAGATGGAAAATGCGTTACAGAAGTCTAAAAATGCACCATTTGATCTACAAATACATCTTAAATGATGTAATCTCGAGTTAATAATTAAATAATATAATATACAAGTTTATGGACAACCTAAAATAATAATACAGCGTAAGATTGTACATGAATTGTAGTATACCAAGGATTTTAATGAACTCAATGCTGTTTTGCATATAACCTCGATAGAAGGCAAAGGGTGAACAAATATACACCATTGTTTCAACATCTTAGAAGGTCAAACATGCAAGCTTATATTTGGAATGGCAAAAATGTACAGATTCTCGATGAAAACAACAATCTAAGTCTTATTCAGAATAAATTTGTGGTCGTCTATGTGGATCCTTTTTCGACGTTCTTTTTGGTTCATTGCTAGATCATTTAAAGAATGAGACCCCTTAGCAACTAATATGGCGTGTTAGTTTTGGTCAACCCCCACCCCCTCCCAAAACAATCTGACTCGTTCTACAAAATCGCATCACTATTATGAACACGAGTCAATTTAGGTTGACAGAAAACATGAGGCAACCCCCCAAGTCATCATTTCCCTTAATTTATCTTCAAAAGGAGCCACCTGAACTTGATTCGTATATTCTCGTTTCTTATCTTATCCATGATTACGCATTCAGCCCCTGTTTGAGCCACATTAAAATTTTTATTCTCATTCTTCTACTCATTTTCAACGACACATTTTTCAATAAAATAATATTTTCCATCACATCAATAACTTTTTCTTCTTTTTCAACCACACATTTTCCATCAATTTACTATTCCAAAATATATTTTTCCAAAATAATGTGGCTCAAACACACACTCAGCATCCTCATTTCCGCTACATTCATCTTATGGACATCAAAGGTTTGCAGACTCCAAGCTTGTACACGTTTATTACACAAAATAAGCTTCTTAAGTTAAGCTCGTATTTGACGTAGATTAAAATAAGATTTTTAGTACAATTTGATATGAAATGTGTGGTTGAAAAGTTGTGGGGCCCATAAAATGTGTGGTTAAAATTAATTGTTAACTTTGACTTGAGATTTTTTAATCTACAACAAACAAGGTTTAAATAAGTAATCGCAGACAATATAAACTGTATATTAGTTTCTTCTTTTTTTTTTTTTTTTTTCCATTCTCATCTTTTTAATTTATGATCTTTGGGGATGGGAAGAGGAGGGAGTGCATTCTCTAAATATATAGTTGGGATTTACCCACAACCTTCGTTAAACAAGGAAAATGTGCTTGCTGGGAAAGAGATGAATCTTCTCCTAATTCCAAAGACGCTTGAATATAGTATAACCTAATTGATCACATTAGCATGTACACATACAGATACATAGTTTGACATTTACCTATAATGTTGAATTTATTGAAAAGGGAAAGGTGTTCCCTAAAAACAAGATAAATCTACCTGAAATTTTAAAGAAATTCAAAATGCATTAAACTAACAAACCTGATCTTTAACCACATTAACATGAACCAGATTAGAAGTTTTCATCTTCAGATCAGCTAGTTTATCCTGTATGCCAACCTGCATAGTAATTGGAGCGACATTATAAACAAAATCATATTTTCTGATTCCTTCTTAGAAGTACAAGAATAGCAAATTTTCAGCTTCTGCAGACAGATACTTTATTTTGTAATAAGATGGATGGGTATCTTCAAAAACGAAAAGGAAAACATTTAATAAAAAGCCAGCCAGCCAGGTAGACATTAAGCTGTGTAGGGAAGGATTGTAATTGGGAAAGAATAAAAAGGAAAGTTGGCTAACTAGAAAAATGTTTTATGATACCAAACAAGTTACACTTGGATATTCATTACAGGTTATTCTTAACTGATCCATGCTCTACAGCTTGAGCAAGTTGTTGGTTCAGCCGAGTACTAGACGTTCATGAAAGTCTGAAAGATATGTTGGATGTGGTGGTTTATATCAAAGCTTATCAGAGGAGTAGGCATATACACAAGCAAATTTATCACTCAGGGTCAGATTTATTTTGGGGATTGTATTCTGCATATGTGCATGTGCAACACGCGTTTATAAACTTCATAGTTCATACTAGAAGACTTGTCTGAATATTTTAATTTGCTCCAGTTAAATAAGAATTTTCACATGTCAATAGAGATGGTGGGGTAACAGTGGCCACAGGCTGTAAATCCACAATTTGTCCTTGACAAAGTGGAGCCCCACCAGGGAATGGAGAATTGTTTCCACAAAAATCCAGCATACTATCTAATTTCACAAGCATCTGTATTACTTCAAAAACAACCTCCCCTCTTGCATGGGTACCGTTCTGCACCTCTACCCCTTCCTAGACCCCAACAGTGGCTGAACCCTCTCATACTGCATACACCACCTATTACTTCAAATACTTAACGTTCCCGAGATTTTCACCATACAATAACTATAGAAGTTACTGGGTAATTATTAGATAATGCAGATTACACTAACCCCGTGTGCCAGTAAATGAAGAAAAAAGTACTCACAATGAAAGGAACAGGAGCGTCAAGAAAATCCAGCATCTTCTCTGGCAGAATCTGCAGAGGAATTAAAATAACTCAACAGAAAAGCAGAAAGAATTGCAGATGTCAGCAGACAATCTCAGTGTAACAGAGTCGCAATCAATAATAATAACTGAAAAAATGAGAATAACCAGAATTAGGAAAAGGGTAATCGAACCAGGACATATGCCAGCTTTAGAATCCAACCATCAGTGGCTATCTAAAGAACCTCAGATGGTATTCACAGTAAAGGTTCAAAAATCAGAAACATTAGAGTAATGTTCAGAGTGTTAAGCCATGGATGAGTTATAACCTTACACTTGGAAACCAACCTAATATGTGTTGGAATTGGTGACCCAAATTAGGATTACCATATGTGAAAAACCCAAATTCGGTTGGAATATTTGGCAATATATTTTTCCTTCTTTCCACGTATTTGGAAAAATATTATTTCCATTATTTCACGTGTTTTTCTTTTATTTCACGTGATTTTTTTTTTATTTTATTTCCATCTTGGGTTTGGATATCTTCCCTATAAATAGAAGACTCTTCATTCAGTTTTAGAAATCAGAGAAGCATATATTGCTGAATTCTTGTATTTTTTTTCTCTCCATTGTTATTAATAAACATCGTTTCCTTTGTGTTAGCATAAATAATTATAGCGTAATTATAGGGATTCTCTTTCCCTATTTAGATCTCTCGGTTGTATATATATTGTGTATTCTCTCCTTGTAATAATATATCAAATTATTCTCTATTGATTACATGGTATCAGAGCTAGGGTTTTGAACTCTTACCTGCTGCGGTCGGACGGTACAGGGAGAAGTGGATTCTTGCCTTCTTCTTCGGGGTCCGACCTCCTTCGCGTTTCGGCCTTCTTCGTCGCGTTTCCAATTCAGCCGGGTGTCATTCAGGCGCGATCTGCCTTCAATCGTCTCGGTTCGCCGCTTCCGGTGGGATTTTTCCAAGCAATTGCACCTGCCTCATTGTCTGGGTCATTCGATTTGGATTTGGGTAGGTGCTTCCCATTCTTTCTTTGTTGGTATATTTGGAAGGGGTTGGGGATTTGTTCGATTCGGTGTGTTGCCCATGTGAGCTTCCACCGGTCCCACCTCCATCGTCGTCGCCAACGTTTCTGGGAGTTAAGGCTGCCTCTGTGAGTGGATCACGCTTCCAGTCCGTTCAATTCTCTAGTTGGTGCTTCAGGTTCGGTTGGTCAGTATTTCAATTTGGTAGGCTCAATTTTATTTGGGCTCCATTCGTTTGGTGGGCTCAATTTTGTTTAGTGGGCACTGGTTCTTCTTTGGTTTGTTTTCTTAAATTGGGCCTCAATCATTTGTGTTTCTTTTGGGCCTTTCCTTTTTTTGTGGACTTGCGTAGGGGTGTTAAGTTGGATATTGGGTTTTCGTTCTATGGCTACCGAACAAAAGAATTTGGTATAGGCAGTCGGGAGATTCGAAGTCCGGATAACAGGGGGGTTGTATGTTATTATTGTCATGAACAGGGTCATACCAAACACACGTGCCGAAAATTGCTCAATAAATCTTCGCGGCCACACTCGGCTCACATTGCAGCTACTACTGCTACACCTATCTCATCCGCTGAGCGGACCATACAGATTTCTGCAGATAAATTTGCTCAATTCACCCAGTACCAAGAAGCATTAAAGAATTCGTCTCACTCCATCTCTGCCATTGCTGAGACAGGTAAACCCAATACATGCCTTCTTTCATCTTCTTCGAAATGGGTCATTGATTCTAGTGCCACATATCATATGACAGGTAATCCTAATCTCTTCTCCACTTTTCAGTCACACATGTCTCCTTTCCATGTTACTTTAGCTGATGGTTCTACGTCTTCTGTTCTTGGTTCTGGCACTATTAACCCAACCCCGTTACTGTCTTTATCTTCCGTTTTGAGTTTACCACAATTCTCTTTCAATTTAATGTCTGTGAGCAAACTTACTCGAGCCCTAAACTGTTGCATTTCATTTTTTCCTGATTATTGTCTCTTTCAGGATCTTATGACAAAGAAGATTATTGGTAAAGGACATGAATCAGGCGGTCTCTATCTTCTGGATACCCAGGTGCCCCAACCCATTGCATGTTCAAGTGTCTTAACTCCGTTTGAAGTGCATTGTCGCTTGGGCCATCCGTCTTTATCTTTGTTGAAAAAATTATACCCTCAGTTTCAGAGTGTGTCGTCTTTAGATTGTGAGTCGTGTCAGTTCGCAAAACATCATCGTTTGTGTTCAGTTCCTCGAGTTAATAAGAGAGCTAGTTTTCCTTTTGAGCTAGTTCATTCAGATGTTTGGGGTCCGTGTCCTGTCATGTCCAAAACTGGTTTTCGATAATTTGTTACATTTGTTGATGATTTCTCTCGTGTGACTTGGCTTTATTTAATGAAAAATCGTTCTGAATTATTCTCTCATTTTAGTGCCTTTTGTACAAAAATTAAAACGCAATTTAATGTTTCTATACAAATATTGCGAAGTGATAATGCCAAAGAATACTTTTCCAATGCTTTTCAAACTTTCATGCTTCAGAATGGTATTTTACACCAATCCTCATGCGTTGACACACCATCTCAGAATGGTGTGGCTGAAAGAAAAAATAGACACCTTCTTAAGACAGCACGGGCACTCTTGTTCCAAATGCATGTTCCTAAACCGTTTTGGGCTGATGCGGTATCCACGGCCTGTTTTTTGATTAATCGGATGCCTTCATCTGTTCTTCATGGTGGGACTCCTTATAGTGTCCTTTTTCCTACCAAACCATTGTTCTCTATTGAGCCTAAAATATTTGGTAGTAGTTGTTTTGCTCGTGATGTTAGCCCCCAGGTCACAAAATTGGATCCAAAGTCCGTAAAATGTGTCTTTCTGGGTTACTCTCGTCTCCAAAAGGGGTATCGGTGCTGCTGTCCGAATCTTAACACGTATCTTGTTTCTGCTGATGTTACATTTCTGGAACATATCCCTTTCTTTCCTACTTCTTCTATTTCTTTCAATAAGGGGGAGGATGATGATCTGTTAGTTTATCATGTCATTTCTCGAGCAACTAATATTACTTCTCAACATGTTGTTCCCACCCCGCCAACGCCACCACCACCCATTCACCAGGTCTATTCCAGAAGACGTCACCCTCATGATGCGTGTTCGGCGCCCATCTCTTCTTCGGCTTCGAATCCAGTGTCTAGTAATCTTACTCTACCGATTGCCCTCTGCAAAGGTAAACGTCAGTGCACTTATCCTATTTCCTCTTTTGTTACTTATGATACCTTATCTTCTTCCTCTTGTTCTTTCATTGCTTCTCTCGAATCTCTGTCACTTCCGAAAACTGTTCATGAAGCCTTTTCCCATCCTGGTTGGCGTGAAGCTATGATAGAGGAGATGAATGCTTTAGATGCTAATGGTACTTGGGACTTAGTAAACTTACCTGCAGGAAAGAAGGCTATTGGATGTAAGTGGGTGTTTGCAATCAAGGTCAATTCTGATGGTTCCGTGGCTAGGCTTAAAGCTCGTCTTGTGGCTAAGGGTTATGCACAAACTTATGGTGTGGATTATTCTGACACTTTCTCTCCTGTAGCCAAGTTGGCGTCTGTTCGCTTATTCATTTCTATGGCAGCTACTCATAATTGGCCTTTACATCAATTAGACATTAAAAATGCATTTTTACATGGCGATCTTTCGGAGGAGGTTTATATGGAGCAACCTCCGGGATTTGTTGCTTAGGGAGAGTGTGGGAAAGTGTGTCATCTTCGAAAGTCATTATATGGTTTGAAACAGAGTCCACGTGCTTGGTTTGGAAAATTTAGTCATGCGGTGGAAACGTTCGGAATGCAGAAGAGCAAGTCTGACCACTCAGTCTTCTACAACCAATCTGAATCCGGCATTATTCTCCTTGTCGTGTACGTTGATGATATTGTTATTACTGGTAGTAATACTTTGGGAATTTCATCTCTAAAGTCCTTTCTCCACACCCAATTTCATACGAAAGATTTAGGGGCGTTGCAGTATTTCTTGGGAATTGAGGTAACAAGAAGCAAAAAAGGCATCCTCTTATCTCAGAGAAAATATGTGCTTGACTTATTAACTGAGACAGGAAAATTGGGAGCTAAGCCAAGCAGTGCTCCGATACTTCCTAATTTGCAACTTACCAAAGATGGTGACTTGTTTGAGGATCCTGAGAAGTATAGAAGACTGGTTGGAAAATTGAACTATCTTACAGTAACTCGTCCTGATATTGCGTATTCTGTTAGCATTGTAAGCCAATATATGTCTTCCCCAATAGTGCACCATTGGGCAGCTTTGGAACAAATCCTATATTATTTAAAGGGAGCTCCTGGACGTGGGATACTATACAAAAATTATGGACATACTCACATAGAATGTTTCACAGATGCAGATTGGGCAGGTTCTAAGGTTGACCGAAGATCCACTACTGGCTACTGTGTTTTTGTTGGAGGAAATTTGATTTCATGGAAAAGCAAGAAGCAAAATGTTGTGTCCCGATCCAGTGCAGAATCAGAATATAGAGCTATGGCACAGTCTGTGTGTGAGATCATGTGGATATATCAACTCTTAACTGAAGTTGGTCTTAAGACTTCAACACCAGCAAAGTTGTGGTGTGACAATCAAGCTGCTCTTCATATTGCGTCTAATCCCGTGTTTCATGAACGAACTAAACATATTGAGATTGACTGTCATTTCATCCGTGAAAAAATACAACAAAATTTAATCTCTACAGGATATGTGAAAACTGGAGAACAATTAAGAGATATTTTTACCAAAGCTCTAAATGGGACTCGGGTTGATTATATTTGTAACAAGTTGGGTATGATTAATATCTATGCTCTAACTTGAGGGGGAGTGTTAGCATAAATAATTATAGCGTAATTATAGGGATTCTCTTTCCCTATTTAGATCTCTCGATTGTATATATATTGTGTATTCTCTCCTTGTAATAATATATCAAATTATTCTCTATTGATTACACTTTGCAATTTTCTTCTTTCTTCTTTACTTTAATCTCGTCTTTTTTCTTGTGATCTTTGTTATTTCAATTTGTCATTAATCTCAATTCCTGCATTCGAGGCAATTTTCCCAACAAGTGGTATCAGAGCCAAGGTTCGGGTTATTTGTGATTTGATTGAGATTTTTCAGAGATGGCTTCATTGAAATATGATATTCCGCTGCTGGATCGCAATACAAGGTTTTCGCTATGGCAAGTAAAGATGATGGTTGTGTTGGCACAGATGAATTTGGACAATGCTCTGCTGGGTTAAAATGCCAGCAAACTGGACAATGGAGGAGAAACAACGGAAAGACAGGAAGGCTTTATCGTAGATTCATCTTCATCTCTCCAATAATATTCTGCAGGATGTCTTGAAGGAGAAAACGACGACTACTTTGTGGTTGAAACTGGAGCAGTTATGCATGACCAAAAGTCTCACCAGCAAACTGCATCTAAAGCAAAGGTTGTATTCCCATCGCATGGCAGAAGGAGGATCATAGGAAGAACTCCTGGCTATGTTCAAGGAAATTGTTGCAGATTTGGAAACGTTGGAGGTAAAATATGATGAGGAGGATCTGGCCTTGATCCTGTTATGTTCTCTACTCGCTTCTTATTCGTCGTTTCGGGACATGATCTTGTACAGTCGTGAAAACTTGACAATTGAAGATGCTTACGATACTTTATTCTCAAAGGAGAAGGTGAAGCATTTGGTTGGAGCTACCACATCAAGGGATGGGGACGCTCTGCTTTCTCATGGTGATCGACGGAAGGGTAGATAGAAAGGGAACTTCAGCAATGTATATTGCTTCTACTGCAAGAAGAAAGGGCATGTCAATAGGGATTGCGACAAGTTACAGGCTAAAGGTAATTTAGTTGCAAATAATAGAGGGCAACCTTCTAATTCCGATGATGCTAACCTTATCCAGTATTTATCTGATGGAGGTGATGTGATGGTGTAATACTCCGAAATTTTATGCTCGTTTAATTTGCTCATTTAATTTTTTTAGAAAAGTAATTTAACTTTTCAAATTTTATATGGCCAAAATATTAGTGACTACCACGTTTGCATTATTGGTTAATTAAAAGTTTACCAAGATTAGTTAATTAGGGGTCTGGAATGATGTCTTAAATGTTTTAAGCAAGCATGAGGTGTTAAATGTTTTAAGCAAGCATGATGTGTTTAATGTTTGAACATCATGATGTGTTAAATGTTTAAGCAAGCATGAGGTGGTTAGTATTTAAACAAACATGAGGTGTTTTGAGCAAACATGAGCTTTTCAAATTAAGGCACAGGGTGATATTAATGCATGCATGGAGATGATTCAAAGCCCACGTGTATGCACAAACTTTAATTTGGTAAATAGTCACCTTTTACACCTTACTTAGTCATAGGTTTTCCTTGCCTTTAAATACTTAAGAAATGTTCCTGCAAATGTCTTTGAAACCAGAAAATTTCTTGCAAACAAAAGAAAGATAGGATACGTGAAAAGGAAAACAAAGCCTCGCACTTTCAAGTACGCTTTTCAACCCCAAGTTTTAAAGTAAGAAACTTTCTATACTCAAATGGTAGGATTTCATGGTAATATTTATGCTTAACCTATACATGAGAACCATAATATGAAAGTTGTGAACAAGTCCACGAAGTTGGATGTCTATTTATGCCTTAGGACAAGTCCGAGGGGCACCGGCAAGCCGGAATGTGCAAGTATGTGTTTGAATGATTTCTTTTGTGTAGTATTAACATGTTAAATTCGAGCATGGTATCTTACTGAGTATTCTTTATACTCATAGTATTTATACTAAATTTTCAAATCCATGATCGTTGAGTTGAGTTGGTGGAAGTCGGTCAGCATACTCGATGATGGGACAAAGTTATTTTGTATCGAAACTTCATTTCCGTATGTTTTGTTCAAGGACTGTTTTCCTTATGTTTTTTTCTGGTGGTATTAATTATAAGCATGTAAAAGGCATGATATAATATGGTGCTGGAAGTATATTTTGTAATCACATCTTTCATGTTGTGCTTAAAGACATTTCTATAGACTTTCTTCCTGAAATGGTAAAAGAGACAGAAACTGGACAGATTCTTAGGATCAATTAAAAATGCAATTACGAACTCTAAAAAACCTATTTGAGACTCTAAAAATACTCCCATGTTCCTTTTTGAGTTGTCTTAATATTAGCATAAGAATCATTCAATTTGGATGTCTGTGGCCGGAGATATAAATTTTTCAGTGTTGAAAGGTCAATCTGAAGTTTCTATGCAGTACCTCAATGTTTTTAATAAAACGTCCATATCACATGATCTTGGAAAATCTCCATATTTTAACCTAAGAAACTACTTGGAAATATCTTTCAAATTCCACAAATTTTATAGAAAATGAAGTTGGGGTGAATTTTATAAAAATGTTTGAACTGGCTGCCCAACTAGCCGTAACAGCACCGAGTCCACATATGTAAAGAATAATTTCAAGTCGGCATGCACTTCTGCTGACCATTAAAATTTATAGAGATATTTTAATATAAATTAAAAATTGATTTCCGGTATGCATTACATTTTATTTAAGAGTTTTTACATGTGACAAAGGCTAAAGTTATTACGTTAGTATGTGACACTCGAAGCTTAAGTTCGGGGTGTCACATCGTGGTATCAGAGCGGTTATACTTTTCTGTAGACTTTTTTTTGTCTTTTGTTTTGGATAATAAGTTTAATATGAACTTTATATATTATTGATTATGAAAAAAATGTTCTTCATCATCGAGCAAGCTAGCAACTGACTTTCAACCGGCGATCAAGGTAAAAATCTTTTTTCAAAATTTATGAGTTTTCTTTGAATCAAGTCATGTTTGAGATTATGAAGTTATTAATATTTATGTGTAATTATTTAGCAGAGCGTAGTAGAGTAACATAATCAATTTTTGTCCTAGTTAAGACACGAATGATAAGAACTCCTACAAAGACAGAAGTTTATGGTTTCGAGCGGAAACGGGACATGTTATTGGCATTTTATTTTAATTATTGTATGCACCCGCTCCATAACCTCGAGCAACATCTTGATATGCTAGACTGCATTATTGAGATGTTGTGGGAGATACACCATAGCATAAGGGATAAGGTGAAGATACAGAGGTTATATGAAACTGTTCCAGAAATCTTGGGCTTTGGTCATAAATAAGATTGTGCAATGGTCTGATGATGACCTTTCATATAAAGACATTACGTATTTACTTCGAGAAAGTTATGAAACTAGCCGCAATTTACAGTGAGACTTTAAGAAGACTATAACCTTATCCATAAATACTAGTTTATGAGCTCCCAATTCTAGGCTTGATAATGGACCGTTGGCTAAGTGCTTTTCGAGAGTTATCAATGAAAGTCTTCCGTACCATTTCTAGATAGTTTAGAGCAAGGCATGTTAGAGGAAGACCTAGAGGAAGACCCAGATGAAGACCCCGAGGAGGATTCAGAAGAAATAGAAGATTAGACACCATCTTATCTAGCTATCTTTGTTTTTCGAATAGAATAGAATGTAATACGTACATCTACTTTTGAATGTATGTATCGTATATTAATATGACTTTTGTTTGAAAAAAAAATATATATATATAAAGGAAAGTTGTCTTGGCCTTTGGCCTTTTCTAAGTTAGTGTTACATTTTGATGTAATTCTAACTGGATGAATATTTTTCGTTCAAAGGAAATGCCTCCAAAATACAACCACGGAAGTGCACCAAATTCCAATATGAACGTAGACAGCGGCAATGCTAATGTTAGTTCTAGTGATGGTGAAGTTAATGTAACAAATTTTGCACGAAGACTACTTGCCATAATGCGGGAGTTGGGACAACAACAACAGGAGGCATCGCCTTTGACTGGGCAACGAACACTAAATCAACAATACCAACTGAGCATCAGGAACCCAACCAACAAGCTGTTCAACCTCAAATAGTACCTAACCCGAGGGATCGAACGGCAATGATAGAGCAGTTTCGTAAAATGAACCCTCCATCGTTCGAGGGGAGCATGGATCCCTTAGCAGTTAAAGACTGGTTACGGGAACTAGAACGTATCTTTAAATTTACAAGATGCGAAGATGCTAAAAAGGTAACATTTTCAGTGTTTATGTTAAAGAATGGGGCTAGCCATTGGTGGGACATGACTACCAGGTCGTTAGCACCTGCTGAAGAACAGGCTATAACTTGGGCAAGGTTTAAAGAACTCGTAGAAGAAAAATTCTTCCCAGCAGCTGTGAAAGATCAAAAGGAAATGGAGTTCCTCAAACTCCAGTAGGGAATCATGACCTTCGTGGTTATGATGCAAATTTGAGGAATTATCGAGGTTTGCTCCACAACTAGTGGATATGGAGGAAAAGCGGGCTAGAAGGTTCGAACATGGGCTTCAACCTTATATTCGTGATATAGTGTCGGTTCTCGAGCTGAACACTTATCGAGAGGTCCTAAAGCGAGCACAGACTATTTCTTATCAAAGAACGTAAAATGTTGGAAATTCTCATAAAGTTCAAAATTTCTCCGGTAAGAGGAAGTAGAACTTTGATAGACAGAATAACGGTAAAGGGAAAGGAAACAATGAACCAAAGAAAGGGAAGATAGAGATAGTAGGAATTCGTGGTGATAAACGTTGTCCTAAGCGTGATAGAGCTCACAAAGGAGAATGCTTGCTGGGGAAAAATGTTTGTTTCAAGTGTGGAAAATAAGGACATTTTGCTAAAAAAAATGCCCCCAGAATCAGACATAGAAGGCTGGATATGACAAGAAAGGAAAAGCAAGGGTTTTTTCCTTATCCAGGCAAGAAGCAGAGCGAGACCCTCATGTCCTAGCAGGTATCGTCTCTGTTTCCAATATGCCTGCATTTGTACTTATAGATTTTGGAGCTACACATTCGTTCATCTCTTCTTCGTTTGTTGCAAAGTCTAAAGTAGAATGTGAATTCCTTCCGTATACCTTAGAAATCTGATGTAGCGGAAGATTATAGGAAAGACAAAAATCTCACACAAAGAATTTCAACGAAGAGAAATTCAAGAAAACGTTATTTCATTCAAAACCGAGCTGCCTCAAAGGGCTTACAACGTTTAAATAGTGAAACCCTAAGAAAATTCGAAAAGAAATTACCTAATAATAAAAAATATTATTTTTTTCCAAAAATGGAAAAAATTGAGATAATCACGGATCTTGATTCTCCTTATCATCAGGATCATCCCCCACAAACGGAAATCAAATCCGAATTTATTTGACTAAGATATTGTCAAAACAAAAATTACAATAAATGGCAAAAACGCATAATTGAGGGCCTAAACGATGGAATTTGCCCAAAATTTGACGTGCATCAGGGCCAAAGGCCCTGAGTTGTGATCATTGGCCTGTTTCCACTCAAATTAGACAGCAATTCGCCAAAAACGAACAAACTCGAAATTAAATGGAATTGTTATTTTGCCTTCATCATTCTCCATGGGTTGAGAAAAATTCGTCATCGAATTTGATGGGGGTAGAAACATCATCATCATCATCAGAATTATCACCACGAAATGACGGCTCCGGCGGTAATCCATCGGAAGCTCTTCCGGGATGTTCTCATGAAATTCCTCTAGCAATGACTGAATCCTGCGAGTGACCTCCTGCTCATTGTCAAATGACTTTTCCACCAGCACACACACTATCCCATATCCTTTTATATTTGTCTCGAACTTTACTCTGATCAGTAAATTGGCGTTATCCCCAACTGTTTTTACTGAACTCTTATCTGGAAGCAACAGACTTTTCTTTTCCCCAATAGTACACGTCGATTGGAAGAGATTAGTACGCAACCAGTCAGTGTTATTTTTCAAGGAAGTCAGAAAACTCCGCCTCACTACCATGCCTGACCCACATCACCAATCACAAACTCCTCCTTTTCTGCTGCTTCTTCTACACCTTCACTGTCAAAAAATACAGGCGGACCGTAATAATCAAACTCTTCCTCCTCTGTTGCTTCTTCAGTGTCTTCATTGTCAAATACAGGCGGACATTCATAACAAACTATTCCTCCTCTGTTGCTTTTTCAGTGTCTTCATTGTCAAATATAGGCGAACCTTCATAATCAAACTCTTCCTCTCCTGTTGCTTCTTCAATAGCTTCATTGTCAAATACAGGCAGACTGTCATAATCAAACTCTTCCTCCTTTGTTATTTCTTCAATGTCTTCAATCGTGACATTCTGAATATTATGATCACGGTGTTGGACTTCCTCAATCGAAACCTACCCACGACGACCATGACCTCTAGGTGCATGTTGCTGCGGCATAAGTGCAGCAACTTGCTGTGTCAGCAATTCCACTTGTTGATGCAGCTGTGCGATTTTATCACGTCTATGTATCTCCTCTACTAGGGTTTCACGGGCTTCTTGACGTCTCCTTGACAGCATGGTGAAAGAACGACTTCGGATCTGATACCAATTGATGTAGGAAAAGATTATAGGAAGACAAAAATCCACACAAAAAGAATTTCAATCAAGAGAAATTCAAGGAAAAACTTTATTTCATTCAAAATTGAGCTGCCTCAAATGGCTTACAACGTTTAAATAGCGAAACCGTAAGAAAATTCGAAAAGAAATTACCTAATAATAAAAAATATTATTTTTTTCCAAAAAATGGAAAAAATTGAGATAACGACGGATCTTGATTTTCCTAATCATCAGGATCATCCCCCAACAAACGGAAATCAAATCCGAGTTTATTCAACTAAGACATTGTCAAAACAAAAATTACCATAAATGACAAAAACGCATAATTGAGGGCCTAAACGATGGAATCTGCCCAAAATTTGACGTGCATCATTGGCCCGTTTCCACTCAAATTAGACTAGCAATTCACCAAAAACGAACAAACCCAAAATTAAATGGAATTATTATTTTGCCTTCATCAAAATCTCTCTTCCATTTGGTAAGATACTTGTTGTTGACCAAATAGCTAGAGATCTTAAGATGGAAATTGATGGTAGAGGTATAGTGGTAGATTTAATTCTGTTAACGATAAAAGACTTTGATATTATCCTTGGTATGGACTGGTTGTCTAAAAACTATGCAACTATTCATTGTACCGAGAAAGTGGTGATTTTTCAAAGACCGGGTGAGAAAGAGTTCCGTTTGGTGGGAACTGAGACAAATGCTTTGCCTCGTATAGTGTCAGCAACTTAGGTTGAAAGGACGTCAAGAAAGAAATTATGTCAAGGATTTCTAGTATCGATGTCCCACATTAAACAAGATAAGTTGTTAGTTAAGGATGTTCAAATAGTTCAACATTATAAAGATGTTTTTCCAGAAGATCTTCTATGTGTACCACCAGACGGGCAAGTAGAGTTTACCATTGACTTAGTACCAAGAGCAGCACCTATTTCAAAGGCTCCATATCATATGGCACCGTTGGAACTATAAGAGTTGAAGGTACAGTTGAAGGAGCTTCTTGATAAGGGTTTTATTTGACCAAGTGTATCACCTTGGGATGCATCGGTGCTATTTGTGAAAAAAAGGATGGAACAATGAGGCTATACATTGATTATCGAGAGTTGAATCGCCTCACTATCAAAAACAAATACCCACTTCCGAGAATAGAAGATTTGTTTGACCAACTCAAGGGGGCTACTGTATTTTCAAAGATTGATATGAGATTAGGATATCATCAATTAAAAATTAAGTCAGATGATATCCCTAAGACGACTTTTAGAACGAGTTATGGGCATTATGAATTTTTGGTGATACCTTTTGGATTAACTAATGCCCTGACAATATTTATGGATTTAATGAATAGGGTATTCCATGAATACTTAGATCAATTTGTCATAGTTTTTATTGATGACATCTTAGTTTATTCAAAGAGTGACGAAGAACACGAGAAACATCTCACAATTGTCTTGGAAATCCTAAAGAAAGAGAAGCTTTATGCCAAATTCAAGAAATGTGAATTCTGGTTGGATAAAATAGGTATTTTGGGGCACGTAATCACAACACAAGGAATTGAAGTAGACCCAACTAAAGTAGAAGCAGTGAATAATTGGGTAAGACCAACCAATGTTGGAGAAATACGTAGTTTCTTGGGATTGGCTGGTTACTATAGAAGATTTATCGAAGGATTTTCTAAAATAGCACGACGATTGACCCAATTGACTCGTAAAGGGATAAAATTTCAATGGATAGAGAAATGTGAACAGAGCTTCCAAGAGTTGAAATGAAGATTAGTTACAGCTCCAGTATTAACAATACCAGACAGACCAGAAGGATTCATTATATACAGCGATGCTTCGAAACATGGCATAGGGTGTGTTCTGATGCAGAAAGGAAAGGTGATAGCTTACGCCTCCAGACAATTGAAACAATATGAACAAAACTACCCAATACATGATCTCGAATTGGCTGCAGTAGTTCATGCCCTTAAGATATGGCGTCATTACTTATATGGAAGTAGGTGTGATATTTATACCGATAATAAGAGTTTAAAGTATTTTTTTACCCAAAAGGAATTAAATATGAGGTAGAGGAGATGGCTAGAGCTAGTGAAGGATTATGATTGCACTATCCTTTACCATCCTGGTAAAGCTAATGTAGTAGTAGATGCTCTTAGCAGAAAGACGGTTGGACAACTAGCAGTATTAATCACTATGCAGGACCAGTTGTTAAAAGATTTCGAAAACTTACATCTAGAAGTAATTGCTCCACCAACCCAAACTATTACCAGGATAGCGGCTATGATGATTTGACCAACACATAGAGATCGAATAAGGATGGCACAGGATGGTGACTCCTTCCTACAAAAGATTAAATCCGAAGCTGGTACTAGCAAGCGAAAGGATTTTGAATTATACCTTGATAAAGTCTTGCTCTTTAAGGGAAGGTTGTGTATACCAAAAGACGAGGGATTGAGGCAAGAAACTCCATATACTGCTCATCCAGGAGGTACAAAAATGTATCAAGATCTAAGGAGTATATTTCGGTGGAGAAATATGAAAAGGTGTATAGGTCTTTTTGTCAAGAAATGTCTGACTTGTCGACAACTAAAAGCTGAATATCACAGGCCATCAGGATTGTTGGAACCATTAAAGATTCCATAATGGAAATGTGAGCATATAACTATGGATTTTGTTATGGGTTTTCCAAAATCAGCTAGAGGAAATAATGCTATGTGGGTTATAGTGGATCGGTTAACAAAGTCAGTTCATTTTCTACCCGTAAGAATGAATTTCAGTATGGATCAATATGCACGATTATACATCAAAGAGGTCATCTATTAACATAGTATCCCAGCTTCAATTATATTAGATAGATTTACCTCAAAATTTTGGAAAAGTTTGCAAGAAGCTATATGAACCGAGTTCAAATTCAGTACAGTTTTTTATTCGCAAACTGATGGACAATCGGAGAGGACTATACAAACTTTGGAGGATATGCTGCGTGCATGCGTCCTTGATTTAGGAAGCAGTTGGGAAAGTTATGTACCATTGGTAGAGTTTACCTATAATAATAGCTATCAAGTTACGATAAAGATGGCACCTTACGAAGCTCTCTATGGTAGGAGATGTAAATCTCCTCTTTATTGGGATGAAGTAGGTGAGCGAAGAGTTTTAGGACTGGAAATAATTGAGGAAACTTGTCGAGCGGTTGATAAAATAAGAACTAGAATCAAGGTAGCCCAGGACCGACAAAAAAGTTATGCTGATAAAAGGAGAAAAGATTTGGCGTTTAATGTTGGTGATAAAGTTTTCTTGAAGGTGTCACCGATGAAGGGAGTTCTTCGTTTTGGAAAGAAGAGAAAACTTCGACCAAGATTCGTGGGTCCTTTTGAAATTTTGCAAAAAGTTGGAAGTGCAGCCTATCGAATTGCTCTGCCACCAGATCTGTCAGCAATTCATGATGTATTCCACGTGTCAATGCTTTGACAATATGTGTCAGATCAAAGTCATGTGGTTAGTTATCAACCATTGGATATCAAACAAAACATGACTTATGAGGAAACACCAGTTGCAATCTTAGATCGCAGAATCTAACAACTGAGGACAAAAGAAATTCTGTTGGTGAGAATTCAATGTAGAAACCATGATGTCGAAGAATCAACTTGGGAAAGAGAAGAGGAAATCAAGACCAAGTATCCAGAACTTTTCAACCAAGTTCGAGGTAATTTCGAGGACGAAATTCCTTTAAGGGAGGAGGGATGTAATACTCCGAAATTTTAAACTCGTTTAATTTGCTCATTTAATTTTTTTAGGAAAGCAATTTAACTTTCCAAATTTTATATGGCCAAAATATTAGTGACTACCACGTTTGCATTGTTGATTAATTAAAAGTTTATCAAGATTAGTTAATTAGGGGTTTTGAATGATGTGTTAAATATTTAAGCAAGCTTGGGGTGTTAAATGTTTTAAGCAAGCATGATGTGTTTAATGTTTGAACATCATGATGTGTTAAATGTTTAAGCAAGCATGAGGTGGTTAGTATTTAAACAAACATGAGGTGTTTTGAGCAAACATGAGCTTTTCAAATTAAGGCATAGGGTGATATTAATGCATGCATGGAGATGATTCAAAGCCCACGTGTATGCACAAACTTTATTTTGGAAAATTGTCACCTTTTACACCTTACTTAGTCATAGGTTTTCCTTGCCTTTAAATACTTAAGAAATGTTCCTGCAAATGTCTTTGAAACCAGAAAATTTCTTGCAAACAAAAGAAAGATAGGATACGTGAAAAGGAAAACAAAGCCTCGCACTTTCAAGTACGCTTTTCAACCCCAAGTTTTAAAGTAAGAAACTTTCTATACTCAAATGGTAGGATTTCATGGTAATATTTATGCTTAACCTATACATGAGAACCATAATATGAAAGTTGTGAACAAGTCCACGAAGTTGGATGTCTATTTATGCCTTAGGACAAGTCCGAGGGGCACCGGCAAGCCGGAATGTGCAAGTATGTGTTTGAATGATTTCTTTTGTGTAGTATTAACATGTTAAATTCGAGCATGGTATCTTACTGAGTATTCTTTATACTCATAGTATTTATACTAAATTTTCAAATCCATGATCGTTGAGTTGAGTTGGTGGAAGTCGGTCGGCATACTCGATGATGGGACAAAGTTATTTTGTATCGAAACTTCATTTCCGTATGTTTTGTTCAAGGACTGTTTTCCTTATGTTTTTTTCTGATGGTATTAATTATAAGCATGTAAAAGGTATGATATAATATGGTGCTGGAAGTATATTTTGTAATCACATCTTTCATGTTGTGCTTAAAGACATTTCTATAGACTTTCTTCCTGAAATGGTAAAAGAGACAGAAACTGGACAGATTCTTAGGATTAATTAAAAGTGCAATTACGAACTCTGAAAAACCTATTTGAGACTCTAAAAATACTCCCATGTTTCTCTTTGAGTTGTCTTAATATGAGCATAAGAATCATTCAATTTGGATGTCTGTGGTCGGAGATATAAATTTTTAAGTGTCGAAAGGTCAATCTGAAGTTTTTGTGCAGTACCTCACTGTTTTTAATAAAACGTCCATATCACATGATCTTGGAAAATCTCCATGTTTTAACCTGGGAAACTACTTGGAAATATCTTTTAAATGCCACAAATTTCATAGAAAAGGGAGTTGGGGTGAATTTTATAAAAAATGTTTGAACTGGCTACCCAACTAGCCGTGACAGCACCGAGTCCACATATGTAAAGAATAATTTCAAATCGGTATGCACTTCTGCTGACCATTAAACTTTGTAGAGATATTTTACTAAAAATTAAAAATAGGTTTCCAGTATGCATTACATTTTATTTAAGAATTTTTACATGTAACAAAAGCTGAAGTTATTACATTAGTATGTGACACTCGAAGCTTAAGTTCAGGGTGTCACAGCGTAGTATCAGAGCAGTTATACTTTTCTGTAGACTTTTTTTTTTGTCTTTTATTTTGGATAATAAGTTTAGTATGAACTTTTTGACCTTATATACCCACTTAGATCCTATGGCCTCTTTACCAGGTGGTATATCAGTTAGAAACCAAGTGTCATTAAGTTCAAGGGCCTCAATCTCAGCTTTCATTGCGGCACACCATTCAGGTGAGGTTATGGCTTCTTGGTAGGTTCTAGATTCAGAGTAATTTGTTATAGAAGTAGGAAAAACACTATGAGGGATGGATAATTTTTCATAGGAAATGCTGCTATTTAGAGGATACTTACCGCCTGAGGTGCCAATATCCTTTATGTTGCAAAACCTTTGGAATGGGAGAGGTGAAGAGACCTATTGACATAGGAAGTCTTGTAGGTGAGGAAAAGTCATTCGAATTCTGTTGGGCCTGCGGGGTGAGTGAGTAATAACAGGATGACCTGACTCAAAAGACTTAATGGCTGTGTTGGATTCTGTTATGTCAAAATCAGTGCCTTTAGGAGATTCTACATAAGATGAATTCTTTGAAGTGTTATGCTCATTATCAACTGAGGGGGTCACATGAGGGTCATTGGAGATGACAGGGTCTGTATAAAACTTAGAAGATCAAAATCAGTCAAGGAGGTATTGAAATTCATGTTTTTGAATGGAAAAATCTCTTCATGAAAGATGACATTTCTTGAGATAAATACTTGTTCTGTTCTCAAGTCCAGCAGCCTATACCCCTTTACCCCAAAAGGATATCCAATGAACACACATTCCCTAGACCTTCTATCAAATTTTCACCTACCGTTGACAATAGTGGATGCATAAGCCAAGTATCCAAAAACCTTAAGGTGAGAATAGTTGGGTCTGACCTGGAACAGAACTTCAAAAGGAGTTTCGTGATTTAAGATAGGTGTTGATGTTCTATTTATAAGATATACAGCTGTTAGTATAAAATCATTCCAATACTTTAAGGGGAGTCCACTTTGAAACTTTAAGGCTCTTGCCACATTCAAAATCTGTTGATGTTTTCTTTCTACGACTGCATTTTGTTCAGGTGTCTCAACACACATTTTTTGATGTATTATACCCTTCTTTTTGTAGAAATTTGTCATACTGAATTCCCTACCATTATCTGTTCTGATGGTTTTAATCATTGTCTCAAATTGAGTTTCCACAATAGCACAAAAACTTTCTAAGGCAGATGAGGCATCAGACTTAAAATTCAGCATATAGGCCCATGTACATCTACTAAAATCATCAACGATAGATAGAAAATACTTAGAATTATCTCTGCTGAATTCATTACAATGCCCCTAAATATCACAATTCAAAGCATTTCTTTGTTTTGTGGTGGCTATGTTGCTTTGCTAAGGGACAAATGGGACAATGACTGATGCTAGATGATGCAGGGATAAATGTGTTATTATTAGGACTGAAATTAGAGTATGAAGAGTGACCTAATCTGTAATGCCACAGATTAAGTTCTTTATTATTCCTGATGACAAATGTAAAAGAAGTAGGTAGATGTTTGAACTGATTGATGGTTTCTGTCATGGCTGAAGGGGAGACTTCCTTTCTCACCATGTGATATAGTCCATTCTTCACTTCACCCATTCCAGTCGTTCTCCATGTCGAAAGGTCCTGGACATAACAACAGTTGGAGAAGAAAACAAGACAGCAGTTAAGAGTTTGAGTGAGTTTCTTTGCTGAAATTAAATTGAAGGTGAAACTAGGAATACAAAGGACATTATGCAAAGCAATATTTTCTAAAATTTTCACAGTCCCTATATGTGTAGCTGGGACACTTTCACCATTTGGTAAGGCCACAGAGTGTGTCACTTTAGATTGAATGGATGTAAAAAAATGAGATGGAACAGGTCATGTGATCCATTGCTCCCGTGTCAAGGATCCATGGAGTTTCAAGATCATTTTCATTATTGTTCTAATGAAATGTGGTTAAACTTAAAGGTTTACCAGACAATTTATAACTGAAGTTATTTGATAAAGAATGATTTGTAGAAACTTGGACTTTATTTGAAGAAGCAGGCTGCTGATGATTTACTATTGGCTTGAGGAGTGCCATTAGTTGAGAATATTGCTCTTGACTTAATGACATCTGGCCTTTGTCTTTCACCACCTCCTGATTAGAAACCATATTTGCAGCTGATTTTCCCTTATCACTCAACCTCTGCCCCTGTGGGAATCCATGAAGCTTATAGCACTAGTCGACTGAATGCCCAGGGATCTGACAGTAAGAGCTAATGGCTTGTTTAGGTTTGCCTTGAAACACCTTTCAAGGGAATGGTCTGTGATTCTGCAATGAGAGCAATAATATATGTCCCTGTCTTTCCTCTGCCAGGAAGAACTTTGGTTTCCTCTCTCTTTGAAGTTCTTTTTGCTTAGAAAAGCCATGGGATCTGAACTGACTGAACCACTGTTTGATATTTCTCGCCTCTTTTCTTCTTGTTGGATTAAGGAATATACCTCATTCAAACTACGAAACGGCTTTATCAGTAGAACCTGAGCCTTGATTTCTTTATAGGACTCATTCAACCCCATTAAAAACTTCATGACACAGTCCCTCTGCTGGTTTTCAATTACTATCTTCAGGCCACCATAGGTGCAGCTAGGGATATTCTCATAGTTCAGTAACTCGTCCAGTAAAATCTTGAGTTTGGAATAATAAATACTCACAGTATCTTAGTTCTGCATCAGGGTAGTAATGTCCTTCTTAACTCAAAAATGTGTAGAGCATTTTGTTGGGAGAAACACTGCTCAAGATCAATCCAAAGGAGATGGGCTGTTTCAGCAGAAATGGTGCTACTCTTGATATCAATAGCCATAGCGTTCTGCATCCAGGTGATGACAATGTCGTTGCATCTTAACCAATGTTCCATTAAAGGATCATTAGGATCTTCCGGCTCACATAGAGTGCCATCAATAAATCCTTGTTTGTTTTTGATTCTTAGAGCTCTCTTCATTGACCGAGCCCATGAATAATAGTTATTGGACTCCAAAATATGCGTTACCAGCATAAAAGCTCCTCCATCGTTGCTGCCAATGAAGTAAGGGCTGTTGGGATGAGTTGGGTTATGAGGAACGGCCATTGAATTTTTGTCATCAGCTGGCTGAGGATTTTGAACAGGATTTGGATTTGTGCTTGAATCAGTGGGTGAGTTCAACCCTTCCATTTCTTTCTCTGATACCATGTTAGATTTGGAAAGATAGAATTATGATATAATTGATTTGGGAGGAATCTGGATTTTGTATTCAATCTCTTGTAATTGAAATCGAAAAAAATTAAAACAGTACAAAGAGCTGTCCTTATTTATGCAGTTGAAAGGAATCTCATCCTAACAAATTCACCAACTAGATTACATGCCACTAAGCAAGGAAAAAACAAATCTGTATAAAGGAAAAACAATATAACAAACTTCTTTCTATACTATTCTATTTGCTGCCTTATCATTAGTCCCTATTAGCATCTCTTCTTGCTGATTGAGCTCCAGCTGGTTTATATCCTCTTGCTGACCGGGCTGCAGTTGATCTCCATCTTCTAGCTGCTTTAATAATTTATGAACTCACCCTCGCCCATTCCAAGATAATCTCATCCCCCAAATCTCTATCATGGTTAAAATAGATTTCATCATCATCATCCTCCTCCTCTAACGCAATCGTTCTAGCTGAACTGCCAAAAGAAAATTAAATATTTACATAAAAAATCAACAAGTGTAATTGTGTTAGAAGGCACATCCACGCAAAAAACAAGTCCAAATGCAGTATTATGTGAACTTGTTGCAATATGAACTCAAAGAAGAAGAAAGAACATCACTTTTTCATTCAAAAAATGGTGCAAGACACGGCCGGAACCTATATAGCCATCATTCTATTACATCACAAAAGTCTTTATCCAATAACTATTCTTACCAACTACCACTTTGCTTATATGACAGCTTGCAAGACTGTCACGCGTTTTATGTAACGTGAATTATACCGCAAGTGTATGGTGTCAAGTTTTGTAATATAGTAAAAGAGTTAGAGTGTGAAACCCATAGGGATTGTAATTTAATTCCTACCAAGTATTATAATTATTTTAGCTTTTGCTTTATAGATAAACCAAATTTCAATTCAATGTTTTTTATCCTAAAATAATATGAATGTGTGATTATTCAAATGGAAAGAAAACAATTTAAAGGAGAATATCAATACGAGAAAGTCTAGGGATTGATTTCACCTCACTATCAACAATGTTTTTTAACTTCTATAGTCACTCCTATCGATTTTTCCTGAGTTCATAGGCAAGAATCACAAATTAAATTCTATTCCCTCTCTCGAGTGTAGAATAGAACCTATTTCTATATTTAATCCCAATATCTCTATTCCAAATTAATGCTATAGAAATTATAAGCACAAGATTCTTAAATGAAATAAATCTCAAAGGAATTACACTTTCTCTCGAAACCTATAATTTCCTACGTTGTGTCATTCTTAGATCACGCCTAAATTTTCCTCTCTAGAGTGCCGAAATTTAAAGCATCAAATCATTCAATTATTGATCAGTTAATTGAAAGCAATGCGCAAAAATTAACATAAATGAATTAATGGAACATCAATTGAATTAACTATAAAAGAATCCAAACATGCCTCAAGATCAGTTACATCAAACCCTAGATATTAAAATTAGCTCATAATAATTAAAAACAACATATCAAATTCTGAATTAAAGAACATGGAGAAGAAAATGATAAGAAAAACTATATTATGCTTGAATTCTCCTCCAATCTCTTATTATTTTTGCTCTAGATTGACTCTCATTTTTGTTGTCTTCTAAGCCGTCTTCTCCTCTTTGAATTAGGTCTTCAAACTTGTATTTATAGCTTCAATAGATAATAACACGGATTGGAGTTGGGCCAGGCCGAAAAAATATAAAAATTGCATTTTTTCTTTTTCTCGGGTCGCTTCGCCTAGGCGCCGCCTATTCTGCTAATTTTCAGAATAGTGGGCGCCGCGGCTCCCGATTCAGGTAAAATGAGAGACTGCACCTTTCTTTAATATTTTTATCATAACTTTCTTTCCTAATATTCGATTGAGATGATTCAAGATGCATTGGAAAGCTAACACAAAGGGCTACAACTTTACTTCAGACATATCCTCCAATTGGATTGTTTACTATGTCAAAAGTGAGTCTCAATATGAGACTAAAAATCTGGAGCAAAACTTTTTCGGTTGGAATTTGATGTGTGATCACTTTTTGGTTATATTTGATCCCTTTGACATCTTTCTTCATCCAATTGACCATTAACACTCTCAAATTTTCATCATGAGGTTTGACACAACTTTTGAGTATTTGTGCTTTAGTCTCCGAATTTTGGAACTCTTACAATTTAGCCATTTTCTTCAAATTTGTCAACTTTTGCTTATTTTCTTCAATTTTATCAACCAACATCACAACATCAAAGCACACATAAAAACAATCTAAAACTCGCTCAAGGATAACAAAATAACGAATTAAGTGGTACGAAAATCGTGAGTGTAGAGCACTCATCAAAGACCATACTTGCTTAACTTATAAAATATAACTTAAGCTAAGACTTAATACATCAAGAAAATAGGAATAATAACAACAAAAGTATCAATGCTAAATGTCAATACTCCTCCTTGACACTTTTGTTGGAAACACCAAGGTATCTCCTCAATGTTTCAAATCTTCCTTTGAACAATGACTTAGTAAAGATATCAGCATATTGGTCCTCAGCGTTGCAATGCATCAGCTCCACTTCCTTCCTTTCTTGAGCTTCTCTTATTGAATGATACTTGATCTTTATGTGCTTTGTTCTTCCATAAAACACCGGATTTTTCACCATTGCCACAGCTGAATGATTGTCACAAAAGATGGTTGTGGCTTCCTCCTATTTATGCTTCAAATCCTCCAACATTTTCCTTAGCCAAATAGCTTGATTTGTGGCCTCTGAAGCTGCTATGTACTCTACCTCTGCAGTAGATTGAGCCACAGTTTTTTGTTTCATGAAATTCCAACACACTATACTCGAACCAGCATAAAACACATAGCCTAAGGTACTTTTCATGTCATCAACTGAACCAGCCCAGTCACTATCTGTAAATCTAGTTAAAAGCAGCCTTTTTGATTTTTTGAACCAAATTCCCAGCTCCTCTGTTCCTTTTACAAACCTCAGCACCCTCTTTACAACTTGAAAATGAAGTTCAGTTGGTTCTTGCCTATATCTGGATAAAATGTTAGCTGCAAATGTAATATCAAGTCTGGTAGAAGTCAAGTATAGTAAGCATCCAACTATTCTTCTGTACACTTTCTCATCGATCTTCTTGGTTCCATCATCCTTCATCAGTTTCAAATTCAGAACCAATAGGGTGCTTACTGGCTTGCAATTCTCCATGCTAAACTTCTTCAGCGTTATTCTAATATATTTCTTTTGACTCACAAATATACCATCTTGAGTTTGAAGTATTTCCATGCCAAGAAAATATTGTATTTTTCCCAAGTCTGTCATCTAAAATTCCTTTATCAATTCATCTTTTGCTTGCTCAATCAATGTACAACTACTACTAGTAATTAAAAGATCATCAACATATCATGAGATGATGATCATCTCTTTCTTCTTCTTCTTCTTCTTCTTCTTCTTCTTCTTCTTCTTCTTCTTCTTCTTCTTCTTCTTTCCCTCCTCCTCGTCCATCATCTCCTCCTTTATGTACAAGGTTTGCTCATTCATGCTTCTTAAAAACCCAAGTCTGCTCAGATGTTCATCAATTTTGCTATACCAGGCTCTTAGAGCCTATTTTAAACCATACAAGGCCTTCTTCAGCACATATACCTTCTCCTCTTTCTCAGCAACTTGGAAACATTCAGGCCGTTTAATGAATATATTTCTTCCAAGTGTCCATTCAGAAATGTTGACTTGACATCTAATTGGTATATCATCGAACCTCTATGAACAAACAGCAATCTGATGGTTTCATACCTTGCTACTGGTGCAAACGTATCATTGAAGTCTATACCAAGTTGTTGAGCATATCCCTTCACTACTAGCCTAGCCTTGAGTTTATTCACTGAGCCATCTGGATTCAACTTCGATACACCCATTTCACTCCAATTACATGTTTATCTCTTAGTCTGTCAACCAGTAACCAAGTTCCATTCTTCTCATTCATGTTTAACTCCTCCTTCATTGCAGCCATCCATTCATTTGAGCTTGCAACCTCAACAAAGTTTGAAGGTTCCAGAGTAGCTAAATTGCATCTAGCATATATGTCTGCAAGTAGCCTTGTTTTCAGAACAACATTCTCATAATCAGATTCACTATCTGACATTGTCTCTTCTTCATTAACATCAGCATCACTTGTCTGAGGATTTGCCTTTGGAATTTCAAGTTGATTGCTTCCAGTTGATTCCCAGTTCCATGAGAATTCTTCATCCACTTTAATATCCCTGCTAGAAATTATTTTCTTGTTTTGAGGATTGAAGACCCTATAACCTTTGGCATTGTTGCAGTAACTGAATAGAACTCCAACCTCAGATTTTTGGCCCAACTTATCTCTCTTCACTTCAGGTATGTGAGTGTAACAGATGCTCCCAAACACTTTCAAATTAGAGACATCAGGCTTTGTTCTATACCATACTTCAAAATGAGTCGTTTTGTCCAATGATTTTGTAGGCAATCTGTTGAGCAAATACACTGCAGTATTCACAGCTTCTGCCCAGAACTCCCTTGGAACTTTTTCCTCAATCATCAAGCATCTAGCCATTTCCATTACAGTCATATTCTTTCTTTCACATACACCATTCTGCTGTGGAGAGTAGGGAATGGTTAGCTGATACTTTATCCCAATTTCTTCACAAAATTTGTCAAATTGGTTGCAGCAGTACTCAGTTCAATTGCCTGATCTGATGGCTTTGATTTTGCTGTCACATTCATTTTCCACCAAGCTTTTGAACTTCTGAAACACACTTGCTACCTCTGATTGCATTTTCAAGAAGTACACTTAGCATATTCTTGACACATCATCAATGAAGAGAACAAAATACCTGCTTCCATTCAATGTTGATGTCCTCATTGGTCCATAGACATCTGAGTGTATCAGCTCAAGTCTTTTTGTAGCCCTTTTTGCTTGATTTTTAGGGAATGACATTCTGGTTTTTTTTCAAGTTGGCATACATCACACAGGCAATTATCACGGCCGATTTCAAGAATGTTTTCAGCTAATCCCAATTTATCATTTGTTTGAGCGAAGTATAATTAGCATGTCCAAACATTTTGTGCCATAAAGAAGACTCAATGATAGTGCCTGCAAGTGCCTGATCACCTACATTTTTCCACTCTAAAGGAAAGCTCCTATTTCTCATGCCAATAGTCATTACTTCCTGATTTTGTGAATTAAATATGGTGCATCCCTTGTCTTTCAATACCAGTGTATAATCTTTCTCAATCAGTTGACCAACACTAGTCAATTTTTGATCAATATTTGGGACATATAAAACATCAAAAATATACTTTGTACTTGTGGAAGTCTGCACAGAGATTTTACGAACACCTTTAATGTAGCGATCGAGAATTTTTAAATGATATAAAATTATTTCTCGAAAAACGTGTCACTAAACCTTAACCCTAATTTTAAAGAAATAGCGCGTTCGTCTAGCCGTTATAAATGAATTTAAATTATTTCGAATCAAATCCAATATCGAGTAATTATTTTAATTTCAATTCGGATTTATTTTATTTGGATCCAATTTTAATAATTCAATTCCAATATTTAGAGCTCAATATTTAAGTCCAATTATACAAGTCCAACAAGGAAATCATTTTAATCCAAATCACCTAAATCCAATTGGAAAACCCTACAGCCCAAATGCTAGGCCCAACAATTCTTGGCCCAATTACCCACCTAGAAATTTGTGCCCTAATCATTACTATTCATATATCAACCTCATCTATTCTCTCCCATTCCACAATTCACGCAGCCATTTTTGGTAAGCTCTCTCTCTTTTTCCTCAATTCTTGGAGATTAATGTGGATGCTAGAATATCAATTTCTAGTATCAACACCATCTCCCCCTCACACTCTCAACTCCATTTCACTTGGGTCACCATTGATACTAGAACAACCATTTCTAGCATCAACAGTGAGCTCCCCAAGCTGCAACCTCACACACCACAGCCACTGCACAATGCAGCCCATTCACCTCATTCAAGACCACCACCTCAAACTACCAAGCTCACTGACCCAAAAACCCATTCACGCCACTGACCACCAAGCCTCAGCAGCCCATAGTTGGCTGAACCGTCACTGCCCAAACCACCACGCCAACACCTAAACTGCAGCCCTCCAAAACACACGCACATCAAACCGAACTTCGAGCAGTACCCACCTCTGCCAACGTCCAAGCAACAACGCCATCAACAAAACAAGCCCAAACCGAGACCATTTCACCACCTCACAGCAGAAACCGAACCACCAACACCCAGAACCACCATTCGAATCCCACAAACCTCCACCATTACCTCCCCACCCTTGTACCAGCGCCACCATGCGACGGTGGCGCTGAGTTGTGCCTCGCCAGCGGTGAGATAGGAGAAGGGGCTGAGCCCCTTCTTCCCGTCGTCCTCTCCCTCTCTCTCTCTCGGATTCGAAAATGAAAGAGAGAGAGAGATTGTTTTATTTTATTTTAATTTTGATTTTGGAAAATTGCCCCCTAGCCCCCAGATTTTAAAAGTGTCTTATTTAAGTCCCAAAGTTTTAAGTATTTTAATTTCAGTCCTCTAATTTATTTTCAGTTTTAGAAAATGTTCAATTTAGTCCCTAATTTATTAAAAAGTCAATTTCAGCCCTTTAGTTTTAATTTCAGTTTTAATATATTTACATTTCAGTCCCTAACTTGTAAAAGTTACTATTTCAGCCCTAAAATTCTATTTTCAGTTTTAACAGCTTTACAGTTTAGTCCATAACTTATAGAAGTTCAATTTCAGCCCTTAAACATTTATTTTCAGTTTCAATAGTTTTCAATTAAGTCCCTAGAATTCCTATTTTTCACATTTAGCCCCAATACTTTGAAAATAGTATTTTTCAACCCTTAAATTTGTCAAATTCAATTTCAATAACTTCCAATTTAATCCCTAAACTTTATTTTGTCACTTTAAAGCATTAAATATTCGAAATACTAATTCAAACTTATTTTCTATTTTGGCTAGACGATACGTACGAACAATTAGTAGATTGACATTTCATCCCACTCCACTTTTCACTCAAATCGAGACATTTGAGGTAGACTCGCCACCATTAATTAGTTTAAATTATAATTGCATGTCTTATGTGAATTTACGTGAATTATATGCTTTAATGTATGAGAAGAGAATATGTCATATGAGATATATGATATTATTATGCTTGCCATAACTTATATGCTTAATTGCATGAGAAAGAAGAGAATTTCTTACGAGATAAGATGAGAATGTTATGCATAACTTATGTGCTTAAATGCACGAGACGAGACTACCCTTAGCCTATATTTTTAAAGAGCCTATGATTTTCAAGAAAATGAACCAAAGATGATGATGATATCACGATGTATATTGCATAAGTATATGTTCAATTATTCTGTAAATTAATTATCGACGATGAGTCTACTGAGTATTTCTTTGAAATACTCACCCCGTTATTTTAACAATATTTGCAGACTTCGGAGGCGATCGTGATTGATGGGCAGTGTTGCAACAATTTAATGAATTCAGTTATTTATATTTGAAAATTTTGTATTTGAACGCTATTAATGTACTTTGTTATTTCAGTATTTCAAAAACTCGAGATTTGAAATTTAATCAATTTTCTTAAATTATTAAAATGAGTTTTGTTGTCGACGAGATTTTTACCGTTATAAATGCGAAGTTTGAAATTTAGTTATTTTCCGCAAAACTTTTTAGTTAAATCAGTTACAGAAGACGATGACGTGGCAATCCGGGTTAACGGAACTCGGGGCGCTACATTTAACCTCATCAAACTCTCCATTCCTAACTTTAACTCTTGATCTGTATACATCATTTAACTCAACAAAGATGCTGGGATTGGAAGTCATATGATGAGTGCACCCATTAACCTACTGTATTTCTTTTAGCCTCGATGATGAATCATCAACTTAATATAATGGGCATTAAAACTATTATAAAGGGGATCTCAAATAACTTTAATGTGAAATTATCACATATAAATATAGAATTTTTATTATGTGTAATGTATAAATATTATGCTGAAGAAGGACGTCACAACAGTTCTAATTCCCAAAGTACCTTTTTTTCAAAAAGTACTACAATGAATTCAGATGATTTATGAGGTTTTTTAAACTCCAATACAAGTTCTCCCTCAGTTAATTTTAATTTATCTATATCTAGAGCAATAGATGACGGTAGTACAAATCTTGAAATGCTCTGTAAGTTATCAAAGTATATGTGTAGACGTTCGTAGTGTGTTACAAAACCATAAGAAATTGAGGATTTTGATCTTCTATCATGGTGGAGGTATAACAAAGGACAATATCCAGTTGTATAAAAAATTGAACGAGATCTACTAACATCTCCAATGTCTACGGTAACATTGGAGGCTACGTTTAGTTCAAGGGTAGGGTTTTGTCAGATGAACGATCAAAACTAAAAGAAGACATATTGGAGATTCTATTATGCTTGAAAGACTAAAAATGTGTAGAATTACATATTCAAGATAAGGTTGATAGTGTAATGGTCGAGGAGTTGTAGTAAATCCAAATATAGAATATTGTAAGCTTTTAAATTTATCTGTTGATTTAATTATGTAATTTTTAAATCCATTTGTTTGAAAACATTGTACATAAAATATTTTATTCATATATAATTTTGATTCCGCCTACATTGATTGTAGTTGGTCCCAAACTTAAAAAAAATGAGGAAAGTTGTAAGTTTTATTTAATCTACAATTAATATAAATTGTACAAAAAAAAACTTGTAAACCGGCTCTGTTCGGTAAAGCTCGAGCGAAGCTTAAAATTTTGGACGGGCTTTGACTTAGCTTGGACAAAAAAAGTTCAAGCTTTTTTTCGAGCCATGAGCTTCGTCTCGTCTCATTGCCATGGCTAATGTCATTGGGTGGAATGCTAGAAATTGAATGAGAAATAAATACCGAATAATATAGTGGTGACGCATATATTATAATATAAGATCTTATTTGATAGAGAATAAAATTTAGATTTTTATCAAAGTCAAAATCAATAATTAATCTGAACCACATATTTCACGGGATCCACATCTTTTTAACCACGCTATAATATACAATTTATATATACTTATGAAATACGATTTATTGAGCATCGATAATATGACACAATAATCCATTTTGTCCTTGTAAAATTGGTCAGATTAAGACGTTTGAACTTTGGTCAATTAACAGATTTTTGGATGGGAATCATTAAAAAGTTTTTTCGATACACAATTATTATAGAATTGAGACAGTGATGAACAATTTTGAAATGTTTGAAACCTTGTGCAAAATTTCCTTGTTTTAAGTAATTACTAATAGTAAGCACATGCGTTGCACATCTTATATATCGAATGAATGATATGCACAATATTTTTGAAGTACTAATACTGTTTTTTAAAGCAGTTGAAGTAATTGATATCGTTAAAAAAAAATTAAAATTGTAAATGTTGAATAAGGATTGCTTGCTCTTATTTTTCCATTTCGAAGTCGATCTATTTTTCTTTTCTCAAGTATTAGGAAATAACTTTTTGATTGTGTCATTAAACAACGTAGTTTGAAAATTACTTCCCTAAAAAAATTATAAAAAATAATAATATATTAGTTTAATAGTGAAATTTTTGTAAAAAAATTATTGGCTAATTCTGACATTATATAATACCTCCCCATCACATAAAATTAGTTTTAAAACTTCAACAGGGTTGTTCTTATTGCTGTGGATATCAATGAAACCTTTTCGAACTATGAATACTTTTATAATTCACTTCAAATGCATTCAGTTGTCTTATAAAGATACAATTGCGATTTTTGTTTGGTGACATCAATATTTTTCAGATTAAACTGATGACCTCACTCATTTTGTTGATCTATTGATAAATCGGACCTTGGTTTTGTTATTGTTTTCGAAGATGATGTATTTATCCGTGATGTTTCTAGCATAAAAAAAAAAAAAAAAAAAAATCATTGATATGTTAGCTTAGTAATTTATTTATCAATGTTGAAAAAAATCATATAGCAAATATAGGACATATAATACAACACATGTTTTTATCAAGGATATGATTGTGATTAGATACCAATATGATGTAGCGACATATGCTCATTATAATTAACAATTCAAAATTTGTTTAATGTCGAAAATTGGGTAAATATGAAAAAAAAATTCAAATAATTTTATTTAATATAAAAATCAATCATAGACTAATATAAAGTGGTTGTTCACGTTTCAACAAAATCATAATTGCTAAAGTTCAATATAATTGCACATATGATAATGTTCCCTCATCTCTCTTAAAAGTAATTATTAAATCATAATTTAGTAAATAGTTAAGCAACTAAAAAACAAAAAAAAATAGAAATATTAAAAATATAAAATGTCAAGACAAATACGAGTCACAATGGTGGAAAGAGATCTGACATATAGATGTACGACAAATATGGCTCCACAACTTCATAGATATGAATAAAAAATAATGCATATTTGCATGAATATGATGAGACAATAATATCATCAGGTTGCTACGTGCTTAGGATGCCCCAAACAAATGTATATATATAATTAAAATGATTCGTGGTAATAGATAAATCTGAAATTTAAATTTCATATAATTAAATCCACGATATTATAAATTAAATTGAAATGCGAACCAAACTGTATTAATCACAAAAAAAAATAAAAAAAATCACAACGCTCATAAACTTATAAGTAGCGTATGTTTATCATTTAGATGGACATTACTAAAAGAATTAAAAAATTAAAATAGAAAAAAAGAACTACATTATTTTTTTATCATAATAAAAAATTTAGTCAAAAACCAAAACAACCTTATTTTTTTGTAGAATTTATCTCACGCAAATCGACTTCTCAAAAACTTCAATGCCTAACATGAATACGTTCACATATATAAGCATCATCTAGGCTATTTTCGAATTTTGAGAAACTCTAACCCGTAACAAATTGCTTTCATTGACAAGAGTAACCTTTAGCCCACAACAAATTGTTTTAATTGACAATAGTCCTAGAATGAGAAATGTTGATTTTTATAGTTATAATGATCTTAATTGAGTTTATTACATAGTGTATGTACTAACACAAACCAATTTTGCATCTCCCCTCTCGTTTATTTACATTAATTATTAATTGTAAAAATAATCATTTCTCAATCCCTTCAACGTGTTCTCCATTGACAGGAAATTAAAAAACGTAGCATCGACAGACATTCTCCTCTTCCTTCATTGTACGTTTTCTTTTTATATTGAAATTTTTAATCTGATAATGTTGTGTGTGAATGGTTTAGAATTCCAACTCATATTATAATGTTATAATAATTTTTTAGTTTCACATAATGATAAGAAATATCAAAAAATAATTAAGTACTAAGTGTGAAAATGAGCAAAGATTATAATTGTTTATTGCAGTTATAATGTTGTGTATTTAATAAAAGCTTTAATGGAAATATAATTATCATATTGGTATTCCATTTTTATCTAAACTTAGGTATTGTGTGAATTCATATGTATCTACCAATTAAAACAACTTTTAAATAAGGGTAAATATAACGTAAAATAAAATTTTATCAAATTATAAGTAACATCCTGTATGCATTAATTTTATTACATTAAATATGTTATTTAATTGTTAGGATTCTTGTCAAAGAACCATTTGAATAAGGGAAGTTATTTTTTTTAGATTGACGAATTCAACAGAGAGATGAAATTTAAGTTATATTTTTGTAATAAAAGATGTTAATAAAAATTAATATCTATCTAACTAAATATAAAAGAGGCAGATTTTCAGTTACTGTTCACAAGTCGTGAGCCGAGCCGAGCCGAGCCGAGCCGATGCCTTTACGGCTCGAGTAAATTTTTTTTTTTTTTTTTTTTTTTTTTACGTTTAATTCGTTATTTTAAGTTACAGATATTCGTTTTAAGCAATTTAAAATTTGTTAGAAATGTTGAAGTGCGACCATGATAAATATATGATCGATAAATTTTAAATATCAAAAATTGAAGTGCGGCCATAATAAATATATGATCGATAAATTTCAAACGTCAAAATAATTTTACATTAATTGTGAAACGTAAAGTCATGATTATTTATATTTCTTTTCAATTCCAACGTCATTCTAATGTCTTTTTTTCGAACTTTATTTTCCTACAATTTTTCGTTTGATTTGATATTTCATGATATGAATATCCATTTGGATCGATTTCAAATTTTTTAAAAAAACTTAAAATGTGATAATAATAAATATATTGTCGATTAAGTTAAAAAATAAAATGGCTTTACAGTTTGACTCAGCTAAGACTTTTTTTTTTTTTTTTAACGTTTGATTAGTTTTTTTCAATTTTTTTGGGTTTATTAGTTATTTTAACTTTTTTTTTTTCCGATTAAGCTAAAATATAAAAATGGCTTTATGGCTCGGCTCAGTTAACTTTTTTTTTTTTGTGTGTGATTAGTTTTGTTTACTGTTTACCAGCCAAATGGTCTGACGACTCGACTTGGCTAGGCTAAGCATTATTTATTTATTTATTTATTTTACATTTGATTCAGTATTTTAAATTACAGATATTCGTTTTAAGCGATTTAAAATTTATTGAAAATGATGAAGTGCAGCCATGATAAATATATGATCGATAAATTTTAAATATCAAAATAATTTTACATTAATTATGAAACGTAAAGTCGTGATTGTTTATATTTATTTTCAATCCCAACATAATTCCAATATCCTTTTTTCGAACTTTATTTTCTTACAATTTTTCATCTGATTCGATATTTCACGATATGAATATTCATTTGGATCGATTTCAATTTTTTTTAAAAAAATTAAAATGTGATAATAATTAATATATTGTCGATTAAGTTAAAATATAAAAATGACTTTATGGCTCGGCTAACCCTTTTTTTTTTTTTTTAACGTTTGATTTGTTTTTTTCAATTTCTTTGGATTTATTAGCTGTTTATTTTGAGTTTTTTCTCTGTTCTTTTGTTTAAAAATTGATTAGGGGTTTATGAAATAAACGACAATGACTGTTCTATCGGGGATTAGTGAGAAGTCATTTTTCGATAACTGAAGAATGTTGTGGAAGGTGAGCCTCGATTTCTTCGATAACTGTGGGTGTGATTTTTTCATCTCCACATTTAATATTGTCTCGAAACATTTAACAACTTATAAGAAAATTTTATGAACTAATGTTTGACATAGATGTTTTTTTTAATACCTACTCTATTACGTACTCAACTATATCATGCCACGTGCATTGCACGTGCTTTTAACTAGTGGTATAAAAAAGATTAATTTAGGGAATTTTTGACAAATGAAAGAGAAAATGATTTTTTTTTTATATTTCATGTTGAATAAATTGAATTAATGTTATTAATTAATTATTAACAAAACTAAAATTAAATAAGGGTATAGTGGGCATATAGCTAAATCGTTGAGAACTTAAGTGTGAAAATGAGCAAAGATTATAGAAGTGTTTATTGTAGTTATAAAGTTGTGTATTTAATAAAAGTTTTAGCAAGAATATAATTACCCTATCATTTGGGATTCCCTTTTTATCTAAACATAGATATCATGTAAATTCATATGTAATTACCAATAAAACAACTTTTACATAAGGGTATATATAATACAAAATATTTTTTTATCAAATTATATAGTAACATTCTGTATTCATTAATTTTATTACATTCAATATATTATTTAATTGTTAGGATAATTAGATAATTGTGAAACAACCAAATGAAACAGTCATTTAAATAAGGGAATATGTATGTTATTTTTTTAAACTGATTAATTCAACCTAGAGAAAACATTTAAGTTATATTTTTATAATAAAAGATGCTAATAAAAATTAATATAATATTAAAAAGATTAATTTAGGGAATTATTGACAAATGAAAAAGAAAATGATTTTTAAATTTCATTTTGAATTAATGTTATTAATTAATTATTAGCAAACTAAGATTAAATAAGGGTATATTGAGCATATAACTAAATATGTACGGAATTAATGTTATTAATTAATTACTAACAAAGCTAATATACCTAATATACATTAGGTATATGGTTAAATATGTAAGGGTAAATTGGGTATTCAAACGTTTCTCTTCGATTCTCCCTCTTAATAGATTATTATTATAGAAAAGCTAAATATCATTTCTTCTTCTTAAATTGGTCAAATTATGAACAAAAACTTGATTTTTTTGGATGGAGGTTGTCCAAATATTCTTTTACCAGCACATTTTAATAGGGTAATTAGCACAAAACGTCTCTATCGTTCGCACTCGTTGTGCAAATCATCTCTAAAATTTGACAATTGCACCCTTATTTCAACATTTTCTTATGGAGTTTGTCCTTTTTGTCTCCTTCTGTCAATATATAGGTAATTGGTGCAAACCGTCTCTACCGTTTGCTTTCATTATACAAAAGGTTATTACTGTCTATTTTTCTCATTAAAGTATTGTAAAATCACTAATTTACCCTACTTTTTAGGCAAACATATAGAAAAGAATGAAGTAATATGAAAAAATAAATAATTACAACTAGAGTTTCAAATTTTTTAAAAAAATACAAATGAGTCTCACATAAAGAAAAATATTTCATCCTTCCAATTAACTCTACCTACACCTACCCCTACCCCTACCCTCACCCTCTACCCTCCACCACCAACAAAATAATTAAAAAGAGAATTAAAAGTAAGTAAGAAAATAATTAAAAATAGCTAAAAAAAAAAAAAAACTGAACAATTCTTCTTCCTATCTAATTTCGCACATTTCCATCAGTCACCACCACATATTCTCCTCATCCCATTGTTGTACCATCCACGAATTTAGTTATTTTCCTGTACTCATGTTTCATGATTCAATATTTTTTTATTTTCAACAAAGTTATAAGAATTTTTATAGGGGTTTAGCTGTTTTTTATCAAATTTTTGTTTCTATCTTATTGTTGCCGATTACATTTACACTCGCACACATATATACACAATGCATTAACTTCTAATTTTTGCTCTGAATTTGTTTAAGGTTTTTTTTGCCTCCCAAAATGATGTTTGAAGATGAAATTTCTTCTTCCATTAGTGAGGTCATTCAAAATCTTAATCCAAACCACAATCGTAACCGTTCTAATTCAAACCCAACTAAGAAGAAAATCTTGTTTTCACTATTTGAAAATTTTAGGACTTTGACTGCAATTATTTATTTCTTTTCTATTTGCTTATTTATTTAAAGAAGAGAGTAAATTAATTATATTCAGCCTTTGTTTGATTTCCATTAAAATTATAATTAATTTTTATTTTTCCTTTTATAAATCACACATTCTTCAATAAAATAATATTACACGTAATTCCAAAAGAAAATTTTTTTTTAACCACATATTAAAAAAAAAAAAAAAAAAACTATTCCAATCATTAAAATTTCAAATAATGGGGTTCAAACGAGGGTTCAATGTTTTAACGAAGAAAGAAGACAATAAGGACCTTTTGAACGATGAAGTCATATGAACGTTTTCGCAATGAAAGCAAACGATATGAACGTTTAGTACCAATTATCCATATTTGACGAAAGGAATTGACATAATGAAACAAAAAGAAAGAACTCCGCAAAAAAAGGTTGAAATGAGGGTGTACTAGTCAACGTTGAAAGTGTGTTACACGTTATCATGAAATGTTTTATTAGTGCTGCAAAAGTAATATTTGAATATTCGTGAACGTTAATTAATTTAAAATTAATACCAGGGAATATATACGAGACGATAAATGTTAAATCATTTATTTAATTTTCAATTATGTAAAACTCGATATTAATTAGCATACATGGATGTAAATAATGAAATGAATACTTAAATGTGAAATTTTCATTAATTTTTAATTAGAATTAGTAACACTGAAATGCATAAATGAAGATGAATATTAATTAAATGAATGTAAATGTTAATTAATCGAGAATTAGTAATAGAGAATTCATACATTAATGAAAGCACCAGATGAAATGAATTTGTCAAATATATATGGACATTGATGGTAACTAAATTGTTAAATAAATAAATACATATTGAAAAACTAAAATTAAGGTATTATTTAAATAATTGAATTATAGTAGGACTAAAATCGTCTAAAAATAATTCTCACTTGATATGATTTCAATTAAGTAAAACTGAATGTTAATTAGCATATAAGGACGTGAATAATGAAATGCATATTTGGATGTGAAATTCTAATTAACTTTTAATTAGAATTAGTGACACAGAAATACAAAAATGAAAATGTATATTAATTAAATGAACGTAAATGTTAATTAATTGAAAATTAATAATATGAAATTCATACATTAATGAAAGCACCGGGTGAAATGAGTATGTCAAAGCTTCACGTACATTGATAGTAATTAAATGGTTAAATAAATTAAATACATATTGAAAAATGAAAAGTAATGTATTATTGAAATAATTGAATTATAGTAGGGTTAGAATCATTCAAAAATGATTCTCATTTGATGTGATATTTAGAATTGTTTGATTCTCATTCATTTCAAAATACATTTTTCTCTTCTTTTCCCCAACACTTTCTTTAATAAAATAATATTACACGTAAATTCAAAATTTTTTTCTTATTTTTTAATCACATATTTTCCATCAAATCACTATTATAAATGTATTTTTTTACACAAAATACATCAAACAAACTCTTAATATATTATAGATATAGACGTGATATTTAATATATTATAGATATATTAAATTTAAAATGATATGCACGATTTGTGGAACGAGGACAAAAGAAGGGGACTATTTCTACTAATCAACCATTTTAAAAAGATTTAGAACGCCACTACAAAAAAATTAAGAATTACTAGTTTCACACCTAAGGTCTTCGTACCCTTTATCGTTAGAACCCTTGTACCCAAATACAACAACGTCACGTCTTGTATACTTCTTCCTGCCACACGCGTCTCTGTTTTGGGCTTGTATTATTAGTGGGCTAGCCCAAAGCCCTTTAATTTTAGGGTGGTCTCCTCTTCTTCTCTGTTCTTCTTCTCCGCTCTGCTGTTTCTGTTCTTCTATTCTTCGTCTTCTCGGTTCTTCTTTCTCTGCTGGTCTGTAATTTTGTCTGTAAATGTTATGCAATTTCAGTTAATTGTGGATTGATTCTTCAATTCCTTTTATCTCTCATCTCTTCTCAATTTTACTACCTTTCTTCCCCACCCCAATTTCTGTTTTTTCTGTTTTCCATTACTCGGGTATTTTCTATATGCCTAATTTATTGTTTACTTAATTAATCAATTTTGGTTATGGATTTTGATGCGATTTGATTTTTTTTTTTTCCAAATTTATCGATAATATAAAAAGGCTACATAGAAAGATGTCGGATCAGAAGTTGACGCGTATAGCCATAGTGAGCTCCGACAAGTGCAAGCCGAAAAAGTGCCGTCAGGAATGTAAAAAAAGCTGCCCTGTTGTCAAAACTGGTAATTTTCCTGGATTATTCTTTTGTTTTAATATATGTATATTTTATGATTTAAAATTTTGATAGTTTGTTCATTTTGATGGATTTATTTGTTTAGTTTTGGAATGAGTTTGAAGGTTTTTTTGGTTGTGGTTATGAAATTAGTATGCAATCTATGGACGTGTATATGAATTTCATGGATTTTGATAGTGCACGTTCTTCTATTGTCCTGTTTCCCCTCCTTTTACTTTCATTTGTATAGAATGTGAATGCATGCTGGAGATGCATCGTTTGGTTTTACTTACAAACAGGGATAGAGATTTTAAGATGCTTGTATATGTATATGGATTATTAATCTCTAACTTTGTTCTCTTGGGCTCTCTGTGTACCAAAGGGGAAAAGCTTTCTAGTTTCTAATTTGTGCAAGCATGGCGTGGTTTCTTGGTTCAAGATTCTTCATTAGTGGAATTGAATTTGATTTGCCATAGTTGGCATATTTGTTGGCCTACCGGTGTTGCTTTATGGTTGCAGGTAAACTTTGCATAGAGGTTACTGCTGCCTCCAAAATAGCATTCATCTCGGAGGAGTTGTGCATTGGATGCGGTATATGTGTTAAGGTTTGTGTGATGCAAGATGTTCATGTCAGTTGCTCGTAGCTCGACAATGAGTTTGCTGGATGGTCTGGTTGACTGCTGTTTACTTCGTTTTTCAGAAATGCCCATTTGAAGCCATCCAGATAATCAATCTACCGAAAGACTTGGATAAAGATACTACCCATCGTTATGGTCCTAATACCTTTAAATTGCACAGGTCAGATTAACTGCCGTTTCTGGGATAATTGACTTTTAGCTGTACAGAACTTATCATCACTGCAAATTTCCTCACAGGTTACCTGTCCCAAGACCTGGACAAGTACTTGGCTTGGTTGGAACGAATGGCATTGGGAAATCAACTGCTCTTAAAGTTTTGGCTGGAAAATTGAAACCTAACTTGGGGCGCTTCAATGTAATTTTATTTTTTAAAATTAAGTTTTCCATTCTCCTTTATGAGGTTAACACACTGAATACCATTTCTGTGCGAATTTGCCATGCAGAACCCTCCTGATTGGCAAGAGATCTTGACTTACTTCCGAGGATCTGAGCTGCAGAATTACTTTACTCGCATTCTGGAAGATAATTTGAAGGTCTGTTCTGATAAATTACATTTATGACGCTGGCTATCGTGTTGATGTTTGATGACTGTTCTTCCCTGACTCCTTGTTTTCTATCCTGGTTTCTCCATATGACTGGATCAACTAATGATTCTATGTTTCCGGTGGTTGCTTCTTGTTTCTGATGGTATATGATTTCATTTGCATTCTTCCTGGGTTAACAGATAACGTGACTATAGTATTGGTTCTGTGATTGATGGAATATGAGTTTTATATCCACCTTTAGCATAAACTTGCGATTAGGCATGTGAAAAAAGCCAGATGCTCAAGACTATATGAGTCGGATCTGGTTTTGTGAAGCACTAGATTAGGACCTTAACCAACCAATCACTGTGGAGACTGTATTCCAGTCGACGTTCAGGATTGAATTGTTGATGTCACATCTGACTTACAGCATCTAGCAATTGCAATTTTTACTGATATGAAAACTGAATGGTATATCAAATACCTTACGTGCCTGTCCCTCTCTCTCTCTCCCTTCCTCCCTCCCTCCCCCGTTCTTATTCTAGATAAATGTCTTTTGTTTATCTCTGAGCTAGTACCAAGCTGACACGAGCTGTTCATTTTGTGGAAGCTGCACACACTTTCTACATGGTTTCTGATCCCAAAATTTTACAGCTTGCATTTCTGCTCTGTATAATAGCTTGAAATTTTACAAATTTTCTGTGTCACTGTTCTTGTGCTACCCTGTTTTTCAGACGTTGAACGTTGGTCAATCCTTTTAGGATGGGATGAAAGATCCCTCTTGAACAACAATTTTCTCTCTGAGTTTATTTAGAACATGAAGAAAAATTTCATTATGTGACAAAATGTGATATCCCTTTATATTTCTATTAGATTGATGCTGATTATGAAATAATTGATTAAAAAATTCTCCTGAGCAGGCAATCATCAAGCCTCAGTACGTTGATCACATTCCAAAAGCTGTCCAAGGCAATGTTGGCCAAGTGCTAGAACAGAAAGATGAGAGAGATATGAAAGCAGAACTTTGTTTTGATCTTGAGCTGAATCAGGTTATGGACCGTAATGTAGGAGATTTATCTGGTGGTGAGCTTCAGAGGTTTGCTATTGCTGTTGTCGCAATACAGAATGCAGAGATTTATATGTTTGATGAGCCTTCAAGTTATCTTGATGTGAGACAGAGGCTTAAAGCTGCCCAGGTCATCAGATCTTTGCTCCGGGCTAATAGGTTTTACAATGTTCCCGTGTCTATGCATCAATATTCTTGTATTCACTATTTAATGTTGCAGCTTTCTATATAAGAATTTACATGGTTGATATTTTGCTTCTCAGCTATGTAATAGTTGTAGAGCATGATCTCAGTGTGCTGGATTACTTATCGGACTTCATTTGCTGCCTTTATGGCAAGCCTGGTGCATATGGGGTTGTTACCCTTCCGTTTTCTGTCAGAGAAGGAATCAATATATTTTTGGCTGGGTTTGTCCCCACAGAAAATCTAAGATTTCGGGATGAATCTCTTACTTTTAAGGTAAACTATGCTCTGGTGCTAGTGGCTAGTATTTTTATGTACCAGAGGCAACATCGATGTATTATTTTTCTCCCAGGTTGCTGAGACTCCACAAGAAAGTGCTGAGGAAATTGAAACATATGCACGATATAAATACCCAACAATGACTAAAACTCAGGGCAATTTCAAACTTAAGGTTGTCGAGGGTGAATTTACTGATTCTCAGATCATTGTTATGCTTGGTGAGAATGGGACAGGGAAGACAACATTTATCCGTATGCTGGTACTCTTCCTCTTATTCCTGAAATGTGCAGCAAATTTAATTAATATTTATGAAAAATGCGTTCTACTTTCTTTCTGGAATGGCAGGCTGGTCTATTGAAACCTGATTCTGTAGAAGACTCTGATGTGGAGATACCTGAGTTCAATGTCTCTTACAAGCCACAGAAGATCAGTCCAAAGTTTCAACATAGTGTCAGGCACCTGCTACATCAAAGAATTCGTGATTCATACATGCATCCTCAGTTTGTGTCTGATGTTATGAAGCCACTCCAAATTGAGCAGCTAATGGATCAAGAGGTTGTGAATCTCTCTGGTGGAGAGTTGCAAAGAGTTGCCCTGACCCTATGCCTTGGAAAGGTAAACTTTTTTTGAGTATTAAATCATATCATTAATATTTTCGCTTCAAATTTGCTACTGTTAAAAAAGGCATAATTGATTTGAATATTATTAGCTTGATATCAGTTGGTTGGCGACAATAATGCTTACGAGGAGATGCATTCCTTGTGCCCTAGGATTTCTCTTGTCAACGTGTTTCTGTTAATGATTATTTTACTTTGTATTTGCTTGCATTTTGTCGGCTGAAGCAAGAAAATCAATACATTGCTGCCTGTGAAAGTAGGTTGCATTGCCAACCATATTTGTAGTTATAAGCTTTATGCTGAATAGACAAAACACAACATCTTCTGAGCTATGAGTTGGTCAGTCTTTCCACATTTCATCCTAGAATTATATGATAGGACATTGGTCTAGATGGCGAGGATGTTTTTTCTCCGTATATTAGCCTTTGATCCTAGGACATTTGAAAAATGATTTGGCATTTTTTGTATTTTTCTTGATCTGATAGCGTTAAAGCATGTTTGGCCATGCTTAAAAGCACCTTTTAAGGTTTATACACACACTGCCCAAAATAGCCCAAAAAGCATAGGTGCTTTTTAGCAACATGCTTTTCTAGAATAGCTTTTTAGACTTAATCCTTGTAGTTCACGAACTGGAACACTTTGAAAATTTTGTTTTTCACTCTTGCATTTCAATTATTTTGAAACAGGCGGAAGGTGCCCTTTTCTTCAGTGTACATGATTTGTACACACTTGTAGAGCAAATTCAAAAATTAGAAAATTCTGATGCAAACATTGAAACAAAAAATGGTTTCCTTGATGTTTCAAATACACTAAAAGTACCTTTTGATACATTTGCAATCTGACTAGTCCCTTTCTGGTCTCTATGCAGCCTGCCGACATATATTTGATAGATGAGCCAAGTGCATATCTCGACTCTGAGCAGCGTATTGTTGCTTCTAAAGTCATAAAGAGGTTCATTCTTCATGCAAAGAAAACTGCATTTGTGGTCGAGCATGACTTCATCATGGCAACATACCTGGCTGATAGAGTGATTGTGTATGAGGGGAAGCCATCAGTAGATTGCACTGCCAATTCACCCCAATCATTATTGACTGGGATGAACCTATTCTTATCTGTGAGCCACCTAACTTCATTTTCGATAATTGTTTTTATTTATTTAATTATTATCTTTACTCTAGTTTTCTGTTCGTTAATGCAATGTATTTCATCACTTGCATGCAGCAATTGGACATTACATTTAGACGAGACCCGACAAATTACCGCCCTAGAATCAACAAACTGGATTCAACCAAGGACAGGGAGCAAAAGTCTGCTGGATCTTATTATTACCTTGATGATTAACTTAATTATCGACGGGATTACCCTTTTTCACTGGAACCTCTATGTCGCCACAAGCTGCACCCGTCCCATAGGTGCCAATTCTTGACAATGAAAGGGCTTCATACTACACATGGGTTCTGACGTGATGGATTTTGTTAATCAACAAGAGGTGCTTTTCTCACCGAAGTAGTTATTAATGCTTTTGAACAATAGATCATTCTGCTTGGTGAAGTGACGATTGTTGTTACTTTGTATTCGTAGATTTACTAGCTGGCTGCGATTGGGATTCGTTTCTCATATTTTCTTCGGACTATTTATGCTTTATACACTAGTTTTCGCCATGTTATGTGAGTTGTGCTCGGAGGATTTTGTTCTCTATGATTTAATTATTTTGACTGGGGCCATTGTGTTTGCTTGGATGTTATGAAAATTAAAAACAGTGAGGTAGATTTTTTAATAAGAATGGTTGTGCTTTAAAGTAAGTCCAAACCAACATTACATTTAAGTTACATATTTGCCAAAGATGATTTTCAAAGTCACTTTTTGAACATATTTGGAAAGTAAAGTTCTAAGCACTGAGTTATTTTGTGATGCATTTGCAATCCAATCCGATGAAATATTTTGCGAGACTCAGGTCCCGTTTGGCATGGTTTTCGAAAATTGAAAAGGAGCTTTTGAGAACAAAAACTGCGTTTTGGCATGTTTGACTAATTTTATGAAAGTGCTTCTGGTGATTAGAGAGTTTTTAAAAAAAGTTGGTCAATTGTGACCTCCTCTAAATGCACTTGTGGAATTGAAAGTGCTTTTAAAATTAGTTTTCATATAAGAGTTAAGATAGTTTTCTCTAAAAGTTCTTCTACGAGAAACAAAAGAGAAGTCATGCCAAACGGGACTTTAGTAGTTTCGCCCGTTATTGCTTTTTAATTAATTAATAGATAGAGATGCGAATTTTGATATTGTTTTGATTTTGCAAAATTATATGGACAGTATTTTGTATGACATAAATCAGATATGAATATTTTTAGCATTGAAATCTTTTTTAATTATTTTTAGTAAAAAATCCAATGCAAGAGTTTCTTTTTATCATGCTGTCAAATATAAAACATGTTTATGGTTTTATTAGAAAAAAATGATAATTATGTTGATTTTATTTGTGATGCTTGTAGAAAGTAGGGTTGGACAAAACTCCTGAATCGAGCGGTTCTTTTTAAGTTAAATATTGGAATGAGATATCTAGGTCGAGAACTAACGGGTTTGGATCGTTTCTCGATTTCAGACCAAGAAGCGAAGAACCAAATTTTTAAATTTTTTTTTTTAATTTTAAATAAACCAAATTATTTTATTTTTTTCTAAATAAATTTGTTAATTAATTGTTTTAGCCTAAACTCAAAAGGGAACAATACATGGTTCCTACATTTCAAAATTATCAAACTTATCAAATTATTTTAAGAATCAGGTGTTAATTTTAATTAATAATTTATTACTTTGTTTAGTGCACATTTTCCACATCATTAAAATGAGAAAACTGGGCCCCACATGTGAGGCAAGGTAAAAAATGACGGTTGAACTTTAAACTAACCGTAGAATATTTCATGTTTGTGCATGAATAATATATAATTAATTAAAATTAATTGTCCCCACCCCCACGCGACCCACCCACCCACAAAAAAAAGTCCAAAAATTAAAAACAGAAAATCCAACCCCCACCCACCCCACCCCACCCCACCCCACCCCACCCCGCTTTCCAAAAAAATTTCAGAAAATTAAAAAGGGAAAATCATACCCCCATCCCCACCCCCGGATCCACATACCCCAACCCCTCACCCCTACCTTTGCCTCCCAAATTTTTTTTAAAAAATTAAAAATTGGAGATTACACCCGCCCCCACTCCCATTTCAGAAAATTTTCAACTGTGACTAAATTTGTATTCAATGTGACTAATTGTGACCAAAATTGTATTCAATGTGACTAATTGTGACCAATTGTGACTAATTGTGACCAAATCAATGTGACTAACTGTGACCATATGTGATCAAGTCACAATCAGTCACAATTAACAAGTCACAATCGGTCACAACCAGTCACAATAAACACATTTCGTCACAAGTTATAAAATTTATCCCCTATTTTTGAGTTGTAATCTTGAAAAGAAAAATTGATGATGAATCTCAATTGATGAATGCTTTGTCATGGCTAGGAGACTTCTAAGTAGAGACACTGGAGCATTTGGAATGCATTCAATAAGACCACCAGAAATTTAAGTTAGTATTAAGAATCTCACTTTAAATAAATTTCACTTGATCAACAAATGCACATCGGGCGCATAAATGCCATACAATCCAAGCGACAAAAAAAAAACAAAAAGAACAAAAACTGCTCAAAGTAAATTGTTCTTATAGTGCATCAGAAACTATTTCATATACATAAATCTCGAGTCCCAACACGAAAACTGGATGCATTTAAGACTGATTTATCTCTATCGTCATCATCGGAAGCACCATAAATCCACCACCAACCAATCAGCACAAAAATCACCTCAAAATCACCGCCACAGCAACAATCACCGCCACCACCTCCTCCTCCTCCTCCTCCACAAATCCATTGATGAAGAAGAAGGATGATGAAATTGATATGATCGTTGCGGAAGAGGCAAAACCAGGGCATTTGATTTATATGGAAAATTTATATGAGGCCAAATTGCAAATCTACGATGATCTAACATTTGGACAATTGAATAGAATTTGGGTGTAGAACACTTTTGCTCGATTGGACAGGCCTATGCAAGAAATTCAGTGAGGGTATATCAGTTGGTAATAGTGGTGGCAAGGGGATTGAATTTGAAGGGCAAAGATTTGGCCTAAAACTGGGACATGGAATAGCTAAACATGTAGTAGAATCATTATGTGAACTAATTGCATTATTTGCCAAAATATTGGCTGCTTGTACAGTTGCCCCCTTTTTCTGTTGTTCCTCCAACCTAATTTGCTCAAGCTGGGCAACTCCTAATCCTCTCTGTGGAACTTTTTTTTGCTTGGTTTTTTTTGATCTACACCCACCACCATCATCCATTCCTCCACCACCACCATCGACGAGGTTGCCACAACGGTCCCCACTAGTATTAAAATTGCACCTTATGATATTTTCTTCCTGTGTCATTATCCCTCTCAGGCATCAAAATTAACAAGAAATATTGGAATTTAAAGAAAAACGCAAATGCCAATTATATAGACCAAGCCATTCACCAAACCTACCACCATCGCCACCACTATTGCACTACTACAACCTCCTGTATCAAAAGTTATCACATCCCTCTCCTCAAATCCACCATCTCCTTCATCTCCACCACACCACAACCATCACCACCACACTAAACAAATGAGTAGAACATAGAAGAGATGACAAAGAAATCATATCGCACCACACAAACACAAATACAAATGAAGAAAATAGATTGTATGCTGCACTGCATGCAACGATGCGGAGCTCATGCTATACAACTCCCAGGGTCGACTTGCTACTGCGAGCAACGCCTCGCAGCAAGCTACCGTGTATGGAAGTACCAGTAAATGAAGGGGTGATGGGCGCCGGAGATTATGGAATGGGTTGATCGATCGCTGAGCGCGGTGGCTCTACATGGCACCGCTGCGCAGCATAGCGTCGCTGTGAAGACGGCGAACTGATTATCATCGTTGTGGAGATCAACGTTGCTGTCGTCTTCTCTTCACGACGATCTCTCCACGGTGGCTTCAGTTCTAGTGGGAAATGAGAAGAGGGAAGAGGATAGAGAGAGAGAGAGAGGGAGAGAAAGGGAAATGGTTTAGGGTTAGGGTTAATGTTTGGGTTGGACGTGGTTGGTTGGTTATGTAAATTAATTTATTTTTATAATATTAAAAAAATTAAATTATCACCTGATTTTTGTATAAAAAACTTTTAAACCTGAATTTTGAATTGTATAGTTTATAAGTAGGGTTTGAGCTAATTTTCCCAACTCAAAATATGATTTTCCACATTTCTAATTTAAAGTCCAAGCCCAACTTAATCAAATTGACCTAAGTTTTACTTAAATCTCTTATTCTACAGTAGTGTCATTCTGGAGAAATCGAATTGAAAACTCAGCTGTGCCCCTCTTCATTATTGTGAGATCGTTATCGTTATCTTTCTCTTTTTGATTTTAACAATCAAATTTATGAAAAACTCAATAAAGAGAGGTGCAAAAATATCACGAGATTGGATTACGTTATTTTGTAAGAGCTAAAATTGAACACTCCGTTAGTTAAATTAATGTAACGTTGTAAATATTTAAAAAATTAATTATTGTACGAAACTTGGGAACCGAATGAAATCGAACCTGAACGGGTCCATAATTAAATTTAGGCCAGATGGTTCCACTTATTAAATACTCGAAAATTTTGGATCCGATTCTCTCTAGAACCGAACGGCCATGTCATGCCCTAATAGAAAGCAAGACTTTGATAGAGAACTTTTAATGTTATATTAGTGTCTCGTTGCAGCCATAATCACAAATTGTTTCTTCATGAACTAGTTAATCAAGTGCAAGCTTCTTCTCGGACAAATTTCTCATTTGGCTTCAAGCATTATGGCCCGTTGGATAGGCCCTTATTTTCCATGAAAGTTGGAATTGAAATTCTATTTCTACTTTTGCCATGTTTGATGACACTTTTTTTCCCTGAAATTGTTTTTCCACCTTTGCTAATTTTCTTGGTTTATCTTTTTTTTTTTTTTTTTCAATAGAAACAAATTCTATCCACAATTGTAAAAAAAATTATCTCTTTAATTGACAATTTCCATGTAAAAAAAGTCAAACGAAAGCCAAAAATTTTCCTTTTTTTTTGGCAATCCGAACAAATTATATCCCAAATTGTAAGAAATGATTTCCCTTTAATTGACAATTTTCATGTAAAACAAAGCCAAACGAACGTAAAAAAAAAAAAAATTCCTTTTTTTTTTTTTTTTTTGGCAATCCAAACAAATTATATCCTCAATTATAAGAAATTATATCCCTTTAATTGTCAATTTTCATGAAAAACAAAGTCAAACGAACACCAAAAGATAGAAAATTTCAACATTTTCCAAGTGAAAAATTATAACAATCAAACACAATTAATTGACAATTTTCAGTAAAACAAATTATAGGCAATTTAATTCCCTGCAATTTCTTTTCTTTCTACCCAAATTCTATCTTTGAATCAAATGTACCGACCCTTAGTGTAATATATTATGTCAAGGGAAAATTGCAACGGATGTCCCAAACGTTTCATTTTGTTGCAGATTATATCATAACCTTTCATTTTGGCGACTGCAATCCCAAACATTTATATTTAATTGCAGACGTCGTCCAAGTCACTAATTCCATCCATAATGCCATTATTCAACAGTGAAATTGTAATTTTGACCCAAATTGACACGTTAAAAAAGGGGCAAAATAGTATATTTATAATTTTCATAATAAAACAATTAAAAAAACCAAAAGAAAAAATAAAAACCAAAGTTACTATTCATCTTCCCCTCCCCACCCCAACCCTACCCTATCCTCAACATCTCAACCCAAACTAGATCAAAATCCCACCCCCGATCATCATCCCCACGACCGCACCACCGTGAAAATCAAATGAGTTCATTCACAACAAAATCAGCACAACGTATCCACATTTAACTTTCATTTTTTTTCTTTTTCTTTTTCTTTTTTGAGGGTGATAGGGTATGCTCTATTATTTCAACATAACGCATTTTTATACACTTACAGCATCCTCTTCTATTTGTACTTGTAGCTTTCGATATAGATAAGCAACATATCCTTGGGGTGCTCTTATAGAAAGAAAAATGACGAGAAGGTTAATTTGCATTTTTTTCCAGACACTATCCTAAGCACCACTCGGAGCAGCATTGGGTCCCTCAATGTAATTTTGGGTTTCATTCCTAGACGATATTCCAAGCCTTTTACCATTAGGAGGATGAACTTCCTTGGGTTCATTCTGATTCCCAACAGTTTCACCACAATAGTAAAGAAATGTACAAGGTACGTTAGAAGCTAAATCTCTAGTAAGCCCATGTCGGAGAGCGTTTTTTATTCGATTTGTAGCAAATCTTTTAACGTTATACAGTGCGTCAGTCTTATACTAGCTGCAATTATTGACTGGACCAAGCAAAATGACTTATATGCCCCTTTAACATTTAATTCATTCTTCTTGAGAGAATGGCATTTCTAGTAATTTACTTTTAAGATAGTCAATAATTGCAACAGCTATGAGACCCATGTGCATTTGCCAAAGGTAAAAAATTGGCTAAAAATGGGATAAAAATTGCTCCAAGAGAGTAAATCTTTGAATGATTAGCTCCTATGCTTAAAATCAGAATTTTTTAGTTCTTGTACAGTGAGCACAGATACTATTCTAACCAAAAAGCTAAATGGTAGTCTGTAGACAAAAATTAAGAAACAACAACGATAAATTTTGATACAAGTCTCTTGATGTAAAGAATGATGGTTAGGTATATGGAACAACTACAAATATTCCGTGGCTTCTATCTCTCCACTGCCAAACGACAATGGTGTAGCAGCATATACAAACGTTGAGTCGAGCCTTACCAAGGGGGGGTGATCCTCTTCTGGAGTTTGGGGAGGAATTGGTTTCCAACTGGGCTTCTCGTCCCAATACATGTCATAATATATGTAACCCGGAGTGTGATCCTCCATGCAACACCAAATACCCGCATACCTTTTCATTCGATCTCAGAATTTTTCCACCCGTTTCTGATCATGCAAATATGTGCATTATGTATGAGAATATATTTTTAGAAGTATATCAGAAACTTCAATGAGATCTAGAAGTAAATCCCGAATACAAAAACCAATGAAGAAAGAAAAACATGTACCTTATCAGTGAAACCTAGAATAGAAAGGCATCTGATGTAGGAGGGTCCGAGTCAGACGAAGCCGAGTTGTCAGATAGCTCGTTGATGGCGCTAATGTACCATGAGTTGGCGGATAGGCGTAAGAATGGAAAGTAATCAACGACATTTCCTAATTGGGGCCAATCTTGGACGTGTTAGTATTTTGACGATAACTTTGGCTACGGTTGTCGGAATCACGCCCGTGACCCCAATTCGGAAAGCTCTTTTCGGTGCGCACGTCGTGGTCACCCAGCTATGCTCGGTGTGCATCGGTATCGAGGCCAAATTTAGCTGTTTTCCCTTCCGAATCATCGATTTAAGTTATTTTTTGCCATTTATGGTAATATTTCGGTTTCCTTTTTGTAATAGAATAATTGCTCGATTTGAGCCAGATTTTGGTGATATTGTTTCTTTAATTAAGTATTTTATTTTGGTATGAATAATAGGATTTTTCTATTTTTGGTAAATTTCCGATAGTTGCTATTTTTCTGGCTATTTAACCTAGCTTGTGGGTTATTTTCATTCAGTTGTTGAATAATAAAGATTTTTCTCGTTTTGTTTTTGTGTTTCTCTTGCGTTCTTCTCTGTATTTGTCAATTGGTTCCAGCCCGCAGAATAATCACTATTCTGCCCGGCGTCAATTGGTATCAGAGCTTCAGCATCTTCTTGGGCTAGATTTCATCAGTCAATCATGGTTGGTGGTCGTTGTCATGGTCGCAGAGGGCAGGTTCCGAATGAGGAAGTCCCACATCGTGATCGTAACGTTCAGGATGTGACAATTGAAGACTTACAGAGGCAAGTTGCAGAGTTAACTCAGCGTCTGGCGGCGCAGGATGTCACGAGTCCATACCAGTTATGAAAACCCATATCACAACCCTACTCGAGTCTGTGAGCATCATGGTTGGGAGGATCGTCATGTAGATTTCGGCTTTCGGGTGGATCTACCAGAATTTTCTGGTACGTTACAGGCTGAAGGTTTTGTTGACTGGCTGAATGAGGTGGAACGTATCTTTGAGTAAAAGGAGGTTCGAGATCACATCAAAGTAAGGTCAGTTTCCATAAAACTTAAAGGGAGAGCTTCTGCATGGTGGGAGCAGTTGAGACGTTCACACAGTAGGTAGGGTAAAACCAAAATCACAGATTGGGAGAAAATGAAGAAGAAGATGAAATGTCACTTTCTTCCTTTCGGCTATACTCAAACTTTGTTTCAACGGCTTCTTTCTCTAAGGCAAGGCATAAGAACAGTTGATGACTACACAGAGGAGTTCTATCAATTGGTGACTCGGAATGATCTATTTGAAATAGAAGAACAGATGGTGGCAAGATATTTGGGAGGGTTACGACAGTCCATACAGGATGTCCTCAACCTTCACTCAATGTGGACTGTTTCTGAAGTATATCAGTGTGCACTTGCTGTAGAGAAGCAGCAGAATAAGAGACCGGTGACCAGAAGCAAAGGTAGTCAACCAATTCGCCCTCAAGCACCTCGTCCTACTCAACAGCCACCGCGAGATAATCCTGGTTCGGGTATTAGATTTTTTAGGTGCGGTGAGCAGGGACATCGAGCAACTGATTGCATGAGTCCATGTGCAGTTCCTGCTCTATTGGTGCCAAAGAAGGATGGTTCTTGGCGTATGTATGTTGACAGCAGAGCAATCAACAGGATTACAGTGAAGTATAGGTTTCCAATTCCTCGTTTGGATGATATGTTGGATCAGTTATCCGGTTCTAAGGTCTTCTCCAAAATTGACCTTAAGAGCGGATATCACCAAATCAGAATACGACCGGGAGATGAGTGGAAGACGGCGTTTAAGACGCAGCATGGTTTGTATGAGTGGATGGTCATGCCGTTTGGACTATCCAATGCGCCTAGCACTTTTATGAGGTTAATGCATCAGGTGTTACGGCCTTTCATGGGGAAGTTTGTAGTGGTCTACTTTGATGATATCCTCATCTATAGCCCAACGTGGGCATCTCACTTTGATCACCTTCGAGCAATTTTTGATATGTTGAGGACGAAGTGCCTGTTTGTTAATTGGAAGAAGTGTGCTTTCTTCACTACTTCTGTTACCTTTCTGGGTTTTGTTGTGTCTACTGATGGTGTTCATGCAGATCAATCTAAAATAGACGCAATCTTGGAGTGGCCCAAGCTAAAAACCTTGCACGATATTAGAAGCTTCCATGGATTGGCATCCTTCTACCGCAAGTTCATCAAGAATTTCAGCACTTTGATTGCCCCAATCACAGAGTGCATCAAAGGACATTCGTTCCAGTGGTCTGGGGAAGCAGAAACCAGCTTTCAGTTGGTCAAACAACGGATGACAGAGGCTCCAGTGTTGGCACTTCCAGATTTTGATAAGGTGTTTGAGGTAAATTTTGATGCATCTGGAGTAGGCATTGATGATGTTTTGAGTCAGGAGGGGCGTCCAGTGGCATTTTTCAGTGAAAAGCTGTCAGGATCAAAGAGGAACTATTCTACCTATGACCTCGAGTTTTATGCCATAGTTCAGTCTTTGAAGCATTGACGTCATTACCTGGTACAGAGGGAGTTTATTCTCATTACTGATCATGAGGCCCTGAAGTACATCAACGGTCAACATAAATTGAGTAGACGGCATGCCAAGTGGGTGGCATACTTGCAGGAGTTCACATTTTCATAAGGCACCAAGCTGAGAGCCTAAATCGTGTTGCGAATGCATTAAGTCGTCGTACATCACTTCTCACCACTATGAGCACTAATGTCGTGGGATTTGAGACTTTTATAGATATGTATGTTGCCGACCCTTCCTTCGGGAAGATAATTCAGGAGGTAAATAACAATCAGCGACATGATTTCGTTTTGCATAATGGGTATCTATTTCGTGGGTTACAGTTGTGTGTTCCGGATTGCTCACTAAGGCAGCATATTGTTAGTGAACTTCATAACATGGGACATTTTGGACGGGATAAGGCATTGGCATTGGTTTCTTCTACCTAGTATTGGCCCAAATTGAGTAGTGACGTGGCCCATCATGTTGGGCGTTGCTTTGTGTGCCAGCGGTCCAAAGGGGCTCTTACTAATGCGAGTCTTTACACACCTTTGCCAATTCCTGAAGCATCTTGGGTTGATGTCAGTATGGATTTCGTATTGGGACTGCCCCGTACCCAACGAGCCTCAGATTCTATTTTTGTTGTGGTTGACAGGTTTTCGAAGATGGCCCATTTCATAGCATGTCGGAAGACAATGGATACTATCCGGATTGCCCATCTCTACTTCAAGGAAATTGTGTGTTTACATGGTGTGCCTCATTCAATTACTTCTGATTGTGATACTAAGTTTATGAGTCATTTCTAGAAAAGTTTGTGGAAGAAATTGGGGAAGCAGTTGAATTTCAGCAGCGCCTACCATCCCCAAACAGATGGCCAAACCGAGGTGGTGAATCGGAGCTTGGGTAATCTGTTGAGGAGTCTGGCAGAAACTAAGCCGAAACAGTGGGATTTGGCATTACCTCAGGCAGAATTTGCTTATAACAGGTCGAAGAATCGAACCACAAGAATGAGTCCATTTGAAATTATCTAAGGTCGGGTTCCATCTGGGGTATTTGATTTAGCCCATATTCCACGTGTGGGTCGTATAAGTCACAAAGCCGATGAGATGGCGGAACATCTTCGGGGGATCCATGAACAAGTGAAGTTAGCCATTCAAGAGAGTAACGCCAAGTACAAGGTTCAGGCTGACAGTCATCGTCGTCGGGTAATTTTCGAAGTTGGTGATTTTGTGTGGGCAGTGTTAACTCGTGATCATTTTCCTGTTGGGGAGTACAATAAACTGAAGGAGCGGAAGGTTGGTCCTTGTGATGTTCTGCAGAAGATCAACGACAATGCTTACCGACTACGCCTCCCCAGCCATTTGAAGACTTCTGATGTCTTCAATGTGAAGCACCTCAGTCCTTGTTTTGGGGATCCTAGAGTCACTCCAATGAACTCTAGGACGAGTTCTTTCCAACCCGGGGCGACTGATGCAGGAGGTTCCAGTCAGACGAAGCCGAGTTGTCAGATAGCTCGTTGATGGCGCTAATGTACCATGAGTTGGCGGATCGGCGTAAGAATGGAAAGTAATCAACAATATTTCCTAATTGGGGCCAATCTTGGACGTGTTAGTATTTTGACGGTAACTTTGGCTACGGTTGTCGGAATCACGCCCGTGACCCCAATTCGGAAAGCTCTTTTCAGTGCGCACGTCGTGGTCATCCAGCTATGCTCGGTGTGCATCGGTATTGAGGCCAAATTTAGATGTTTTCCTTCCGAATCATCGATTTAAGTTATTTTTTACCATTTATGGTAATATTTCGGTTTCCTTTTTGTAATAGAATAATTGCTCGATTTGAGCCGGATTTTGGTGATATTGTTTCTTTAATTAAGTATTTTATTTTGGTATGAATAATAGGATTTTGCTATTTTTGGCAAATTTCCGATAGTTGCTATTTTTCTGGCTATTTAACCTGGCTTGTGGGTTATTTTCATTCAGTTGTTGAATAATAAAGATTTTTCTCGTTTTGTCTTTGTGTTTCTCTTGCGTTCTTCTCTGTATTTGTCAATTGGATCTAGCCCGCAGAATAATCATTATTCTGCCGGCGTCAGCATCTTGCATTGATGAGAAGTTGAGAACTGAATGACTTTGACATCCTTGAATGAAGAGAATATTGTCTTGAACTGTATGGAACAAACAAGTCAAAAATAAAAAGTCATTGGCTGTGACTATGAACTATAGAATACATAAATGATACGAAATGAGCACATGAAAATTGAAACATCAATTTTACAGAGCGAAGAACAATCTAGAGAATGTTTTGATGATTAAACCGATTTTTCCTCACAGGGTAGAACAATTGAGCAGCATCATTATTGTTCAATAATAAAGTATGATGTCAATTCTAAAGATGGTATTCCACAAAACTGCAAACTGAAAACAACAAACTAAACGCACCCTAAGACTTTGTTTGGTCTACATTATTTTTTTCATTCTCATTCTTCTACTCATTTTCAACCACACATTTTTCAATAAAATAATATTTTCTATCACATCAATAACTTTTCCTTCTTTTCAACCACATATTTCCCATCACATCAACAGTAAAAATACATTCTTACCTTCAAAATGTGCACCAAACGGGGGCTAAGTTTATGAATAATTTGAGGTATAAAAATCTACAATTACCGTTTCTTCAGTACTGCGCTTAGGGAACTTGAGAACTCCCGCTTGACTTGTACTGTTTGAAACTTGACAACCTTGTGACCCCTCTTGACAAAGATGCACATCAAGCCATGACTCTTTTACCTTAAGGAAATGGAACAGTCAGGTTTTGAGCGACGGACTAGAGAAATGATCTTTGTTATACCTGATGATGAGAGGTTCACCTGCTGGGGCAAAAGTGGGTTTTCAAAGAAAGAATATTCCCTAAAATTAATCTTTGGCCCTAATTCCTTCTCTGGAAATTCCCTCAACATTAAATTAACCTGAAGTACAATACAAATAATTGAAATATATCAGACCGAAATAAAAATAACATAATCTATATACAATTCCTTTTACATAGTTTTCAGTTTTTTCCATTGCGTGACAAAGTTACAACTAATAATGGAAAATATGAGAAAAGCAAGACCATCGCAGAAATTCCTCTGAACCATACCAATTTTTTCTTTTTCCTTTTCAATTCCAGGTGATATCAAATAGGGATAGTAAAAAAAAGGAGTTAAGAGATGAAGCAAATGGACATTTCTTTTATTTTCGATTCTTTTAGCAAGACAACAGAAGGCCACATGAAAGTTCATAAAACTGATCAAATACCTCAAACACATGATCCAATGGACTTATAAATGGTTGCCTTGTCAAAGTGCCCACCAAAACCCCAGGATATCCAAACCACAGTCTATCCAACCTGCACCATAGTGGAGGCATTACCTAAAATCACGAATAATGAGAAAGATAGATCAAAACCTAAACCTGAAAGAAAAAATTGTTAACAAACAAGTAAATTCAACAAGTCAACAATTTCTGTGTTAGATTAAGCACCAAAGATATGTTATTGTTTCTATTTAGATGCTTTTACTAAAAACTCCAAGGAGAGAGAAATTCTAATAAAATGATATATAGAAAACTCGTCTTCAACCACATTATGCACTATGTCTAGTTGAACAATTAATTCTTATCCTTTTTATTTTAACCAATGCTATGTGGTCAATTCAACAGTTAATCTTTTTGTAAGTTCAGAAGTACAAATTGTTCTTTCTTTTCAGGATTGACAATTTGTATTTGATGAAGAATGTAGAAGAAAGGCAATATACAGATTCATGATTATAATACTATCTCACCAAGTTAGACCAAGACACATGGAAACTAAGGTGTCACTTGTTTTTGTGTTTGTAATATGAATGTGCGAAAGGAAGCAACAATTGATAAGGCTGATAATTCAAAGCAAAGGTTTTCACTATTTTTCCATGCAGTATAGTTGCCAAACAGTTCTCAGTAGTGTACGATTCAACAATGAAGCACTGGCAAGTGCAGTCCTTATTTGTTTGACCTGAAATCATTTTGGTTGATGATTAGAAAAAATACATGGACGGTTCTCATACATGAACAGGGCTTGTAATGCTTTACTATTCCAGTTGTATTCATTAAGATTAGTTTTAGTCCATAGAGATATGTCAGTGAGTGTGAGTACAACAACAACAATTGTTGAAAGTGGAGCCCACCCATTTTGAATACTAATTCAAATGCGTTCATCCAAAGATTTAAGTAAGGCTCTCATTCGAACTTTTCAGTAGATATAGTTGCTTCCGTCGAAAAATAGAGGTATAGACAAAGACTGATTCGTCTAGACTTAACGAATAAGGGTCAGGAATTGATGTAAAGCTCCGATACCAATTTAAAAACGCAAGTTCGACCCTAACAATACCTAGAGGAGGGTGAATAGGTATTTTATGCTGAATTAAAAGTATATTACGAATTAAACATCAATAAGTCACTTTTTAATTCTTTTCTAGATGATTATTCATGCAAGTCAGTTTTAGTCCTAAGTTTGATTACCGCAGTTGTATAATCAATAATATAGTGAAAGCAATAATCAACACCTGAATGATCATGGAGAAACCCAATTGGAAAAAAAACTCCGAGTACTTTGCCAGTCAATCCACTATAAACAAATTTAACTTACAGTCTACCAAACTAGATGACCTGTACTATCTGATCACCCGACTGCACTTCTTACAGCTCTTCATGGATCCTGTGCTCTTCTGCACCAATCCTTAATTGCTGTTGTCAAAGCTTTCCGTAGAATCTGCCCTACAGCACTCCAAACCTCGTGAATTTGTTTATCTCCCATTAATCACGAAGAACGACCTGTTCTTCATCGACAGGAACTCCTGTCAACTTCCTTCGATCTTCATAACTCTGACCAGATGAAGAGGAAATGGTGATTTGGTATTTGGATTATGAGACTGGTGTGTTTTTCACCAAAACTCTCACAAATGAAGGTTGAAAGACTTAAATATGAAAGAATCACTTTTCAATCTTTTTGTCTCTATGTTCAACCTCATAAAATTCATACAAAAGTATTTTGGTATTTATATGTAGGTCAAGAAATGAATGGGCCGAGTAAAAAGCTTTGAAATCGCGAAATAAAAATTTCCCGGACAGCACTGTTGCTCGAGCGAGAGCCCAGCGACAGTCGAGCGACAGCATGTCGCTCAAGCGAAGAAGTGGCGATGGTCTAGTGATGATGTTTATGCTTTTGTAACATGAGCCAACCCTTGGCAACAGTCCAGCGAAAATCCGCGTCGTTTTCCTCATTGTTCCAAATTCGAAACTCTAGACCTACTAACTTTTGAATACATTGCACATTAATCCTTAAACTTTTACATCCTATTAAATTAAGTCCTTTTATCCATAGAATTTGCCAATTACAAAATCAGCTAAAATCTAAAAGACAATATTCATTTACTTTAGTTGAATACCGTTTCTTTCACTTCTAAAATAGTTTTAATTGATTTAATAGCATGTTTTCTTCACGTATTGAGATATCGGAACCATCTAATCGCTTTTAGGGGGATTTCATGAAAAGATTTTTAAATACCAAATTAAGTTTGTTAGAATGGGGAAATTTAATCATCACAAAAGGAAATTAATTTTCCTTTGACGATTAAACCCAAATGCATGGTGGATCTTAGATCACCTTAAGATCATATGATATTTTTGTTTAAATCCTCACACATAAAGGGTGAGATGATAACCTTGAAGGAGCTTTTAATGGCCTAACCAAATGATTCCTCCCTTATATCTTCTTCTTTGTGTTCCTTAGGTGCCTCTCCTTTCTTTTGAGAAAATGGAAAATGGCTAAAACCCTAACCTTGAAAAATGTGCCCTTAAGTGGCATATTTATAATACACAATTAGAGTTTCATATTTGTACAAATGTTCTTGGGCTTTATTGTAGTAGACCAATTAAGTCACACACTATATAAGACTTTATTGTAGTAGACCAATTAAGTCACACACTACTTTCTGTAATCTATGGATGAAGAACTTTCTGCTTTGCATAAGACTGGTACTTGGGATTTGGTTCCTCTACCTCCTGGTAAGAGTGTTGTTGGTTGTCGTTGGGTGTATAAGATCAAGACTAATTCTGATAGATCAATTGAGCGATACAAAGCTAGGTTGGTTGCAAAAGGGTACTCTCAACAGTATGGATTATGAGAAGACATTTGCTCCTGTTGCAAAAATGACTACTATTCGTACTCTTATTGCAGTAGCTTAGGTTCGTCAGTGGCATATCTCTCAACTTGATGTTAAAAATGCCTTCTTGAATGGAGATCTTCAAGAAGAAGTTTATATGGCTCCCTCTCCTGGTGTTCCACATGATTCTGAATATGTTTGTAAGCTCAAGAAAGCATTGTATGGTCTCAAATAAGCACCTCGTGCTTGGTTTGAGAAATTTTCTGTTGTGATATCTTTTCTTGGATTTGCTTCTAGTAGTCATGATTCTGTTCTTTTTGTTAAGTGCACTGATGCAGGTCGTATCATTCTATCTTTATATGTTGATGACATGATTATTACTGGTGATGATATTGATGAAATTTTAGTTTTGAAGACAGAGTTGGGTAGACAGTTTGAAAGGAAGAATTTGGGTTCTCTACGATATTTCTTAGGTATTGAGGTAGCCTGCTCACCTAGAGGTTATCTTTTTTCTTAGTCGAAATATGTTGCAGATATTCTTTAACGGGCTCGACTTATTGATAATAAGACCATTGATACTCCCATTGAGGTTAACGCAAAGTATTCTTCTTCTGATGGTTTACCTTTATCAGATCCTACTTTATACCGTACTATTGTTGGGAGTTTAGTATATTTCACTATTACTCGTCCAGATATTGCATATGATGTTCATGTTAGTCAGTTTGTTGCCTCTCCTACTACAGTTCATTAGGCAGCTGTTCTTCGTATTTTGCGGTATCTTCGAGGTACAGTCTTTTAGAGTCTTTTACTTCCATCCACATCTTCCTTGGAGCTGCGTGCATACTCTGATACTGATCATGGCAGTGATCCCACAGATCGTAACTCTGTTACTGGTTTTTGTATCTTTTTGGGTGATTCTCTTATTTCTTGGAAGAGCAAGAAGCAATCTATTGTGACTCAATCTTCAACCGAAGTAAAATATCGTGCTATGGCATCCACTACCAAAGAGATTGTTTGATTAAGTTGGTTACTTACAGATATGAGAGTTTTTCTTTCACATTCCACTCTTATGTATTGTGATAATCAGAGTTCCATTCAGATTGCTCACAACTCGATTTTTCATGAACGAACTAAGCACATTGAGATCGATTGTCACCTTACTCGTCATCATCTCAAACATGACACAATTACTTTGCCATTTGTTTCTTCTTCTTTGCAGCTTCCAGATTTCTTTACCAAGTCACATTCTATTTCTCATTTTCGTTTTCTAGTTGGCAAACTCTCGATACTTGTAGCTGCTGCATCGTGAGTTTAAGAGGAGATGTTAAGAAATATATGATTAGTTTGTTTTTATTATTTATTAAGGGTAGAATATTCTTTTAAGTTTACTTAATTTTAGACTATATATAGTCTCTTTATATCTAGGTTTTCATTATTAATTACATTATGCATAATCAATAAAACCCTATCCTCTTTTTCTTTTTCTCTTTGGATTGTTTAACAGTAGGCAGTCCCAGCTGTGCACAAGATGTAAAAAGGAATATAAATTGGCCGCGGCAAATAAAAATAATACCTAATGTAAAAGAAATAACAAAGACACCATTGTTTGAAAATAATGTCCATTTTTTATGAGCAGAAGCCTTTAACTTTTGTTAAGATAATAAAAAAAAGGAACCATATAACATCAACTTATCCACTTTATGTATTTCAAAGTGTATGTTTGGTAAAGCTATCATAAGTTGTGGATCCTTCAAAGTGCATTGATAAAAAGTGTGGATCCTTCATAATGTGTGGATAAAAATGATGTTTGATCAATTTATAAGTTTGAAAAAAAGCTTTACCAAACATATTCAAATTATACAAATAATTCATAACTTATTTTAGCTGTCTCTCTCAAAATTGTCTCTCTCAAAATAATATACCATCTAAAGTCACCTAAATTATCACGTCATATCAAGTCACCAAATCAATTCATTCATTTTAAAAATCAACAATAACCAGAAAATTTACAAACTAAACCTTATTCCCATTAAATTTGAGGTTGGCTACATAGATCTCTTTTCACTACTGAGTTTGGACCATCACTACACCTACTGGAAGATCCAAGGAAATCAGATTCTTCATAACCACAGCAGTATGGAGTGGGTATAAAACTTAACCATTAAACACACAGCAAATGCATCACTATCGAAAAGAAAAAAAGAAGTACAGATGGAGTTTCTATGCATCTGTCCTCCTTGCCTTGTAGAGGAGAAAAAAGAGATACAACTCTGTCTTCGAAGGCTGCCTGACAGAATATGACAAGGATTGAACGACCTGCAAGGTCATTGTGTTTGGCAACATATAAAGAAAACAGAGATGAGCAAGAGAAGCTTTACTTTGTTGCCAGACGTCCAATCTGTCGTCAACTACTGTAGGTGTGACTTGATCAGTAGAAGTTAACACATCTGCTTCAGGGAAACGTGCAAGATATGGGAGAGGATCCTGTTCAAGGGACATTGACGTTAGTGAAAAAAAAATGCAGCAACAAGACACTGGGTTGGGACTCTGGAGGAAGGAGCCTGTTGCCAGCATACTATGTTTATTAGGGATAAAAAAGCTCAAAAGAAATGGAAGTGTGCATTGAGAATTAGAAAGATGATAGTAGTAAGTATTTGACCAGGAGACCATTTTAAAAAGCTAGTAGCTAATTTCATTTTTTTTTTTTTTTTAACCAGAAGATCATTTAGAAAAGCTTTAAAAAGATGAAGATTAGAGAACAAATTGAGTATACTAATAACTGGAAATTCAACAATCATGTGTTAGTTTTCTCACCGGCCAAATGATGAAAAATTAAGGCTAATAAAAAGAACTACTCTTTTGTTCTTCATTCAGCTCGGCTTTCAAATAATCAAATCAGAAAGACAGAAAACCTTCGGGGTTTGGACAAGTTAAATACAAATATTGAAATCAATTCTTCATATAAGATGAAAGGGTGGAGAATTAACACCATAACAATCGAAAAAGAACATGGAACATGAATGTGAATTGTTAGGAATTTACAGAGTTCAACAGCATAAATCACAGCAATAGTAACATTTATAATGTTCAGAATATAAGCATAAAGAAACCGAAAACATTAAGAAATCATAGAACTACAGTTTTATTATAAAAGGACCAGAAAGCTTCTTCCCTTTATGGCAGAATCATCATGCTCAGGAACAGCCCCATCCATGCCACGCAAATCGCCATCCAGAGAGAGATGTCATCAGAGAAACCATGGGTTCAATTTCTAGTCATCGATCGAGAACGATCTCCCAAGTTTTAATAGAGTTCTAGTCACAGATTTAGGAAGGAAACCAGCACCGAATCAACCACTATTTCAGGCCTGATCATACCCAAGGTTAACCCCATAAATCCCTAGAAACAAACCCCCGGAAATCATCCAAGAGAAAGGAGAAGACAAACTCTACACACAAAAGAGAGACCCAGACAACAGAGAGCAGAGGCGAGAGAACAAGAGAAAAAAACTAATGAAGACCAAGAGTTAAAACCAAGGAAATATCTCAACCAAGAATAGATCTCAAACGTCCATCTCATCCAACGGTCCTAATAAAACCAAACTAGCACAATCCATGTAACAACCAAGCTACCAATAGGCAAACGACACCTAAGCAGCAAGGGCCAAAAATAATGCAAACAATCCAAATGACACAAATAGTACTAGTCCATACAGAGCTAGGAGAACCACGATTCTCACATTCTTTACCTTGGTTCTCATAATACATACACTTTCTCGGTTGCGGATTTGCACATGGAAGGATGTTCATCATCATCGCCCACTACTTGTAAGAAAAATTAACCAGTGTCAGTGTGTAACAAAGATAAGCATAATTTAAATTTTCCTAAAGGCGTACTTTTTGTCCACATATCAGAGGGATTCTTGTCAGTATGAATCTTAACAAATTCAGCTTCACCTTGAGACAGCTTTTCTAGAATAAAATGATATTTCACCTCAATATGTTTTGATCTTTCATGATAAACAAGATTTTTACTAAGTAACAATACACTTTGACTATCAGTAAACATAATAGGTGTATCATGCATGAAGTTCAATTCTTTTAAGATTCCTTTTAACCAAATACATTCCTTAACCGCCTCAGTTATGGCAACATATTCCGCTTCAGTACTAGACAAAGTCACTAAAGGCTGTAGCTGTGATTTCCATGTTATGCAGTTATCACCTAGGGTAAAGAAGTATATTGTGTTTGATTTCCTACTGTCTTTATCACCAACAAAGTCAGCATCAACATAGCCTTTAAGAGTTAACTTTTCAGTTCTTTTCTCATATACTGAGCCTAGATTTAACGTCTCAATCAAATACCTCAACAACCATTTCATTCTAGCCCAGTGTGGCTTGCCAGGATTGGACATAAATCTACTTAGGAGGCTAATGAAAAATGCAATATCAGGTTTGGTAATAATCATAGAAAACATGACAGAACCTATGGCATTTGCATAAGATACATTTTCCATCTCTTTCAATTCAGACTCAGATTTAGGCGATAAGCATGTAAAAGATTCATATGACTAGCAAGAGGCACATTCACAATTTTACTATTTTTCATTCCAAATTTTGTTACCACTTTATTCAAGTATACTTCTTGTGAAATAGTTAACCTATTTTCAGCTATATTTCTAGTTATAACCATCCCAAGAATCTTTCTAGCATTCCCTGAATCCTTCAAGTCAAATTCAGATTTTAAAAGATCATTCAGTTTATTAATTTGAGACTTGCTAGGTCCTGCTAACAGCATATCATCAACATAAAGCAGTAAGTAGACTTCACAATGGCTCTTTATGTCATTAAAATACAAGCAAACATCAAATTCACTTCTTTTAAACCCTATCTTTAGCACATAGGCATCAAACCTCTTGTACCATTGTCTGGGGCTTTGTTTCAGCCCGCACAATGATTTTTCTAACTTGCAAACATAATCAGATTTGCCTTTAGGTACAAAGCCTTGTGGTTGGCTCATGAAAATATCCTCTTCCAACTCCCCATGTAAAAATATAGTTTTTACATCGAGTTGTTCAAGTTCCCAATTGAATTGAACAACATGAGCCAACATCAATTTGATTGTCTTGTACTTAATCACGGGTGAAAATATTTCATTATAGTCCACACCCTCTCTTTGAGTATAACCCTTAGCCACTAACCTCGCCTTAAACCTCATAGGATTATTACGGCTCAAACCATCTTTTAACTTGTAGATCCATTTACATGGAACCAATTTCTGATCTTTAGGTTTCTTAACAAATTTCCAGGTTTTGTTATCACTCAAAGATTTCATTTCTTCCTGCATGGCTTTTATCCAATTTTCAGAATATTTTACATTAATAGCTTCTTCATAAGTGGCAGGTTCTATCAGTCAAGCTTAGGGAATCATATCTAGGATTAGGCCTGATCTGCCTTCTTGCCCTATCCCTAGTAAGCTGATAATCTTGATTAGGTGGCTGATCATTAAAATGTTCAACTTCAACTGGTTCAATGTTATCTTGAAGTTCAGTCACCTCTTCAGGTTCAGTTTCAGGTTCATGATGTGTATGATCATTATCGTCATTCCCAGGTGTAGGTTAATCAAGCTTGGTTAGCTTCACCTTAGTCTGAACACTCTTCTCAGTTTCAGATTTGTTAGCTTCATCAGTTTTCTGTTTTAGACATGGCATCTCAGATTCATTAAAGACTACATTCCTGCTGTTAATAATCTTAATGCCCTGAACCCCTAAAACCCATAACCTATACCCTTTCACACCCTCGGGATACCTTAACATCACACACTTGACAGCCCTAGGCTCAAGTTTCCCTTCAGACTGATGTGCACATGCAGCACATCCAAACACCCTCAAGTGACTTAGATTTGGAGGCTCCCATGTCCACAACTCCTATGGAGTCTCAAACCCTATACTGCTTAACAGTGACCTATTAATCTTATAAGCTGTAGTACTAGCAGCTTCAGCCCAAAAACCTTTGGCAAGGCCAGAGCTAATCAACATGCACCTAACCTTGTTCATTATGATCATGTTCATTCTCTCAGTGACCCCATTCTGTTTAGGTGTGTACTTAGCTGTCCTTTGTCTTGTTATCCCTTTTTGTTTACAAAAGTCGTCAAATTCAAAATTACAGAATTCAATCCCATTATTAGTTCTCAATGTTTTAAGTTTCTTGTCTAACTGATTCTCAACAGACTTAAGCCAAATTCTGAATTTTCCAAAAGTTCAGACTTAGCCTTCAAATGATAAATCCAAACCTTTCTTGAGTAATTATCCACTAAGGACAAGAAGTGCTTATTTCCACCAAATGTGGAATGCTTCTCAGGACCCCATAAATCAGCATGGACATAGTCCCATGGTATGCTGGCTCTATGAGAGATAACTTCAAAGCTCACCTTATGGAACTTACCCAAAACACAAGTTTCACAGAAGTCCATAGCTTCAATGTCAAATTTTCCAAGTAATTTCTGATTCCTTAAAGATTTTAGCCCTTTAAACCCAATATAACTCATTCTGTTATGCCAAAGTTCAATTTTGTCTTTACTAACTGTAAGAAGACTCGATTAGGTGTTGTTTCAATTCTACCATCAAGATAGTACATCCCATTCCTCTTGGGTCCTTTCATAACTATCAGAGAACCTTTAAAAATTTTCAAAAATAAAAATTTTCAGAACGTTATTTCCATATTTAAAGGTATATCTCTCATCTTCAAGAGTACCTAAGGAAATGAGATTCCTCTTCAAATTAAGGGCATATCTTACATCTCTAAGTTTCCTGACAGCCCCATCGTACATCCTGATGGCTATGTCACCAACCCCAATCACATTCTGAGAATTATTATCTCCAATATAGACCTTCCTATGTTCAATCTCTTTATAGTTATAGAACCAAGACCTTTCATGGCACATATGAAAGGTGCACCATGTGTCTAGGATCCAATTTTTGTCAAATTGTCCCTCAGACATATTCAGGACGTGTAAACTATCAAATTCAGAAACAACGGCAGCATTACTTAGATCAGTGTTGTTCAAGTCTTTTTGTTTCTTTTTCTAATCAAAGCAGTCTTTCTTGAAATATCCTAACTTTCCACAGTTATAACATTTCTTACCACTTCTGTCTTTAGATTTAAATCTCATTTTAGATTTCCCCCTTCCCTTTTTGTTCTGGAAGTTAGATTCTCTCTTTTCATGTCTTCCCCTAACAAATAGGCTTTCTTCTATGATATTAGTTCTGTTGTCTCTCTTTAATTCAAGTTCTCTTGATTTTAACACATCTACCACAATAGCCCGTGAAAGAGTGTCCCTACTATATTTTATGGCATTTTTATTTCTTTATAAGATTCAGGCAATGAATTTAACAGTATTACAGCTAAATCTTCATCCTCAAACTTATTATCGTTATGAGCCAGACTCTTAACAATTATGTTATAATCACTCAAGTTCCCTTCTACATTCTTCCTCGGGTCCATCTTAAAACTAAACAGCTTCTCTAACAAGTATCTTGTTAGGCAAAGTTTTAGTCAAGAATAAGGCATCTAAAGTAGTCCACAAAGTTCTAGCATCTTTAACACTATCAACTTGTCTAACAACATTATCAGATAAATGCAAGATTATAGAACTATAAGCAATTTCATTCATTTCTTCAATTTCAACAGGTTTAGCTTTTAACTCATCAAAAAAGGTAGCAGGATCATCGAGAGCTTTTGCAACTCTCTGTTGGACAAAAATGGTCCTCATTTTCTGTTTCCATATCGAGTAATCCCCATTTTCATCGAATTGCGATAATTTGACCCTCGAACCCATTCCGAATTCTGTAAAAGGGTTGCTTGTACTCGTGGACATAACAGAAAAGGTTTTGAATTTTTTTTTCCAGATGATCAATCTAAAATATGAATGCAGAGTTAAAACCAATGTCCAGAAATGAAGCATATCAATGAATCAATTCGAACAAGAGACCTCAGTGTGATGTGTGTGCATGTGTGATCAAACTCGGGCAATGCACAGGTATAAAATACAAGTAAGTATGCTTTCAGGTTCCAAATCAATCACAAGAATTCAACCAACAGAATTCACAGACAAGTAACCAAGCAAACATGTATTAATTAGGGCAGAATACCAAACATATCCTAAGGGAGAGTTTGGAACAATCTTACCAACCAAATGTTGAAAAACAGTAATTATACCATCAATTCCTCAATCGAGCAAGTCAGCCAAAGTCACCAAATCACCCAATCCAGCCAACACATACACAATAAATAGGCAAAGAAATCAGTATCGAATTAGAGGACTAAAATGCTAAACAGTGATGTTCTCTGTTTAGACCTTTGAAGGTCTATACAAATATACCACTAAACCAAAAACGAAGAACCCAAGTCAATGAAGGACAAGCAAGCCCTAGACCGAAGCTGGGCTTTGATACCAGTTTGTTAGGAATTTACAAAGTTCAACAACATAAGTCACATCAATAATAACATTTACAATGTTCACAATATATGAATAAAGAAACCGAAAACATAAAGAAATTATAGAACTACAGTTTTACTGTAAAAGGACCAGAACGCTTCTTCCCTTTATGGCAGAATCATCAGGCTCAGGAACAGCCCCATCCATTCCACGCAAATCACCTTCCAGAGAGAGGTGTCATCAGAGAAACCATTGATTCGATTTCTGGTCATCGATCGACAACGATCTCCCAAGTTTTAACAGAGTTCTAGTCACAGTTTTAGGAAGGAAACCAGTACTGAATCAGCCACTATTTCAGGCCTGATCATACCTAAGATCAACCCCCTAAATCCCTAGAAATAAATCCCTAGAAATCACCCAAGAGAAAGGAGAAGACAGACTCTACACACGAAGGAGAGACCCAGACGAACAGAGAGCAGAGCCGAAAGAAACGAGAGAGAAAACCTAATAAATACCAAGAGTCAAAACCAAGGAAATATCTCAACCAAGAATAGATCTTAACCGTCCATCTCATCCAACGGTTCTAATAAAACCAAACTAGCACAATCTATATAACAACTAAGCTACTAATAGGCAAACGACACATAAGCAGCAATGGCAAAAAATAATGCAAACAATTCAAATGACACAAATAGCACTAGTCCATATAGAGATAGGAGAACCACGATTCTCACATAAATGTTAATTGAGATTTTCATATTATGGAACAATATTGCGGATGTTTGTTGATAGTTGAAAAATTATATGGAGACCATAAGATAGTGGAGTATTATTTCCCTATAAACTGTAAGGGGGTGTAAACTACCTATAAATTATTACAATTCCTACAACATTTTAACATACTTTCTATGCACGTATGCACAACACATCATGTTCTATGTACATATTTTAACATATCATACGGTCAAAGAAAAGTATAAGCAGAGTATGGCATTGATCTTGGACCATTATTGCAGATTGGTTCGATATTTATGATGGGCTGTTATATCTGGAGGGTGCAAATCTTGAGATTTTTTACACTGTTCCTTCAAACATTAAACGACGCAGGGTTTGAATAATCTCAAAGAGAGCGAGAATGCAAGATACAAGTGCTTCATAGTAACTTTTTACTTGTTTACATGTTTGTGAACTTTGCTTATTATTTGATTATCTAACTGCAATTTCTCAATACGTTTTTGAAGAGGAATTAATAGGACCTTTATATGCAATATGTGTGGCTTATATCCATGGGATTACAGTTCATTGGAAGCAGATTTTCATATTTAACTGTTGTTAACTGAACTGTTGGATATGGGCTTCCTCTCTATTCTAATATGTTGGGCCTCTCCAGTTTTGTTGGCCTATTCTGTTATGTTACTTGGGCTTATGCGCGTAATCTTGACTCTACACGTGGCACGCCTTGGACTGTTGGATGGAGAAACTAAAGGGTTGTTTTTATTATGGCTTCTGGACTCTTCAATGGTCAAGTTATTCAATTCTAGGGTTTTCTCCATCGAGCATTTCTCTATGATTTTCTATTATCTTTTGTTGTGATCTTGTGTAGTATTTGAGTGATATTCTTGAGTGTATTGTGTATACGCCATTGTAGTAGAGTGAAAACTTGTATATGAGAGGCTAGAAGAAAACAGTGAAGAAATCGATTTCTTCATACATTTTGTAATTTGAACTTTGTGATTTTCTTAGTGGATTCGAGCCTAATCTACTTGGAAGATGTTTAACCTGTGAGTAGGCTATTTACCTGAACATTCAAGCTCCAAAGTGGGCAAAACATTCTTCGTGTTCTCATAATTTTTGTTCTACAAACTATATGATTTGTGTTTGTTGTTATTAAACGAGATTTTGGACCAACAAGTGGTATCACAGCTTTCTTCTATGGGGTTAGGGTTTTTTGTCAAATCTTTTTTGCAGATCTACAGGTTTTTTAAAATATTGTTCTTTGAAAAATAATTTTTGGGGGTTTTTGAAATTGTATGTTTCATTTGCTCTTCGATCCAATTCTTGATTGGATCTTTTTTCAAAATTCTTGGTTTCTGAGTGACTGGTTCTTTGATAGTTTCTAATTTGTGTTTTTCTGTGTGAAAAATGGTTTTTGTGGTTCTGGCTTCTTAAGATCTTGCTTCTCTTGTTGTATTTCTGGTTGTAAATCGCCACTGAGTTGGAGTTCTGTGTGGACTCGTTCTGAGTTATTTGTGAGTTGAGTTGACTCACTCCGATTCTTACTGAGATATCCTGATTATTTCCTGATCACACTGAATTGCTGTGACCTGTTGGTTCTTGGTATTCAATTGTGACGATTTGAACCGGTTATGGTATTCTCTGATGCTCCTTCTTCTCTGAAACTTTGAGGTTGCAGCTCTGGTATAATCCTTCCGACTCTGCTCATTTCTTGTTCCATATTATTCATTGCATTGTTTGTTTTTGATTTGGTTATTAAGGTAATTAGCTCTCCTCTGTTTTCCTTTGTCCAAGATCTCATTGAGGATCTGGGAATCTGAGGGAGTGGAGGATCAAAAGGGTTATCACTCCTTAAACCTGTCAAACTGACAATCTTGTGTATAACTTTGCTTGCTGATCACATTATTAGTTTTGCTATTGTTTATTACATATACTGTTGCACTTCGTGTGAAACATACACTTGCTCCTTTTGTGAATCTGTTTGTAATCATGACTACCTCACATAAGTTTGAAGTAGAGGTTTGGAAAGGGATTGGGGATTTTAGCCTTTGGCGTCAGAAAATTAGGGCTCTGTTATTACAATAAAGATGTGCTGTTGCTATTGATAGTACTTGGCCTATTGAGTTTAGTGTATACAGGAGACAAGAGTTAGATGAGATTGCCTGGAGTTCTATATTTCTTCACTTATCTGATACTGTAATTAGAAAGGTTGGAAAAACTGCTAATATTCAGCGTCTGTGGGCTAAACTTGAATCTCTATATCTGACTAAGTCTATGCCTAATAAATGCTACATCCTCAGACAATTCTATAACTTCAGATTTGATCCCTCCTCCAATCTGGAAGACAATATTGATAGATTCACAAAATTGGTATAAGAAATAACAGACTGTGGTGAAGAACTATTTGAGGATCAACAAGTTGTTGCTCTGTTAAATGCCTTGGGTGATAAGTACAGAGACCTAAGAAATGCTTTAGAGTATGGGAGAACTGAACTTACTGTTGATATTGTATTATCATCTCTAAGAAACAGAGAACTGGAATTGAAGACTGGAGCTAAAAATTCTAAGTTTGGAGAAGGTTTAAATATTAGAAAAAATGTTAACCAGAACAAGAAAGGGAAACAATGTAATTACAATTCTCTTAAGAAAGGGAAATCTCAGTTTCCTAAATTCAGAACTCAGAACAAGAATCCACCCAAATCTAAGATGCAAGACAAAAAGTGTTACTATTGTGGAAAGACTGGACACCTTATAAAAGACTGCTTTAAGAAGATATCTGATATGAAAACTAAATTCAATACTGATGGGTCTGCCGACATTGTGTGTAACAATGAATCTGATATACAAGGGGTTGTCCTTATTACTACAACAAAAAAGGGTCTAAATGAATGGGTGTTGGATTCTGGTTGTTCTTTCCACGTGTGTCCAGTTAAAGAATGGTTTACTGATCTTAATGAACTTAGTGGTGGTCAAGTTCAAATGGGAAACAACATGACTTGTCAAATTAAACGGATTGGAAATCTGAATCTTCTACTTGACAACAATCATATTCTTGAACTATATCAGATAAGATATGTTCCCGATCTTCAAAGAAACTTAATTTCTTTAGGACAATTGGATGATGAATATGAGACAAAAATTCATAAAGGTATTACCCAATAAGTCTTAACTCAAAACAGATAATTTCTTCTCCTAGATCTAATGGTATCTCCATACTGCAAGCTGAACCTTTATTTGGGAACATCTCTGTAGCTATGAAGTCTCAGACTGATAAAGCCTTGATTTGGCATAGGAGATTAGGCCATATTAGTGAAAAGGGATTGATGATCTTGAATAAACTAAAATGTTTTGGAAAAGATAATATTGAAAGTCTTAAATTTTGTGAAGATTGTCTTGTTGGAAAACAAAACAAACTTCCTTTCAAAATTGGAATTCATAAATCCACATCAGTTCTTGACCACTTACATGCAGACCTGTGGGGTCCTACCTCTATTAGTACTCTTAGTGGCTTTAGATTTTACTTGCTGATTATAGATGACTTTTCAAGGAAAATTTGGACTTTTCTTTTGAAAACCAAGGCTGATACTTTTCAAAACTTCAAACAATGGAAACTTTTAATTGAAAATCAAACAAATAAAAAGGTTAAGGCACTTAGGACAGATAATGGTTTGGAATTCTGCAATTATGAATTTGATATGTTTTGCAAAGAAAGTGGAATTCTAAGACGTAGAACAGTAACATACACTCCTCAGCAAAATGGTATTGCTGAGAGAATGAATAGAATTTTATTGGAAAAATGTGAGATGTATGTTACTTAGTTCTAATCTTCCCAAATTTTTCGGGGGTGAAGCCCTTAAAACATCCACTTATCTGATAAATAGAATTCCTTCAAATGCCATAGATTTTCAAATCCCTGAACACTTATGGTCTGGAGAATCTCTAAATTATTTCAAAATTAGGGTATTTGGTTGTGCTGCATATGCTCATCAAGAGCAGGTAAACTAGAACGTAGATCTCAAAAATATGATTTGTTGGGTTATGGAGAAGAAACTAAGGGTTATAGACTATAGGTAAGAGAAAAGAATGGGTATAAAGTCATCATCAGTAGAAATGTTGTATTTGATGAAAGTCAGTTTCCCTATGTAGCTTCATCTAGTCAGAATACTGATCATCATACTCTAATTAAAGAAACTGTTTTCGAAAATCAAGATCAAATCGATTGTGAACCTGAAAATTTGATTGAGGTGGAGTCTACTCAATCTGCTACTGATCAGTCTCCTAATGGATCTGAAATTGAAAAATATTCTCAAGATACTTCTATTGATAACTATCAATTAGCTAGGAATAGGGGTAGAAGGAATAGGATCTCTTCTACTAGAATTAACATTGATGAATTTGTGATTTTCTATTCTGAACTGGAATCTGTTAATTCTGAAAATGTGACTTATGAAGAAGCTGTAAACTGTAAAGATTCGAAGCTTTGGCTGGGAACCATGCAAGAGGAAATTGACTCTCTTCTTAAGAATAAAACTTGGGTTCTTATTGATAAACCTGAACATCAAAAGATAGCGGATTGTAAATGGGTTTATAAGATTAAAGAAAGTGAACCGAATACATGTGAAAAGAGGTACAATGCCAAACTTGTGCCAAAATGATTTACACAAAGAGAGGGCATTGATTATAATGAGAACATCTATCAGAATTCTTCTTGCTTTGACTTCTCATTTTAACTGGGAATTAGACCAGCTTGATGTTAGAACTGTCTTTGTAAATGATGACCTTGATGAAACCATCTACATGCATCAACCAAAAGGTTTTGAACTATATTCAAAATCTGAACAGGTTTGTTTGTTAAAGAAGTCTCTTTATGGCCTAAGGTGTTACCTTTAAACAAATTTAGAAATTGTTAAAAACTGTTGAATATAAACTAAAGGTAATGTTCATGTTATGTTTAGTTAGTTTAATTTTTTGTTGATTATCAATTCTAATTGCTTTTCTTTTTACAGGTATACTAGAGCAAATGAAACAAAATAGTTAAGTTTGAATCCACAAAAGGAATTATCAGAATAGTTCAGCAAGGTGGAGAATGTTGTATATGGGCTGTCTCTCTATTCTAATGAGTTGGGCCTCTCCAGTTTTGTTGGCCCTATTCTGTTATGTTACTTGGGCTTATGCATGTTACTTGGGCCAAACTGATTTACTATTATTAAATGGTGTAATCTTGACTCTACACATGGCACGCCTTAGATGGTTGGATGGAGAAACTAAAGGGTTGTTTTTATTATGGCTTCTGGACTCTTCGATGGTCAAGTCATTCAGTTCTTGGGTTTTTCTCTTGGTTTTCTCTCTCGAACATTTCTCTCTAGTTTTCTATTCTTGAGATCTTTTGTTGTGATCTTGTGTAATATCTAAGTGATATTCTTGAGTGTATTGTGTATACACCATTGTGGTGGAGTGAAAACTTATATATGAGAGGCTAGAAGAAAACAGTGAAGAAATCAATTTCTTCATACATTGTGTAATCTGAACTTTGTGATTTTCTTAGTGGATTCGAGCCTAATCTACTTGGTAGATGTTCAACCGGTGAGTAGGCTATTTAGCTGAACAACCGGGCCCCAAATGGGGCAAAAAATTCTTTGTGTTCTTATAATTTTTGTTCTGCAAACTATATGATTTGTGTTTGTTGTTATTAAACGTAATTCTGGACCAACATGAACTCAAAGAGATGGAAAAAATATCAATTTTCATTCATCCATATTTGAGTAAAAACCGGCTGAAACATATATAGTAGTCATCATTCTTTTACATCACAAAAGTGTCTAACCAACCACTATTTTTACCTACTACCACCTTACACATTTGATAGCTGCTTTATCACTGCAGCACCTTACTTTACTTAGCTTGTAAAATGCAAATTAAGCTTGAGTTTAGTACATAAAAAATATTGGACTAATGACAACAAAAGTATCAATGCTAAATGTCAATACTCCTCCTTGAGACTTTTGTTGGGAACACCAAGGTAACTTCTCAATGTTTCAAATCTTCCTTTAGGCAATGACTTAGTGAAAATATCAGCATATTGGTCCCCAGAGCTGCAATGCATCAGTTTCACATCCTTCCTATCTTGAGCTTCTCTTATTGAATGATATTTGATTTTTATGTGCTCTATCATTCCATGAAAAATCGAATTTTTCACCATTGCCACAGCTGACTGGTTGTGACAAAAGATGGTTGTGGCTTCATCTTATTTGTGCTTCAAATCCTCCAACACTTTCCTTAGCCAGATAGTTTGATTAGTGGCCTCAAAAGCTACTATGTATTCTGCCTCTACAGTGGATTGAGCTACGATTTTCTACTTCATGGAATTCCAGCACACTATGTTTGAATCAACATAAAACACATAGCCTGAGGTACTTTTCATATCATCAATTGTACCAGCCTAGTCACTATCTGTAAAACCAGTGATAAATAGCTTTTCTAATCTACTGAACTAAATCCCCAGCTCCCCTGTTCCTTTTACATATCTCAACACCCTTTTAGCTGCTTGGAAATGAAGTTCACTGGGCTTCTGTCCAAACCTGGATAAGATATTAGCTGCAAAAAAGATATTTGGTCTAGTAGAAGTCAGATATAATAGGCATCCAACTATGATTCTATACACTTTCTCATCTGCCTTCTTGGCTCCATCATCCTTCTTCAGTTTCAAGTTCAAAACTAATGGAGTATTTACTGGTCTGCATCTTTCCATACTGAACTTCTTTAGTATCTCTCTGATGTATTTCTTTTGGCAAACAGATATCCCCTTTTGAATTTGAGATATTTCCATACCAAGAAAGTATTGCATCTTTCCAAGGTCTGTCATCTCAAATATCTTTTTCAATTCATCTTTTACCTGCTCAATTAATGTGCAACTGCTACCAGTAATCAAAAGATCATCTACATACAATGAGATGATGATCATCTCCTTTTTCTCCTTCAACATCTCCTCCTTATGTACAAGGTTTGCTCATTCACGCTTCTTAAAAATCCAAGCATATTCAAATGTTCATCTATCTTACTATACCAGGCTCTTGGAGCCTGTTTCAAGCTATACAAGGCTTTCTTTAGTAAATATACTTTGTCCTCCTCATCTAAGTGTCCATTCAGAAATGCTGACTTGACATCTAATTGGTAAATCTCCCAGCCTCTATGAACTGCTATTGCAAACAGTAATCTGATGGTTTCATACCTTGCTACTGGAAACGTGTCATTAAAGTATACACTATAAGGTTAGGGAGCTCAGAGTTGTTGCTTGCTGTCTACTTCGCGAGCCTTCACTGCCCCGTTCTGTAACTTCCCTTCTTTCGTCCGTCCACGAGGCTGTAAAAAGAGAGAGAAAGGGGCTGGCCAATACAGAGGCTATTGAAGAGGAGAAAACTACTTTCTGCTTTCTTTTGGTCCATTAGAACAAATTAGAAGCTCAACTCAACATCGTGAGTGTTCGCTCCTTGAAAATGAGTATTTTGAGTCTAAGATCCACTTAGAAGAGCCCCTCTTTGAAGAAACGATGTGCCTCCTCACCATGAGTTTAAGCATGAAGAGTCCCTCCATTGAAAAAAGTTTTGTTCTTGAATAAAGAGCAAGTGGATGTCCTAAATATAGAAGATTACTCAATATCTTGAATGTTCACTCCTTGAAAAATGAGTATTTTGAGTCTAAGATCCACTTAGAAGAGCCCATCTTCAAAGAAACGATGCGCCTCCTCACCATGAGTTTAAGCAATGAAGAGGCTTCCCCCTTGAAAAATATTTTGTTTTTGAATAAAGATCAAGTGGAAGCCCCAGATATAGAAGATTTGAAGCTCAAATCAACATCTTGAGTGTTCACTCCTTGAAAAATGAATATTTTGAGGACAGAATCTACTCAAGAGATTCCCTTTTTAAATAAAAGAGGCATCCACCGACAATAAGTGCTGGTGATAAAGATAAACACCCATGGATATCAAGAGAAATCTCTGAAGAAGAGATCATCTGGACTAAAATCACCATTATGTAACAACTCCTCCAAATGTAATGGAGTACACGTAACCCCTTTAAATTAGGGGCCTATGAAAAAGAAGGCCATAAGTGAATGAATTCCTAAAAATGGGATGCCCCCTGAAAAGGAACCATTAATCGAATAACCCTTAAAAAATGGGAGGCCTCTGAAGAAAAGACTATGAAGGAGAACCCCTAAACAAGGGGACAAGTTTGAAGAATTAAGATGCCTCATTTTTGAAACATGGGACTTCGCATCTACCCAAATGTTTCATCTATTTTCAAAGGATTCATCTTTGTAGCAATACTCTAACTCTACAACCATGTTTTTTTTAAAAGTGTAGACTCCTCATATTAGCTGTTCAATAGCCCTTCCGCCATGTAATGCCTCATCCTGGCCTATGCCTAAGTGCCTCCCACATGTGATAAGTAAAAATCCACAAATTGAAGGAGAACAATGTAAAAGAAAAGAAAGTGACTAAAAGCAAACAAAAAAGTGAAATTGGGGACTAAAGTATGGGAGTGTTAAAAGTGGAAGGTCTTTGGAAGCGCTGTGCGTGGTGGTTGATCAGCCGTGCACGACATTGTACGTCCCGATCTGAGGGGCATTATGTTTTTCTTTTTTTTTTTTTTGTGTCGGTGTGAGGATGACTGGATGGCGATGACGTCATGGTGATGGAGGTGTTGTTGGTGTTGATAATGGTAGTGGCACCGCTTAGAGTGGAGTGGTGGTGGTGCAGTGGTTGTGGTTGCGTAGTGGTTGTGGTGGTGGTGGTGATGATGATGTTAGCTACGGTATTTGAGATGATGACTTGCTGTTGGAAGGTGGTGGTGGTGGTGGCTTCGGCCACCATGCTGTTGGTGGCAGTAGTGAGGTGGTGGTCACAGATTATTTGGTTGTTTGTGACATTTAAATTTATTAATCTGTGTTAAATAAACAATGTGTGACCAATGAAAAAGATAAATTGTAGCCAAAAAATAATGTGTTACCTAAAAAATTGTTAATTTATGACCGATAATTTGATAATTTGTGACTGTCTAATAAGTCATGACTTATAATATTTATGATTTGTGATCGATAAAAAAATTGTGACGTATAAATTTTTTATTTGTGACTGATTAGATTTTGAATTGTGACCTTAAAATGAGTTGTGACCAATAAAATTTGTAATTCGTGATCAATGAATAATATGTGACTTATTAATTTGATAATTTTGTGACCGATGAATAAATTCAGACGTATAAATTTTTGATTTATAACCAATGAATAAATTGTGACATATAAATTTTTTGAATTGTGACTATAAAATTTGTTATTTGTGAACAATGAATAATAGGTGACTTATTAATTTGATAGATTTGTGATCGATGAATAAATTGTAATCTATAATTGTGACCAATTAATTTATAATTTGTGACCAAATTATATGGAATTATGACATTAATATATTCAATTAATATAATGTATGTTTAATTAATTAATTTATAAATAAAATTTAAAAAAAATTTATATATATATATATATATATATCAGCCACATGCCTCCACATTGTGGTCCAATCAAAATTTCAGATGCAAGTCCATTGAGACACATTTTACGCCAACCCATTTAATCTAATATTTCTCTCTAAAGTTTCATTTTTTTCAAGTAATGAAAGCTATTCCTTGAGTCAAATTTATTTGTACAGCCTATATCAATTTCGTCTCTGTACTTTGGATTTTGTCATTTTTTCATTATTTTGCATTATTTTCTCTAATTCTTTATCAAACATAAAGTTTACCTATAAAATGAAATATAACATAAATTATGTAGAATTTTATCGAAATGATAATAAAATATCATCATTTCGAGGCCTCGAATAAATGTAGAAACTACACTCATCACACCCCCAAACTTGAATCTTTATTTGTCCTCAAACAAAACTAAAGTCTAATAAATACACAATGTTAATTACCTAATTGATGGCCAATCAATCAAGTAAAGTAAAAAGATTTAGTCAGCTAACCGGCTCTTTATCTCATGATTGAAATCATAATATCAAATCTGTTTACAGCTTCAAAATCACAATACAGAAATTAAAATCTACTTTTCCAATGTAAAATCGATGTTTGTGTGTGAAGAATTAAGCATGGTATTATGAATTCATAACTTGTTTCAATTCTCAACCCTCAATGGTCAAATATGTTCTTTTATTACTCATAAGATTCACACACACCTAAACTTATTCTTTTCTCTCTTTCCAAGTGTGTGAATTAAGGTTGAATTTTTATACTATCCTCACCTCTCTAGTTTAAGTAAATCTCACTAATTGTAAATCAATATGTCAATAAACAATGATTCTCTATTAAATTTGATTGCTTTAATCTCTAGAACTTAATTAGGCTAATAATCCATTATCAAAAGTCAGATTTTCTTAAACAAGTGTTTGGGAGATAATAAAGGCATTTGGTGTATCTTCTATTTTTTATGAACCTACTTTTTCTAATTTTGTTTTTCATCTTTTTTATTTCAACAATTTTTTTCTTTATTTGAAGCATTCTATTCCTTAACTTTTCTAAATGACCCATGTAAAAAACTTTCGACCGATAACTCTGAAGTTAGATGACCACATGGCACCAGGTTTTAAAAACCCTTACATGCTTAATTGTTCGAGTCATAAAGGCTACGAAAAGAAATTTTCAAATAAAATAATTTTTATGCCTTAATTAGTGCAATGCCCATCATTAAATATCAATTCAAGTAAAATGACATCTAACTTTAGATTTTCACACAATTGCATCCTATTAACCTTAGGCAATCTACACAAGATATTTAATTTCACAAGTGGAATCCTCATTTATCTCAACATCTTCCTACAATAGTGAAATATCCCCCAAATTATTCTAAATTTGGTCAAATGATGTAAATTTTAGTGGTTTTGGGTTTAGCATCAATGATCCGCTATTTCAACATATCTAATTATGAAATCAACTCATACCTATATAATGCTTAACTTAATTCACGTGCTCAATATATATCAAATTTCATATGAAAAAGTAAAAATTAATCTAAGCACGCAACTTATTCACCATCCATAGATCAATTCATGATTCAATACATATTTCATTACCAGTCAGGCCAACTAACTCACATAAACACACAAAAATAAAATATATTTGAATTTTTTTCAAAAAATAATTCATGTTTTGACTAAAACAGTAAAAGCATGCAAAAAACACATAGAAACAAAAGAAAACTCATGTTTTTCACCCCAAACTTAAATCAGACATTGTCCTCAATGTCTTAAATCCTAAATTCAGATATAAAGGGGTGGGAAAGAAAATGAAGAAAAAGACTCTTCTGATATGGCTTGTAATCCAATGGCTAACTTCATATTGTTCCCGTTAGCTCCTTGGTCTTCGTTGGTTTAAGTGTTCCGCGATATCATGTTCATGTGCAATACAGTCAAATAAATCATTAAAATTAAATAATTGAAACAAGTGTTCCTTAGTTCAACATCTAATAAACCACTAACATATCGAAGACCTAAGGAGAAACAGAGTATGGATGATGAGTCCCTAAAATTGAATAATAAAAAACTAATTTAAATTATCTTAAATTATTTTAAATCTAAAAATGCAAAATAAATTAAAAGGATAGAAGTATTGGGTTGCCTCCCAACAAGCGCTTGTTTAAAGTCTTTAACTTGACTCATGTTGTTTTCTAGCTCTTCATGCTGGCTTGAAAAGAGAATTTTCAGCCCTGCATTTTAGACACTGGTTGCGCTTCTTCGGTTCATCCTTGACTTTCTACACAATCATATTTCCATTGTTGTCCCTACCAACAATTCTTCCTGCATCTGGTTTCCTGATGTGGCTCTCACAGTGATCCACTCGTTGACAATATTCAAAGTATGAAGTTTGCTTGAATGGATTTTCCATACTGAAGCTCTACTACTTATCCTCCATCCTCATGATTATCTCATTTGTGTCAAAATCCAGTAAGGCTCGGCTTGTAGACAAGAATGGCCTTCCCAGGATTATTGGCATCTAATATGCCTCTTCGATATTCAAGATGATGAAGTCTGCTGGAAATATAAACTCCTCTATTTTGATGAGCATGTCTTCGACTATTCCGTAGGGGTACTTCGATATTCGGTCTGCCAACTAAAGGATGATAGAAGCAGCTTTAGAATTTCCCAATCCAAGTTTCCTATAAAGAATGGAATTAGATTAATCTTGCTCCTGAATTCTTTAGATATTGCTATCGTTTCGTGCTCGGGCAACTTTCTCTTTTTGGTTAATATCTCCTTCAAAAACATGGAAGAATTTGAGATTTGAAGGATCGCCTCAATGAGTGGGATGTTGACATGCAAATTTTTGAGGACTTCCAGTAATTTAATAACTGCCTCTCCAATTTAGTGTTGTGCAACTTTTGACGAGAAGGGATCAGAGATGTGAGTGAAGTGCCGGAACTGTTATATTGAGTTGTAGGCTGTCTGAGACTAATTGTTGATCTTTCTCTGTTGCTTCTTCGGACCGCTCTACCTGTTCCTTGCCCTTAGTAGATATTTTAGTGTTCTCTGTCTCCTTTATCTCTGCAGTGATTTCTGGCAATTGAACAATGCTCCTAGTAGTAATGGCCTAACATGTCCCGTTGTTGGTTGCCGTCGAAGTCCTTGGGGAAATGGAATGGGTGGTGTGAGTGAATGATGGGAGCTCAATAGTTGCATAATTCACCCTCAACTGCTAATACCTGCTCCCGTGGGTTCTTCTCTGTGTCACTCGACAAGGTGCCTTGTTGTTGGCTATTGCAGCTGCTATCTGTCCCACCCGATGTTCTAGATTCTTAATAGAAGCCTGTTGATTTTACATCGCTGTCTCAGTCTTGGTGATGTACTTGACAAGTAAATCCTCCAAGGATTGCTTATTTTCTTGTTGCTGAATCACTGGTGGATTGCCCCTCATCTGATTTACTTTTTCTGAATTATCCGCCCATGCGTAGTTGGGATGCTTGTTCAAACCGGGATGGTAGTTGTATGGGTAAGGTCCATTTTGTCTCTGATAGTTCTGCACATAACGACATCTGTTGGCCAACCCATATGAGTGGAAGCAAAAAGGCAGCTTGCAGTGATGTGATCTGCCCCCACAACCTGTACAAACTGGAGCTAGATGTTGTACCATGTGCACAGATTGAGTTAACTTATTAAGCTTCAATGTTAGTGCTTCAACTTGTGCTCCCAATACTATTACTGAGTCCACATTGTTTATTTCAGCTACTCTTCTAGGAACTTTCTTATCAGATAGCCAGTTGGCTTGATTCTTCACAATTCTTTTAAGAAAATTATGGGCTTCCTCCACCTCCATTACACAAATTTATCCACCCGCACAAGCATCTACAATGTTACGGAACTCATAGCGTAGTCCATTGTAGAACAGATATATTTGAGCAAGTCTAGAAATATCAAGATTCAGACACTTCCTAAACGTGCTCTTGATTCGGTTTCATGCCTCTGGATATGTCTCAAGGTCCCTCTGCCTGAATATATATATTTATTTCTGATGTGGTGGACTCGAGATGGTAGAAAGGATTTCATGGTAAATTTTTGTACCGTGTCATTCCACAATACAATACTCCTAGGAGGTTGTGATATCATCCATATTTTCGCACCCTCCTTTAAAGTGTGAGGTAATAGACTTATTCAAATGCATCATGTAACATCCCACCATGGCTAATTACGTCACATAGCATGGTAAAAGCTTGAATGTGTTCATGTGGATTTTCCGTAACTTTCTCGCTAACCTGATATCTTGATGATTCTGAAAGAGATTTATAACATATGGTCGAATGTGGAAGTTAGCTTGTCTAAAGGGCGGATAGATGATATGAGGTTGAATCGGTGCCGGTGGTAGATTCACATAATCCCCAACCAATATAGGCTGAGCCGGAGGTGGTTGTTGAACCGAAAATGCTACATTCTGTAATGCATTCTGAATCTGATCCTGGTTCTCAGCCATTACCCTAGTTCTTCTTTGTTATCTTCGGTGATAATTGAAAGTCCTTTCGATCTTGGGATCTACATGTATCCCAATCACGTTAAGATCTTGTATAAACTGGTGAAAACCTATAAAGAGTAAAAGAAGAAGAAATCAGGTATCACAATTAAAACCTAAAAGACCAAAAAGAGAAAGAAAAATAAAAAATTCGAACTAAATAGAAACTACGAAACTAAAATTAAATCCGTTATTCCTCGACAACGGCGCCAAAAACTTGTTTGCATGAAACCCGCAAGAGTACGGGATCGTTGTACAAGTAATAAGATTTGTGAGTAAAGAGTATTGTTCCCACGAGAAATAAGGCCTAATTTGTTGTTCAATAGTTTTTATCAAATTCTAAGTGTAGTAACAAAAGAGAAATGTGTTTTGTTGTTTATACTAATTTCTACTCTAAAGAAGCAAATAAATATGACGTTTTATCTAGGTGAATGCTTGTATTGGAATCTTGAATCCTCCAATTACTATTTAATTCAATTCTTAATTCGTAATTTAGTAAATTCATGCATTCAAGACGACCCGATCCTATTCCTATTCATATTCCTATTCCTACTCCGAATTCATAAGAAAAACATGCATTGATTCACAGATTTATCACACGTGATTGCACATGCTATAAATATTATTCTTAATACATATTGTTCATGTGTTGATTTTGTCGTGTTCTAGATTTATTGTGAGTATTCCTACACTACAACAAGCAACTTATTATCTAATTGGTGATCAAGCAATTAAATAGGTCAATGGAAATGCAAAATCAATCAAGAAAAATCAAGAAATACAAAACTAATTGTCTCGAATTAAAATAAACAAACAATATGTTTCATCATGTATCCAATACAATTGAAACTATCCTAGCATATTGTCAAAATTAAACACATAAAAGTGGAACGACATCACCTATAAATTGACATAACGTGATTAATTCTCAAATTTCTTGCACAAGTCGTTGATGAATTATGTACAAGAATGTCGAATTAATACTTCAATTATAATGATGTCTACCTGCGTGTCTGTTGTCTCTTCGTTCTCCTTTTCTTTTTTGTGTACATATATATTCTATTTTTAGTAGCCAATTGTATATATGTCTCCCCCTCTTGCAGTCAGCAATTATGTGTGAATATATATAATCTATCTACTGCCACCCACTTTCTTCTCTCTATTTCCTTCTTACTGCCAGCTCCTGGTAATCTCTCCCTCATTTCTCTTTTTTTTCTCCATGTTTTCTGTGCATCTACTATGTATATATAATATAGCCGCCCACTTCTCTTTTTTTGGTTTCTGTGTGTGGGTGTGTGTGTGTGTTTCAACTGTCGCCTAATTTTCTGCCCTATTTTCTATTGTGTAATCTGCCTTTTTTCCAGCTGCCCAATCTGTGTGTAATATATATCTATATATATATATATATATATATATATATATATATATATATATATATATATATATATATATATTACACATTTAAGGCTCATTTAACTCCAACACATTTAATGTAATATTTCTCTCTAAGGTTTCATTTTTTCCGAGTAATGAAAGCTAGTCCTTGAATCAAATTTATTTGTGCAGCCCATTTCAATTTTGTCCCCATACTTTGGATTTTGTATTATTTTCTCCAATTTTTCATCAAACATAAAGTTTTACCTACAAAATGAAATATAACATAAATTATGTAGAATTTTATTCAAATGACAATAAAATATCATCATTTCAGGCCTCGAATAAGTGTAGAAACTACAATTATTACTCACCACCCTCTAGTAAATGGACAAGTAGAGGCTGTCAACAAAACTATCAAGTATACGTTGAAAAGAAAGCTTGACGCCTCCAAGGAAGCATGGGTGGATGAATTATCAGAAGTATTGTGGGCAATCCGGACTACAAGTCGAACCCCGACAAGAGAAACCCCATTCTCAATTGCTTACGGTGTAGAAGCGATGAGCCCGGTAGAAGTCGGGTTGCCCTCTCCCCGTCAATTGCAATTCAACGAAATATCCAATGAAGAGTTGAGAAGATATGAGCTTAAGTTCTTCGATGAAAGGAGGGATGAATCCCAAGCAAAACTAGCCACATATCAAAGGAAGATGGCTCGTTACTACAATGCTAAAGGTAAGAAAAGGTTCTTCCAGGTAAATGACCTCGAGTTTCGAAGAGTCTTCTTATCCTCCAAGGAGCCAAGGGCAGGCACATTAGGTCCGAATTGGGAAGGACCATATCGCATCAAAGAAGATATGTGACCCGTACTTATTGGATAGATGACCTGAATGGGAAAGTGCAATCTCACCTGTGGAATATAGAACATCTTAAAATAAACTACCACTAATCGGGTTGCGGCTGAAGGAACTTGCCCAGCCTTTGTAAATATTTTGAAGTAATTCAATAAAAGTATGTTTTGTCTAGCATGCCTAACAAACAAGCCTCCCATACGTCATGGGATAAGCCTCCACATAGATGAACAATCTACTATGTGAGGAAGTGTGGACGTATCGAAGAGAGGATCGGATCACAAAAGGGATTACCTCATTGACCCTCCAAGGCGTACAACACAAGCCACAAAAGTGAACCTTAGGGGAGAAGCCTCCACATGGATGAACCATCCACTATGTGGGAAAGCGTGGACGCCTCGAATGAAAGGATCGGATCCCAAAAGGGATTACCACCCTCCAAGGCGTACAACACAAGCCACCCATGACGAAGCTTAACGTCATGGAAGACGCCTCCACATAGACAAAGTGTTGGCAAAGAAAACTTCTACTAAGGATAAAGAATATGTGAGATTAACAAAAGTTCTTTGCAAAATAGTGTTCTTGATAAATTAGATGAAATATGTTTGATTGATCAAGAAACTCTTTGTAATAAATGAAGTAGAATGTAGAATCAAGTAAACTCAATGATTTTCAATAATAAGCTCTCTAAATATCTCTTGTAAATTATTGAAAATTGAATGCAAAAGAGATGGATATTTATAGAGCAAAATGGACACTCTTAGTCACTTTCAGTTGACCAATTTCGGTTGACCGAAAGTGTATAGCCGTTGAGAAATCAAATCGTTGGAATTTCGGTTAACCAATTCTGCATTTTCGATCGACTGAAAGTTGACTTTCGATTGACCAAAAGTTGACCTTTTTTTTGGAAATTTCTTTTTATATCAAAATATTCATTTTTCCAAAATCTATTTCATACTATGAATCAAAAGCATTTTTGTGTAAATGATAGATTATGAAAATAATTTGAGTTTTATACACTTGCTAAAGATTGACGAGTTAATACATTTACATATAAATGTATAATGTCTAATCGTCTTGACTTGTCGCTCTCTATACTTGTATCTTGATTTGCATTTTTTGCGAGTTTTTAAGTTCAAATTCGATCGTCGCATGCAAATCGCTATCATCTCGAATGATTTGACTTGAATGTTTAACTTTCATTTTGTTCTTCATTTCGAGTCCGATTTATATCTTGATAGCTTTGAAAGCTTAATCACTCAAATTCAAATGTTAGTAAATAAAATGGCTTGTTTATTATAATCAAAACATTAAGGTTATAATGTACCATGGGTCAACAATGCTCCCTAAAGAAATTGCTCAACAGATTTTTAACAATTCTTCAGCCAACATGTGTCCAATTGCTTTGTAACAGTATTAAACCAGAAAGTATTATCACAGATAAACAATATTTTAATTTTATTTAATACTGTGTATCAAACATGTACGGACATTTCAGAATCCAGTAATCCGATCTACTATTCTTAATACATTGTCTAGTCTGTAAAATGTGCTTGGCTTATTTGAAGTTACTAGTAATGGTAAGTGGTAACCAAGTTACATTATAGTACGTGGAATACTTTGCTTTATTGAAGAATGGGGATGTCTGCCTGTCTCTTCAATAAATTCACAAGAATTTTAATTAAATCTGCAATAAATGGGCTCCCTGTCTAAATGATTTTTCTCTGACCAAAAGTATATGAGAAACAAAATAATTATAAAATATCCACACAAATGTGGTTATACGATATTAAAAAGGAATTGATAGGATTGCAATAGAATCTCTGTAGGATCGTATAGATTCCTGTACAATCATACTAGGAACGCTAATATGACCGTAATAAGAAAAAATATTAGTGAAAGATTTGAAAATCAACGATGTTTGTTTGTTTCGATACAAGGTATGGAGTTGATGTTCTTAAAATCATAATACTATGATTGTTTGATTGTTTCCATTTAGTGTAGGGAATCGATATTTGAAAGGAAGAGAACGTAAGTACAATAGTCAAATAATTCAAGTACTTGGTGATTTTCGATGTACTCATTGAACTCACTCAATAAAAGCTCTATATTTGAATATATGATAGAATCGTAAATATAAAATTTGAACCTAATTGAAATGCATACATTTGTACGAATGTGTAATTTGCTCATCTCCTTTTTCATCTCACTTACTTTTCATGCCAATTTAAATGAGACATTCTATCAAGAGAATCCAATATTTAGAAGGGATTTATCTAATCATTCAAACTCTGTTTAGGATGAGGGTGGCTAGCTACATCTTCCCGCCACCCACCCCCAATTAGTCCATAAATTTATATTAGAAGTGACTAAAGTTTTGCTGGGAAAATGCCCCAAAAAGTGATTAGGAATAAACCTTTCTTCTAAAGAAAATTAAAAGCCAAACATATGGAAAGTGCTAACTTTAGAACAGTGACAACTTGCTTATCTGGACACCTACTCTGGTAATGCCTATGAATGACTAATGTTCTATGGTATCAGTTAAACATCATGTATTCATATCTTTGGACTAGGAGGAAGAATTTGGGTGTCAAAAATGAGTTTTTGAGGTCCGAAAGCAATTTTTGGATCCGTTTGGCAAATTTTATGGAAGTATTTTTGCCCATTAGAAGAGTTTTTAGAAAAATCTGGTTCAATTTGGCTTCCTCTAAAAGCACTTCTAGAATGTAAAGTGTTTTTAAAAATTAATTTTCAAACAAAAATTGAGATAACTTCTTTCAAAACCTCTTCTACGGAAAGTAAAAATCAAAACAAAGGTCATGCCAAACAGTCATATTCTTGTCATTTTCACACACAAGTTAGTTTTGATTTTTCTTCACCAAATGAAGAATTTTAAATTTCGTTCATGATAATTAAACATAAGGCCATACCGACCTCGTACCTAGTGTTTTCAAACATTGGACGAGTAAATATTTCAGGATAAAACTGTTTATCAACAAAAAATTTCCATCAATAAATTGTAAAGGTGAAATCTATCGGTAAATTATTGAAGGTTAATAATAAAATTATTATATTGGTAATTATCAATGAATTGATCTAGCAATGGTACTTTCAACAGCTACGCATGATACATTTTTCATTTCTAGATATTAGAATAGAATTTTCATTTCTAGATATTAGAATCGAGAATCGAGCAAAACCGAATGATTCTTGGTTATAGTACCAGAAATAGTTTAAAATTTAGGAATGACCAGATCAAAATTGGCGATTATGTTCCACGGTCCCCAGGTATTTTTTCGCTCCCAGATAGGCCATGGTTTAGCGTGTCCATGGACTGAATAGTGTGCTTACCAAAGGTTGGGGAGTTATCCAATTGTGTTAAGACTCTTAGAAAAGTTGATCGTAAACATATGTGGTTCTTTCCTCCATTTGACTTTGTTTTGCTATGTTTCCCATTTCGAAATTTTCTACCATAAAATGAAATTTGTTGATGTCATAATTATTTTTTAAATAATTTATTTTTACTGAAATTTTAATTGTTATATTATATAATTTTTTTTATTGTCATAACATGAATTAATGAGCAAAGCTATTTAGCTATGACGTCGGTCTATGCAATCGATAATTCTGCTCAAACGGGGAATTCAAACAGTTTGGGGCAGAGCCAGAAAAATACGTTAAGATGGGCTGAAATTTAATTTTTTTTTTTCAATGAATTCATACCATAAAATATACTCTATAGCACTTGAATTTTTTTTTTCAATGAACTGTTGTATCCTCTTCAATTTCAACAGAATGCATACTTGTGGTAGATTCATCTACCTTTTTAAAGAAGGAGAACAATGTTTTCTTTTTCTTGGCACCAGATTGAAGATTTTTCATTTTTAACTGTAGTGAAGTTGGTCTACTGAAATAATTGATGGATGAAGTCATATTCAATTAGATAAAAAAATATAAAAAACGTAAAATGATATTCACGAAACTATTAAACGTGGAATTGTATTTTTGCAATTTCACATAATTTTCCTTGTACATCATACAAAAATTAAAAATTAAACTCAATACCATGAAATTAAATTCACGCAATTTGCAATTTTAATTTAGCAGTCACAACATTAAGATTAAATTGTTGCTTTAACTTTTAAGCCTTTGGCAAAAATAATTGAACTTTTAACTTTACCTGTAGGAGTAGGTAAGGGTTTTTAATTACGTGGGTTAGGGAATTGGGATGGAACTTGTTCAATTCAAAGGAGATAAATTGGTATGTTGGCTAATTACAAATATTAGATTTAAACTTGATCCATTTAAGCTGGGCTAAAGTGGGTATATATTGAATAGGGAAGAATACATAAATAAGGTGTTTACTTACACATTTCAAAAATGCCAAAAACATGTTCTACATTTCAAAAATCAGGTTTCTTTTAAATTTTAATTATGAAATAATAATTATTAAATTAATTTATAATTAATATTTAATTCAACTATAAAATAATTAACCCACCCCCACCTCCACCACCCCTATAACTCCGGGACTATTCCGGCCGACCGTTCCGGTCACCACTCTTTTCCGGCGGCCGTTTCGGCGACTTTTCCGATTCCGACGAAAATATTAAGGTCACAAATCTATACAATTTGGTCACAATTTAAAATTTTTTAGGTCACAATTCAAAATTTTCGTAGGTCACAATTCGTTCATCGGTCACAATTTAAAAATTTAAAAGTCACAATTTATTAATCGGTCACAAATCACAAAATTTATAAGTCACAATACTTATTTAGTTCACAATTTATCAATTTATTGGTCACAATTAATAATTTTTAGGTCACAAATTAATAATTTTTAGGTCACAATTAATAATTTTTAATTCACATAGTCAAAAATTTAGGTCACAGTTAAATACTTGATCACAAATAACCAAATACTTGGTCACAGACCACCAACAATATCCACTACCGTCGCCGCCCCGGCACCAAAACCTCCACAACCTCACCGGCACAAAATCGCCACCATCTCACCGGCAACCAGTACCAACACCACCATCGAAACAACCAATACCCCACACAAAGCACCACTACCACCACCGTCGCATCCAACCACACAAAACCGCCGCCGCCGGATGGCTATCAATAGATCTGTGCACCAAAATATCAAAAGCCACAAAAAATTACAGTGGATCTGTGCAAAAAAACTACAATGCCACCGACGGAAATTACCTTCGGCGTCGCGAAACGCAGCAGCGACGTCAGCAGCGTCGCGACATCGCTGCTGCGAGATCTGTGAACGGCGCGACGCGAACTGCAGCAGCGTCGCGACGTCGCTGCTGCAGTTCGCTGCTGCGATCTCCGACCGGTGGACGTGAACAGAGCGACATCAACAGATCTGGAAGTGAAAAAGGGCAGGCGACGCTGCTGAAAAACAAAACAACAGATCCGAATGGCGGGGAGGAGAGAACGGCGATGGGCAGGGGAGGAGAGAACGGCGGTCGGTGGGCAGGGGAGGAAAGAATGGCGGTGGACTGAGATATGGGTGAAGAACAATGGAGGAATGGCGAGAGAAGACGGCGGCTCCGGCTCCGGCTCCGGCTCCGACGTCGGCGTCGGCGTCGGCGTCGTGTCGCAGAGAGAGAGACGGGGAGGAAGAAGGGGGTGTGAGATAAGGATTTTAGGGTTTGAGTTGAGATAGATATAAATTAATTTATTGTTAAAAAAAATTTTTTAATTATTAATTAAAACCTGATTTTTGAAAAGTGGAACTTGAATCAGGATTTTTGAAAATGAAAATCTAAAAACAGGTTTTTTCAATGAACTGCTGTATCCTCTTCAATTTCAACAGAATGCATACTTGTGGTAGATTCATCTACCTTTTTAAAGAAGGAGAACAATGTTTTCTTTTTCTTGACACCAGATTGAAGATTTTTCATTTTTAACTGTAGTGAAGTTGGTCTACTGAAATAATTGATGGATGAAGTCATGTTCAATTAGATTAAAAAATATAAAAAACGTAAAATGATATTCACGAAACTATTAAACGTGGAATTGTATTTTTGCAATTTCACATAATTTTCCTTGTACATCATACAAAAATTAAAAATTAAACTCAATACCATGAAATTAAATTCACGCAATTTGCAATTTTAATTTAGCAGTCACAACATTAAGATTAAATTGTTGCTTTAACTTTTAAGCCTTTGGCAAAAATAATTGAACTTTTAACTTTACCTGTAGGAGTAGGTAAGGGTTTTTAATTACGTGGGTTAGGGAATTGGGATGGAACTTGTTCAATTCAAAGGAGATAAATTGGTATGTTGGCTAATTACAAATATTAGATTTAAACTTGATCCATTTAAACTGGGCTAAAGTGGGTATATATTGAATATGATAGCTAGTGGTCTAACTTTAAATTTGGGCCGAGCTATAATTCTTTTTTCAAAAAACTTACAAACAAAATTTCATTCTAGGCTGAGGCTGCACTGGCTACCCCCTACATCCACCCATGCAAACAGGAACCCTGTCAATCTGATTTGGCAGGGTTTCATTGGATATTTTTTCTTTTTAAAAAAAAAAAAAATGGCCAATCTATGTTTGCCACGTGTGTCTGTCATTTTTTTCCTGTTTGAATTCCCTGTTCGTGTAGTGTTGTTCCTATGCAATAGTGCTCGCTACCACATTTTTAAATGAAGTTAGGATCCATTTTTATACATTGGACAATGTGATAGTGACTTCATTGTTACATAGACGGGTACTTACCATTAAAATTAAATAGCATACAATATCCAATTGGAATCCATATATCAAATCGTTCTACACTAATCATAGAGCTTAAATCTAGACGATCAAGCATGGATCTTCAAGAGGATCATGCCCTCAAGTCATATTTGTCAATGCCACGATCGATCAATGCACCTAGAAATCTATAATAGGAAAAAAAAAAATTCTGGGTAATTGATGGTGCTTAACTGCTTATTCCTAAAACTAAACTGGCGGTAGAAGAATTTTGGAGAAAAGTGGAGTCCCTTTCTTAAAAGATTATATATATAGTGCAGCTAAGCTAAGCTTTATTTCTTGCTGCTTTTCTTTGTCAATGACATAATAAACACTTTGGGAATCTATCAAGGGAAAAAATCTGTCTCAGTAGAAAAGTACCAAGTTATTTTAAAATGTTCTCGAATTGAATAAGTTCTTTCTATATTAGTAAACAAGATATTATGGTTCATTTGACATGGCTTTTATATTTCTGTTTTTCAAATTAAAAAGTCACTGTCGAACATATTTTAAGAATTTTTTTTAAAAGAAAGCTAGTCAAAGTAGATGTCGTCCTATGTTGTGTAAAATTAAAAATCTTGGATGAAAATTTGCAATATAGTCTATGTTATTATTTTACCAACAACTCACCTTATTTTCTTAAAGAGTAATGCTATTCATCCCCACTAGGATTACAAACACAGTTTAGGTGGCGTTGATGTGACATTAAATGATAGGTGAAATTAAATAATTCATTTACTTTCACGTTTCATTTAACCTATCATTTAGAGTTACATAAAATGTGTTTGTAACCCCACCGGAAATGAATAACATTACTCTTTCTTAAAATAAAAATCAATTGATTCACCTGTTTTGTTTGACTAGCAGGAAATCATTTTCAAGAATCTACAGAGATCTTTGAGTTGAATTTCATTAATTTGTACAGAGTTTTAGGTTCCACAAAGAATATATTGAAATTCGAGGAAATAGACTCCTCAAAAATTTTGGACATACTAGAACCAGGGGCGGAGCCAAGGGGGGGCCCCCCCCCCCCCCCCCCCCCCATTTTTGACCAAATTTTTTTTTTTTGTAATTACCACTTTCAACTCATTTTTCACATCGAAAACATTGGAATTTGAATATGGCTATTTCTAGAAGAATTGTATCCCTTCGAGTTAGCTTTCCAATAGAGTTTAAATCATCACAATCGGATGTCGGTAGAGAAAGTTATGTTGAAAATATTGACGACTGCGCAACCCTCGCTCGACTTTCGCTAGAGACTCGCTCGAGCGACCAATGCAGTAACTTTTCGCCCGAGTTTTGCCCGATTATAATGTAGTTATATAACGTTATCAAAGTATGAATTTGCTAAATTAAAGATTAGTACTTTCTTTTATACGTTTCTTGATTTTTTTGTTAATAATGTATCACAAAAAAAATTCTGGGGCACTACCCCCGAACCCCGTGGGCCCCCACCACTTCACCTCTACCTCTAGGCCCCCCCTATGTTCAAAGTCTGGCTCTGCCCCTGACTAGAACTATACGACAATTTCATGCATTTACTTTGTCTCGTTTATGCTTTCAGTTATCTGCGGTTTATGTATATTCTGTAAATGCTATGGTATATGTTTGATTACCATTGATTTTGGTTTTGAGCCTATTGAACTCTATCATTGTTCTAGATATATCTGTTGAATTCGGTTAGCCTCATTTTAGAGTCTATATTATGTTGTATTCATTCCTAACATCTGGTATCAGAGCTAGCTTTAGGTCTAGGGTTTCGTTTATCCTTTACTGATTGGGGTCTTCTGTTTTGGTACAGTGGTTTATCTGTATACACCTTCTAAGGTTTAAACAGAAACCTCCACTGCTTTGGCATTCTAGTGATTTAATTCTATACTGATTCCTTTGATTTTGTGTTGTGCATATTGTTGACTGAGATTGGGTGATTCTGGTGAACTGTGGCTAGCTTGCTCGATTGAGGAACTGGTGGTATATGTTATTGTTTTTCAACAGTGGTTTAGTAAGATTAGTCCAAACTCTCCGATAGGTTAAGTTTGGTATTTTTTACTAGTTTGTGCATGATTGCTTGGTTACTTATTTGTGAATTCTTTTGATTGAATTCTTATGATTAATTTGTAACCTGAAAAGTATGCTTATCTGCATCATATACCTATGCATTGCCTAAGTTTGAATCACACTTGCACACATATCATATAGAAGTTTCGTAATTGGATTGTTTCATTGTTGTGCTTCATTTCTGAATATTAGTTTTAACTCTGCATTCATACTGTGTGTTGATCATCTGGAAAAGATTCAAAATCTTTTTTGTTATGTCCATGAGTACGTGCCGCTCTTTTACAGAATCTGGAATAAGGTTGAAGGTCGAATTATCGCAATTCGATGGAAATGGGGGACTACTCAATTTGGAAACAGAAAATGAGGGACATTTTGGTCCAACGGAGAGTTGCTAAAGCTCTCGATGATCCTTCTACTTTTTCTGATGAGTTAAAAGCTAAACCTTTTGAAATTGAAGAAATGAATGAAATTGCATATAGTTCTATAATTTTGCACTTATCTGATAACATTGTTAGACAAGATGTTAGTGCTAAAGATCCTAGGACTTTATGGACTACCTTAGATGCCTTATTCTTGACTAAGACTTTGCTTAACAAGATATATTTGTTAGAAAAATTGTTTTGTTTTAAGATGGACCCAGGGAATGATATAGAAGGGAATTTAAGCGATTATAGCATAATTGTTAAGAGTTTAGCTCATAATGATAAGAAGTTTGATGATGAGGACTTAGCTGTCATACTGTTGTATGCACTTCCCGAATCGTATAAAGAAATCAGAAATACCATAAAATATGGTAGGGATACTCTGTCGCAGACTATTGTAATAGATGCATTGAAGTTGAGAGAACTAGAATTGAAAAGAGACAACAAAACAAATATGAGAGAAGAAAGCCTATTTGTTAGGGGAAGAAATGAAAAGAGGGAATTTAACTTTCAGAACAAAAATGGGAGGGGAAAATTTAAAATGAGATCAAAATCTAAAGATAAAAGTGGTAAGAAATGTTATAACTATGGAAATTTAGGACATTTCAAGACAGACTGCTTTGACTGGAAAAGGAAACAAAGAGACTTAAACAATACTGATCAAAACAATGCTGCCGTTGTATCTGAATTCGATAGTCTACACGTCCTGAATGTGTCCGAGGTCAGGGGCGGAAGCAGATCTTAAAAGTTAGGGGGGTCCAATCGAACTTGTAAAGAAGTTGGGAGAAATTTTACAATCGAAAATTTACGTCCAAAAAAATCATACCCCATGTAATTTTACATCCGAAAATTTACATAAGATATGACTTTTTCGGATGTAAAATTTCGAAAAATTTTGATGTCATATTCCATATAAAATTTACTAATAAAATGATGAAAATTATATTGAAAAATTTGTATCGCAAAAATAATAAATATTAATGAAATAATTGAATTTTTTTTTAAAAAAATGCGAGTTAGACGTCTTTTTTTAAGAATCACGTTTAACGTATTTTTAATTATTTTCGATATTTGTTCGGACTATTCGATATGCCCATTATATAGTTCTCGAAATAAGTTTTGAGATGACATAAGCAATTTGTAGATTCAATTAGCGTACGATTCTCGAAATTTTTTTAAAATTAGCATGTTGTCGAAATTCAAATTTATTGTGATTTTGTCCGTTTGGTGGAGATTAAAATCAAATTTTTAATAAATTTTGATAAAAGTTAAACAGTTATGGATTCTATGAAATATGTTATTAAAATTAATTATTAACTTTGATTTAGATTAAAATTTAGATTTGAATCGATACCAAACACAATTTTATATAAAAAAAATTCTCAAAATTGGGGCAGGGGGCCCAGGACCCCCTAGGTCCGCCCATGTACGAGGGGGAATTTAATAAAGATTGGATCCTAGACATGGGGTGCACCTTTCACATGTGCCCTGAAAGGTCTTAGTTCTATAACAATAGAGAAGCTGAACCTAGGAAGGTCTACATGGGAGACAACAATTCTCAGAATGTGGTTGGAGTTGGTGACATAGTCATCATGATGTATGATGGGGTTGTCAGGCAACTCAGTGAGGTTAGATATGTCCCTAATTTAAAGAGGAACCTCATTTCTTTAGGTACTCTTGAAGATGAGGGATATACATTTAAATCAAATAACAACGTTCTGAAAATTTTTAAGGGATCTTTGATAGTTATGAAAGAACCCAAGAGGAATGGGCTGTACTATCTAGAGGGCAAAATTGAAACAACACTTGATTTAAGTCTACTTGCAGTTAGTAAAGACAAAACTGAATTTTGGCATAACAGAATGGGTAACATTGGGTTTAAAGGGCTAAAATCTTTAAGTAATCAAAAATTACTTGGAAAAGTTGACATTAAAACTATGAATTTTTATGAAACTTGTGTTTTGAGTAAGTCTCACAAGGTTAGCTTTGAAGCTGGCTCTCATAGGACTAGCAGTCCATTGGACTATATTCATGCAGATCTATAGTGTCCTGAGAAGCATTCCACATTTGGTGGAAGTAAGTACTTCTTATTCTTAGTAGATGATTACTCAAGAAAAGTTTGGATTTATCCTTTAAAGGCTAAGTTGGAAACTTTTGGGAAATTTAGAATTTGGCTTAAGTCTGTTGAAAATCAGTTAGACAAGAAACTTAAAATATTAAGAACTGATAATGGGCTTGAATTCTGTAATTTCGAATTTGACAACTTCTGTAAATAGAAAGGGATAACAAGACACAGAACGGTTAAATACACACCTAAATAGAATGGGTCACTGAGAGCATGAATAGGATCATAATGAACAATGTTAGGTGTATGTTGATTAACACTGGCCTTGCCAAAGGTTTTTGGGCTGAAGCTGCAAGTACTGCAGCTTATCTGATTAATAGGTCACCATCCAGCAGTATAGGGTTTAAGACCCCACAGGAGTTGTGGATGGGGGAGCCTCCAAATCTGAGTCTCCTAAGGGTGTTTGGATATGCTGCATTTGCACATCAATCTGAAGGAAAACTTGAGCCTAGGGCTGTCAAGTGTGTGATGTTAGGGTATCCCGAAGGTGTGAAGGGCTATAGGTTATGGGTTTTAGGGGTTCAAGGCATTAAGATTATTAACAGCAGGAATGTAGTCTTTAATGAATCTGAAATGTCATGTCTAAAATAGAAAACTGATGAAGCTAACAAATCTGAAATTGAGAGGAGTGTTAGACTGAGGTGAAGCTGACTAAGCTTGATTCACCTATACCTGGGAATAATGAAAATGACCCTACACATCATGAACCTGAAAATGAAACTGAACCTGAAACTGAGCCTAAAGTGGTGACTGAAGTTCAAGATAACAATGAACCTGTTGAAGTTAAACATTTTAATGATCAGCGACCTAATCAGGATTATCAGCTTACTAGGGATAGGGCTAGAAGGCAGATCAGGCCTAATCTTAGATATGAATCCCTAAATTTGACTGAGTTTGCCTTAATTTCAGGTGAAGCCCTTGAACAGATAGAACCTACTACTTAAGAAGAAGCTATTAATGGAAATTATTCTGAAAACTGGATAAAACTATGCAGGAAGAAATGAAATCTTTGAGTGATAATAAAACCTGGAAACTTGTTAAGAAACCTAAAGATCAAAAATTGGTTCCATGTAAGTGGATCTACAAGTTAAAAGAAGATTTGAGCCCTAATAATCCTGTGAGGTATAAGACGAGATTAGTGGCTAAAGGTTATACTCAAAGAAGGGTGTGGACTATAATGAGATATTTTCACCCGTGTTTAAGTACAATAATCAGATTGATGTTGGCTCTTGTTGTTCAATTGGGAACTTGAACAACTCGATATAAAAACTGCATTTTTACATGGAGAGTTGGAAGAGGATATCTTCATGAGCCAACCACAAGTGTTTGTGGCTAGAGGCAAGTTTGATTATGTGTGCAAGTTAGAGAAATCTTTGTACGGGCTGAAACAGAGCCCAAGATAATGGTACAAGATGTTTGATGCCTATGTACTGAAGATATGGTTTAAAAGACGTGAATTTGATGCTTGCTTGTATTTTAATGACATAAAGAGTGGTTGTGAAGTCTACTTGCTGTTGTCGATGATATGCTGTTAGCTAGACCTAGTAAGTCTCAAATTAAAGAACTGAAAGATATTTTAAAATCAGAATTTGACATGAAAGATTTAGGGAATGATAGAAAGATTCTAGGGATGGTGATAACAAGGGATGTAACTAAGAATAGGTTAACGGTTTCACAAGAAGCTTATTTGAACAAAGTTGTAACTAAATTTGGAATGAAAGACAGTAAAATTGTGAATGTGCCTCTTGCTAGTCATATGAATTTTTTACATGATTATTCGCCTAAATCTGAATCTGAATTGAAAGAGATGGAAAATAATCCTTATGCTAATGCCATAGGTTCTGTCATGTTTTCTACGATTACTACCAGACCTGATCTTGCATTTTCCATCAGTCTCCTAAGTAGATTTATGTCCAATCCTGGTAAGCCGCATTGGGCTGGTATGAAATGGCTATTGAGGTATTTGGTTGGGACTTTAAATCTAGGCTGTGTATGAGAAAAGATCTGAGAAGTTGACTCTTAAAGGTTATGTTGATTCTGACTTTGCTGGTGATAAAGACAGTAGGAAATCAACTACAACATACTTCTTTACCCTAGGTGATAACTGCATAACTTGAAAATCTCAGCTGCAACCTTTAGTGACCTTGTCTAGTACTGAAGCTGAATATGTTTCCATAACTGAAGCGGTTAAGGAATGTATTTAGTTAAAGGGAATCTTAAAAGAATTGAACTTTATGCATGATACACCTATTATGTTTACCGATAGTCAAAGTGCATTGTCACTTAGTAAGACCTTGTTTATCATGAGAGATCTAAACATATTGAGGTGAAGTATCATTTCATTCGTGAGAAACTATCTCAAGGTGAAGTCGAACTTGTTAAAATTCATACTAATAGGAATCCCTCTGATGTGGGAACAAAAATTCTGCCTGTAAGAAAATTTAAATTATGCTTATCTTTGTTGCATATTGATACTGGTTAATTTTTCTTACAGATAATGGGCGATGATGATGAACAGTCCTTCCATGTGCAAGTTCGCAATTGGGAGAGTGTGTTACGAGAACCAAGGTGAAGAAAGTGGGCTTAGGTAGAATAATATATTCACCAAGGTAAAATTTACTCACATCCTTGGAGTGAAGATTTTCCATTTCAAAATCCAGCCTTGGATTTACCGAGAGGCTAATTTCATAGACAGGAACTGCAGAAATTTTAGTCCCCAACACCATTAGCCCAACAAAAGTTGACATCTAAAACAAACATCGTATACTACCAGCTTTTAATGTATTCTAATTTATACCTCAACTTGGCGTTGTAGCAACTGAACATAGTTAATGATTTCATCAAGCATTAGAGCCTTTCCAGTCACCTAAAACGTGAATTTTTCAAGGAAACATTACTGATGGACTTGATATAGTAATTCAACAAATTGAATATTTGAAATTAGCAAGCAATGCTGCAAACCTTATTGCAGCCTGGTACGATATCCTGGAGAAGCTTCATTCTTTCGCTGATTTTCTCTCGTCGAACCTAATCAAATGATAATGAAGAACATCACAACATAGTGATCAACAACAAACTAAGCATTGTTCTCAATAATTTTAGGATCAGCGACATGATTTCGGTACTACGTCTACCAGAACATCTAATCTTGACAGCTGCCATTACAATATGGCGATCGCATTATATGATTCAATGTATTATTGAAGAAATTGTCTAAAATACATACTCTTTCTGCTAAACTGTGGCTGTCGGTGGCTTGACCCCTTCTTGCTCTGACATGAATGCCTTTGGTGGCTCGGGGGGCTTTTGATTAGCCTTTTGTTTCTCACTTTCATCCTCAGCACCATTTAGATTCCGCTTAGCTTGCTCCTCCGTTTTAACATCATCATTTTCATTTTTGCTAATTTCTTGAGGCTTTGATGTCTTCGTATTTGGATTGTTGTAATCTTCAAATCCCTGAAATGAAAGTCTAATTACTGCGTTTTCTATTATTTCACACTTCAAATATATTGACAAAATATCTATACCTTAGCTGAAGTTGATGTATCTTCCTTGGCTTTTCCTTTAGAAGCAGCTTTTCTTTTCCTGGAATTGAGTTCATTTGGGGTTTTTGAACCTAATTCTCCACTTGGGATTTGCTCAGAAACAGAGGATTCCTCATTAGAATTGGCACCTGCCCCTGATAATTTACTCCATTTCTTATCAACCACCCCATTAAGAGACCTCAATTCCATCTGTGATTGATTCAAATTCTTGTTTTCCACAGGAGATCCAGCTTGTTTAAGAGAAGGACTACTCGAAACTCGGGTTAAATTCCCATTCCACATAGCATTATTTGATTCAAATGGACTTGTTCTACCATTGAAACTCCGGCTGCCAAAGCACGAAAACTTGGCTGCCCTCTCCACGAAACCTGGATCACAGGAAAGTGCAGGCAGAGGAGGAGTCGGAGGCAGTGAATTCCCCAAATGGCGCGCGCTAATTTGATCAAGAATCGGGAAATGCAGCTTAGGGGTAGAGTTTGAGGGCGTACTATAGCAAGTATTGTTGGTACTATTAGCATTAGTAGCCGCCGCCATGGCGGCAGTGGCGGTGGTTGCAGTCGTTGGAAACCCGCCGGAATTCCCAATACCCAACTTCATCAACCCCCGGAGGGCAAAATCATTTGAAAACCTTGAATTGGAGCTTAAAACTGGTTCAAAATGTGTAAGTTGATCTGTACAAGTCTTGTCCCAGTTGGCGTCAAGAAAAGATTGCATTGCAGTGAAATTCAGTCCATTCCAAGTGGTTCCAAACTGCGATGGCGAATCACAGCTTTCAGAAATCACTCTATCCATCAGGAATGAAAATCCAGATGAAATTCAACAAAAAAAGTGATTTTTTTTTCAGGAATGAGCAGGAAGAATTATGATATTCTTAATGCATATATAGACAGAACAGCAATGCAGGAATTGCAGGGACAAATGGTGAAGGGAAAATATTGTGTTTGGGCAAGAAAATGAAAACTAAGAGAGGGGGAAGGAAAGGAAAGAGGAAGGAAAATTGAAGGGCATGTATGAAGTTATATAGAGAAATTTTTGTTTCTTTTGCCCATAATTTATTCAAATAATCGATTTTTGGTACTCGAATTTCACATTCTTTTACTTTATTTTAATTCCCAATTTGCCTGTAAATTAAAGGGTTGTATTATAATTAACAATGATTGAGTCCGCAGAAGTTGTCTGTTAAAGTCAAAGAATAATCAAATTAAGTTTAAGTAAATTGTTAGAGGGTTAATTTTCAATTATTTTTGGTGTTTGCTTTATGAACCCATTTGCACTTACTTTGTCAGAAAAAGTTTAATGAAGCCCTCCATCTTTTTGAAATGGTTAATTTGGTCCTTACTTCCATAAATTCCAGTTGAACTCGAGAATTTTTTTTACCACAATTTTTGGATAATGAATGTTATTGAATATGTAACGTCAAAAATTGAGGTAAAAAAATGGAGAATTTTGCAACATATCCACACACTAAAACTATATGAAACGTTGACCATTCAACCCGTTGTAGAAGAGTTCAATTTGCATTCAATTCTGAAATCCATGTTGAGGACACCTTCTAAGCAGGTCTTTAAATCTCTCCCACGCTTCATAAAATGGTTCGAAGTCGGATTGTCTAAATCGACCAATTTCACTTCGCAAATGAGCTGCCTCGGAGGGTGGAAAAAAATTTGTTAAAAATTTCTGAGCTAACCCTTCCCAAATCGTGATGGAACCATATGGTAGTGACTGGAACCAAGCTTTGACTTTATCTCTTAAGGAAAAGGAAAATAAGTGGAGTCTGATAGCGTCTTCAATAACACCATTTATCTTGTCTGTATCACAGATTTCGAGAAAGGAACCAAGATGAGCATTTGGGTCTTCTGTCAAAGCTCCTCCAAACTGGTTCTATTGTACCATGTGTATCAGTCTCGGCTTCAGCTCGAAATTATTTGCAGCAATAGTTAGGCGTGCAATACCGGAATAGTTGTCATTAACAACTGGTCTGGCGTAGTCCCGAATGGCCCATTGTTGATTATTTTCATTTGCTACTCCATTTTCCTGTTCTGTCATTGCTTCACACTCGTCCATCTATTTGCCTCTTAGATGGCAAAATGTGCGTTCTGATTCAGGATCAACAGGTAATAATTCCAAATCCCTTGCTCTTCGCATATACTGATGAAATTAACAAACCAAGAAACTATCAAAAATACAAATAAAATTAAAAAACAAAATTAAAAATATAAATTTAAATAAAAGCTAATTGGTAATAATATTAGTAAAAATCAAATAAAACAATCCCCGGCAACAACGCCAAAAATTTGTCACCCGTTTTCTATAACGTGAATTTATGCCGCAAGTGTACGGTGTCAAGTTTTGTAATATAATGATTGAGTTAAGAGTGTCGAACTCACGGAGATTGTAATTCAATTTCAACCAAGTACTATAATTGTATAACTTCTATTTTATTTAGACAAATGATAAATGGTTGAATGATTGTTTTAAACTAATTAAAAGTAATATGCAACAACAAAATTGTAGAATATAAAATTATCAAAATGAGAAAGCCTAGGGAATGATCTCACCAACTTTCAATTATGATTCAATGACATCAAATTATTCCAATTAATTTTCTCATATTTAAACGCAAGAATCCAATTGTATTTTTCTCCCCTCTCGAGTGCCGGCTAGAAATTAATCCTAGAATTCAATCACAATATCTCTATTCCGAATTAAAGCCTAGAATTTATCAAAGTCCCGATTCTTTTGTAGAGTAAGCTTCACAGATTTTACACTTTCTCTCGAAACCCATAAAACCTACGTTATGTCAATCTGATAATACGCCTAAATTCCCCTCTCTCGAGTGCCAGAATTAACTAGCATCTATTCATTCAATTATTGATCGGGTAATTGAAAACATTATAATCATAACACAATTAAATATAAGTGAGAAATTTGAAAAGAAATAATTTATGTATTCATCAATCCATAATCTCAAGTTGGCTACATCAAACCCGAGCTAAATTGTCTAGCTCTTGAAATAGAACATGAAATCCATACAATTTATAATGGAAAACATAAAAGAAAAGGTAAGAAGGAACTCTTTTGAAGTGCTAATCGATGACCCTTTCTTCACTTGATTTCTTCAATTCATTCTTGTTGTTGTCCTTGGAAATTCAATTTTTTTGTATCTTTCTCTCCTCCTTCCAACCTCTAAAATTAGGTCTTTATGGTGGTATTTATAGTGTCTACAAATTGCAAGACGGAATAAGGTTGGACCAAGCCGAAAATCTTTTAAAATTTCTAATTTTCCTTTTTCTCGGGTTGCGGGGCCTAGGCGCCCGATTGTGGTAAAAATGGCAATTGCACATTTTTTCAATATTTTTGTCAAACTTTTTATTCCGATATCCGATTGAAGTGATTCAAGATGCAATGGAAAGATAACTCATCGGGCTATAACTTTGATTCAGACAACATCATCCAATTCGATTTTTTACCATGTCAAAAGTGAGTCTCAATATGAGACTAAGAATCCGGAGCAAAACTTTTTCGGTTGGAATTTGATGTGTGATCACTCTTTGGTTATTTTTTATCCCTTTGATATCTTTCTCCATTCAATTGACCATTAACACTCTCAAATCTTCATCATGAGGTTCGGCGCAACTTTTGAGTATTTACACTTTAGTCCCCGAACTTTGAATCTCTCACAATTTAGCCATTTCTCCAACTTTGTCAACTTTTGCTTATTTTCTTCAATTTCATCAACTTACTTTACAACATCAAAACACACACAAAAATAATATAAAACCCTCTCAAGGGTAACAAAATAACGAATTAAGTGATATAAATATCGTGAGTATGGAGCACTCATCAATGTACACCTATTCTATGGTTTGCTTTTAACAACCATTTTTCATAAGCTACTCATGTGGTTATATTTCTCTGACAAGTAAAACATTAAGTGAGTCATAACCCAAGGCAAACAAAGCACTGGAGAGTTTTCCCAAGTTACTAAAGAAAGTATATTCTCATTCTAATTCTTCTCAAAGTAATTGGAAAAGACAGCTCGGAACTGAAACTTGAAGACCACATACATAATTAATTCAATTGGGCTGACTTCTTGTAATTATTCAATAATCATGCTAAGAACAAGAATCACATATATCAATTGATAGTTCGAAATTTATACATGCGGAAGACATTTTGTGTGTGTGTGAATATTACCAGCTCGATCTTCATCTCCTTGCTCCTAAAAATAATCGACCGTCAACGGGCGAGCCAAGAACATATAGAGAGGAGATGAGACATAGCCATTATATAGGAAATCATAAAATTGGCCCATCACCGACTCTAACCCTAATTAGGGTTTACTTAATTTCGGCCCACATACTTAAAATTATCACATTATAAATAATAAAGCATGTAAGGTGTATAGCGGCTCCGGTGATCATTAACATATTAGGTCTAATCACAGTATCATTACAAATCATACATCTAACCCATAAAATTCGCAATCAAATGGAAGCCCACATAATCGGATTATTCTAACATTCTCCCACTTGGGCAAACATTTGATTGCTATAGAATAAAACTTTTAACCTCCGGATCAGACTACATAGGTGGCCACACAAGTATAACTGCAATGATAACACCTTACACAACATGCTCCGGTCCAACAAAAATGTTAATATCGAACATGGAAGTCGTTACACCAATCAAACAATGTAAGACCACTCCACAGCTACAAATGCCAACATCCTTATCGACATGGATCTCCATCCTCCAACCAATGTGATAGTATGCAGTATGAATTTAGCACCAAATGTGATAAAAATTGTGCTAATTCAAATCGATCCTCAAAATGCTTTTAATAAAAATGAAACCACATGTCTCTAAAAGAGACTCATCTTATGTCTTTAATTGTCTTATCTCGAGATCAAAATAATATCATAATAAAAAACATAAGTCAAATGCATGCTCAAAATAATTTATGGATAAGGGACGACATATTTTATTATTGAAAGGGGTTGTACCCAAAAATATATGGGTTGCCTTACATAAATAACTCTTACTAACCAAAAACATCAAAAGTTTCCACAATACCCATATAAGCAACATGTGTCGTAAAAACTTTAGGAATGAGTCCCTTAGTCAAAAGATCTACAATAATCGCCTCTGTATTGATATGCTCTATATTCGTCTGCCATTCCTTGACTTTGTCTCTAACCACCAAATATTTGATGTCATGTGTTTTGATCCACTGGAATTTTATTGTTTCTTGAGAAGAACACCGGTGCGCTATTCTACAATAAATAGTGATTGGCCTCGAGATGGAGCCAACAACTTTCAGCCAGAATAAAATTCTTTAACCAAATGGCTTGAATTGTAACTCCACAATATGCCACAAATTCAGTATGCATAGTAGAAGATATCACTAGAGTCTGCTTAACATTTTTCCACGAAATAGAACTACCAGCCAACATGAAAATATAACTTGAGATTGATTTCAAATCATCTTGACATCCAGCAAAATCAGAATTTGAGTAGCCTATCACCTCAAGGTGATTTCAATGCTGAAAAGTGAGCATGTAACTTTCACGATTTTCTTTAAGTAACCAATGCTCTTGCCCTATATTCGACTGAAACTGTAACGATCCAAGTCCTACTTAACGGGCTGTCCCAACCGTTAGATCGATGACGTACTGTCCTCACAATGCCAACACGAATCTTTTCAGCGTGCTTTATCCTCACTCGCACGCTCCCCAATAAAACTTCATAGGGGTCACCCATTATAGAATTGCTCCAAGCCAAGCATACTTAAGTGTAGCGTTTCTAACGATGGACTTTCAAAAAAGAAGGTGTACCTTGTTGGTATGAGTAGTACCTATCAAATCTTTTAAACTTTCCTGATCTGGGTATTACAATCACCCCCCATTAGACTCGTGACGTCCTCGTCGCGCTTGATATATCTGAGAATCTGTTGCCAGGTGTTGGGATTCTAGAGGTGGCTCCTATGGGTTCAAGAGGTGGCTCCCGCCCTATGGTGTAGCACTTTGTCCCACATAGCACTTAGTTCCCGATTTTCGACTGGCAATCGGGCTCTGATACCATTTGTAACGACCCGGGTCCCACTTAACAAGCTGTCCCTGCCGTTAGATCGACGACGTATTGTCCTCACAATACCACACGAGTCTTTTCAGCATGCTTTATCTTCACTCACACGCTCCCCAAGAAAACTTCTCAGGGGGTCACCCATCATAGAATTGCTCCAAGTCAAACACGCATAACTGTAGAGTTTCTAATGATGGAGGTCTTGGGTTCGAATCCTTGGGGACGCGTCAGAAAGCCGTGAGGGGATAAGTGGGCAGAAGCCCACTTCAGAGCGGACAGTACGTAAGATAATGGCTCCGATGAGAGGCCGGGTCGTTACAGAAACCTACTGAGCCAAATCACTGCTTGCAAGTAAAATGTCATCAACATGCAAATAAAATTTCTCCCATTGATTTTAAGATAAATATATTGATTGACTGTATTTTCAGCAAAAACAAGAGAAGTCACAACCTCGTCAAACTTCAAATACCACTGTCGTGATGCCTGCTTGAGGACATATAAGGGTTTATTTAACCTGCATACCAAGTTTTCTTTTCACTTCACAACAAAACCTTCAGTTTGTCTCATGTAAATCCTTTTCGAAAGATCTCCATTTAGAAAAAGGTTTCACTATAATTAATGTCCTCTAGTTGAGTGAACCATTTTGTAACCAATCACGCCTTTTTTAGTTCAATATTCCCTTTTGAGTCCAATTTGTTTTTCAAGATCCACTTGTTGTCTATGGCTTTAGCATCCATAGAAAGTTCAACGGGTTCCCAAACTTTATTTTGTTCTATAGAATTTATTTCATCATCCATAGTATTTATCCATTTATGCGATTCAAGACTTGTCAATGCTTGATTAAAAGTAACAGGGTCAACAATATGCCCTACATTAAAATCACTCAAGTGGAACCTTTCCGAGTTGATTTAGTCAACTTTCTTCTTATATAATCCACACAAGTGTCAAAATTAGAGAAGTCGAGAGATGAGGTATCTCAATTTTAACCAATCTCTCCATCCTATCCTTTGAAATGCAACCCAACCTCTTATGCCACAACATGGATGATGATTCACGAATTAGAGACCTTTTCTTTGACACATTTGCAACACAAGAGACTTCACCAAAAGAAGCAAAAGACAATTTATATAAACTATCACATAAGAGGTCATTTCCAATTAAACAAGAATCATAAAATAATTCAACCATTTTATTACCAAAATTAAAGGAAAAACCAGAAGTATCAAGTTTCGATATAGAAATTAAATTTCATCTTATTTGCGGTAAAAAAACAGTATTCTCTAAAATAAGAGAAAAAACAGACTCCAAAAATAATTTCACTACTCCTATAAACTCAACCTTCACTTGAACTTCATTCCTAACACACATGTTTACTTCATTTTCACTTGCCCTCTGTTTGCTCGTGAACCCCTATAGAGCTCTTCTTCTTCTCCAACCAAGTCTTAAATTTAAAACAATCTTTCTGCCAATGACCCTTCTTCTCGCAGAGCTTGCATTGATCATTTTTCTTTATCGCTCCTTCGGGACCACCAGAAGTTTGACCTTCAAAATTTTTGTTCTGCTAATTACGGTGTGACTTGTCACCTTTGTGGAATTCAGACTTATGGTTATGAAAAGACCCATTGTTCTATGGTGGCTAAAAAGCTAATTGCATAGTTTCGACATTTCACTCTGGACTAAAAATGAATTAGCCGAGTGCAATTCGTACAGTAAGGGTCTTCATGCCCTGTTTACGGCTGTATCTGCAGAAGAATTTAGGAGAGTGTCGATGTGTGATACTATGAAAGAAATATGGGATATCTTAGAGACCACACACGAGGGAACTAAAACTGTTAAGAACTCCAAACTGCAGATATTAACCTCTAGGTTTGAAGAGATTAGAATGGTAGACGATGAATCGTTCAATGAATTCTATGCGAACCTGAATGAGATAGTGAACTCGAGTTTCAACTTAGGTGAGAGGATTTTAGAGACTAAAATTATTAGAAAAGTCCTTAGATCCTTACCGAAGATGTTTAGACTTAAGAATACTCTGATCAAAGAGAATAAGGACTTCGATACTGTTAAGATAGAAGAGCTCGTAGGATGACTCCAAACCTATTAACTCAATATATCTCAGCTAATAAAGGTTAAATCTATAGCAATGAACACCATTAGGGAAGAGAGAGTGAGTCTACTGATGTGAGACCTTTAGGGACAATGAACTTCCCTATTTTGTTATACAATTTCAAAAAGCCACGAGGAAGAGGAAAAAACCTCAAGGGAGGAAAAATACTGACCCTAGTAAATTTCCAAGAGATAAGCGAGATAAGAATACCTCTAGGACTTCAAGTAAGAAAACCCATTTGTGAGATGCCATGAGTGTAAGGGTTTTGGTCACTATAGGAATTAATGTCCTAATCTGAATAAAAATCAAAATAAAGGAAGAGAAAAGGCATTAGACGAGACTCTAAGTGATGAAGAATCGAATTCTAGTGATTAGAGTGATACTTCTGGCGATGAGGATGAGCAAAAGTTTATAGCGTTCGCGTCTAGAACCAAGACTGAATCTAATAAAGAAAGCGAGAAAGTGGAGAGTGAAGAACTTAATGAGAATTCTGAGGATGAGACATATATTCATGAGACTTACCGACAACTGTTCAAGAAAAATCTTAAAATCAAGAAGGTCAATATAGTTATACTTAAAAATGTTAATAGGCTTGAGAGAGAGAGAGAGACTCTCAACTGACCTTCAGGACTCTACCTAAAAATTGAGTGAGTTGAAACTTGTTAATGAAAACTTGGAAACTAAAGTTAAAACCTTAACAAGTGATTTAGAAAAATCTAATGCTCAACTCCAGTCCTTCATGAGCGATACTCAGAAACTCAATCATCTGTTAGGGATGAACAAGCCTGCTAAAAATAGGCAGGGTCTAGGATATGTTCAAAATGGTAATAACAATACTATGAGTACATCCAAGACCACATTTGTTTCGGCCACCAACGCCAAAGTTAGGTATGCTGTTAATCCTGCACCCAAGAGTAAGAACGTTATAGGATCGAGGCCTACTAGACAAGAGGATCAATCGTCCTATAAATCAATGCCAACCGCTACGTAGGTTTATTCCCAAATGTCATCGTTACGGTGTACTGGGACACGTAAGGGTTGAGTGTCGTAAACTTGCGCTGAGAAGTAGAAGTTAGGATACCACTAGCAAGGTTAACTTTCTCGCGAATCAAGTTAGCCACTTAACTAAGATGATAACTCAGTTAACTCGAATTACCTTTACTTCTGAGAAGGTTTAAGTTAAAAAGAGTGACCTGAGAGGTCTTGAGTTTGATCGCGCTCTTAAGGGCAAGAACGTCTATGTACCTCATTGATTAGATACTTAAGTACATGCATGTGCATTTGATTTTCTAGGTAGGAATCTCTTGCATATTTTCATTTTTTTGTGACTTACATGTTTTTTTGTGTGCATGGTGCATTCTTTTTTCAAAAAAAATAAAAACAAGAAAAAAATGGAAAGTTGAAAAGGAAAATTTTTAGAAAATCGAGAAAACTAATGGGAAGTGTTTTACAGCATGATATATAGTACTTGAATTTATGTGTTGTGATCAAGAATGGGTCTAATTGATGAGCTGTAGCATAATTTTCATCTCTGGCTTAGGTTATTGTGGAGCATTTAGTACAAGTGTCTTCATGTACCGTTTGCACTGCACACACTATGATATTGTTGGTAAGACTCAACTGCATGTGTGAGATTTGGGATGATAGACACGTGTTAGTAAAACGACTTTGAACATAAATTGACCATATTTTTTAGACCTAAGCTCTAGTTTTTCTCCGATAATTAAAGTTCAATATCTTATGTTCTTTTTCGAAACATATTTGACTCGAGCAATTAAGTTTGAGGGGTTTCTCATAACCTGTTGTCTATGGTCAGGACTTGGGTTAATCGACCTAAAGCTCGTTGCTTAATGGAAAAATACATGAACTTAAGATATAAAAAATTTGATGAGCTTAAAAATCATGAAAAATTAAAAATTAAAAAAATGCAAAAAGTCAGGGGGAGAAAAAAATCTATCGATAAATAAGCTTTTATTTGAAGGCCCTAATGTGTTTTAACTTATTTGACTTTCATAAGTAGAAGAATATATTTATTAGCAGTGATGATTAGCATGTCATTTCTCACAAAATCAAAGTTTGGAGTCCTACTTGCAAAAGATTAGTGACACTTTCTCTTTACACACATGAGTCGCTTATAAAATTTAATCCATGTTAACTTAAACTGAGAATGTGGGAAGACTTACTAGTCATTTGGTTATGCCTATGCATGCTATCGATTGTAGATTTTGAGTAATTGTATATTGATGTTGAATGGAAGATGTTTTTGAATGATCCCTTGTCAGTTGTGACAAAAATGGGGAGTGGAATCTAAAATCATCATCATCATCAATCTAGAATCATCATTTTGATTAGAATCATCATTTTGTAGGCACATTTGATTTTTGTAGTTGTGATATTTTCAGTTCAGCTAGATTAAGTTGTGATGTTTCGTGATATCAATGTTTCGTTTTGGTATGTTGGATTACATTGATATTGCATTATAATTTAGCTAGTGATATGATACTGAAAAGTTATAACTGTTTGATTTGCTTTACTGTTTCACATGCATTTTACACTAGATATTTGAGTTGTCTGTTTCAGAAAAAATGGTTTTGACAAAGGAAAAACAATATTCAGGTGAGACAGATGACTTTGGTAGTTTTTATGTTTGAGTCTGTACTTATACTACTACCTTGACTTTAAATGTATTGTTTTGTCACAGAATGTCAAAGGGAAAGTTTGTTAGGTTTTGATAGTTTGTAATGTAATTGACAAGTCTGTGAACAAAATGGGCTAGAATTGAAAAGTTGTAAAAGTCAATGAGTAGGTTGCAATTTACATAATTCAGTTGTATAGGATCTAGGGTTCGAGTATGAAAAGAGGAGGAAAACGACGTCACAATTTCGCTAGACTATCGCCAGAACTTTGCTCGAGCGACAGTAACAAAAACGTTGTCGCTAGACTGTCGCCAGGTCCTCGCTCAAGCGACAGAGTTATCTGAAAAATTTTAATTCGCTATCTCAATACTTTTTATCTTGCCCATTCAACCCTATACCTACACTATAATTTCCAAAACGCCTCCAAACGAAATTTCAAGGTTGAATATTGAGAGAACATTGAGAGCTTTATCTTTTCTTCATCCAATTCACTAAGAGATTTTAACCTTCATTGATTTGGTCAAGTTCTTGGTGGTGAATACATCAAATCCAAATAATCCAAATACCAAATTTTGTTGGAGAACGCGGAGTTCTTCATTGATATACGGGAGATAGACGAATTCTTAAAGCTATGGGTTAAGCAATCCAGGAGGGTTTTAAAAATTGTAGTCAGGGAGTTGGTGTAGGAGCCTGCAATTCAGGAGGCCTATTAGATTGCAGCCAAGGAGTTGTTGCGAGGCACGCAATCCAAGAGGGCTATATAAACTGCAGTCAGCAGGTCAGAAAGTTCTTGTTGTAGTCTTGTCAGCGGACTGTAAGTTCATATTTTTTTTATAGTGGATTTTTGACTAGCGAAGTGTTTGGAGTTTTTACCCAATTGAGGTTTCTCCGTGATCATATTATGTGTTATTTACTGCTTTCCATATATCTGCGATATTCAAACATAGGAAAACTCACGTGATTGATTAACCATCTAGAGATAATTAATAAGTGACTTATTGCTTTTTAATTATTAGTTTTAATTTCGCATAATCACCTATTCACCCCCCCCCCCCCCCCCTCTATGTGTAATTTGGATCGAATATCATAACTTTCAGTATGTGTTTCTTCATCTACATTATCATTAAGCCCCCTGTTTGTCTATCATTAATCCAAAAAAGTGTTTGCTACAGTAAGATTCTCTATCACACATTCACCAAATAAAATATTCTACACACAAACCAATAGAGTTACTTTAATTTTCAGCCACACATTCTCCAAAAAATACTATTCATTACACTAATTTTCTCCCAATAATGGGAGACAAACAAGCTCTAAATCAACTGGATCCGTATTCTCTTGCCCATGTTCATCACCCAAATCATCAAAAATTAGAATGCAATAAGACGACTAAAATTATGGTCTAATGGTGAAGCCAAAGCGACATACAGAGCTGTTTCTAGAGTATTGGAGGCACCAAACACTTCGTCGAACTCGTTAGTCTCCAACAATCTATTATATTGCTTTTGGAATTGGAATTATATAGGAAAGGACTAGAAATAATGCAGAAATAATGTAACTCAAAATCGCACCATAAAAAACTAATCGGTAATATGAAATTGGATTGCAAGACTAATTATATTATAGAAAATTAGAATTGAATTAAAAATTTAGAATGCAAAGAGAATTATGATGTGAAAAAAAAAATGAAGCAAGAGAAGGTATTTATAGGAATAAAAATTCTTTGATATGAGAAAATTTTTGTTTGGTCCGTATAAGAGCCCAAGCGATCTATGGACGGCTAATGAGCAACTTGCCACGCCTAAAAAAGAAAGAATTCCTAGGCAAATTATTGACTAGCGTTGACATTTTCGTAATGGCTAGTTTTTGCCCGTGCATTAATTTGAAGGTTATATTAGGATGTTGAATTCTTATAAAAGGTATGTAAACTTATCTAATGATTGTAAAAAGAAAAGTACATTCATGTTTTCCTTTTCATATAGCAATTGAAGAAAGTATAAATAAATGAAAATAATTTAGACAAAAGTGAAGCTTAAAAAATTGCAATTTGACAACATAAATAAAGAAGAGAAGATGACATTGATATCAATTGCCAAATAGGAATAGATAAGGTTTTGTTGGGTCGACTTCTAACTCAATATGAAGATGCTTCATATCAGTGATTGCCTCAAAACCCCAACTTGCATATGAACCAACATGCTATACCCTTACGTTGTTTTACTTTATTTACACAAGAAATGAATCAAGTTATTATACATAACGAAAAGCATTATCTTGGTCTGACAGTTGAAAGTTGGAGTAAATTTCAATGTAGTCCTGAACTCCAAGTTTCGTTCTTACCAATCCTAGCCCTCTGCCGTCGCTTTAGAAAAGAACATCATCATAAGGGTTTTCTGAGAATGCATTTTCTGTGGAGATAGACTTCATATTAGACACAACGCAAAAGATAATAATCGCCAAAAAAATATAGAAGCCCAGTTGTAAAAAATATAAAAAAAAAAAAGTATAAATAAAACATCAAGGAGCTTAAAATTCAGTTTTTGGATTACTTTTCAGTGCAATTTCAATGATAGCTTCAATTTGTAATACCAACAGCCTATTTAGAAATTATAATTTAGGGGTCACACTTTTTTAATCAACTACACTTTTTATACATCATGGCATGAAATGGTATTATTATGAAAGCCAGGGGATGATCACAAGAAATAAGTTTCCTTTTTGCTTAATAATCGCAACAAATTGTAAACAACCAGATTGCTTTGATACTATTAATACTAAAATTCTATTACTGATATTTCTAAATAATTTATCTTTTTTTTAATTATTTTTCTAGCACTCTACCATTTGCTTCTTCAGCTAGATAGTAATATTCCTTTTATGTAAAAGAAAACTGTGAGAGAGATTTTTTTTTTAAGTGTTTAAATTGGTTTTAGAACTTAAGAAATTAGATTTGAACACATTGTAATATTTATCAATTTATGAGTTAGGCTCAAGCTTTGCTGCACAGTGTAAGTAACAATAAAATATAGAGAAGTACTAAACAACTCGAACTCGACTTATATTAAGTTCCATTGAACTAATTTAAAATTAGCTTGTGAGAAATCAAACCAGAGGCAAACTCAGTTTTAATTCGGTTAAGTTACAAACTCATACCTGTTTGCTTCATCTCAACACAATCACACTCCTTACAAAGTCTAAATTATATATGCCATTAAATTGATTTCTTCTTCTTCTTCTGCATTGTTTCATCAAGCATAACAAGCCACAAGCAATAAAAATTAAAAATTGACTACAGGATCCTGAAGAAGCAATTCTCAACACAATCACCCGATTGAATCAAAATAATAAATCTTAATTAAAGAAAATTAAAAAATAAAGGGATCCCAAAAAGAAGAGAAAACTGACGGACTGTGACAAGTAGATTCTTGATTTTTGGTCAAAACCCGTGAAATTAAATTTTTTACCTTTCATGGGTTTCATTTTCATATTGAACTTGTTAGAATGTAATAATGGTGTTAATGAATAAAGGGTACTCACAAATCGGTAGCGGGAGGCTACAGAAGTAGTGAGTGAGTGGTTTTGAAAACTAATTAGTAGTCTGCAAGTTAATCAGGAACACAAATTGTAAATGAGCATAACATATAATACCAAACAGAGTAAGTGAAACATACCTTAAGAACAAATTGAGGCCCATAATAGGAAATGAACTTCTATTTTTCGAAACAGTGAAATATATGTCATTGTTTGAAAACAGTAGATGAGCAGAATAGCTCTGAAGAGATTAAGCATTCCTAACAATTACCTGTTAGAATGAATTTTTTTTATTAGACGAATACGGAAATATAAATTAGTTATGCAAAAAGTTTACCTTAGCCGGCTCTTCCACTTAACAAATTTGTTCTTTTCAAGAAGGTCAATCTAGGCAACTCAAGTATAATGTTAAATCCTGAACAAATAATGAAGCAAACAGTTTATGCAGCTGGTATTTTTGAAGGAAAAGTATACGAGGGTATCTCATAAATTAATAGAGAAGAATAACAAAATGAGTGCTTCATGGCTATTGTTCGAAGAAATTATTGTGTCGTGAATCATTAGAACATAGTATAGATGGCATACCGTTTCCTGTAGCAATGCTTAAGGGAAGAGATGTGTAACAAATAGAAAACTAATTTGATGCAATCAATGAGTACAGAACATAAAAATAAAAAATAAAAAATGAAGCCACTCTCTTCTTTACTTGGTCAATTGAATTCCAATATATAGACGACTATTTACTTGTATTTGTTTTCTATACAATCCAATTGAAAAATGCTGGATAGAATATAATTAAAATTGTATAAAAGGTTATTATGATGTAACTAAATGTCATAATGTTTTCTATTTCAAACTTACTGTTTTCTGGAAGTTAAATTTTGGTACGCCGCTGCTCATGGTTTTGTTGATTTTATTCATGAGTCTATCCGGAGTCGAAGAATAAAGCACTACAGATAATTTAAGGCTTAGTCATTGGAAACAAAAAGAAAGCCAGCAGAAATGATCCCTAACTAATAGATTTCATTTAAAATTTTCGCGGTCCAAAACTAATATAATTATTGCATCCTATTAAAATGTTATCTTCAATAGCTATCACAAACAAACAAACAAAAAAAAATCCAAGTAGGCAACTTAGAATTCCTACAGTCAAACAAGTATATTAGCTTATACTCTAGATACAGCATGAAATCCTCTTCGAGTTTAATCTTCACCCAAGATAAGCCCGAGCCTACCCAGTTGGCTTGATTATTTTCAACTGATTAGAGATATAGATTCACAAATTCTATGACCTGAAGCATTCTCTAGTACTACAAGAATAATCTTCAATAAATGCTTCTCTTCCCAGAATGTGTATTATTGGACATTAATATTTATAAATCTATTTTGTACTGTGTTTTCTGAAATAAATATTTTTTTAATCTCCGAGAGAACAGATAACCAGTAGTATAACAATTTTCTTAAAACCTTTAAACAAACTCAATACCAAATAAACTAAAAAAATATTCTAACAAATAAATACAATACTGAAGAAATATAAAACCTTAATGAAGACACTGTCCCTGCAGAAAAGCTGGAGTTTTTCCATAGTGGTAGGGTGAAGAGAAACGACGGAATTATTATCGTTGACCGCCTCATCGACAACCAGCCGATTTGCCGCCTTCTTTCTCTCGAGAATCGCCGTTGAATAGTCATTTTTCCCAGCTTTCCTATTTACAGAAAATCGCACAAAAGATCATCAAATTCCGGCGATGCTTTAAGAAATTGAAAAAATAAAAACAAATCACGACGAGGAAGAGTGCGAGTTAACCAAGTCAGAGCTAGTGTCCTAATCTAAGAAACAAGTTATGGGGCCGTGTGTTGGCTAGCTAAATACATAGGTGTAGCCCATTTAAAGAGCACATTTCGTTCAATATTAACTCTAAATTGAGAAGCTTTGCCAGTACATAAATACTGCTCTAACAAGATCATCATGTCTAATCTTTGCTTCTTTTTGAGTCACTTGAGAATCCAGATCAAGTAATCTAGTAGCTACCTGTAAGTGTTATGTCCTAGGTACAATCAACTTTGGACATAAACACTTTGAATATATATATATAATCAATACATATGTATGGCAATATCTATTATTTAATTGAATTAATATTCTAATAAATTATAATAGAATCCGTAGATTCAAGTCTTGGTGATTTGTTAATCACAAGGAGTTGTGATTGTGAGATACAAATTACATATGACTGAATCTTAAATCGTCCATGGTCGAAGTAATAACGAGATACGGATATCGTTATTATGGATAGACTATCGCGTGTGTCATTCTTACTTGTGAAGTAAGTAGCTGATCTCACAAGTTAAAGTGTGGTGACACTTGAATGAACACGTGAATGTTTTGTTATAGAACAAAACATTGGAGACCCGCTGAGAGATTCCACATGGATAACTATCTAAATGTTAGTGGTTAATCTCTAACGTTCGGTAGTGGAATTGGTCATTTGACTTGAGGTCATCATAGTACCTTATATGAGGGCAGTCATCCTTTGGTGGTGTTGGATGTTGCTCTGTCAATGGTCGCTAATACAGCATCGTTCGGGTATGTCAAGAATCATATGAAGGTTGTGAATGATCAATAGAGGATTCGTCACTCTTAGATAGTAAGAGATTATGATCTACATTTTATCCAGTTAAATTAATAATGAAGTCCTTGGCCAAGGTGAACTCATAAGTCGGAAAAAAAAAGTTTTCGACGTACATTGACTTAATAGTGGGATAAAAGATATGATCGATAATTGAGATTGACACATATCCATATCTCATAATTGATCAGATCATATTGACGAAATGATTATAGTTTCACGGTAAACGAACAAGTTTGGTTTTGTCATACTACGTGATATTTCCCGTCACATGTATTGCCCGACACATTGCTAGATGTCAATCTGGGACAACGAAAGTGAATTAGTGATAAATTAAAAAGGGCGTTTTAATTTATTGATTTTGATTAGATCAAAATAATAATTCACATCGTTAGGTATCGTGATCGGGAACCTAATGGGTCACACACAAAAGAGAATCAGAAAAATGAGATTTACCAATTAATTAATTGACAGGTGTTGGATAATTAATTAATTGGATTGTTTATTAATAGGCTCGAATTAATTAATTGGATTAATTAATTCATGGACCGGGTTTAATTAATTTGATTAATAAAATATCGGACCGAGTTTAGTTTCAAGAGGGGCCAAGCCCACTTGGGCTTATATTAATATGATACTAGGGTTTGAAAACTGTAGAGAATTTTATTCTTGCTATCACAAGAAAAGAAACCCTAGCCACCATTCTTGTTCTCTGTGTGGATCATCATTAGAGGCTGAACAATTGGACAGCTTGGATTGCAGATCGTGATCATTGGAGTTCAAGAAAAAGCAAAAGAGTTTGTGGAATTCATCAAAGGTATCATTCTCATCACAGTTTCTATCTAAACACATTGCAGATCCTCGTTTGGGAATTGAAAATTGTTTTAATTCCACTGTGCATGATTAAGTAAATTCCCAACACTACCGAGGTTAGAGAACACTCAAAACATCAAAGGAACATGTAACCAAAATGCAGTTTTCGGAAAATTGAAATACTTGTGAAAATAGAGGTGTTACTGTGATAGATTCCTCCTATAACCAAAAAATTAAAAGTAACTATATCCCAACTAATGAACTTGAAATGTTCGAGTGTAATTCTAATTTAAGCCTAGATCCACTCCATAATCAAACAAATAATGTAAATCAGCCAACAGATCACAATTAAAAATGGCATCAAATGTAGTGCAAGTTTCCAGAACAATATCCATCTACACAATTGACAACCAATGCTCTTCGAGAATCAAGATTAAGAAAAATTACCAAAGTTACGATGCCAAGTGGGTCCGTGCTTCTTGTCAAACATCTTCTTTATGTGCTCTGCAACCTCCTTTTCCACGCTATATACTTCTCAAATGCCTTTACACACACAAGCCAGCATATTAGTTCATAAATTCACATAATATAACAAAATAGGATCTTCGAGAAACGCCGCATCTGAAAAATAAACAACAGAATTAAAGTATTTGGTTCTGTGTTTTTTTTCTTTTCCCTTTAATTTTACTGCGAACATCAAAATAAAAATGCAATTCTAGTCCCTTTGTTTATGTACCGCCGAAAGCCTGTAGAAGATGATGGGTTTTTGGAGTACCAAATAGAAGAACGGGGTTAGAGAAGGGAATGGGATTGCTAGGGTTTCTGATTCGCTTTGGATTGGTTTTGGTAAGAGATGAGGCGGTGGAAAAAAACTGCCTATTTTGTAGGATTAGGATTAGGAAAAAAAATAACTATGAATGATCAAGACACCGTGCGTGCACAGGGAGATCACTTCTCCCCGTGCGAGCACGGGGAGGGGGAAGTGTACCCGTGGGGGAATTTTTTTTTTTTTAAATATTTAAAATTGGGCAAAACAAGAGAATTCCAATTAAACATGCAATTATAACACTTTCTTATTTCAATTAAATAAAATCACAATAGAATTAATAAATGAAATTGTATTTATAATTTGAGTAAAATGTAAATAATAAATGTGAGTAGGTTAAATTTTGGAATTTTTTTTTAATTGGAAGCTGGAAGATTAAAAAAAGAAAAAAGAAACGTCTCCCCGTGCGCGCATGGGAGTTCGTTTCTCCCCGTGCACGCACGGTTCTCTACGGGGAGTTTCGTCCATTTTTTCACTTTTATTTGTTCTTATGTTACAACGATTTTTTTCCCTCTACTTTAATATAAATCCAGGTATATTTTTCGGGGAGTTTGTTTCCGCATAACTCTTCAACTGTAATGCAAGCACTGCATTTTTCTCTGCCTGTGCTGATTTTCTGGTTTCCGTAGACAAAAAGAACTAACACTAAATAACGGGCATTAAAATGAATGCTTCAAGAATATCTTGGTGAGTGGAACATCTACTTAAGAAGATAACTAGCATGCATTTAACCTAATAGAAATATGAACATACAAAAATACGGCTGAATAGAAATGACGAAGGTAGATACAGGTAAGCCAAGCAATCAAAGATTAGGTGACCAGTAATAAAGAAACAAGTGCCGCAGACAATAATATGAAGAAAGCCCGATAAAAAAATTTATAAGCATAATTTCTAACAAAACAATTGTATATAAATACTAAGCATTCAAAACTAATAGAGCGAAACATAACTTTTACGTAAATACTTACAGTGAAAAGTAATAAAGGGTAAGAAAATCTCATATTTGTGTGCTGTAAGACCAGTTTTCTTATTCCTACAAGTTGAAAAGGACGATAATGGAGTAAAATAAATAATTTCAAAATTTCTTATATTTGTAGAAGTTAGAGAAGACGATGATAAATTTTTCTTCCTATATAAATACTTCTCCAACCACCGCCTTTCACTGTCGCCTTCAACCGCCTTTAATGCAAAGGAAAGCATAAGAAAAATGCAGCCATCGCCTTCAACTGGTTCTCTCTTTTAATATAGTAGGGACAAAAATCGAGATACAATGAACAGTAACCGACATGTCAAGATTCAAATGAACAGTAACCGACATATTAAGATTCAAATGAACAGTAACCGACATGTCAAAACTAAACCACCTAAAAAAGAAAAGAAAAAATAACATGTCAATTGATACGTGTGAATAAATTAATTGAAGTGAGCCTCTATTTGGTTAAAATTGAATTTGAAGTCAAATGAAAACGGAAGCAAGACAGGATTTCAATCATCATTAACTAAGGGCATAACAGTACATAACCAATTTAAAATATGGGAGGTATGGCACTATTACATAACCAGTTAAAAAAAACCAGATAAAGTGTGAAAGGTGGGGCACGGATTGAGCAGTGGAATTCGCATCCGCTCTTTTAAAGGAAAGGTAATATAAAACAACCGAAGAGGATTAAAAGAATACAAAAAATTAAAATTTATTTATTACGAGAATAGGAATTGGAGGCATTGGAACTCAAATCATGAAAATAAAATTTTAAATTTACATAAAATCATTTATAATTCTATTATCGAGCCTAGTTCTATGTTATCTTATTTATTGACTTTCCTTCAATTTTCGGGAAAAAAAAAAAAAAAAAATAGGATATGATAAGAATAATATTGAAAGATTGAGCCTTTGTTTTGGCCCCCTCCCACTATTTGAAATTTTAATGGTTGAAATAGTATTTTTTGAAAGTGTTCAGTTAAAAAATAAGAGAAGATTTTGGGATTATGTATAATATTATTTTATTGGAGAATGTATAGTTAAACTTATTTGAAAGTGTTCAGTTAAACTTATAAGTCGGTCATATTTACTTAGTTTTCACTCAATGCTACTTACATAATTTAAACAAAGAAAAAAAATCAAATTATTTAAATGGGAAGATTCAATAGAAATCTATTTCCTCATGATTCGAAAATAATCCATTTCTGTGAACAAATCGAATAAAATTTGTGCCAGAGAGAGAGATTAACTTTAAATAAAGCAATAATGATGTAGTTTAAAGTTATATTAGTCCTTTAATTAAGAGTTTATCTGATAATTTAACATGAAGAAATGGAGGACAAGATCCAAGGAAAAAAAAAGGCACATTATATTGTACCTCTACTCGACTTGTATCAAGTTACTTGGACCAGTTAAGAATCAAGTTGCTTTTTTGTATAACATTTCGACAAACTCACGACTATCTATGGATCCTGTTATACCCAAAAAATATCTCTTATTGGGCTTGGACCTCGGCCCATGAATTAATGTGCCAACTCATTGGTGCTTAGGATAAGATGAGCACCGGTGCTCATTAGATCATTTCAGTATATATATATATATATATATATATATATATATATATATATATATATATATATATATATATATATATATATATATATATATATATGCGATTTATTTCATAATCAAGATGTGTTCTCTAACCATACTATCTTCCCCTCTTGCACTAATATGTTCCTTGTCGACGGTTGACTTGATCGTCGGAGTGCAAACGGTCGCTGAACACTTTTCTCGACCGGCGGCTTTTGCCTTCTAATGGAGTGTTTAGTGTGCAGGTGATGTCCACTTGGAGAGGACATGACGGGGATTCTATTAGCACATGTTTTGGGGTCAATAGATTGGCGCCGCGGGAAACGGTACATTAACCATGTTATATCACAATCAAAAGGCCACCGAAAAATGAAGATTTTCTGGACAGTCTCCCTACCGAAAAAAGCAAAGACGTCAACTAAAGATGAAGGAAGATGGCTACAGAAAGCTGAGCTGAAACAGAATTTTTCGGCAAAAATTAAAGTGGCAAACAGTAACAAAGAACCACAATCACGAAAATTGTAGGAAAGAAAATAAAGAAATCGAAGAAGCCAAACACAAAAAATAGGCAAAAATGCTAATGGTTTCAAGAAGAATGCCATCTCCTTATTCCACTTTGAAAACCAACCCCCATCAAGGTTGACCAAACTCTCGGCAAAAACTATGAAAGTCATCTTCTAGCATCTTGATAAAAGGGAAAGCAACTAAAGAAAAGAGAATAAAAAGGCCACTAGAAACGCATCTGAAAAAAGTCCTCTAGCACATTATTTGAAGAAGAACTAGAGAATGATGAAGAAAAGAGATCTACTGAAAAAGAAAAATAAAAATTTGGAAGCCATTTGGTGAGTTTTTCCAATGTTCCAGCCAAAGCAAAGACGAAACCAACATGGCAACACCAATTGAAATTCAAAGACAAAATGAACAGAAAATCAAGGAAGGCCAAATCTCATATCAAAAGTCCATTTCTCAAGCTGTATTCTTTTGAAAATGGCATAAAGCATCCTTGACTCCATGAATGGGTAAGGGCATGTTTGGCACATATTCTCATTTTCTACAGTAAATCAATTCTCATTTTCAACCACACATTTTTCAATAAAATAATATTTTCCATCACATCAATATTTTTTTCTTCTTTTTCAATCACACATTTCCCATCATATCACTATTCAAAAATCAATTTTCCCCCAAAAATCCTTACCAAACACACTCTAACTTTGTCTCTGGCACAACCATTTTCAGCAGTTTATGTTGCCGCAAAAGATTTCGGCCAGTAAACTCGCTATTTCAATCGACCGTTTCACTTGCTCATGGGTATGGTCCAATGGTCACTACAAATGTATGTCAAACATTAATGTGGAGGTGACTATCTCTTTTTCTCTGCAACTATAGTGCCTAGACTTTTGGTTGGACAGTGTGCTTCCTCTTTGTTCCTGCCTATAGTTATTTATTGGACGGATCAGCCATTGGTTTTAGGGAAAAAATCACAAATCAAGTGTATAGTTTACACCAATTCAAAAATCAGGTTTATAGTTTGAAAATTCAAAAATCAAGTATTAGATAATTAATTAAAAATATTTATTAATTAGGTTACAATTATACAATTAATAGTCACATATATATATAATTATAAGTCACAATTTATTTATTGGTCACATATTATCAAATTAATTAGTCACTGATGATTTCGAGGTCACAAATTCAAAAATTTACAAGTCATGGTTAATTTCATTGGTCACATATTTTCAAATTTGTTGGTCACATATTATTTTTCAATCACATATTGTCAAAATTTTTAGGTTACAGTTAAATACTTAGTCACAGATAACCAAATACTTAGATCACAGACCACTGGAACTACTTCAGCCACCACCCACAGCCACCAAACAAAGCACGGCCACCACCCCAACCACCGATCCACCACCACAGACACCACCACGCAAAACACCTCAGAGCTACTATAAAAATTTCAGATCGTCGACGATCTGTGATAGACTCGACTGAAAAGTACAGATTGTCGTAGGGCGCTGCGCGCCGCTGCACCTTCGCGACCGCCACCATCTCCGACGACTGCACCACCATTTCCGCCTCCTCATCCGACATTTCGCCACCTGCAACCCTCAAGCACCCCATTAATAACCAACCAAATCCAATAAGACCTACAGCAACCACCACCCCATGCCGTCGGCCACACCTCAGCCACCGACTTTTGCCATCATCGACCTATTAACCCATCACCATCAATACATTTTAAATCCACAGCCACCGACATCAAACCTCAAGCACCTCCTTAATAACTAACCAAATCCAATAAGCCCTACAGCAACCACCACGCCATGTCGTCGGCCACACCTCAGCCACTGAGATCTGCCATCATCGATCCATTAACCCATCACCATCCATCAATTTTAAATCCACACCCACCGACATCTCGCGACCGCCATCTCGCATGCACGCCGCCACCACCTTGGGGAATCTCGATTTAGGTTCGAATGAATTTGGGGAGAGTTACCGGTAGAATCACAAAGAGAGTGAAGAGTTAGGCGCGAGAGAGAGAGAGAGAGAGAGAGAGAGAGAGTGAGTGAGTGAGTGAGTGAGAGGTGAGGGAGTTGAGAGTGAGTGATAAATTAGGGTTAGGGTTTTATATAGTACCTGATTTTTGAATAATAAAACTTGGTCCCTGAATTTTGAATTTCAATCTTCAAACACCTGGAACTATGTAATTTCCTCTTGGTTTTAAGTGAACTGGGCCCAAAATCTGTTTTCCTTTGGTCCACTTTAGTCTTTAGACACTCACGTGGATTATTGTTGGGCCACTATAATTCTCACTTATTTAGGAACAATACATTTCTAAGGTATTTAATTTACACCATTTCAAAAATACAAAAACAAGTTCCAAATTTCACAAATTAGGTTTTCTAATTTTTTATTTATGAAATAATGAATTATTAAATCAATTTATTATTAAATATTTAATTCTAATATAATATAATTACCCCACCCCACCTCCACCACCCCTACTGCTCTAGGGGACTATTCCGGATGCCGTTCCAGTCACAACCGATCTCCGGTGACCGTTCCGACGACTGCTCCGATTCCTACGACTATTCCGATGACCATTCTGCCGCTACTTTGTTCCAGCGACTGCTCCGATTTAGGCAAGTGTTCCAACTCCGGCGAAAATTTTTAGGTCACAATTTGTTTATTGGTCACGACTTAAAATTTAAAAGTCACAATTTGATCGTCGATCACAAAATTTATAAGTCACAATACTTATTTACGATCACAAACATCACATTAATTGACACATAAGTTATATTTAGATCACAATTTATCAAATTATTGGTCACAAATCATGTGTTGGTCACATTTTATCTAATTCATTGGTCACATATTGTTTATTGGTCGCCAACCGACCAAATTAGTGGTCACAAACAACCAAATTATTTGTGACCACCACCAAAATCATTTGTGACCACCGTTTCGCCACCGCCTCCACCAGCGGCACCATCCCCAACACCACTATCACCACCCCAAGACCCCCATCGCCACACGCACAGCCAAAGCAATCACACAAATCACACACAGAACACACAACCACCGTCGTCACCAATTTCAGATCCACACTTAGCAGCGCACAAATAACCAAATAATAAGTCACATGCAACTACCACCATCGCACTACAACCACCAATCTCACCAGTACCACCAACATCACCACTGTCGTGCCACCGCACATCACAACCACCACCACCCAATTACAAACACCACCAGAATTTGTTAACCACCACCAAGCCGAAATCAAAATCCAAGGCCGACAGAAATTAAATATGAGCAGCGGAGAAACACTAGATCCACGTCGTCGCCACTACAGTCATCGAAAAGCGCACACGACAACTGGAGCGTGGTGGAGAGAGAGAACCAGATCTGTTGAGGAGAGGAATAGGACGGAAAGAGAGAGATTCAGATTCGGCCTCACGAAAGGGTGTTGGCAACTTCGTTGAGAGGGAGATGCAGATGTAGATCCGACGGAGAAGAAGCAAAGAGAAGAAAAAAATGGTGGAGTCGCCGTCCCCTTCACCTACAGTCGCCGTCGTGAGGTGGAGTAGTTGTCGTCTTCGCCATAGTGAGGAAGAAACGGTTGGATAGTGAATGCAGTGGTGGTGGGAGAAGGTGGCGCTGTGGAGAGAGGTGAGAGAAATGGAGGCGACGGGCGATGGGAGGATAGAGGATGGAATGGAAGAATTGGATCAAATGATTTAGGGTTTGGTTGGGTCAAATTATTTTATTGTATATAGATATAAAAATAAAAATAAAAAATGTTTTTAAATTATTAATTAAAACTGATTTTTGAAATGTTAAACTTGTGACCTTATTTGTGAAATTGGAAATCTAATTCCAGGTGTAAGTGTAATTTCCTATTTACAAAATATAATTGGGCTCCTAGATTTATTTTCTATTGGCCCATATTTCTTCTAACTATATTAAAAGTATATGGGCTTGGGAATTACTTTTCCTAGGCCCATATTTTCCCAGTACTTCTGTGATTCTTATTTGGGCACACTTGTAGACATATGAGCTAGGTTTCTGTTGGGCTACCACTCATTTTAAATTAGAATGGGTAAAGGTTGTAACAAAGAATAAATCCATTTTTCCAATTGTTCAAAATGGTATTTCAAAATTTCCCTGCCCATTTTATTAAGACACGAAAGCACTTGTATCTAAAATATAAAATTGGCAGAGGATTTAGCTGGCGTTCTAACAAAACGAATTGTGACCATTAAATTGATCACCATGATTCAATTTATAACTTTGGTCTTGTGCATGAGGGTACTGCCTTGAATATAACTTTTTCTTGGACAAATTTGTGCTATTATAATGGTCCGAATTAGAGGTAATATTTGATTATGCATCAAGTTGGCAGCACTTCATACTTTATGGTTGCCAGTTCATTAAACCTCTACTTGGGAAGAGAATGAAGAATTAATTTATACACCGTAAGATTATGTTGTGAATTGCTGCAAATTGTCCTACTTTAGATTAAACAATTAAAGTGTAGAGGTTTACAAATTATGTTGAAAGTAAATGGCCTAATATGAAAAACAAAGTGAACAACCAAATGCCTAATATTATCATTGATGGAGAGCCCTAGCTCGTGGATTTCTTATTATCAAAGTCAGCATTTTATAAGTCTTCGTTCCTTTAATAAAGGAAGAGGCAGTATTTTGAAGTCATCGTTCCTTGAATAAAGGAAGAGACGGTATTTTATAAGTCATCATTCCTTGAAAAAAGGAAGAGGCTAATCGCCAAACGTTTCTTCCTGGCCTCGCGAGATGGTTATTCCTCGCCTCTCACTATCGTTGAGCCTAATTGTAAAACTTCATCATTCTAAAGCCAGTTTATAAGACAATGATAGCACTATTGTTGAGACTAGCTGTAATATCTCGTCGATCTGAGGCCCGCTTATAGAACTCCGATAGTTCGAGAGTTTTGCGGGATGTTTCTTTCCTGCCATGCTAGATGTTTATCCTTGGTTGGAGATCTCATTCCTTGATGCATTATCATAAAGTCCTCGTTCCTTGAATAAAGGAAGAGGCATTCCTTGAATAAAGGAAGAGGCATTATCATGTAGTCCTCGTTCCTTGAATAAAGGAAGAGGCCAATCGCTAGATGTTTAATCCTAACCTGGTGAGATGGTTATTCCTCGCCTCTCACTATCGTTGAGCCTAACTGTAAGACCTCGTCATTCGAGGCCAGTTTATAAGACTCCGATAGCACTATTGTTAAACCTAACTGTAAGATCTCGTCTATCTGAGACCTGCTTATAAGACTCCAATAGTTCGAAAGCTATTTGCGGATGTTTATTCCCCGCTACGCTAGATGGTTATCCTTGGTTGGAGACCTCATTCCTTGAATAAAGGAAGAGACGTCATCATGAAGTCATCGTTCCCTGAATAAAGGAAGATGCGTTATCATGAAGTCCCCATTCCTTGAATAAAGGAAGAGGCAAATCGTCATATGTTTATTCCTTGCCTCGCGAGATGGTTATTCCTCACCTCTCACTATCGTTGAGCCTAACTGTAAGACCTCGTTATTCCGAGCTCAGTTTATAAGACTCCGATAGCACTATTGTTGAGCCTAGTTGTAAGACATCGCCTATCCGAGGCCCGCTCATAAGACTCCGATAGTTCAAGAGCTATTTGCGTGATGTTTATTCCTCGTCACGACATATGCTTATCCCTGGTTGGAGACATCGTTCCTTGAATAAAGGAAGATGCATTATCATGAAGTCCTCGTTCCTTGAATAAATGAAGAGATGCGATATCTTAAAGTCCTTTTTCTTTGAATAAAGGAAGTGGCTATCATCATTCCTTGAATAAAGGAAGATCTGTCATTATCTTGGAGTCCTCATTGAGGAAACAAAGTTCGCAATCTGAAAAATTAAATTTGCACAAGTTCAAAAATTATAAATTACCTCATATTGACAAAGATCAAAGAGGAAGCCTCTTCATAGGTGATATGTCCCTATGAAGAGATGCTTTTGAACTTCGACGAGAAGTTGGATCCCAAAAATGACCACATATGCACTCGCGAAGTGGGGCACGTGCATTTAACAACTAAAGTTGTTAAGAAAGCCTCAGCATGAGCGAACTGCTCAACCTCATGCTCAAGAAAGTTAAAAATACTCTTATTAAAGCAAGTTCATCAAAATATTATAAAGCACCTCCCGTTAACAAAGATCAAAGGGGAAGCCTCTTCATAAATTATCCATCCCTATGAAGAGATGCATAGGCACTTCGACGAGGAGTTGGATCTCAAAAAGGACAACATCTGCGCTCGCGAAGTGTGGCACATGCCTTTAACAACTAAAGTTGTTAAGGAAACCTCAGCATGGACAAACCACTCAACCCCATGCTTAGGAAGAGAGAGGCAAGCAGACTGCCTATACTTGTGCAAATTATAACTAAAATATGAAGTGATAAAGAGTCTCGGTTCATAAACATTGATGTACATACATTCAAAAACTTATAAAAGTACACGACCTAACACTTATGCAAAACTATGAGTTTGATATTAGTATTAAAGTGGAATAAGTTCGAATTATACTGAAGAGCATTACAATATATTAAACAGAAGCAGTAAGTGGATGAAGTAAATAACACTAGTACATGAGCTAAAATAATTTTATTTATTTAAAAAATATTTGATTCAAACTTGGGGGACTACGGTATCTTAATATCATTACATTATTATTGTTAGCATATGCATTATATTATTAGTGCCGAGTATGTACTTCACATCACTGCTAACAGGTTGTGACGCATATTATAACTCAGAGAAATTTGATATGCCATTATTCACTTTATCGTCATGAGTAATTTGAGAGGCAAATGGACCTAAAATTTATTTGGTATACGTGTAGTGGATATATTGTATTATATTACAGGATTGGTTTAGTCCATAATATAGAGGAGATGCTGCCAAAATTCTGACAAATTATATGTAGCATCTATCTTTTGAGGCAATTCGTAAGCCCTTACTTATTCAGGTTGTCACACATATTTTCTAAGCCAATTCGTAAGTCATCACTTATTCAACCTGCTTATACCTCAGAGGCCATCTATAAGCTCTCATATTTTGAAGACTATTTATGAGTATTCATCTGTTCACGACAGCTTATATTTTCGAGGCAATTCGTAAGTCCTCGCTTATTCAGGTTGGTACGCATATTTTCTAAGGCAGTTCGTAAGTCCTCACTTATTGGAGCTGCTCGCCTATTTGAGACTGAAGCATATTTGTTGAGGCAATTCGTAAGTCCTCGCTTATCAGAGTTACTTACATTTTTTAGACAATCTGTAAAACCTCACCTACTGACAGCTTATATTTCAAAATCCGACCGGCACATGAATGTACGACTCAGACTTGAAGGACTATTGTTATACCCATAAAATATCTCATATTGGGCATGGACCTCGGCCCATTTGTTACTTTATATATATATATATATATATATATATATATATATATATATATATATATATATATATATATGCGATTTCATTTCATAATCAAGATTTGTTCTCTAACCATATCATCTTCCCCTCTTGCACTAATATTTCCCTCATCCGGCAATTGACTTGACAGTCGGAGTGCAAACGGTCGCCAAACATTTTTGTTGACCGACGGTCTTTGCCTCCTAACGGGGTTTCAGTGTGCAGGTGATGTTAGAAGTGTCAAACTGGATGATCCGGGCCGGGTCGGCCTGCCAACATATGAGCCTGGTAACGGCCCACGTGAAAAAAAAGCCCGCCTGCTACGGGTTCCAGGTCAGCCCACAAATTTTGAACAACAACCCAGGTTCATCCGCTGACCCATCTAGGTCGAGTCCATGCGGGTCATGGGTCGCTGTTCGTTCCGGTTTGGTCTTTATGATTGTATAAATAAAATTATAAAAATATAGAATTTTTCATATTTATAGCAAAAATTATTTTTTTTATTAAATGTAAACTAAGAATTGAACAAAATGATAAATTCATATTTATACCAAAAAATGTTTACATAGAATTCAAATTTAATGTTACATGAATTATTTATAACTTTGCAAAGTTAAATTTAACTTAAACAAATAACTAAATGCATTTCTAATTACTATTATCAAATATTTATAACATAAATACATCCCAACTAGATTGGCACCTACTTTTTTTCAAGATTTTTTAATTTTTTTTTCACGGGCCAGCGGGTTAACCGCGGCCCGTGAAGGCGCAACCCGTGAAACCCGCAAATCACACATCCTTGACCTGTGAACCGTCCACTCGAGTCACAGGTCAGCCCGCGGTCCCGGATCGATCCGGGCTTGTTTAACGGGTCTGACCGGTCCATCCGTTTTGACACCTCTAGGTGATGTCCACCTCTAGGGGACGTGACGGGGATTCTATTGACGCATTTTTTAGGGTCAACGGATCCTATGCATGTTCCTTCTATGACAGTAATCCAGAAGGTGAAGGACAAACTCGAAATTAAAACACAAGACAAGCTTGTATAAACATCTTCAATATGCTCTAATAATATCAAGTGTTTTAACACAATCTCTTACACACAAAAAACCACATCAATGGCCCTATACCGTCTCAAGTAAAGATCAGGATAGTGGTTAGTAAACAAGTTCAATTCCAAGTCTTTTTTCATATTTTGCTACAGATACGGATACTATACTGCAGTTGGCCATCTGCTCTTGGCACTCGGTATAATTTACAAACTGCAAGGAAAAAATAAATGAATTAATATCAAGAACATTTTTTGAATACTAATGGATGTTACGGAACGAGACTTTTTCGCTATCCAATACAACAGAAAATAGTTCAAGATCAATCAAGATTTGATCAGGCAAAAGAACTGAAGTTCCAAAACTCATAGCAAGAGGTTAATTCAACTCGAGAGAAGCATAAGTTGGTTAAGGTGAACTAGAGACTTGCAAGGAACTCAGTCAAACTTCGGATCAGAAGCACAATCTGAGATATACATGCAATAAAAGTTTGACTAAACAGAGGTGTACTGAACTCACCAGTAACAGCTTCATCTCCTCCAACAATTAAACAGCATATATTCGTATAACCTGATCAATATTGGCGCGACATACAGGGCAACCCCACTTCTTGGCCTTGATTTCATTCAAACATGACATGCATCCAGCCATGTGGCCACATGGGATACACGCTCCCTCAACTGGAGCATCAAGGCATATTGTACAAGACGAAGCAGCATTATCTTCTATCTTCCCATCAAGACTAGCAGGGAAGGCATCTACATCGGCAGAAGACAAATCAACAGGGCTTGAATCAATTGATGGATAGTGGATCGGGCCATCGTTAGTAACTACATCTGCAACGGGTGGAGCTGATGGGACGGAGACGGCGGACGGGTTTTTGAGAGTTGATTGGACAACAGATGGAATGATATTTTGTGTCTGTATATGCTGAGCTTGACTGCCACTTGGACCTGCTTCCTGAAGAGTCCCATCACTTCCCTTGTGGGTGATAGATGCCCCCAAAATGTAACTATTCCCGGGATTCGAGCTATCTACATTGGCCGAACTAGAGGATGCAACTGGATGAGAATCAATAGATGGTGGTCTTTCGTGTGCAGCAGCCTGAAGGGAGGCATTGATTGCCAATGCTACTTCTTCATCTTCACAAGCTGGTGGTGCAGTTGCTTGAACCGCAGGCACTTGTGTATTGACAGGAAAGGTTGGGTGTGTCACCTGAATTTTCAAAATTTTAAGCTCTAAATCCAGGAATGAATTGTTAGGCAATATCAATTCCTCTTTCTATCATTTCCCACACCCACCTCCACCACGAAAGAAAAAGGTTAAAAAGTCTCTTGTCCCCAGATGGAAACTTAAAAAAGAAAATAAAAAACAATGGCAGCTACACACACATAAAAAGCAACAGGAGTATAATGCAATTCTAAAATTATCATCCTGTAGCTTTTCTGAAGTAGTGACAAACTTGCCGATTGAATGACTTGACACATAAAAATACAGAAAAGTAAACTTTTTCAAGATGTCAATAAGAGATTTTGATGATGGTCAACAACTGAGGCTCTCGCATTATAAAAATGTATGCATGCCTTTTGGGGTGCGTTTTATTGCCAATATTTTCCATGAAAAATGCGTTTTTTTCACATAATTTCCTACTTTTGTACTGTTTGATTTACAATTTTCTTCACGGACAATTTTTTCCTACTTTTGATCACGTGACCATATTTTCCTTGAAAACAATGAAAATACTTTCTTTAGGGAGAGGTTTTTATATTCCAAGTAATTCTCTCTTTCTCTCCCTCATCTACTCATCAATAAAAAATGGGAAATGATAATTGTACTAACCATAGCAAAACTCATAAAAAATGGACAAGGATAATATTTTCTAGGTTGAAAACTAAATCAATCAAACACATTTAATCATAATTTTCATACAAATAATTTTTACGCAATTGAATTGCCTAGAATTTATTTTCTTTTCGTACAAATTCTACGCTCGCAATCAAACGTGCCCTTAGTGCTTGAAGCACTAGTGGTTGTGAGTAAAATTAGAAAAAAAGTGTATTTCACCTGAGGAATTCCTTTGCATGCATTGCAGAAACGTTGCAATTGCTGTTTGTCACTTTCGTTGGCAGTTGCAAGTTTAACTCGTGTCTCTGTAAATGAAGAAAACAAAGAATAACTCATGCGTTGAACAATTAAATGCAGGAAGTAATTATCAAATTATATTTGACATGACAAGTCTCTTCATCTGTACATTTAATGGAACATCACCATTTCTCCTCTTATTATTATCGACCATAGAAGTAATTATTGGGAAGAATATTCTATACTAGTACTGTTTTAGATCAAGAGCATGTTTGGCTAAGTTTAAATATGTCTAGTTATAAGTAATCAAAATTAAAAATTAAGTTACTTATTTTGACAATAACCTAAGAGTTACTTAAAAAAAGTAGTTTACCAAAAACATGTTAGGAAACAAATAGCTACTCAAGTAACTTTTTACTAATTTTTAAGTTTAGGCACACATGCTCTAAAATATACTTAAGAATAAAATTTTATTAGAGTATAAAATAGTTGCACGATTTGAATCAGTTTAAACCATTCCCATATCAGATGCCATTGTACATGAATTGAGGCTTAGAGTTTCATATGCCTAGAGTTGAACTAAAGAATATAGTCAGATGCCACATTGAAGAATAGTTTACATCTATCCATGAAGGTTCAATTTGTCTTGTCACATTACACCAGTGACAACTTTTAGAAAAACATTTTCTCTTGCTCTCCATGTCCAGGGTATCTTTCCCCCCACCCCCACTCGGGTTTTCATTTTTTCCCACATGAAGAAGCACTGCGAACAAAGCAACATTAAGATATGATTTCTCCATACCTACCTATCAAAGATAGCAATTTAATAAAAATTAATAAGAACAACTCTTAAAGTTGAATATCTTGTGTTCCCCTGAACTCCTCATTTTAGTTTCATTTAGCTAGTTCAAAACTCAATATACTTACTCCTTGCCTGTTGGGAGGTCTTAATACCTCGCCTTCGACTCGTGTATCGTGACTATGCATAAAGATAAAAAGTTGATCAACTATACCCATGAACCCAGAAAATGGTATATTAAAAATGAAAGTTAAGTAGAGAAATTACTGCTTGCAATATCAGACACGATAGCTGCTGGATCAGGCAGATTGAAGTTGGGTTCCTCTAGATTGGCCTTCCACAGTGGAATAATTAATCGTGGTTGGGCATCCTGATAGTACAACATAGTACAAGTTTTAAAAAAGGACTACATGATCTAGGTAGATGTTAATACAAAGCAAAGAAAGGAACAATATGTTTCCGTATAAACGTACAGCAATAAAACCCCGACATTTCTCTCTCCCTCTGTGTGTGTGTGAGAGATAAAGAAAGAGATTAAATAGTGATATTGCTTACTTGAAAACAGGTAGAGTAAGGAGATATCAAACTTACGCAGAGATATTCGAAGGAGAAATATCTAGATTAACACCAAGGTCAAATGGTAAACAGACTACATCTACAAGCAGTGCGATCAAAAAGCTTGAATGATACTAATTACAAATTTGACAGCGATGGCAAAGCTAAAATAATTTCATTTGAGCTTCAAATGAAGACAGACATAAAAGTACCTGTGTACTGGCATATATAGCAAGCTCCAACTTAAGAGGCTTTCTAAGATTTCGAGAACCACAAGGTAAAACAACAACCCAACTGCACAGTATTAGCAAGAGCTTCTTGTGATCATAGAGTAAAATAATGTTAAGAAAAGGAGAATGACAACACGGATACAAAATGAATAAACAAGATAATAGGAAGTGAAACTCAAGAAACAAGTTACTACATTATGAAGGGGGGCCATGAATATGGAATACCCACACTTTTCTTGAAAGCAGTTGAGGAGCAAGCAGTTCAAGGAAGCCAGGCCCATAAAGCTCTCGCAACCAGCCAGAGAATAAGCACACATGTCCCTAATAAGCATAATAGAAAAAGGTCATTCCTTGCATGATCTCCATGTAAAGCATTTAAATAAATCAGAACTGATGCGCTAACATGATGGTAAGAAGAGAAAAAATACCTCTATAGTGCGAACAACGCTGCTGTACCCTTTGCCTCTGGCAATGTCAAGTGGAGTTTGGCAATCATCATTCATCACCAACACATTTGCTGAAATTTGAACCAGAAATTATAAATTTGACAAATATTGACAGTAAACATAAGATATTATTTGCCGCTGAAACATCATGACCTAAATTATGGAGAATGCAACCATAGACAGAAATTGTATACAAACCTCCATGTGAAAGAAGCAACTTCACAGTCTGATCAAGGCCTCTTTTTGCAGCATGATGTAAAGGAGTCCCTGCATGGCGACCTTCAGAGAAAACAACTTATGAAGTGGATCAAAGCAGAAAAAAGAAAAAATAAGCGAACATAAACTAGGAAAATGCTTAGATTGATGATTAGATTTAATGACACAATTACGAAATGAGAGGGGCTGCAGCAAAATTTCAATTTGTTGAAAAAGAAACACCCAATATAATCAAGAATGTAACTGTAATGACATAAACTCAACACTCTCCAGTGGATTCACTCAAACTATTGAAATTTAGTAGGGAAAACTAAAATCGAAATAAAAAACGAAAACATCTTAAGACACGCCTCATCACAAGCCTTTACAGCTTAAATTTACAGCGGTTCATTCCCCTTCAGGATCTAAATATACCTTTATCCCATTTACATGTTAATATTATTACAAATACCTAAGAAGCAACCAAATTTCATAACCATTTCTACAGTTACTGGGTAGCAGAACAAAACGATTTTATCATAACAGTCTTCTATCTAACTTTTCTTTACTTTTCCTTGCCCTTCTATTTTCACTTATTAAAGAATGACTCAACTTGTGTTGAGCTGGAAATTATGAAACATGAAGCATCAAAATCAGAAAGCACCATATTTGTGTACCTGGACGGTAAGCATTGACATTGGCACCAAGTTCAATCAAAGTTTTGGCAACATTGTGAAGTGCTGGATTCATGCAAGCGATAATAAGTGGAGTCTTCCCTTCACTATCAATCCACTGCCATCACAACCACCACTTTAGCACACATCAAATATCTTGGTGCATAAAAAGTATATTATACAGGCAGCTTTAACATTATACTACATAATTGACAACGCTCTATACAGCAACTCCGGCACCTAATATGTACATTACCATTGCCCACTTAAAAAGAATTGAACTGGCATACACATACACATACACAATTCTTCTCTTAAAATTACTATTGTCTGTATTTTGCTCTACCAAATAATTGCACGAGACTTGAAAGCCAACAGAAAATATAATAACTTAATCCAATCAGAAAGAGCATGTCTTCTATGACTAATTTAACATGCGCAAATCACACTAATATGTGCAAGTGTGTGTCAACATATACCACTAACGAGTCTTTCGCCATAAATTCAAAGAAAATGAACCGGGCATCAACTGAAAATGAAAAGTTCTTACAATAGAAACACAAATAACAAGAATTAACAATTATATCTAAAGCATCCTCGAACCCACCCCTCACAAATATAAATTAGACTTTTAGGGCAAGATTCTTGAGGGGATACCTCAAGCCCAGCGCCTTCATTTCGAAGCGATTTAATGCCATCAATGTTTCCATAATTCACTTGCTGATACAACAATTCGTCTTTTGATTGCTGCTGCCCCATTCTTCAAGAAAAAATATTTTCTTGAAAAGGCAAAATTATAAAACAAAATTCCTCAATTTAAAGAGAGACCCAGAATGAATTTATTAGGGAAACATAAAATTGCAAGGTAAGATACAAGGGAATTTGACGAGTGATCTGTAGAAAGTAGGACAGAGAAAATGTGTGGCTCAAAATACTAAAATAATGGGAAATTTGATATGTTGCTTGATGATGAAGAAAATTAGAACTTATGTTTATTGAAATCTATTTGTAAGCCTATAAATACAAGGCCATGTTTGTGTCTTTCTTCTTGATACAAAAAGAGATACTATGTGACAATAGTCTGTTCCATTATACTATCTTTCGCATTCTCTCGATCATTTTGAGACGAAATAAAATTTGATTACAATTTGTAGAAAACATACAATATGAAATTGAGATGCATTGAAAGTAAATTGATCATTAATTGCTTGAAAACTAGAATTATAATTGATGAAAACAAGAAATTACAATGGCTGGTGCAGGAGGCGAATACCAGAAAGCTTGAAAGATTTTTGAAATACTAATACCCACTATAATAGCTTGCTGAACAAAAACTTAAGTGATAGGAGTAGACGTTTAAATGACGAGAAATCATACTAAACGTTTACAAATATCAGAGCTATTTTACAATGAAATAACTATTACAATAGAAATGAAATTACAACTCAAACTTGAATTAATATTTACAATGTGCGGTCGAAATTTGGCAAGCTGCGTCTACGATTAGGTCAAGGGGTTTAAGTAAAGCTGCGATCCTTGACATTTCCACCCATTTGTTTTGGCGACGTCCTTGGAGCTATTAATGAATGATATGCTTTAATTCATGGTTTGAAGGCTCCAAGTCTTTTTCTCTTTCCCTAGTATTCTCCTCGCTGCTGCATCCACTCCATTCCATTTGATCGAGTACTCTTGATGATCAAGAATCTCTTCAGTAACCTTCTTTCCAACTCTTTTGAATTCAAACACGTGTCGTTTTGGCTCATTTCTGGATGCATCCTCCTTGCGGAAAATGTATGGCTTGAGCACACCAACATAAAGGACCTTGTGAATTTTGCACCATGAAGGGAGTGCAACTCTATATACGACTCTTCCAATCCTCTTCACGATGAGTAATGGTCCAATATATTTTTTGCGCCAATCTTGAATCTTTCCCTCTTGTCGGTTTATAACAATTTATGTATGAGAGTTTAACCATTACCAGATCTGCAACATTAAATTCAAGGAAACGGTGCTTTAGATCTGCAGAACTTTTGTACCATTTCTGAGTTTTCTCAAGATAACTTCGAGCAATTTCAATATTTCGTTTTCACTATTGCGATAATTTTTTTGCTTGAGGGACTTGGTACATTGATTGATATCCACAGTATGAGAGAGTAATGGTTGCTGACCAGTAACAATCTCAAAAAGACTCTTAATGGTAGAAAAACTCTTTTAGGCATTGAAACACATCTGAACCGCATCCAAAAGTTTCACTCAAATTTTATGCAAAGTAGAGATAAAGTGTCGAAAATATTCTTCCAGCATAGAATTGAAGCGCTCCGAATGTCCGCTAGATTGTGGGTGAAAACTAGGACTCGTGCTCAAAGTTGAACCAAGAGTTTGAACAACTCGGTCCAAAATATGTCAGTAAATAGGATCCCAATCACTGACGATGTCCTTAGGCAGTCCCCAGTATTTGACAATATATTTGAAGAAGAGTTGAGCTGTCTCTTCGACTAATACATACTTGGACGATGCGATGAAAGTTGCATACTTTGATAGAGGGTCTACTACGACGATGATAGTGTCAAAATCTCCAACTTTTGGCAATCCAACAATGTAACTCGTCGATACACTCTCGAATGGTCTAGTTGGGACGGAAAAGGGCTCCTCAAGCCTATCTTTTTCTGATGATCTGCCTTATCTTGCTGACAAACAAGACAAGTTTTAACATAAGCTGCAATGTCGTGCCGTCTTTGAGGCCAGTAGTATACACGTTGTACTAGTGTAGCAGTGTGTTCCTCTCTGGGATACTCTGCCCAAATAGTGTATGACATTATATGATTAGTGATTTCCTCAAATCTCCTCCCTTAGGGACATATATGCAGTTTCCTTTAATCGAGCCAGAACTGTCGAGTTTTACCCTATTTGATGAGGTCGACCAAATATTGAGTAGTCGGGGTCCTTATCTAAAAGTACCCGAATTTGGTCCCTTGTATTTGTGGTAATTGTGCTTCCTAAGAGAGCAAATGGTGGCCAAGTCAACTGGCGACTAAGAGCATCGGCAACATGATTACTAGATCCGGGACGGTACTCTAGCATGAAATTGAACTCTGAAAATGTTCATGCCAACGAGTCTGTTTGCTTGATAGTTTCGGTTGGAACATGAAGTGACTAACCACAGTATTATCTGTCTTCACAATAAATGGAGACCCAAACAAACAGTGACGCCATCCCCTAAGGCAATGGACTACCACCAACAACTCATTTTCGTGCTCTCATACGCTACCGAATGTCCTTCTTGTATAAGGACTCCACCAAGTGCAAAGTCTGAAGTATCGATATGCACTTCGAATGGTTTAGTCATATCCGGTAAGGCTAACATCGAGTTCGTCCACATAGATTTCTTCAACTTTTCAAAAGGATTTTGGTATTGGGATGACCAATCTCAATTTTTATCCTTCTTTGTCAATTCGGTAAGTGGCAATGCAATTTCTGAGTACCCTTTCACAAATCTTCGATAATAATTGCATAATCTGATAAACGAACATACATCGTGTACATTATTTAGTGGTTGCCAATCTTTGATGGTTATAACTTTCTTCGAATCCATGCGTATTTTGCCTTATTCGATGATGTGACCCAAGAAGCTGATAGACGTCTGAGCGAATGAGTATTTATACAGTTTGGCATAGAGTTTAATCTCTTATAGCCGATTGAAAACCTATCTTACATGTTGCACATGTCCCTCTAATGTCTCGCTATAGATTACTATGTCGTCCAGGTACACTACCATAAAATCATCCAAGAACCCGTGATCATAGTACAAAACGTTGCTGGAGCGTTTGTTAAGCCAAAGGCATCACCTTAAATTCAAAGGCTCCATATCTTGTTACCACCGTAGTTTTTGCTTCATCTCCCTCTTTGATCAGAACTTGCTAGTATTCAGACTTGAGATCAATCTTCGTATAGTATCTCACCCAGCTCAATCGATCGAAGCAATCTACGACCAGCAGAATAAGATAACTATTCTTCACAGTGATCTTATTCAAGGCTCGATAGTCGCAGGACATTCTAAGAGAACCATTGGCCTTTTCTGAAACAATACGGGAGCTCTATATAGTGATTTCGCAAGCACGATAATCCCACCTTCCAACATTTCTCCCAATTTTTTCCGAAGTTCTTCAAGCTCCGGCTAAGACATACGATAGGGTGCCCTAGTAGGAGGTTTGACACCTAGAATAAGTTCGATCTCATGACCAATCACCCTCCTTGGTGGCAATTTCTTTAGTAACTCATCGACATGATGTCCTTGAATTCTTTAATATGTCTTCTAACAGGTTTTGGAATATGGTGAGTCGTCTCTTCGATCTCCTCTAATCGAAGTGTGCACAAAAATGAAGATTCATTTCTTTTGAAACACTTATCAAATTGCATGGCCGAGATACGCTTCTCGCCTATCTTCCCAAATTGTGTAGTAATGACGCACGATTTAATACCCATCATCATTAATGAATTGGAATATGGCAACACTATTATCTTAGTGTCCCGAATAAATTTCAATCCCAAAATAAGCTTGAAGTCATCCATCTGAATTGCAGATAAGTTTGTCCTTCCCTCGAAAGGACCCACTTTGAGCAACACAGATTTCGCTACTGCAGTTATTGGTAAGCAGCGAGTTGATTGCTTTGACCTTTCCACTACCTTCTCCAGAACAAGTCTGAGTCGCTCCACTTCGGTACATGCGAGGTAGTTGTGGGTAGCACCAATATCTACCATACCCCTGACTGGCTTTCCATTGATCTTCACATCAATGATCATTAGGCCTTTGGCCCTACAAATGAAGCATTCGATTCTTCCATCTTTACCTCTTTCGAGGGAACATCACTATTTCCAATAGCTCGATACGATGGTGAATTGCACTGATGTGAGAATGCGCTAACTACATCTTCATTCTCTTTCGCTTCCGAGTCGGTCTCGTCATGACAGCTAGCTTGTGGGACATCTTGCTTTGAACTCATTTCATCACTCCCTAGTTGACAATATGCATTCACCATCCGTTTCTGAGGACACTCTGTCGTCCAATGGGGTCCTTCACATAAAAAGTACATCAATTTAAGAGTGGCTCAAATCCGCCCTCATTTGCCTTTCCTTTATTCCAATTTTTATTGTTGCTACCGTTATAGTTTCCTTGACGACTATTTTGATAATTCCCTTAAAAGTTACTCTGACGGGTGACTTGATAGGCTCTTCCCTTATTATTAGAGTAATGCACTCCCCAATTTGAGTTCGAGCTGGGTCTATAAGGTCTGCTTCCACCTCCAATAGCTTGACTATTCCCTGAATGTCGATCTTTCCTCGACTCGGGTTGATGGTCACTTAAACATTCGGGGCTCCCATGGCCGTACTTAAATCAGTAACATTCTGTCTCTGAAGTTCCGTGCGTGTCCACTGTTACAACCCTTCCATGAAAGTGAATAGCTTATCATTTTTCGACATGTCTCGAATATTCAGCATATACCCTGAAAAGGATTTCATGTACTCCTTGATGGAGTTTGTATGCTTCAATTCTCGTAATGCCCGTCGTGCCTAATATTCCACATTTTTTTGGGAAAAACATAAATCTGATCACTTCTTTGAGGAGATCTCAATAATCTATTCAGACCATGTTGGCCTAAATATCGGCATACTTTATCTGCCACCATAGTTTTGCATCACCACCAAGATATACGGTAGCTGTTGTAACCTTTCTTGCTTTGTCTTCGATCGAAGCCACAAGAAAGTATTGTTCCATATCAAACAAGAAGTTCTCGACTTTTTTCGCATTGCGTGCCCCTCCGTAGGTACACGGTTCCGAAATTCTGAGCCTGGAAACATGCTCTCGTGTAAGGGCTTGCCCATTGCCAATGCACGTTAAAGCACTAGTAATTGAGCTCTCAACGCTTCCATTTTATCACGTAGATCAGGCATGATTGCAACAGCTTCAATCATTTCTGTGCAAGCCCTTCGGCTTTCATCCAGTTGGATGTGTAATTCACGAATTTTCATCTTTGCCACCTCGACTTTTTCCTCGAAGACCTCCGCGGTATAGCCCAACCTAGTAGTTGTTTTATCAAGCGCATCCACGCGTTGTTTTGTAATCCCCTTTTGAGAATCTACCACTTCTGTGGTGTTGGATGTAATTGGATCCATCGCTTTCTTATCGAGGGTCGTAAGCCGTAGCTCTGATACCAACTTTCATTGGGTGTCTTTCTTCTTGATACAAAAAGGGACACTATGTGGCGGTAGTCTACCTTCCGCATTTTCTCGATCGTTTCGGGACGAAAGAAAATTTGATTACAATTTGTAGAAAGCTTGTAACATGAAACTGAGATGTATTAAAAGTAAATTTATCATTGATTACTTGAAAGTTAGAAATTATAATTGATGAAAGCAAGAAATTACAATGGTTGGTGCATGAGGTGAACACCAGAAAGTTTGGAAGATTTTTGAAAGACTAATACCTCCTATAATAACTTGCGGAACAAAACTCTAAATAATAGGAGAAGATATTTAAATGACGATGAATCATACTAAACGTTTACCAATATCAGGGTTATTTTACAATTGAAATAACTATTACAATGGAAAGGAAATTACAACTAAAACTTGAACTAATATTTACAACATGCGATCGAAATTGGGCAAACTGCGATTGTGATTGGGTCAAGGGACTTAAGTAAAGTTGCGGTCCTTGTCTCTTAAAAAAAAAACATTATTTTCTTGAAAAGGCAAATGCATAAAACAAAATTCCTAAATTTAAAGAGAGACCCAGAATGAATTTATTAGGGAAACATAAATTTGCAAGGTAAAGATACAGGGGAATTTGACGAGTGGTCCGTAGAAAGTAGGACAGAGAAAATGTGTGGCTCAAAATACTAAAATAATGGAAATTTTGATATGTTGCTTAATGATGAAGGAAAATTAGGGTCATGTCTTGGATTATTTTATTGTATTGGAACTTACGTTTATTGAAATCCTCTTTGTAAGCATTTAAATACAAGGCCATGACTTGCAATGAAATATATAGAATACGAAAGTTCTCCAATTTATTTTTGTGTTCAGTACTTTTCTATTAATTCCATATATTATATATTTTATTTCTTGTGAACAAAGTATTTACTTATTTAAGAATGGCAAAAAACTCGTTCAATCCGAAATTCGTGGGCCATGTCTTGAACTGGACGAGAATTACCGGCCTAATCGAGTAAATGGGACGAGGTTCATTGCACCGAAGTGGGTATGGGACGGGTATGGGAATCATTGTCCCCGTCCCGCTACCCGTCCTTTTTAAAATTAATTTCAAATTTAAGTTTTTTATCAAACAAAAATAATAGATTTATCGTATTTTTAAAGAGAACATAAGTTGTTTCTAACAAATTGGTAAAAAGGTAATAATATTTACGAAGTAAAGACATAAAAAAAAAAAATTGGGTGATCCCGTCCCCTCCCACTTTAAACGGGTATGAGAATGAGGTAATATAACAAAAATACCCGATGAGACGGGGGTAGGAATGGCCCACTCGTCCCATACCCTCCTCGTTGACATCTCTAACTTAGTTTTTTAGTTAATTTTCGCTTTAGCTGAATTTTTCCTCTTTCGTTTATCTTTCTTTTTCTTTTTCAGTTGCTTTACTTGTTTTTCTTAGTTTCATTGATAGATAATGAAGAGAGGCAAACTGGTAGCAAACCATTGCAATTATTAATCCAAACTTGAATGACGAAGACATGCTTGTTGGAGAAGTCTTCGATATGCAACAAGTTGTTGATGAAGACATGCTTACAACCTATAGGCACGGCCGTACCTGTGTTTCGCGAGATCTGAGGCGAATTTCAGAATTTGTGTCCTAAATCGTAGTAAGTAATCAATTTATTTTTTTCATTTATAAGAGTTTTATGGAACGAAAATTTGTTAACTTAAAATCAACAAAAATAACAAAATGTAATATTCAAAAAATATATATTACAATCAAATAACAATGGGAAAATATTTTAAACGATCACTTAAATACAACTCATCATGCGTTCTTAGAGACAAAATATTAATCAATTTTGAATAGTCGAGTTGTTCAACCATTACTTTTTTAATAGATAATATGGTCAATCTATTCAATCATTGTTGTGACAAAGTTGATCAGAGATAAATTTTAATTAATTTCAAGTTGAAGAAACTTCTTTCTACTGATGCAATTGTAATCAGTATGGTATTTGACTTACTTGTTTGACATATAGCTGATTTCCTAAATATTCAATTCCATAAGTACAAAATCAAATTAAGATTTTTGTTTCTATTCTACAATATGGTTATAAGATATCTATGAAGGAAAATTTGTGGAAAAAAAAGTGTTCAAACAATCTATTAATAGAAAATGAAAAAAATAATCAATGATGATCAATGTTTCTAACTTAACTATAGAGGGAGAAGATTTCCTTCCATTACATGTGTATGGTAAATACCTTTCGTAGTCATAATGAATTCAATTTCACATAAAATAGGAAATAAACTTCTTATCTGCAAAAGTGGTTAATTTTACACACTTTGCACAAGGCCACAACCTCTAGACAAAAAAATTGTTATTGCGATAATAATAACGATATATTATTTAAGCTCATAAATATTTTCATAACGCAACAGTAAAATGCAAAAAAAAAAAAAAAAATCACATCATATTTAACCATATATTACATCCAATTGTCCCATAGAATGCACAAATTCACATTAATTAATAACAGATTATAGATCAAGAAAAGAAATTCAATTCCACACACAAATCAATGATCTGATCAATAGGATATTGAAAAAATATAATTGAATTCAAAGACAAAACTATACAGCGATCAATTAAATATATAAAATCTATGAGTCAATGCAATTAAAAAACTAGGGTTAATAAATGATTAAATCAACAAAGATGTGTGTAACGATGCATAAATATATATCGAGGGGGTGTTACACAATGGAATGAATATTCCAATTTCAGACACTAATTCTATGATTTACGATATCATTGTTGAAGAAGCCTCATTTTTTGGAGCAGCCAAACAAGGTGAACAAGTATAAAAAACAATAAGTTTTAAAATAAAGAAGGAAGAAAAAAAAATTGGGCTCCCTAAAGAACTGGGCCTGAGGCACAGCCTCTTGGGCCTCTCCTCAAGCCGACTATGCTTATGGGAGATTTCTTTACCAAACAAGGATTTAAAGGGATGGGTTATGATGCAGGTTGATGATGATTATTTGTCCTTGGAACTAATTTGGGAGTCACATCTGCCGATGTTACAAGATTAGGTGTGAAGAAATTTGATGAAGGCACATGATTAATTTGGGAATCAAATCTTCAGATCTTCCAAGAATCGGATGTGAACGAAGTAGATGAAAGAGACTTGTTCTTGGTAGTTTTATTGAGATTAATAGGCCCTTGGTCGGAAAATCATAATAGTGGTAACTCCACTAACCATCAACAAGAAAGGGAGATGCTCTATGAAGACTTTCTTGTGTAATTGCTCGAAACTTTGGAGAGAAGACCGTCATTCAACTCGAGGAGACGATAACTAAAGAAGAAGACTTGCACAACATGAAAAATTAATCACGGATGGAGCTAAACGAAGCATTGACATTCAATGAAGTTGAAATCGTTATAGAATCACAAGTCTTATTGTTTGCCCTAATATTGATTTTGTTATTCAGGTTGCTGAGAAAAGTAGAAGTCTTCGTAGTCGAGTTCAACTAGGGTGGAGGCAATTCATACTATATTGAAAGGGACAATTCTTCAAGTTTGGATCAATGAAAAATGGGACAAAGTCAACCTAAGCAAATTGAGCAAGGCATAAAAAGCACTTCAAAGCCTTGAAACGTCATTGCAAAAATCGGTCGAAGACTATAAACGAGCGCTTATTAGACACATTTCAATTATTAGCTTATATTTTTAAATATTTATATTTAGGGAAGTATTCATAGCTCACAATCATGCCAATTTTTTGTTCATCCCATGCTCATAGTCAATATAGGATTAACTTTAGCTCACGTTTGATTTTATTATTAATGAGTTGTCCTTCTTTTTTAAAGTATGATTAAAACATGTTTCAAAACGAACAACGGAAAGGATGGATGACAAAAGACCAATTGCTAGGGAAGAACGACTATACCTAACCTTCTTAAACCTATTTTATGCACACATTGAGGATAGTGTGTATTTTATGTTTGGAGGTATAATAATTTATTTATTTATATATTTACTTTTTTTTGAGTGATTTACCATAAAAAATTAAAAAATCAGAAATTCAAAAGCTATTTATTTATTTGCTTTTTGAGTGATTTAACATAAAAAATTTAAACAAAATAAAAAATTCAAAAAATATTTTATTGATTTAAGTATGCTTGTGTGAGTTGGATGTCATTGTTAGATAATTGATGAGTATTTATAATTGCTAATGATTCATTAACTATGAATAGATACTGCAATTTTTTTGCTAATTTGATACTCGTTCGTGTGAGCGAGTATATATTGAACAAATAGTCATGATAATTGTCATGTATTTTTGAATTGATTATATTGATAAAATAGGTTGAATAGATAAATCAAAAATCATATTATACAATACAACCACTTAACCTAATGAAATGATTAGATTTTGCGATGGTTGATGCGATGTTGGGAGCTAATTAGATAGGTGTTAATTTCATGCATGTTGAAAATTTGTATGGTATGTTTTTGTCTAACATTTGGAATCTAAGTAGTAACCATATACTAGGTTTTTCCCTATTACTTGTCCCAAAAAAATCAAAAGGTATTGCATTAGTCGTAGCACGTAGAAAAAGTTAACTTATATTTTAGTGTAAAGCTAGTCTTGAGTAATCAGATTCTACTAATCACTAATGTTTAGGAAATAATCCATCAAGGAAAAAGGCTGCCTATAGTATAGAGTGAAAACTAACTTTGATAATTAAAGAAAATATCTCAAAGATAGAAGAAAGTGATACAATGAAAAAGTAAAATAAAAGAAAAATACATCAAAGTGTGTTGATGCAGTTACAAAATATCTATAAGCATTGATTTTGTTCGACTAAGCCTTGAATACTTAATTTGAGATTTATGTTTCTAGTGAGGTTATTATCCTAGTTGAAGTTTGGAGTTAGGACACTCAAATTTAGGAAGAATCATCATATATCGACCTTATAATAAACATTAAAAAAAAAAAAATTGGGGTGTGTATCCTACGAAAGAGAAAGGAGATATTTGATCGTTGAGTGTCGAAAAAGTAACCAACTTAATATTCGCGATGATTTGATCGATTATCTATATACTCATTGAACGAGCATTGAATAAGTGAAAATTAGTTTTGGTAGTATTAAAATGAACTTTTTTTGAATTGTAAACAGTTTTATTAATTGATGCTAGTTCAGTAAAGCTAGAAAATGCATTGATATGTATGTATGCTTGTTTTATTGTATATTTAGTAGATAGTCTTGCTCGAACGAACAAGTGTATTTTATACATTTAATTGGACTTCTATACTTGATTGTCTTTGACTAATTGAGCAAATATCTACCTGATTTAGGTTAAAATATAGTAATTATGGGTAAATCCTTGATTTGAATGTATTTGGATACAATTGGAGTGAAAATTACATTTTGAGCTTAGATTAGAGTTGATTCGTAGCAATTGATGATCAATCGGATTGTATGTGGTCAATATGAAATATTATAGGCGCAATCAAAGGTGATTCATAAGTTTTGAGATCTAAATCCATCATTTGTAAAGTTTGGGGACTTATTGTAAGCTTTTGGACTTTCAACGGATCAACAACGAACAATTTGTTGAATGTAGAGAATTATGAAGATTTAAAGATGAAGGACTAAAGATGCAATTGGAAAATAAACCAAGTTGTATGAAGAAAGAATTCCAAGAACCAACTTGAAATTTGCCAAAACAGTGAGGCTTGCAAATTGCAATCACAGGCCGTGTAAAATGAAATCGCAGCTTTGTTGTTCTGAATTAAATTCCTATGAATAAAGTTGTTTGTATAGTGGAAATTGACAAGTATTGATATGGCGAATTTTGATTACCTATTTTAAATCTGTTTTTTATGCAAAGTCCACTGCAAATCTGCCACTTGACATTTTCGTAATTTCCCTAGCATTTTCCTCTGTACAGGTAGCATTTTTAAAAATTTTATGCTTGTGCAATTACATAGTGCATTCCAGCAAAAAAAACACTGGTTTCCTTATTTTATTCAACATATTCCTGGAAGGCGATTAGAGTAGGAGTTTTGACCTAATTTTTGGCATATAAAAACATTATTTCATCAACAATTCTAAGGACGGAAGTTAGGAGGTAGGGATGGCAACGGGGCGGATATGAAACGGGTCGACTATTCCAACCCCCATCTCGTCGGGTATTTTTGTTGCCTTACCCCACCTTCATCCCTAGTTAAAGCGGAACGGTGCGGGTTCGGGACGGGACGGGACGGGATGGGGCAAGTCCCATGCCCCATTTATTTTTCTTTTTATTTTATGTTTTGCTTTTATTTTTTTATGTCTTTAGCTAGTAAATATTATTACTTTTTACCAATTTGTTAAAAATAACTTATGTTCCCTTTAAAAATGATGATAAATTTATTATTTTTGTTTGATAAAAAACTTAAATTTGAAATTAACTTCAAATGGGGCGGGGACTGTGTTTCCCGTACCCGTCCCTACCCCGTTTACCCGATTATGCAGGTAATCCCCTTCCCATTGGGGGCGGGGCCACACGAGTATCAGGTTGAACGAGTTTTTTTGTCATCTCTATTAGGAGGGTCTTGTACAAATATTCCATATAATCAATAGAGAAAAATAGACTACTGAATACAAAATTGAAGATTATTTGCAAAGCTTTGAAGAAGCTTTTTATAAAAGACACATCAATATCTTCTTTTTATATGTTATTACTTGAAGTTGACGAAGTAAAAAAAGATATCCAAGGAGATATTTTAAGAACTATTGAAGGAATTTAAGATTTAAGATTGTTTCCACCTTTCTTCCTAAATATTTAATTGCGGTTGGTATTGTGTTGAACTCTGATACCAAATTGTTGAGTTTAAACACCCAAAATAAAATAATTTTATTGATATAAATCACTTATACATGCAAGACCACTTAATAATATTTTCACACTCAAATAAGCACTCACACACACACTCACAATAATTACTCTCCTCACACACACCACTAATATATATCCTGTTTCTCATTTTCTCTCCTCTCACAATGCTTCAATTTTGCTCTCTCATTACCACACGCATACATACATATACACAATCAATGTCGGTGGAATTGAGCTTCCTGAATTCTAGATAAATCCTCAAGTGGCAATGGATTCTAATGCATAGAATTCTCCAGATTCTACTGGCTTGCAGTGGGTATAAAATTTATTTATTAAATCTCTAGAATTCCCAGCCCTCAAATCAATGGAGGAAGTCCCAACAGATTCTTGAAATGTCAGATTGAGAAGATGGAATAGTCGGTGATGATATCTTCATATTGTATCTATTTATCTTAAGATCTTGTAATGATATGATATTTGGCTAGTTGTATAAATGATAAGAAGATGTTGAACCCGTCGTTTTGAGGCTTTATATTAAATTTCAGATTTGACACTTCAAATGTTTGTCTAGTTTGAATTATTGTTACTAGTTTAATGCTTGACATTCAAGAGAATGGATAAGAATTTAGCATAAGTAGCAATTATTGTAAGATCCTATAAACATTAGAAATAATTGTTTATAGTTTGTATGATCTCATTAATACTCTTGTAATTTAACACATCTTCATATGTTTGCATTCGAGATGATCATATGTAAGGATATTTTTTATTTTATTCGAGAGAGATTATTGAACAAGATGGGAACTTTGATCTTCTTATCCAAATATTCCAAATTGTGGGATTAATATTAAGATGGATGAATGTAAAGAGATACATGGTCCTAGTATTTGTTCAATTACTTGAGTTTCATAACTCCTTCCACTACAAGAAAAATGAGCTTTTGCAATACTTAAAAGGCAACATTCATTCTTAAATGTTGCTAAATGGGGTCTATTGCAACGTTTGGGCGAGTGAATGTTGTTAAAGGGATCTATGACAACGTTTTTTAAATGAGTGTTGCAAAAAATGACTTTTCGCAACGTTCAAAAAGTCTGCAACGTTTTTTTATCGTTACGAAAAGTCTTTTCGTAACGTTTAAATAATGTTGCAAAAAGTATTTTTCAAGGTTAACTTTTCGCAACGTTTATTAAATGTTGCGAAAAGAGAAGCCCGTTATTTAGCCCAATGAATGAAGAAAGTAGGAAGCATCTTCTTACGCCTTTCTTGCTTCTAGGCTTGCTTCATATATATGGCCAGGTCACAGGAATGCTTCTTAGGCACCCTAATCTCGTCTCCGCCTCTCTTTTCTCACTCTTTCATTCAAATCCACCATTTTCTTCCACTACCACGAAGGCAGTCACCGACGAGTGAGGCATCCACGTGTTGCGGGGAGTTGGGCGGCGATGAGGAGCTGGAAGGAGAATTGAGTGTCGCTCTCAACAGTGATTACGATTATGATGCTTCAAGGAATTCCTCCGCAGAGAAGGCGATCGGGAATGGGGCATTTAAGGGTAAAACTTCCAATTACTCTGATTTCCTCTTCCCTAAATCCAAGTCAAAGCCCGTAAGTACAACCCCATCTTTCTCTTCCACGTCAACGTTGACCCGGGAAATCATGGGTGAAAGTACAAAATTCCTACTTGCTAGTGCATCTCCAACTCTAGCTCTCATGTCAATATCGCTGGCAGCATCTGGAATTTTCACTGGCCGCTAACACGTACCTATTCTTGGAGAGAAAAACCAATTTCCTTGTAAGTTTTTCTCTTTTCTATTTATTCTACATTCTTTTGTTTAAGCATTTCATCTGCTATACCAACGAGCAATTTCACATTGCTAGGACTGGGGTCTGTGTCCACATTTGCCCCCACAGCGGCCAAAGCTTTCTTTGCTCAGTGTGGTTCAGCCTCATTTGTTTGCACAAGTAAAGAACAGAGAAGGAAGAAACCCCCCTTTTCTTTCCTTCTTCAAGTTCATTTTTGTGTACAATTCACTCTCTCAGCTTTAGTTGTAGTTTAGCCCAGCTTTCTGTTTTCTCTTAGATTTATTAACAGTTAAAGTAAAATATGTACATGTGCCATATGGGTGTCAAATAGTGTCTCATAACAAATCATTTGTATTATTGTCCAGCCGTGCAGCAACCCTGATTGCCTATATTTGCATGAGATTGGTTCACAAGAGGATAGTTTTACTAAGGACGAAATAATATCCGCTTACACAAGGTATTTTTATATCAGTATGCACCCAGTAATATATATTTTCCTTTTTCGTTATATTCTTATTATATCTGTGATTTAAGTAGTAAAAGCTTCATGTCCTTTGGACTCGGCCTTTAAGTCTTTTATTCAGCATATGCTTGTTGTGTGATGATCAAATATCGTGAGTTTTCGATTTAGTCAATTCATTTATGGAATTTTTACGTTATTAGTCAAGTTATATTAGAGTAGAAAAGTTGTTCTATAAGTGTAATGGTTGAAATTTCAATGATTGTCAATTCATGGTTTGCGATGCCTCTGTGGGTCTCAAGTGAGAATGTAATCTCAGCACTCGTAGAGTAAAAATTGAAGTTCTGAGTAGCACCTATTTTCCTAGCTAAGACCGAATTAGTGCATTATATTTTTATTATTTTTTACTGGGTTACATGATGATGGAAGACTCCGCTTCCTACGCAATTTTCTTGGAGCTCCAATTATGATGTTTTTTATTAAAAAGAGTTGTTCCAGTGGTTTGAGAAGTTTCTTTGTTGTCTTTTATGGGGCGAGTTATGTTGGTGCTTATCTTCAAGTCAAAAACTTGATTGCTCCGTGTGGATGAAATTTATAGTCTTGCCCTTTCTATTTGGAGTTTCTTAATTTTGTGGGGTGGGGGTTGTTTCGTTAATCTAAGGTGTATGTTTGACGAAGCTTTTAAGCTTAGGATAGACAATTTTTACCTATTTTTAAACCATGCGTTCTTTAGGACCCACTGCTTATAATCACTTGAAAGCTTAGCCAAACAAGCACTAAATTTGGAGTTTTCTTTGTTCTTTTGAAATTTTGATTGAAATTTTGGTTTTGCTGTTACTGCTGTAGAAAATGGGAGGAGGGTTCTGCAGTATTTGGGATTAGATGGAGAAAAAAGCTCTGTTGGTTTTGATGTAAGTAAAAATTTGATTTTCCTGCTATAATTTCTGAGAAGATGAAGTTTTGGCTCCATTTCATTTATTTAAATTTTGTGATTTAGAATCGATTTTTCTAATATAATTGTTAGTATTGGAGGGTTATAATCTTTAATGTTTGAATTTAGGGATTGAAGGTGAATCTGATTATGATAGACTATTCATTGCCAGGGATGATAGGATATGAACTTCTCAAAAGGATTAAGGTTAGTGATTTTGGTATTTTTATTTCAAAATGAAGGGGGGTTTTAGATTTTTCCCTGATACTTTATCATGATATTTCTTTATTCTTGATTGATGTTGTTAAGAAATGAAAGGTTAATGTTTTACTTGTTTGCCCTTTTTCAACCAGAGCTCATCGAATTTGCGGGAAATACCAGTGGTAATTATGTCATCTGAGAATGTTTTGGATCGTATCGATAGGTATATTCTTTATCTGGTGTCAGTGTTTGATTAGTTTATTACCTGTGAAGATGAAGTATTTCATCTGTTAGATCAGCATATCAGATCTTCCCTAGACTTAGTGATGCGGACATCATCGAGATTTATTTTATTGCTATTGGATTTTATTATTTGTGTTTCGTATTGTTGGACTTGTTTTAGCGGGTTGGCCAAAACTCTTAAAATTAGGTTATTTTCTGCTATTTATTAGGTTTTCATTGTAGTTGATTTCAGTTGATGATTGATTAAAATTGAGATTGGCCGTAGCCACTTTTTCCCTTCCTCTTCTCGGCTTCTTCTCCTTCTTCTTCTCAGCTTCTTCCCCTTCCTCCTCCTCTTCTTCTTTCTCATTCTACATCAAATTGGTATCAGCGTCGAATAATCCTATATCCCTTCACTCCTGTAAACAGTTCAATCACCCGTCACCGTCGCTACTATTCCCACCCAAAATCAGTCCCTCCAACTCCAAACTACAGCCGCCAACATTGCAACCACAACACACACCTCCCGCCGATAAATTACCACGCGCAGCCACCAATTATAACCACCATCCTAGCGTCACTGCCCAACTGAAACAGCCGCACAAAAAAAAAAGAACAAAAAAAGAACAAATCGAAACCTCAATTGCAGCAGCCACTAACCCTAAATCCCAATTGTCCTCCAACCTCATCGCCGACGGCCTGCCATCTCCAGTTCTGGGCCAACTACAATGCCTACAAATGCCGCCTAAGCCGCCTGAACCGCTCCACCAGCCACTGGACGTGAAATTGGCCTCGGTTTGGTTTGTTCGGTGTCATTTATTTAGTTATTGGGCTTGGGTTTGGGCCCTGCTTGTTAATTTGATTGAGTTTAAAGTTGGGCCTTGTTTTAGTTTTAAAAAAAAAGTCTGTTTGATTTGGGCCTCAGTTTTAGTGTAATCTCTTTTAGTTTCGAAAAAAAAAAGAGTATTTTTGTCAATTGGGCCTCGGTTTGTGTCTAGTTAGTCTTGCCTCTAAGCCTCGATTTGGGCCCCTATTTTATTATACTGTGTAATTTATTTTTAGTTGAAAAAAAAAAGTCTTTTCCTAATATTTTGCAGGTACTTCTCTTTAATTTACGGATCAGTTCAATTCATTCAGTAAACAAAACGGGAGCTACTATTTCATTATCTTTGGAGATCAATTATTTCGCGCTCAGTTACTTCGCCGAACGACAGGGAAGCTACTATTTCTTTGTCTTTAGTTTATATTACTGTTTCGTCTTAAAATTGTTTCAATTAAATTTTTGTGCTGCTGTTATTTTATTCTTTCCCTACAATTCCCGTCCATACATCCTAAATTTTGTTACCGCCACCTTTCTCCCTTTATATTTTACGAGATTACGTTGCTGACTAGTATTTGACTTTTGCTTTACTATTTTTTATCGATCAGCGATATTAGCTTGCCCTATTTGGATTTACATATTCCCAAAAAAAAAAACAAAAAAAAAAAAAAGAAATTGATCAGGTCATTTTTTTTAAATGAGTTGCTCATTGATCTCTCTATACACCTCATTTAGCTGGTAGTGCATTGCATGCAGTTGCGTAGTGGTCGCCTTGTCATATCTAGTTCTTGTAACCTGACCATGGACCCAACTCAATTTGACGCCATAACTCGTCAATTAGCACAACTTGTCACTAGCCAACAACAATTACAAACTGAGGTAGCAGCTACTCGTGAGGAAACTAGAGACTTAGCTGCTATGTTATCCACCCTTGAACATACCCCACATTCGACTGAAGTTGAGAACTCGAACTCATCTAGTAATAGGCGTTATCGTCGTCCCCAAGGTGTCCGACAACATGTTAGGCACAACCATAGGGACGAACATCATGTTCGGGAACGGGAGCGAGAACACCACCGTCATGATACTCAATCTCCTCCCCGTCACGATGAACGTTTCTTTAGAAACATTAAACTGGATGCCCCAATCTTTGATGGCTGTTTAGACCCTCGGGTATTTACTCAATGGGTTAGAGATATTGACAGTTTCTTCGCTTGGTATGGAGTCCCAGAAGACCGGAGAGTTCGGTTTGCTAGTCTGAAGCTAACCGACACCGCTCAACTCTTTTGGGAAAGTGTTGAGGAACTCCTGGAGCGTCGTCATGCTCCTCCTGTTGGGAGTTGGGATGAAATGAAGCGTCGCCTTCAAAAGAAGTATCTACCTCAATCATATAAGGGTCATTTGTTGGATCAATGGAATGCCCTCACGCAAAGCACTCGACCAGTGACTGAGTACGTTACTCAGTTTGATGAATTTAGAATGAGATGTCAGGTCGTTGAGGATGAAGCCATGACCTTAAGCAAGTTTCGGCAAGGCCTCAGAGATGATCTTAAACGTGAGCTTGTCCTTCGGGGCGTTGTTACTCTTGACCATGCCTATGCCTTCATCCGATATTATGAGTTAGTTATTAGGACTCCTTTTAGAAGTCGTGGTGACAACCGTACCCCTGTTTCTTCAGCACCCAGTTCTGCAGCTCCCACTGCGCTCCAAAAGCGGGCCTTCTCTATCTAAGGGTCCTCTTGTAGGAGAAAATAAAGGTAGGGATCCAGAAATTCCAAGGACGTCATCCCGCTTGCAATGTTTTAATTGTCCGAGTCGAGCCCTAGTTTTGGAAGAACGTGAGAGTAGAGAGGATGGTGTATTGGAGGATCAAGTTTACGAACCTAAGGTTGAAGAGTTTGAGGACTTGGATGATAATGAAGATACCTTTTTAGGTTGTATTCGAACCCTTCCGATGGAGTTAGAGTCAAGACCACTTATCCCAAACACGTCGAGATTGGGTGTTGTACGTTGTACCCTGACTCAGCCCAAAAATGCTGATGATTGGCGACGTCATGCCATTTTCCACAGTTACATCAAGATCAATAATAAAGGATGTAAAGTCATAGTGGATAGTGGTAGTTGCATTAATGCGGTGTCATGACTACTGTAGCCCGCCTAGGGGTTGCAATCTGTACCTCACCCTCAACCATATAGCGTCTATTGAGTTGATACTTCCTCGATAGCTATGAAGGAACGTTGTGTGGTGCCTATTCACTTTCTCAAGTATAAGGATCATATATGGTGTGACGTCATTCCCATGGATGTCGGTCACGTCATTCTTGGTCGGCCTTGGTTGTTCGATTTAGATGTAACCATTTATGGTCGATCCAATTCATGCTCGTTCGTATTTAATGGTAAAAAGATCCACCTTAACCCTCTTCCACCAAGACCTGTTGGCTCACATGAAACAAAGAAGAGTGCGAAACGAAAGGGATTACACATAATTAATCCTACGGAGTTCGAACGCACACTTGTGGGCAATTCGGTTGTGTTTGCCTTGGTGGTCTTGGAAGTCTCATCGAGTTTCCCATCTGTAGCCCCTCCTGAAGCCCAGATGATCATTCAAGAGTTCCAAGATGTGTTCCCTGAGGACTTACCTGATGAACTACCTCCTTTACGGGACATCCAACATGCCATAGACTTGGTCCCAGAAGCGTCTCTTCCAAATTTGCCTCATTATAGGATGAATCCTACTGAACACGCTGAACTAAAGAGGTAAGTGGATGAACTCCTTCACAAAGGATTCATCCGTGAGAGTTTAAGTCCTTATGCCGTGCCGGCGCTGTTGACCCCTAAGAAAGATGGCTCTTGGAGGATGTGCGTAGATAGTCGTGCCATCAATAGGATCACGGTAAAATATCGCTTTCCTATTCCTAGGCTTGACGACATGTTAGATATGATGGTTGGTGCTACGATATTTTCCAAAATTGATTTGAAGAGTGGGTATCACCAGATTAGGATCCGCCCAGGTGATGAGTGGAAGACCGCTTTTAAAACAAAAGATGGTCTTTATGAGTGGTTAGTTATGCCTTTCGGCCTAACAACGCTCCGAGCACTTTTATGCGAGCAATGACACAAACTCTTCGTCCTTTCATGGGTAAGTTCCTTGTCGTCTACTTTGACGACATTCTCGTCTATAGTACAACGAAGGAACAATATCGAGATCATCTCCAGCAAGTTTGTTTTGCCCTTCGGGCAACCAAATTGTATGCTAATGTCAAGAAATGTTCGCTCTTCACCGATAGCGTCGTCTTCTTAGGTTTCATAGTATCATCTATGGGGGTATTTGCAGACAGCCAAAATTCAAGCGATTGTTGATTGGCCTGAGCTTAAGACTTTGCATGATGTCAGGAGTTTTCATGGCTTAGCAACCTTTTACCGTCGTTTCATCAAGGAGTTTAGCACAATCATGGCTCCCATTACGGAGTGTATGAAGAAGAGGGAGTTTCATTAGACCCATGAAGCGACTAAGGCTTTTAAACTAGTTAAGAAACGAATGACGGAAGCTCCTGTCATGCGCCTTCCTGACTTTACCAAGGTTTTTGAAGTTGAGTGTGATGCCTCCAGAGGTCGGCATCGAGGGAGTTCTTAGTCAGGAACTCTACCCTGTCGCTTATTTCAGTGAAAAGTTGAACGACGCCAAACAACGGTACTCGACTTATGATAAAGAATTGTATACAGTTGTGCAGGCTTTACGATATTCGCGTCATTATTTGCTACCCCAAGAATTTGTTCTTTATTCAGACCATGAGGCGCTTCGTTATCTCACCTCCTAGAAGAGATTGAATTCTTGGCACGGTCGCTGGGTTGAGTATTTACATGCCTATTCTTTTGTTTTGAAACATAAGAAAGGTGCTGAAAACCAGGCGGCTGATGTATTAAGTCGTCGTATCTCCCTTCTATCGATCATGAACGTTAAAGTCATAGGTTTTGAACGGCTTAAGGAAGAGTACGAAACTTGTCCGACTTTAAGGATATCTTCCTTGATTTGCAAAATGGACAATCGGATACTGTGGACGGTTTTCGCCTTGAGGAAGGTTATCTTTTTCGAGCTAATAAATTGTGTATCCCTCGAACTTCGGTGCGAGATTTCATAGTTTGGGAAATTCATGCGGGAGGTTTAGCCAGTCACTTTGGGCGAGATAAGACCATAGAGGAGATTGAACGTCAATTCTATTGGCCTAGTTTGAAGAAAGATGTGGCCAAGATAGATAGCACTTGTAACACATGTTAGTTGGCCAAACAAAAGAGGCAAAACACTGGCCTCTACACACCTCTTCCCGTTCCTAATTGCCCTTGGCAAGATGTGAGCATGGACTTTGTGTTAGGGCTTCCATGTACCCCGAAGAAACATGACTCCATTTTTGTGGTAGTGGATCGCTTTTCCAAGATGGCTCATTTTATCCCTTGTAGCAAAACTTCAGATGCGTCTAGGGTTGCCACATTGTACTTTAATGAGATTGTTAAATTGTATGGCCTCCCTAAAACCGTCGTGTCAGATAGGGATGTTAGGTTCACTAGTCACTTTTGGAGAACGTTGTGGCACAAAATGGGTACAAAGTTAAAATTCTCCACTGCCTATCATCCGCAGACTGACGGTTAAACGGAAGTGGTTAATCGTAGTCTTGGTAATTTACTAAGGTGTTTGGTCCAAGAAAATCTTAGAAATTGGGATTTAATTTTTCCTACAGCTCAAATTGCATATAACAGTTCCATGAATTAGTCGTTAGGTAGGAGTCCCTTCAAAGTTGTTCATGGTTTTAAGCCTAGGAAGCCTTTAGATCTCATCCCGATGTCCCCACATGATAGAGTGTCTATGTCAGCTGAAGCATTTGCACAACATCTTCATGACTTGCACATTGAGATCAATAAACAACTTGAAGCTAGTAACGCATCTTATAAACTTCGAGCTGATTTACATAAGAGACATGTTGATTTTAATATTGGGGATTATGTCATGATCCGAATTAGACCAGAGCGGCGCCTACATGGACCCGCCTCTAAATTGCAAGCTCGTAGCGCTGGTCCTTTTAAAATTTTAAATCAAGTTGGCCCAAATGCTTATGTTGTTGACCTTCCGCCACATCTTGGCTACCACCATGCTTTCAATGTTGAGGATTTAGTTGCTTATAAAGGCCATTTTAATCCTTCTGATGATCCTTTCCTACCTCCATCTGTGGACCTTGACCCGGAATCTCTTGCTACTTCTAACCCATTGCCACATGTCCCCGCACACAAAGATAAAATTGATGCTATTTTAGATGAACAAATTGTGTTGACTAAAGATGGGGATGTTCAGCGCTTCCTTATTCGTTGGGTTGATCGGCCTGAGTCTGATTGCACATAGATTACTAGAGAGACACTACAACAGCTTGATCCAGACTTATTGGAGCTCTATCGAAGTCGGTAGGATCTTCATTTGCCCAGTTCTCCTTCCACGCATCCAGGGGATGTTGGTGGGGACACCATATTCCGACCACCGCTGACACGCTTTTATTGACGTCGGAGGAAGCTCGTCCAACCCCTAAGCTTATGGTTGGGCGATTGATTGCAGTCTTTTTCTACCTGTCCACTCGATAGGGTCGAGTTTTCTTCTACCCCGGGAGAGTTGATGCGGACATCATCGAGATTTATTTTATTGTTATTGGATTTTATTATTTGTGTTTCGTATTGTTGGGCTTGTTTTAGTGGGTTGGCTCAAGCCCTTAAAATTAGGTTATTTTCTGATATTTATTAGGTTTTCATTGTAGTTGATTTCAGTTGATAATTGATTAAAATTGAGATTGGCCGTAGCCACGTTTTCCCTTCCTCTTCTTCTCCTTCTTCTTCTCAGCTTCTTCCCCTTCCTCTTCCTCCTCCTCCTCTTCTTTCTCATTCTACATCACTTAGTTTCGTAATTTGTTCATTTTGTTATAGAATTCTGGATGACAGTGCAAATTTGATGATGAAGTAATATACAAATGGGAACCAGCCTATAAGCTCGATGATCAAACCAGTTTTAACCTAAAATGTGATAGTTAATCTATGGCAGTCCACGTAAGAATAAACCAATTTTGTATCTTGTGATTGGTTCTACATGAAAGATATGATACCATGAAGCACTAATGATGCAACTTTGGATTAAGAAAAAGATTTTGAACTCGAGCTACTAATATGAAAAATGGAATGCTGTGAAGTTTTGGTGATTAATTGTGGTGTGCTATTTGCAATATATAATGTATATATATGCTGCTTCTTTATATGAAGCTCAGAAACAAAATTTGTGAGAGAAAATATAAATTGCACTGTTTGGATGTCCTTTTGTTCTACCAGGTGAATTCTATCCAGAAGATGGTTTATATTCTACCTTGTTTCACCCATTAATTTGAAGTTTTAACTGGCCTTTTTTCCTTTCGAAATGAATGCTACTATATTATAGGGCGACAAAAGTAGAGGAATGACAACCTGTTAATATAAAATTTCTACAGATAATTGCCAGTTGTGAAAGCTTTTTATTCGAAGTTTTGAAAGTTTTCTTCAACTTGTGCATGAAGCTACTATTTTTCAGAGCTCTTGGACAAAATAAGCTGTAGAAGTTGACAACCCTCAAGCTATGCTTCCAAGGGATCAAAAAGATGAGTGTCTGGACAGCACTTGTGCCCAATTCATTCGCTCAAATGCTGAAATCTCTAGTAATAAAAAGGTACTTACGAGTGCCTGAATCTTAGACTTCTGCTTCGACTTCACCATCAAAGACAATTCCTTGACCCAGTCAGAATTCTTCTTAACAAAATCCTCCTCTAGTAAGTCTTTCACAGTATTAATATCCTACTCGGTCATTGGCAACCGACACTGCTCAGGAATCTTGTATTTATCTAGATCACTAGGCTAGATCCCCAGCCACTTTATGTCTAGAGTAGTCAAATTTGAACTGTCATATGACATATTCTTTGATCAACTGGAGTTCCAAGTCCAAGCAGGCTTGAGGTTCTTGAAATTTACATCTCTTGTGGTGCTTCCAAATTCTTTCTCAACTTCATTATAATCGGTTATTCTATTAGCTTGTTTGATAAGATGAACTGAATTAGACTGGAACCTATACATATAGTATAAGTTTAGCTTAACTTTTGTTTTTATTTCATGCACACAAGAGGAAGCAGCCGAGGTTTACGACATTGCAGCCATTAAATTTCGCGAACTCAATGCTGTGACTAATTTTGAAATAAGCAGATATGATGTGAAAAGCATACTGGAGAGCAGCACATTGCCAATTGGAGGTTGACGACCGAGTTACACTCGAGCTACTGGCTTGACCGTTATGCAGACGAAAGTGATTCATTTCAAAATGTGAAGGAGGAGTATATTACTTCTACTTTTTTATATATGTTGTCTCAAGTGATGATGATGATGATACCAGAAACAGCATGATGATGAAGGGCATAGTGATGACTCCCATGAAGTAATTGAGGAGAGTGATTCATCTGAAGATGAATTTGGTGGCATATTACTAGTTTCTACTAGTAGAGTTCGGGTTCAAACACAGATTGAAGTGGCCGTATTTGGGGATGATATTTTATGTCACTACTTCTTCCAGCAATCTAATTAGTGGAATGATGGATGAAACAATTGTATTGTTTATCTTACTCCTTTTTAGATAGGTTGTGTTGTATCACATTCGAATTTTGTATTAATTCAAAAATTTATAATAAAATTATCAATTTTTATGCAATTTCAAAATGCACTCACAAAGTGTTATTTTTAATTTTGTGGGTCAATTACTCAATTACCATAACTGTAAAAAAAAAAAAAAAAAAAAAAAAAAAAAAAAAAAAAAAAGTCTACCCCAACATTTAAAAAACACTGCAAAAAGTCTTCCCTAAACGGTGACATCGCATCTACAACACTTGGAAAAACACAGCAAAAGGTCTTTTGCATTTTTTTTTTTGTCACTGCAAAAGCCTTTTTTTTGGTGTAGTGTTCCTATCACTTAATTAGGTTAGATAGTTAGATTAGACTTCGATTAGAGCTACTTTAATTGAAAACTAGATAAGATGTTTATTCCTCTTGTGATTGTTACTTGGACTCTAGGTCCACTTTATTATTTGTTTACGATACTTACATTTGCGGGATATAAAAATCAACAACACTAAGGAACACTCTTCGGAGTACAAGATCTCTTTTGCTCACTTTTTTTTTATCATTATAACCACTCTTAATTTCCTTGTTTCTTCGATTAAGTCTAGCCCATCACAAAGTTCCTCATCTTGATCATTGCTGAAATGTGAAAGTCCAAAACTATGGCATTCCCACTTCTAAGGGAAATGTCATTTCTCTAGTGCTAGTTCGGAAGGTGGTACAACAAGACAAAAGTACACTAGGGAGTTCGTCCAATCAAGCACCTTTTAGTTTGTTGAGAAAGTTTTCAGGGTATGTTTGATAATTTTATTGACGATCTCAACTTGACTATTGTAGAGAGTGGAGAAGTGTTTCTTGATTTTTAATTCCTTACAAACGGACCTCAACCTCGAGTTAATGAATTGTTTGACGTTGTATTACCAGTTGAATGCCGAATGTCGAATTTGCATATGATGGACTTCTAAATGAAGTCAATGGTCTTTTACTATGCTATCTTCGCCAAAAGCTTGACCTTAGCCCATTTGGTGAAATAGTCCGACGTAACTATAACGAACATTGTTCCGTCTTTACCAGTATACATCGGTCTGATCAAATCAATTCTCTATTTGTCAAGGCCTAGAGACTTATAATTTAGGTTATCTTTTTAAGTGGAGCTCGAATTATTGGGACAATACTTCGACTTTTTTGGTACCGACTCACGAATTTTATGACATCTTTTTTGAATTTAGGCTAGAAGAAACATTGCCTAACGATCTTGTAGGTCAAAGATGGTCATCCAGCATGGATTCCATAATCCAATTCAAATATACAACATACTAGCACTGCACAAAATTCAAAATTTTCATTTTGTCTTGAATAATTTGCCCTATGTAACAACTATTATTTTGAGAGAATTGAATTTGAGGTAGTGAATTTTTTGGATAATATTTTATTAAAAAATAAATAAAAATTTTAAATTTATGTACAAAATATTTTATTGTATAAATGTGTGGTTAAAAATAAATTAAAAAATTTTGAAAAATGCAAGGGCTTAACAATGCATAAGCATGCTCACTGATACCACGTGGCGTTTGGATCTCCCACAGAAAATGTCTAAACAATTGAGAACCAGTACGGACATATAAAAAATTTCCCTGTCAATATCAAAACTCTACCCATAAATACTCTCAGGCGCTCTACGCTCTCGTGTTGCTACTCTTTCGCTAAAATCTCAAAACCACACATCGATTCAATCGTATACCAGATCTGATCTCATTCACAAATGGCGAAAGATCCAATCCGTGTTCTTGTCACCGGCGCCGCAGGTAAATCGGAAACTTGATTGTACTAAAGTTACCGTTCATTTCGAGATCTAACTTTACTATTCCAGTCATTTGATCATCATTTTCTGTTTAATTGATGTGTAGATCTGATGTTATGATCGTTATTTTTTATATTATAAGATGGTTATTAGGATCCGAGGTAGCTATTAGAGTTCGTGGCTTTTGTTTCGATTTGAAAGTGGTGGTTTGACCATTGTACAGTTATATTAATGAAGCCTTATTTTATGGTTATTCTGATAGTTTCGTGATATATTATTTTCTATTAATATTCTAAGTAGTTACAATAATGCTGCGTAGCTTTGTTTCAATGTAAATGTTGTTTTTTGCCTATTACAGTTAAATTTATCCTCTGACGGAGCCTTATCTTATGTTGATGATTTATATAGATCTTTGAATCTGATAGTTTCTGAATATTGTTGTATGGATTTAATTTTTCTATTGATATAGATAGAATATGCCTATGGATAACCGTCGGTTCTACTGTAAAAGCCAGATCTTCAATTTGGTAGTGGAGTGAGATTTATCTAGGGTTTATGGGGTATGAGTATCAAACTGGGTATCTTAGGAAATCCAGTGAACTTGTCTATGTTACATGGTTGAGTGTCAGTGGTTTTTGTTTAAGTTTCTGAATCAATTTATTTTTCTAGGATTTTAAATCTATATTATCTCTAGAACTAGATTGATGGAAGCTGGCTAATTTTGCAGGACAAATCGGATATGCTCTTGTTCCCATGATTGCTAGGGGTGTGATGTTGGGCGCTGACCAACCTGTCATCCTCCACATGCTAGATATTCCACCTGCTGCAGAGGCACTTAATGGAGTGAAAATGGAATTGGTCGATGCTGCATTCCCTCTTCTCAAAGGTTAGTAATTTACTCATGAGTATTGAAAATAATTGTCAATAATTTGATGTATTTTGACTTTTTATATTCCCGATGGAATATGGGTTAAAGTAGATAACTTGTATCTATCTACTATGATATTTGAATCAGGGGTTGTTGCAACAACTGATGTTGTTGAAGCATGCGCTGGAGTCAACATTGCAGTGATGGTTGGTGGTTTCCCCAGGAAAGAAGGCATGGAGAGAAAAGATGTGATGTCAAAGAATGTCTCCATCTACAAGTCCCAGGCTTCAGCTCTTGAGAAACATGCGGCTGCCAACTGCAAGGTGATTGGCTTATATTGAAGACTCTTTTCTTGATGACCTTTTTTCATAGAATAGTGTTATTTACATAGACTCTTGATCATTATGAGTTAGGTGGCAATTAAGTGGCATTGACTGATATGCCATCTCAAATGCAAGGATATGAATCCCATTTATGATGGAAAGTCGATGAATGCCACTCAATTTCCACCTAGATAAATAGCATTTCTCTTTTTTATAATCCTTACATTGATTTGGTACATGAAGTACTAAAGTCTTGTCTAATTTTAGAAATAAATACATTTTTCTATGGTATGTGACCTTCAAAAACGCAATGCTGACCAATATTATTTAGAGATTATGAAGTATCAATATATTGTTTGAATGCTATGCATGACCTCTATGAAGATTCATGTTCAAGCTTAGACATCTTAGCAATTTAAAATTTTGTAGCAGGATATTTTTTTTACTTCGCTTAGAAGTCCTAATTTTCATTTGCTGTCTGTTTTGCTTCCAGGTTTTGGTCGTTGCTAACCCTGCCAACACCAATGCATTGATACTGAAGGAATTTGCACCATCTATCCCGGAGAAGAATATTACTTGTCTGACTAGATTGGATCACAATAGGGCTCTTGGACAAATTTCGGAGAGATTGAATGTTCAAGTCTCCAATGTTAAAAATGTCATTATTTGGGGAAATCATTCTTCAACACAATATCCTGATGTCAACCATGCCACTGTCAATACTCCAGCAGGAGAGAAACCCGTTCGTGAGCTTGTTGCCAATGATGAATGGTATGAAGCTTTGGTTAAAACTTGGTTTTTATTGAAATGAATTTGTGTTTCTATAAATTCCCTATGAAATACTTTTATCTTTTATGAAATCTCACCTTTTATTTTCTAAATTCTATGTATCTATTTGCTAGGTTGAATAGTGAGTTTATTACTACTGTCCAGCAACGTGGTGCTGCAATTATCAAAGCTAGAAAACTTTCTAGTGCACTTTCTGCTGCTAGTTCTGCTTGTGACCATATTCGTGATTGGTTCCTTGGAACTCCAGGGGTAGATTTCTCTCCCCCCGCAACCATAATTGTGATAGATCAAGATTTATTAAATAGTCATACACTTTCTCTAATATGTTCTGAAATAATTCCAGGGTACTTGGGTTTCCATGGGTGTTTACTCTGATGGCTCATATAATGTCCCAACTGGGCTAATTTATTCCTTCCCAGTTACTTGCAAGAATGGAGAATGGTCTATTGTTCAAGGTGAGAACATAAAAACTTAAATTCGTAGTCTTTATTTAGATTGTGTGGCGTGCGAACAGTTAAAAGCGTTGAAATGAGTAGGTATAGGATTTTTTCTGCAATCCCTTTCTAGCATCGGTGGTGGTATGAATTCTCATTTTGTAAAAATCTTAACTTTTTAAATTTGGATGTCTTTCTCTGTCTTTTTGTAACATCCCACAAATCTTGTTATTACAAGACTGGTAGGACATCTATTTTCCAACATCCTCAGTATTTGTGTGTTTCTACATTACAGGACTTTCAATTGACGAGTTTTCGAGGAATAAGTTGGACTTGACAGCTAAAGAGCTCAGTGAGGAGAAAGATCTGGCATACTCATGTCTCTCGTAAGTTCTGTCTGAAGGTTGGAAAATCAGAGTCTTCTGCACTTCTGTGTGGTGATTAAAGTAGCTACTGTTTTGAATAATTCCATGGTCAATCTTGGCGATTGATAAACGATGGATGTGCTACTTTTATAGATCTCACTTCACTTCCTATATACTTGCATTTTGTTTGAGAATATTTAAAATTTTGCACTTTCTGGTCACGGCGGATTTTATGTGCCTTGGTGGTATTACTGTATGACTGTCCTAGAGAAATTTCTGGTCGAGAAAGTTTTTCTCTTGCCTCTATCAAAGTTCTTGATTTCGAGTCCTCGGCCTGTGCCCACCTCATTTATTTCCGGGAAGTGATTTTTTTTTATTTGAGAGCTATCTAATGCAAGTTTGTTCAACTGTTCATTGGACTGCAGAATTGTTTACGTGACGAATATGATTTGGCTATGGCCTCTTGTACGTGAAATACATACATTCCGGTACACAAAATATGCTTAATTGTGCTAATGTCGTTAAACAAATGACAGAACAATGTGCAAAAAATTATACTCACAAAAATATTTGTGAAAATGGATTTATGTTTTTTGGACAAATAGACTTAAACCATTCAATTTCGTATATCTAAATTGAAAGGGGGTTTGGCAAGAAATAATGAAGGGGATTTGAGTATGCATTTGGATTGATGGAGGCCGCACTTTTTGAGATTGTGTAATGGACAATGCCATTTGTACATTTCATTGCTTACACCTTTGTTGACATTGTCGTCGTTGTAAAAAAGTGATTGATTGATTTTGTATTTTTTTTTTTAATTAAATGTCAAATTATAATTTGCCATGCGGTAACATGTAAATCATGGTCTATAATGCCTGTCGTCGAATTCATCTATTCTACAACTATTGGTTGTACAATCGATCATCACCGTCCCTAGTTTCCAATCGAGGGCAATGATGTTATTCTGCAAATCAAATATGTAAATCATTTGATTAGATTGTACAATTTCTTTCAGAATTCTTGTATTAATACATTGAAGTGATTATTCTGGAACAATATGGGTTTGTTCTCTTTACTATTTTCAAACTGTTTTTTATTTTCGATTTTTCAAAAAAATGAAAATGCGCGGTAACATGTAAATCATGGTCTATAATGCCTGTCGTCGAATTCATCTATTCTACAACTATTGGTTGTACAATCGATCATCACCGTCCCTAGTTTCCAATCGAGGGCAATGATGTTATTCTGCAAATCAAATATGTAAATCATTTGATTAGATTGTACAATTTCTTTCAGAATTCTTGTATTAATACATTGAAGTGATTATTCTGGAACAATATGGGTTTGTTCTCTTTACTATTTTCAAACTGTTTTTTATTTTCGATTTTTCAAAAAAATGAAAATGCGTTCTTTCCTATTTTTGAAAATACGTTTTTGAAAACAAGTTAAGAATTTACAAAGAAAATTTTCAAAATGCGTTTTGGATGTTTTTCAAAAGTCGAAAAGAACACATTTTCAACAATTTCAAAATGGACATTTAAAACACAAAATTCAAAATGAATTCAAAATTCAAAACACAAAATTGAAATACAAATAGAACAATCATTAATATTCTCTTAAATACATTGAAATTTATTACACAAATAAATTTTGTTAAGTATAATTATTTTTTTCTTGGGGAGAAACAACGTAATATTTATATGGAAAATTTGCTTCTTCAAAAGCAATATTAAAATATTTTTTTTAGAATATTGATTATAAATTGATAATTTTTCAAAAATTATAATATAATATTCTTCTATAATATTAATGTATCGTAATAAAGTTCATTCAAGTTTAATTCACGCACGTATATCCTTTATATAAAATACGACAGATGACAAAGGAAAGAGAGAATGGATTTCGTATTTTCTAAGCAGCCAGTAATGACCTTTTTAATTTCCAACAATTTGATCATTCCATTTGGGGTTACGTGGGTTCCCTTCCTTCTTAGTGGGGTTGAAATTTTTTTTTCTTTCGGAAAACAAAAACACGGAGGATAAGCTTGTTTGATTTGTACTGTGATCTAAAAAAAATAAAAATTAGAGCGTCGTGCTGATAACATGTTATGAAATTAAGAGAATATACAAGAAAAAATTGCACTAAAAGAGTGAAAATTCAAATTTATTTTGTAGAGAACTAAAGTCCCATGTGTACATGGTATAATTAAAGCTACATGGTTACAATTATCATTCACGAATAGTATTTAATTTATAAACAAACAAGTATAATTTTTTATATAGCATAAGATTGAAGGGAAATTTGATAAATTTATGATTAGAGGGGATGTTTCTCTAATTTTTCAAACGAGAAGAAGTGTTTTTGTAATTGTCATAAATTTCGGGGGATATCTCTATAATTTAGAATTGTGTATGCATAAGAAAGTCACTAGAGAAAGCGACAGCAATACAACACATAGCTCGTGTTTGGTGTAGATTAAAATAAAATATTTAGTAAATTTTGATAATTAATTAATGAAATATCTAGTTGAAAAATGCAGGTCTCATGAAAATGTGTGTTTAAATTAATTGTTAAATCCGACTCAAAACTTTTATCACATTTTCATCCACATCAAACATAGGCTACTATGTCTTTTTCTAATCAATATCAATTATTTTCAATTCAATGTATTAAACGTGTATTACGTTGATGTTAGAGATTCCGTGGTAGAGTAAAATATGAACATAGATCGATTAGAGCCTGTGATGGAATGTGAGCCATTACTTTATTCAAAGTATAAAATCATGCACAAAAAATATCTAAAGCTTAAAGGAAATAATTGACATGAAACTCACTCGAAATCACAAACCAAAGAGACATTGGAATACTAATGAGAAAAAAAACAAGAAAGACTTAGAAAATCGAGAGAGGACTTGAAAGGCAAATTAAAGCCATTTTATGACCAAATACAGTTATTCTCAAAAAGGCTGATGTGAAATAAATTATTTTGACAATTCTAATGTAAATGGTCCTTTACTGGAAATTTTTTAAACCAATGCTTTTATGGCTGCGTAATTTCATCCTTACTTTCTTGAAATTGACTAAGCAGCGGGGTCTAAATTGAAAGAATTATAGTGGGTGTTTGGTGGAGATTAAAATTAAATTTTTAATAGATTGTGATAAAAGTTTTTGAAATGTGTGGTTAATATTAATTGTTTGATTTTGACTTAAATTAAAATCTGATTTTAATCCGAAACAAACAGGGCATAATAATGTTAATCACATTCTTGTAAAAAGGTTATTGGGGGACCCAAAAAAAAAAAAAAATTCTTAATTTTAACCAATGCTGTTATGGCTGCTTAATTTCGTGCTAAATTTCTAGGAATTGACCTTGCATTGTGTTAATTATTGAAAAGTTAGTGCAGGGACTAAGTTGAAAGAATTACAATAATGTTAGTGACATGTTATTGGGTGGACAAAAAACAGTTCTTGGTGATGATGTGAAATGCATTTTATTTCCAACTTTGTCTTTTAGGAGTTTGATGATTTTTCTTCAAAGCTACAAAGTATATACTTTATATTCCAATTGGTATTTATTTAAGAGGGTGTTTGGTGATGATTAAAATTAGATTTTTAGTAAATTGTGATAGAAGTTTTTGAAATGTGTGGATGAAAAGATGTGAGACTCATGAAAGATGTGATTAATATTGATCTTTTCACTTTGACGTAGATTAAAATCAGATTTTAATCCGGCCCAAACATGCCCTTATTTTCACCTAAAAGATATAGTTTGTATCTTCACCACGTTTCTTCGGGCACGAATCATTTTTTTTTTCTTCTGATTTTTTCTTAAATAAGTTATGATTCAAGCCTATACATTTGTTGTTTTGATATTATGTTGAGCGATCACTTTTTCAAATAAGATGATTTATTCGTAGTCATATCTTTAACTGCACAAGATTCATCAATATATATTTAGGGATAACAACAACAGAGGTCTCAAACCTTTCAAGGACCTGTAAACTTTTTCCGAATTTTATAATTGTCACCCCTAATTTTTTCAATCGTTGCAGTTAAGGCCCAAATGGATGGATTCCATTCATTCTCCCGCCAGTTGATCCAAAAATTAAATTTGAATATATTTTAAATTTTAAAGAGAGGTAAAATAGTAATTATCTATTGAAATTTACCTTCGAAGATGCGTCCAGATATCAAATTCATATGCAAATAGATGGATGCTCAAATGTTGTACCTATGACATACAGTAGTTCATCAAAAGTTTTAAAGTGAATTACTTTTTATTGTTTAAAGTCGAATATAATTAACCTACTTCATTTGACAGAAACAAGAATTACTTCGAAAATGATTAATATTTTTATATAAAAGAAAAAAACTACTAACATAACAAAAACATATTTAAAAAAAAAAATTAATTTACCTCTTTTAAGCTTAGCCCATGAAAAAAGTTCAGGATAATGCTATGTAGTATAACAAGCGGTATTGTTAAATTTACGTATACGAAAGTTGAGACCTATTTAATTAAATATATATTTATTGTCACTATGTTGACACGTCTGAATGTGAATGGTGCTACACGTAAGATTGTTTAAAAGTTCATAGCATTTGGTAACCAGAGAAACAATATTGCATCCCCAAATTTTCATGATCAAGATCTATCATTTTCATCAAAGTTACACAATTGTCAACAAAGGGGGATCAAGAAACATTAATCTACACTTAAAAAACATGGGTTAGAAGGAAACTTACTAGGACTTTGTCTCTCCCTAGTCTACTTTTTTTCTACCCTCTAATCTTTAAAATCTAAATGTGTACAAACCAAATTTCTAAGTCAAATCTCATTTTTCCTCTTAAGTTTTCATGTGAACTTCCACTCTTTTTTTTTTTTTAATTTCCTTTTCTTTTCTTTATGTGACCAAAAACACGAGAAAATCCTCACTGCAATCTTAAATTTTGTTTAGTTTGTCAATGCAATGATTCCATTATTTGGCACCTTTGGAAAATCAGCATCCCATAATTGAAAACCCTGTCCTAAATATATATTATATCCAAAACAGCACTCAAAACTCTGGTAAATCAGGCATGTCTCCAGCTCTAATGAAAACATTGTACCAAAAGTCCATGCTATCATCAACTTTTGAAATCCCGGCATCGATTTCCTTGGAAGACGAAGGGAATCCGAACTGAACTTCATCGTTTGCAACGGGGATGTTTGATGATTGCCCGTTTACTTTATCGTCTGTTGAGAAGTCACTGGACCAAAAGGTTTCATCGATGTGAGGAAAATACTCGGACGAATAGTCCATTTCTTCGTGCTTAGTTACTGTTTTTTCCGATAAATCTGTCACTGATGACATCTCACTAGAGCAATGCTGTGGACTATTAACAATTTGTTCACTAGGGGAAATGGGATTTCCAGGAGCTTTAGAATCACATTTTCTAATGATCGAGTGTCCCTTGGAGTCCTCAGAAGTCTCATTATTTTTGAGCCTTTTCTTCAAGTGTGTGTGCCAGACATTTTTTATTTCATTGTCTGTTCTACCAGGCAATCTTGCTGCAATAGCCGACCATCTGAAAAAAACAAAATAAAATTTTTTGAATCTGTCAGTATTTTCGAATTTTTGGATAAATTAACACTGTTTAACGGTAGACAAATATGAAATCTCGTGCCTAAGTTTAAGTATTCAGACAAGAAATCCCAAGGAGATACAGATCATGCCGTGCATAGATGTCTGTACAGTCATTCAATGATTTTGTAGATTTTAATTAATGTTGGAATTATTATATTAAAGAGAATATTTTCAGTTAATCTTTATTATTCCAATGTGTACATACAAATGGATCAATATATAAAAAATAAAAAAAAAAATTAATGTCTCAGAAGTATCAAACGAAACACTATTCCGGTTTTTAATCTCCTTATAGATAACTAACACCAGATTTTGCAATCGGCATCTCCTTACTTGAGTCGTATATCTATTGGGGCTCTTTTGGTCCTTTGTATAGAGAAAAAGTGCCCAAGTTGTAAATTTATGAACATTTATCGATAGCTGACCCTTAAAAATGGTGTCTAGGTCTAAAATTATGGGGATGAAGTAAAACATGAGATAAACACGTCTCCATAATTTGCAAAGTATTTAGTATCAGAATTCAACTTAAGTTGCTTTTAAAAAAAAATGTCAAGAGTTTTAATTCTGGGGACGCAACAAAAATTCATGAGGGATAAAATGGATTTAGGTTCTCTCAGAACGGACAGTACTAAGTTAACGGATTGAGCATAGAGACTGGATTGTTACAAAACATTTCTTTTTCTAATTGGGAATACAACAATGGAGAAACATTTCTTTCATAATGTGAAACGCAAGTTGATTAATAATTTAATACACACCTATTCCCAATAATTTCATGTAGCTTGATGATAGTTTCTTCTTCTTCTTTGCTGAAATTTCCTCTCTTTATGTCTGGCCTCAAATAATTTGTCCAACGTAGTCTGCAACTTTTCCCGCACCTCATTAGACCTACAAAATCAGTAACAAAAATGAAAAAATTAAAATAAAATCGAGCCCCGATGGATTTTTGAATGAATTTGGATTTCACGTTTACATATATTCTTCCCACTAGGGAAAAAAAAAAAGAAAAAAACATGTTCGGTATGCAGTACAAAACACGAATAGACAAGTAAAACACCTAAAAGTGTAATTACCAGCTTGTTTGGGGAGTGCCCTCCAATTTCCATGGCCATGCTGTTGAATGTAAGAGATCAAAACCAGATCTTCCTCAGGACTCCAAGGCCCTTTCTTTAGTCCCATCTTTTCACAGCAAGGAGCTCTCACCATTTTTGCTTATAATGGGATTATAAGTTTTTTTTCTCTCTCTAATTGTGGAATCCTAAAGGCTCAAGAGGGTTGCATATGCCAAGGGTGGGTATTTATGGTTTTCATTCATTCACACATAGTCCACAACCAGCATCTAATTTCAAAAAGTTTGATAGCAGTTTCCTGGAAATTGGATCTCTCTCTCTCCTCGTTTTATTCATTTAATATAATCTACTTTTAAGCAAGCATAACAATAAGTGCCAAGGAGACTATCCATCCACAGTGAGAACTTGTGATTCATTGATTTGAAAATTTCACAAGAGATGGGTCCATGCACCAAGTCTATTCACATGTTTTTGCCACTTAATTTTCTTAAATGTAAAACATTAGCCAATTTCAATGAGTAATGCTATTCATCCCCATTGGGGATAAAAACACAGTTTACGTGACGTTAATGTGGTATTAAATGATAGGTGAAATTAAACCTATCATTTAGAGTCACGTAGACTGTATTTTCATCCCGCTGAAGATGAATAACATTACTCAATTTTAATACACCGAGTTTTTAAAAATGTAATAGTATTCGTCACTCCATCATTCATCAATTTTAACATTGATGTCACTCGTAACAAAAGTATGTCGTAAGCATGCCACTTGTGAAATTTCCGTCTATTATACCATCAAATTCGGAGCTGAGTGACAAAGTGATGCATTGAAATAATATTTCGTAAATTTCAGGGTAGATCGAAGAAAATTTATAGTTCATAATAACTGGGCGACAATTCAAACTTTTTTAAAGTTCAATGAAAGTTGAAAACGTTTGAGATAGTTCAATGATATTTAGAGTATAATATCATAATATTTTGTCCCGTTTACCTATTTAATAAATATAAAAATAAGAGTTGGGACAGACGAAGCATTTTGCCATGCCTAACGTATACTGTCCAATATTATTCGATAAAATATCGAATTGATTTATAAATGTTAATATCTATTTATATTTATGTAAACGACGACAGCTGCAAGTTGCTCTTATAATATTCCTCTTCTGAAAATTCACATGGGATTTCGACGTGCCTTCGCAGTTTGTACTCTTTTGCTCTCCTCATTTTTGTATACAACACAAGTAGCCTTAATATAATATATTGTGACAACCATCAATGCCCCCCCTAATTTACTACGCATATTCATTTTTTTATACATAAATAAAATCAAGTCGATCCGATTGGTTCAATAGGAGAAATTTATAAGATCTTGTTCAATTATAAAATCATTATGAAATCTGGTGAATTGATCGATTCGGTTGTAAATTTTCCCAAGCCTGTCAACTTTGACCTGTCAAATTTGAACATATAACCTATTGAGTTCAGGTTTGACTTCCATTTTCTAAAATTCATTTTTCTTCAAAATAATTTTCTACTAGGGGTGGAAGCGGGTCCGTTCGGTTCGATTTTGTTCGGTTCCAAAAAATTTCGAGTATTTAGTAAATGGAACCGTCGGTTCCAAATATAATTTTGGAACCGTTCGGCGTTCGGTTCGGTTAGATTCGATTTTGTTCGGTTCCGTACTGTAATTAAATTTTTTAACATTTAGAATAATACTACATAAATACACCTGAAAGTAGATACAAATACCAAGTTCAATATTAACTTTTACAAATTAACGTAATATAATTTAATAACATATAAATAATAAGTTGTCAAATACAAATACCAAAAAGTAAATATTAATAATAAAATTTCGATGATTCATATCAATAATTCATTTGTTTCAAACCTTCAAGTCTACATAAAAATGAAATATAAATTAGAAGTCATAAAAATAAAATATTTTAAAGTATTGATAATACTTACCAACTATTTAATATAATCATCAGTTGCTTGACTTTCCATACTAACTAATAAGAAATTATACAAAAAAAATTGAAAAAAACACAATTAACAAACATAAATAAACTCTAAATTGTTCAACTAATAAGATTTAATAAGAAAAAAATTATTAATTTGTTTAGAAAAAATAAAAGAAATTGATTTATCCAATTTTAAAAAAAAAATTCTGTTCTTCGGTTCTTAGTCTAGAACCGAACCAAACCATTCGATTCTCGATTCGGATACCCGTTCGGATATTTCATTTAAGAAAAATCGCTCGGTTCGGTTCAAATATTTTATCCAGCCCTATTTTCAACCACATATTTCATGGGATCAACAATTTTTATCAACTTTTCAACCACAAATTTGTTCAACTTTTATTGAAACTTACTAAGGCACCGTTTGGTAACCATTATTCTAGAAAAAAATGTATTTTTTGTGTCAAATCACACCTTTTTTGTGGTTGAAAATGAAGGAAAAGTTATTGATGTGATGGAAAATATTATTTTATTGATGAATGTGTGGTTGAAAATTAGTAGAAGAATGAGAATGAAAAAAAGAATGGTTACCAAACGGTACCTAAGTATGTTTTTTAACTAAAACAAACTGGTTGTAAGACATGCTTGAACATACTTCGGTTGGAAAATAGAATTCGATATTAGGAAGGGCACTTGGGCGTTCACGTGAGGACCATTGTAGTTGCATTTAGTTCAATTTTAATAAGGTTGAGTAGTATTGAAGGGTACTATGGCAAAGAGAACATTATCATCAATTAACGGTGCACGTTTTGTCTCACATGAAACAATGATACGTGAGAAGAAATTCATGAATGAACAGTAAATGTAGGATCCTCAAAAGAGAGTAGAGATATATGATGTTTGGATTTTACTGTGGGAAAATTACTTTAAAATTCTGTATCTTATTTATTTGCAAGTGAATGAAAAGATAATGTAAACCCTTGCACGTGTGTGATATGCCAGACAACACACGAGCGTTGTCTTTGTATAGTCAAACACCGAAGTTCCATTTTCAGCACGCAATTGAGGAAGCTTTATACTTTTCAATACTCAAACCAACAATACTATTTACAATAGCTCATTATCGTAATCTTTATATGATATACATATAAGGATTATTAATTTGATGCATGAAGTAATAAAAAACTACCACATTAATACATTAAATCATTAACAGTCATGTATATTTCTTTGACGACTATGGTAATGAGTGACTGCAAATATAATTACTCTTTCAAAAAATACAAGCTTCATATTTATTAATGTTTTATTAATTTTAGTGTTAAGAGATAAAATCTCAGATTGAATAAAGATAAAAATATGAACAATTTTATAAGGGTTTTGGTTACTCCTCTTAATATGGTTAACGTTTTAAAATGGAACTAAAAGTTTTAATATTTTATTAAAATCAATTAAACTCAAACGAGTAATTTGATCTGATTAAAATTCAAAAAATGAGCACGAGAATTTTAAAATTGATCCCCTCAAATGAGTCACCATTATGTAGGGATATGTTAAGGAATAAAATTCAACATCAAATAAAAATGAAAAATATAAACAAATTTATAAGTGTTTTAAGTTATTCTTCTTAATAAGATTTAACATTTTAAGATGAAACCCTAAATCTTAATATGGTATCTGATTTCATTAAACTCCAACAAACAATCCGATTCCATTAAAACTAAAAAAACGAGTACACGAATTTCAAGATTGATCTGCTCAAACGAGCCACTATTTTATGGGGACATGTTAAGGGATAACTTCCACGTAGGTTAAATACGAAATATAGACTAACATTCTTGTTTATGCTACTTTTCTTTATAAAGTTGAGATTTTTAATAAGAAACCTCAAATCTTAATATATAGAAATTAGTAAATGAAAATGTTGAGACGATTTGCGGAATAATAGCCTCAAATTCATATTAACTACTAAAAGAAGCGTGGCAGTGATAAATCATCAAGAATAAATTGTCTATAACATGGTGAACATATGAAAAATGAGAATGTTAAGATGTATGTATTATCATACCAAACTACATAAAATTGATAAAAATGAGTGGGTATGACAAAAAAAAAAAAACTTGAAAAACATAAAAGAAATGAAAAAAGGTGAAAATTTGCTTAATTTATGATTTATGTCTGTCGGTGTATCCTAAGAAAGCAAATAGAAAGAGAGTTCACATTTGTTGACTTCTTTCACTTTAAATCAAACCATACATTGCAATTTGCAACATTTGATCTTAGAAAAAAGAGACATACTATAAAATCTCCCTACCACAAAATGAGAAATGATGGTTGTCCCAAGATTAAATCCTGATCAAAATCGGTGCGCCATCAAACTATACATTGCAATTTGCAACATTTGATCTTGAAAAAAGAGACCTACTATAAAATCTCCCAACTACAAAATGGGAAATGGTGGTTGTCCTGGGATTAAATCTCGGGTCAAAACCTGGGTGCCATCAAACTATACATTGCAATTTGCAACATTTGATCTTGAAAAAAGAGACCTACTATAAAATCTCCCTACCACAAAATGGGAAATGATGGTTGTCCCGGGATTTAATCCCGGGTCAAAACCGGGCGCCACCCGAGATTTAATCCCGGGAAGTGTAGCACGGTTGCCACAAAATATCAAAGAAATCATTGAAAAGGGCCTATATTTTATCAAAGAAAAAATAAAATAAATAAATTAACTTTCTAACAATTTTTATTTTTATTTTTAGATAATGGGATTTAACATAACATTAAAGTATATATAAAATTCCCATTATCTGGTAAAAATTCTACATGTTAACCAATGTTTCTTTACATTAACTCGAAAAAGTGGAACAAAGGGTATTAAGAAAATTAGGTTTGAAATTCTCAATATTTCACATCGATTTCATATGGAATCAATTCAATTGAACCGACTTATCCTATTTAAATTTTATAATACTAGTATTGAACTTTCGACGAAACTTGTTATTTACATTTCTCAATGGAGGTCACGCTCATGGAAATCACGTCAAATCTTGATGACTTTTGCATCTAATTATTTCCAATTTACTCCAACAAACACATATTTTTATTAGAATGTTTCTAGTTTTTTATTTTATATACTACACAATTTAATTCTAGTGTGTTCAAAACATAATATTCATTCAAGAATATCCCAAAAATATTTTTTTAAAAAAAATAAAAATTAAACTAACAATTTCAATAAGAATTTCTTTTCAAAATTGGCAATTATGATTGGCTGAATTTCTTGAAACTTAAGTCAAATAATTGGAATTTTCTAAAATTGAGTGCCTACAAAAGATAGTGCATCTTAGGAAGACTTAGAAGTCAATGTTTTGGCCTCCTTTTGCAATATATTTGTACCAAAAATTGGATGCATTTAATTATTTATGGCCCCACCTCTATAAAGTAAAAAAAGGAGTGACGCAATTTGATGACTTTTTCTACTTGGATAGGCTCCCCTCTATTGAGACTAGTAACTATATGGATGATATTATTTGATCCAATTAATCGAAAAAAACTAAAAAGTACAATTTTTTTTCTCTTAAAGAAAAGTAGAGAATTTTAGAATTTTATATTGCTTGACAAAAAGGTTGTTTCTAATCTTCACTGACAAAATAGATATATATAAAAAAATAAAGATACAAAAAAATTAAGTCTAAAAGTCATTTTTAAGTAATTTTGTTGACCAAGCACGCAAGAAATAGAATTATTTTAGGCTCGAGTACTACTTTTTGGAGAAGTACTTTTATTTTTTTCTTTTAGACACTCTAAATTGTAATATAGTTTTTAGATAGGGAAAATTGCAGTCGAGGTACCAAATCTTTCAATTGTTATAGATTTTGCCCAAATCTTTTGTTTGTACCACCCACGGTACCAAATCTTTAATAAATCGCAGTTCCAGTCCTTATTGATGTTTCCGTCCGTTTAACCACGAAAATCGTTAGTTGACCCAAAAAATAAAATAAAAATTATAATTTCCACCAAATAGACAAGGGCAATTTCGGAATCACACACTTTCTGTATCTATTATTGCACTTCACTGTAGACCATCACGTTGTGTGTTAAATGCGGTGTTGTCGGTAATTCTGCGGCCAATGATTTGTGTAAGAAATGTTTCAGCGCTGCTGCAGCTGGCTCTGCATCCTCCTTTGTCACGACGGTTGTCGGATCTAAGAAATCGTTTTGATCCAGCTTGTCCTCGAGGTCTTCACCTGAGAGGAAATTGAAACCTGTTGAGAGTATTTAGGGTTTTAAGAAAAAGGATTCAAATTCGACTGAGGTTGTGCTAGTGAAGAGAGAGGTGAATCGTTGCTCCGGTTGCCGGAGGAAAGAAGGTTTGACTAAATTTAGATGCAGATGCGGTGAGCTCTTCTGCGTCAATCATCATTATTTCGATCGGCATGACTGGAGCTACGACTACAAAGTCGTCGGAAGAGAGGCCATCTCGAGGGAAAATCCGGTGGTTAAGGCAGCTAAATTTGTTTGAAGAAACAATTATCGAATTTATACAAGTATGTATCAATACAGAAGCAACGTGAAGTGTGTAATTCCAAATTTTCCTTGTCTATTTGGAGTAAATTATTTTTTTTTTTATTTCTAGGGTCAACTAATGATTTTCATCGTCAAACGGATGGAAACTATTAATTAGGACTGTAGCTGCGACTTTTTAAAGGTTTGTTACCGTGGGTTGTACAAATAAAAAGTTTAGGCAAAGTCTGCAACTAACCAAAAGATTTGGTACCTCGGTTGCAATTTTCCCTTTTAGATATCATATTTTATCTCATGTATAAAACTTCTGGTAAATATCTTATTGAGTATGTAACTTATTCAAAAAAACTAAAATTTGTAGGTTTAGATGATATATTTTTTACTTTGTTCATAACACATAAAGCTCGCTCGCTCACTCTTGTTTGATAAGATTTTATCAATCAAACTTCAATTTTTAGTACATTTTTAATAAATCCAAAACTTTTATAAACTTTTAAATCACAAGATTTATCAAAAACTTTGTCAAACACCCCATAAATCTTCATTTAATCTCTCAGTTGATTGAAAAAGATAGCAAAGACATCGAAAATTATAGTATTTGTACTATTAGTTATTATATCACTTTCTATTAGTGTCCCGTGTAACGCATTTCTCAATCGTAGTACAAAATATGCTTGGATTATCATCTCACTAATAAACTACTTGCAAATTTAACAAATCATCGTGCAATTTGTATGAAAAGGCATCTAAATTTTTGTCTTGAGGCAAAAACAATAATGTTCTTGATAATGCCTCTTAATCTCTTTTGAAATGTAAATTTTTTTTAATGAAATTGTTTAATCCCCATAGTCAAAACAAATCCAAAAAGAACATAATATATATATTACAAGTTAAAAATAAATAAATATAATTTATAATAAAAAAATTTCTATCGTAGAATGAAAACGTCGGCAGAGACAACTACGGCCGACATCAAATTCGGTCAACATTTGTTTCACCTTTCTTAATGTATTTTTGTGGGGAAAAAAACATTACACAATTTAATTAAATAATAACACGAGTGTTTGATGTATCTTTTGATTTATTTATTTACAGAAAAAGACAATTTTGCATGGAATATTTCAACTAATAAAGCTAAAAATTGGATTAAATATACTAAATAAAATCCAAAAATGCCTTTGATATTGACCAATCCACTTTAAAATTTTATTCTAAATTGACTATTTACTGTTGTTTTAGACTTCTCTCTCTAGCCTACGATATTGTCAAATTTTCTATAATTTAAAATTCGTTAGTCATAAACAAAATGATTATTGATGGCTTATTAGCTCAATTTAATACTTTTTCCTTTGGAAAACAATTTAATGTCGTTCCATTATATTCGTTAGTCATAAACAAAACGTCGTCATTTAAGAAAATTTCTCATACCGTCGTTTAAGTAAATATAAAATAAAATTCTTTTGATTTTTTTAGACAGGGCGCGTCACACCTCTTCAACTTGGTTACAAGTAGTAGACTATTGTTAATAAATGTAAAATAAAATTAATAAGTAAAGGGAAAACTACTTTTACCAAAAATTAATGATAAATATATTTTTACAAGCATGCACGCGCTATTAAACTTGTTAAATAATTGTTAATTGGGCGGAATTCTACTTAATTTAGTGTAAATATGATAATTGTATGTAAAACTCGGATTTGAACGCAAAAAAAAAAAAAAAAGGAGGTTTTTGAGCTAATTTGAAGTTGATTATAAGCAATTGAAGACCGCTGGCTTGTATAGGATTGATAAGAATTGTTAATAGAGTAATCAAAAGAGAACCACGAGTTTTGAGAGTGAAATTCAACATTTAAAATATTTGGAGGACTAAATTTCACAATTTTGGAACTTGAGGAGGACCAATTTCAGAAAATTATGGAGGTTCGGGGATCAATATGAAAGCTTTTGGAAGTTGCAACATCAAAATTGAAGATTTAGACAAAAAATGATCAAAATCAAACAAAATTATGGCCATGTTTGAGCCAAATTATTGTAGAATGAGAATAAAAAATATAGTCTTTATTGGGGCTCACATAAGAGATAGAAAATTTAAATTTAAATATTGATGTGATAAATAACGGTCATATTTTTCAATATGAAAGCTTTTACTTTTCTTGATTTGTTTTGACTACTTTTCGAAACACAACTGTCAACGCACTCATATAAGGACTTTGTTTAGATCAAACAAAAGGGAAGAGAAAATGTTCCACAATCAATAATTGAGAAAAAACTAGGAAAAACTGGGATTGTTCTTTTCGTGTTTTAGCTTTTAGTTTTGAATTTTGTGTTTTTGAGTATCCATTTTGAAATTATTAAAAAAGCATTCTTTTTGTAATTTTGAAAAATTGTTTTCAAAACTAAAAGAATAAAGTTTTGACTTGATTTTAACGACTTTTTTGGCGTTTTTCATTTTCTTTGTAAATTTTAAATTCGTTTTTGGAAATTTGTTTATGAAAATAGCTAAATAAACGTGTTTTCAATATTTTCGAAAATTGAAAACTGAAAATGGCCTAAAAATAACAAAGAGAATAGGCCCCTGGGTTCGTTGATTTGTATTTCAGTTTTCAATTTTGAGTTTATTCCGGTTATCTGTTTTGAGGGTCAATTTTAAGATTGATAAAAACACGTTTGGTTTGTCATCTTAAAAATTTATTTCTCAAAACACAAAATTAAAAAAATATGTGTGGTTTTGAATTTTGAAAAATTGTTTAAAGGTGTTTTATTCAATAAAATTTGATTATTCAATAAAAATATAACAAATTTATGTCAATATCAAATAATATATACATCTTAAAGGTTGGTGACTCTTACGATATTTTTCTACCTTCAAAAGTAAAATAAAAAAATGATATAAATTGACTTTAAAATATATGAAACAAAAATAAAAATTAATGACCTGAACTGAGAATATTTTGTTTGTATTCATTTAAATATGTTTTTATAATTTTTTATGTTAATAATCATTAAGAGCAATCACTTTTATAATTTTTATTTTTTATATTTTAGAATTTTACAAAATTTTTATTTTTAAATTTTTTAGAATTTATCATTTTTATTTTGTGAATTTTAAAATTTTATTTGTTTGATTTTATATTTTATTTTTTAGAATTTTACTATAAATGAAATTTTATTTTAATCCTTGTTTTCCATATTTTTAACGTTGCAAGAGTTTTTTTTTTTTTACTGAAAACACTCAAAACGACAAAATGTTTTTTGAGCTTTATGTTGCAAATTTATCTTTATTTTCGAAAATGGATTTTCAAAAATAGCAGACCAAACACATTTTTAGTGTTTTGTAAAACTGAAAATTGAAAACAGTTTGAAAATAACAAATCAAACACACACTAAGGTTTTCAAATTTGGAATAGAAGAAGGTGAATCCTCGTGTAAGATTATCAAAATTTTTTCTTCTATTTTCTTTAAACCAAGTGATGTACTTCAAATCTTTCTTGTATTTTCTTCTCCCACAATGTCTAATTAAATTCAAGTTGGAGGACAAATGATTTAACATAGTTTTCAATCTTTAATTTCAATTATCAACAGTTTGGAATTTAATTTTTTCATGTGTTGATTTTACTTCTATTTTTTATTATCTATGAAATAATTGCCACAATTCCATTAGTTTGTGAATTTTTAACGAAACGAGGTAAGTTATAGATTTGGTCCACTTAGTAAAATTCTACAATTGACTATATTAATACGATTTTATTATTGTTGCGTTCATTGTTTGAAACGAAATTTTATTTTTGTAATTCATTTTTAACCACACATTCTTTCAATAAAATATTTTTACACGTAAATTTAAAATCTTTCTCTACTTTTTAACCACATATTCTCCAAAAAACTTAAATTTTACGAAACCTATTTTTTATAAATTAGATAATTAGTATTTGTTTGACTCCATCAATAGAAGACACAATCTCCATTCTTTAAACCAAATTACATTAGTCAATTTTAATTAATTGTCTCTTATCACGTAGTTGGTAAATAAACATTGGCTGTATTGCAATTAACTATATATTGTATATTGAATTATTCTCTTTGAAATTATCCAATGTAAAACTCGAGTTTTTGCTTAGTACATACTTTGTTGGCGAATCATTCAGATATCGTATTTTAATTTGACTTGACAACATACATACAAAGGAGACTTGAAAACTTGCACCGAGAAGATGAGTCGGCATTCCAATATAAATATTTTGACTCTTTAAAATCATAAGTCTCAACAATTTGTAAAGAAAATTAATAATTAATACAATAGGAATTTATTAACTCATTTCCTTTTGACTTTTTAAGATTTTCATTTTTCTCAATAGGCAATGTTTATGGAAGTACTACTAGTTGACTATAAATTATTAATAATTTCAAGTGTAGATTAATAATTTATACCTAACTTATACTTACATAAGCATTGCCTATTGAGAAAAATGAAAATCTTAAAAAGTCAAAAGGAAATTAGCATTTTCATGAAAAAAATTGCTACTTGAAATTAGAATATCAATGCAAACTACAAAGATTAAATTATATTTGCTTCTTGTATTTATTCGGAAATGTATGGCTATTAGTGCTAATTAAATTTAAATAAATTGATAAGGATGAAATTTTTAAAAAAAATAATTCATATGAAGGATTAAATCATAAATAAATTGGATTAATCATCTAAAGTAAATATGTGCTTAGCAAAGCTCAAAATCTTACTTATAGTAAGTGAATAAGTAAATTTAAAATATATTCTTTTGTCAATCAAAAATAGTAATAAGTGAGTTATATCTAGAAAACAATTCTTATTGTCAAATCATCAACCTTTTTTTCTTTATAAATAAAGGAAATTAACTGTTTCTGAAATATATTATAGATCAAGTTATGTCATTCATTCGTTAAGTCCAAAAACACCTACTGAAAATATGGACTTATACAGTGATGCAGTTAAAGGTCGAAAAAAAAAGGCTCATTTGATATGAAATTCACACCACATACTTATTGTTTTTCCAAATCGGAATTTACTGATTTTTAAAATATTTGGATACATATTTTATTTTTCAATTTATATAAGTTTTAAATGAAAAAGTTACAAAGAATGTGGCATTTTCAATAAATTTATGATGAGAAGATGTGTAATATTTTAAATAAAGGTATGTGACATTTTAATGATAAAGATGTTTGCTTGTGAGTTGTGAATCGTGGAGATGGGGAGGGCAGTACTGGGCTATAGTCCAGTGCTGCCCAAGCCCATATCCAAAAGTATGCAATGAATGGTTCATTTAAAAAAAAAGGGGAAAAAATTTATGGATCATGTATTATCTATTTTGAATAAAAAATCATGTCCCAATGTTTAGAATTGCAAAAATCAAATTTTTTCATGAATTAATTAATTATATTTTACAATTATTATATTAAATTAAATATTTAATTGTAATATAATATAATTAACCACCCCACTCCACCCCACCTCACCTCACCTCCGCCACGTCTATTGCTCCGACGACTACTCCGGTGGTCGGCGACTACTTCCTGGCCGCACTTAATTCCTGCGATTATACCGATTCAGAGGTCACAGATATGTTATTGAGGTCACAGTTAGCTTAATTCAAATAACTGCTCCAATGTCGAGGTCATAGATATTTTATTAAATTCACAGTTAATTTCATTAGTCACTCATCGAAAAAAATATAAGGTCACAGACATCTTATTAAGGTCACAATTAGCTTAATTCAGATAATTGGTCCGATTTCGAGGTCACAAATATCTTATAAAGATCACAGTTAGATTAATTCAGATAACTGCTTCAATTTCGAGGTCACAGATGTCTTATTAAGGTCACAGTTAACTTCATTAGTAACAACAATAACAAAAAACGACGACCCGATTTTGGGGTCACATATGTCTTATTAAGGTCACAATTAACTTCATTAGTCACAACAATAACAAAAATCGACGACCACCGACAATGGATCCAAAACCACCAACAACAGATCCATAACCGCCACCAACAGATCCACCAACAACAGATCCAAAACCACTGCTAGCCACACACCCACCCAACTGCTTCACCCACCAAAAACGTCGGAAGTAGCGTCCAAAACGCTAGCGACATTGTCGACGCTGCTGTGTCCCAGCAGCGTCAACGCTGCTGTGCAACACAGCGGCGTCGTGTTGCTACGACACAACAGCGTGTCGCACAACAGTGTCGCTGCTGTCGCGACATAGCAGCGCAGCAGGGATGCTGTCGCGACATAGCAGCGCTGCTGTGTGACACAGCGGTGCAGCAATGTCGTCCTGCTGTGTCCCACAGTAGCGACACTGCTGCGTATCTGAGAGATGAGAGAGGAGAGAGGGATGAGAAGGGAGGAGGGGGAGGAGAGAAGTGAGGGAAGGGAGGAGGCCACTGATTGGCGTCGTGGCGTAGAGGAGATGGAGGCGGCGAGCGGCAGAGTGTAGAGAAATAAAATGGATTAGGGCTTGGATAGAGATTTATATTTAAAATAGATTTGGTGGGGTAGATGAGAGGGTGGGTATATAGATTAATTTAATTTAAAATATTATTATTAATATTAATTGTAAAATTAAAATCTGATTTTTGCTTAAATAAAGTAAAAATCTAATTTTTTAAAACATTAAACTAAACACATGATTTAGTGTAATTTTCTCAAAAAAAAGTTTAGTCACTTAGCCCACCATCAACCCACCAACAGCTCAATTGCACAGCCAGTCCCAACCCAATGTCACTGTATTTTTGAGAAAATTAGGCCCATACGTCCACAACTTTTGACTTTTTGTTCATTGTGTATGATGTGCATGCATATTAATTTAATTTCACGTGTTAAATTTTTTGTCATAGTGTTTCATAACTGAGAATGTATAATTAACATTTTTCTTACACATTCATGTGTTTCTATTTTCGAACTTTTTACTCTACACATGACTCTTTTTTAGCTCGTACTTGTGTGGTCTCTCAATTCATAATCTTGAACACCAGTGATGAGATTTTCTTATTTTAATTACCTTTTAGAACAAAATGGATTATAGTTTTCTTGGTTGTATGAAACTTTGCCTCGAACGAGAATTCAATATATATTTAGATGTACATTTATTATAGATGATTTTATAATATAAAATATCGCCAGGTACAACTTTACATAATGTTATATTATGACTTTTTTTTTTTGTTATATTTGTACATCAAATTTTAAATCTTTTTTGCCTCCCGCAACGTAAATTTCTAGTTCTGCCCCTAGTTGTGATGCCATTTTAAATTGGGCTTCTCCAGCTATTTACCATTGCTTGATTATTTAAAGTAACCAGAATTTTAAAGATTACAATTCAAAAATCAGATTTAAAGTTTGTTTATACAAAAATCAGATGTTTTATAAAATTAATTATCTATCCTACATAATTTCAATCACAAACCCTAATTTTATCTCTCCCTCGTTTCTCTCTCCAAACCACCTCTCTACTTTCCCTTCTCTCATCCTCTCTATCATCTCGCCGGAGATGTGCAACCCAATTCGCTGCACGGGCAAGCGCGCTACACATCAGATCTAAGCCAAGCGCAATGATTGTGCTACGTGAGTCGCGATGTTGCTGATTTGGAGTGGCATTGAGCACAATGACCATTCCATGCAGTTCGTGGCGGTCCCTTATGGAGAAATCAAAATCAGAAAATGGTGCATGTCGCTTTCTCCTTCTATTTACTGCCCGGCGCTTTCGGGCGCTGCCTGGTTGCTGTGAAGTCGTGACATAGTCACGGTTAGTTGTGGTGGTCTTTGGGCGGCTGTGGTTTTGTTGGATCCAACGGTGGTGGGGTTATGTTGGATATGGTGGTGATTATGGTGGTGGTAGTGGATCTGGGTGGTGGTGTTGGTTGTGGTCTGCACCATGTCCAGATCGCATCTCAACAATCTGATGTGGGTTTTTGGGTGTGTTTTCAGTTGGTGGTGGATGGGGGATGTGGTGGTGATGGTGCTCATGGTGGTGGATGGGGGTTGTGGTGGTGATGGTGCTCATGGTGGTGGATGGGGGCTGTGTTGGTCGGAGGTGATGGTGAGATGTTGTTGGCGATAGGTCTGTCAAGGTCGTGGGGGATCTGGAGCGACGATGTGGTGGTGTTTTTATGCTATGTGCTGATTTGTTTGAGACGGTGTTAACTGTCGAGAGGTGGTGGTTCTAGCGGCGACGATGGCGGTGGTGGTGCCGATGAGAGTGGTGAGGTGGTGGTCACAAGTATTGGTTGTGGTCCCAGATTATTTGGTTGTTTGTGACCATTAAATTGGTTAATATGTGATCGATAAAAAAAAATGTGAATAATAAAAATTTGTGACATAAAAAATTATTAATTTGTGACTGTTTACTAAGTAGTGACTTATAATAGGGAAAATTGCGGTCGCGGTCCCAAACCTTTCATTTTGTTGCAGATTACACCCAAACCTTTAATTTTTGCAGCCGAAGTCCCAAACCTTTATATGTAATAGCAGCGTCGGTCCAAAACATTTACTTGTTGCGGTAGAAGTCCCAAATATTTGTACATAATTGCAGCGTCGGTCCCAAGCCGTGAATTCCGTCCGTAAAACCGTTAGTCAACGTTGAAACAGTAATTTTGACTCGGAAAAATTACAGCACCGGTCCCAAACCTTTCATTTTGTTGCAGATTACACCCAAACCTTTCATTTTTGCGGCCGAAGTCCCAAACCTTTATATGTAATTGCAGAATTGGTCCATTTCCAGCTTTTTTTTTTTTTTTTTACAATGGAAAAAAATTTCATAACCAATTATTAAAAAAAAAAAAATCTTTAATGAACAATTTTCATGTAAAACGAAGTCAAACGAACACTAAACTTTGATGAAAAAATAGTTTTTGAGCAAATTTTTTTTTTTTTTTTTTAAATTTTTGGCAATGGTATAACAAATTTCATAACCAATTATATAAAAAAAAAAATCACTTTGATGGACAATTTTCATGTAAAATAAAGTCAAACGTGAACAAAAAAAAAATCTAAAATTTCAAAATTTTTCCGGGAGGAAAATTATATGAATCAAACACATTTAATTAACAATTCCCTAGAAAATGATTTTTAGGCAATTACTTTCCCTGAAATTCATTTTCTTTCCACCAATTTTCCACAATTGCAATCAAACGGAATCTAATTTTGACTCAAATGATAACTTAATTGATGCGCAAAATTGTCAAAACAAGTTATTAAAAAAATGTTTTTCTTCTTCAAATCACTTTAATAGACATATTTTACATGACAATTGTCCATTAAAGTGATTTTTTTTTTTGCAATTGGTTATGAAATTTGTTACCATTGCCAAAAAGTTAAAAAAAAAAATTTGCTCAAAAACTATTTTTTCATCAAAATTTAGTGTTCATTTGACTTCGTTTTACATGAAAATTGTTCATTAAAGTGAATTTTTTTTTTTTTTTTGTACAATTGGTTATGAAATTTGTTTCCATTGCAAAAAAAAATAAAAAAAAGAGCTGGAAATGGACCAACGCTGCAATTACATATAAAGGTTTGGGACTTCGGCCGCAAAAATGAAAGGTTTGGGTGTAATCTGCAACAAAATGAAAGGTTTGAGACCGGTGATGTAATTTTTTCGAGTCAAAATTACTGTTTCAACGTTGACTAACGGTTTATGGACGGAATTCACGGCTTGGGACCGACGCTGCAATTACATACAAAGGTTTGGGACCGATGCTGCAATTATGTACAAAGATTTGGGACTTCTACCGCAACAAGTAAATGTTTGGGACCGACGCTGCTATTACATATAAAGGTTTGGGACTTCGGCTGCAAAAATTAAAGGTTTGGGTGTAATCTACAACAAAATGAAAGGTTTGGGACCGCGGTCGCAATTTTCCCCTTATAATATTATGATTTGTGACCGATAAATAAGTTGTGACGTATAATTTTTTTTATGTGACCGATGAGCAAATTGTGACTTATAAAATTTCTGAATTATAATCGTAAAATAATTTATGACCTATAAAATTTCTGATTTGTGACCGTAAAATAATTTGCGACTTATAAATTTTTTGATTTGTTATCTATGAACAAATTGTGACATATAAAATTTTTGAACTGTGACTATAAAATAATTTGAAACGTTTCAATTTTTTATTTGTGACCGATGAACAAATTGTGACTTATAAAATTTTAGAATTATGACCGTAAAATAATTTGTGACCGATGAACAAATTTGTAATTTATAAAATTTATAAATTGTGACTGTAAAATAATTTATGACATATAAAATTTCTGATTTGTGACCGTAAAATAATTTATGACAATAAAATTTGTGATTTGTGATCAATTATATGGAATTTGTGATCAAATTATATGAAATTATGACCTTAATATATTTAATAAATAAAATATATGTTTAATTAATTAATTTATAAATAAAATCTTAAAAAAATCTGAGATTTGAAATTTTAAACCTTAAAAAATCAAATTTGAAATTTTAAACTTGATGTTTTAAATTTGAAATAGGTAAAACTAAACCTCTTAGTTTTGAATTTTTTCCCTAATTTAAATTAGATGAGGCCCAAAACTCGGACCCAATAAAATGGATTAAGTCACATTTTTGAAGTGCAACTTTAGTTATACTTATTGCCTTGAAATTTGATAAATCATATGTTGCTTTAGATCGTTGATCATCATTTAAGATCGACGGTCGGTGCTGATGATATAAATTGCACATTACGCTGTTGTCCTATTTCTTTTCGGAGTTGTTTGATTTTCTGGGCTTTTCGAGAATTGTTTATGGCTATGTTTGATTTCCATTTTTTTTCAAAATACATTTTTTTTTTCAATTACACATTCTTCATTGAAATAATATTATATGCAAATCAAAATCTTTTCTTTTTTTTAATCATACATTCTTCATTAATTTACTATTCCAAAATATTTTCTTAAAAAATAACGGGGTTCAAACACCCCATATGTCTTCTTCTCTTCATCTTCTTCGGTCAACTTCGACCTATATTTGAAAGATTTTTCGTGATTTCTCTGCAAAATAGGGAGTCCGTGTGATTTTAAGTGAGAAGAGGGGTCTATGATTGTAAGTTGAGGTATCCTGGTCCATAGAAGCAAATTTGATAGTCCTTTTGAGGGCCTGAGTTTAGGTTATTTGTTTTGTACAAAAGGGTATAATGATCTAAGCCTAAAATCTGTGATACTTCGATGCGTTAGTAAATCTGTCGACTTTTGTAAAGATTTGTTCAGGTTTGTACTATATTATTTGACGTGGAAGCCTTTAGTCGGATGGTATTGGCTCTTTAGATCATGATTTGACTGAAAATTTAATTTTCATTCTTAAATTAGGCTCGATCTGGTTCGACATAAAATTTTGAAACCATATATCTATTTTTTTTATTGTCTTTTTTGGGTACGATCTAGGGGTGTCAACGAACCGAACCACGAACCAAAACTTGAAGTTTGAGCTCGACTCGAGTAAAAATAGTTCGGACTTGTTTTGGCTGGAGATGAGCCGACTCTTTTTTTCTTTTTAAATTCGTGACAAATTTAAAATTGATATGAAACTCAAAATTTTATCGCATATTTATAACAAAAAAAATGTATCCGTTTCAATCAATTTTTTTCAAAAAAAAAATAAAAAAAATAATTTTTTTTTAACACAGGCAGCTATGAACGATCATGCTTTAGCTGCTTGAATTTTTTTCTATTTTTTATTCTTTTGAAGTTTGTAAAGCATTTTTATTTTTTATTTTTTTGGGTCGATTGTCACGAGCCGAAAATGGCTAGTGACACCGGCCAGCGAGCCACACAAGCGACTTTGGCTCGAGCCAACACCCCAAAATGGGGCTCGACCTGAGCATCAGCTCGATCCCAACGGGCCACAAGCCGGCCCGACTCGGGCTTTTCCTGGGTTGAGCCACAGGTCGTCCAAGCCGGCGAGCCATATTGCCATCCCTAGTAAGATCTAGCCTTTGGTGGCTTTTCTTGGCAACAAAATCGACATTTGGTGGAGAAAATTGAAAATTCTCCTTTGGATCCGAAATTAAACTCTAGATTTGAAAATTTCTTGTATAGATCTATGTATTCTTGTGATTTTCGGGAACTTCTGTACATTGTTGGCTGGTTAACTTGGCACCGCTTCACTGAGGCTTTTGGTGGTCAAATCACTAGACGACTACAGTGGTTTTCATTTTTCTAAACGTTTACTTGAATATTTGATATCTATGTTAATATATTTCTTATTATTCTCGTTTTCTTGCCTCTAAATGATATGTTCTCATTACCTCTATTATTTGATTATTTCGTTGATTTGATAAATGTTTCATGTGTTCAAATTGAGCATTGACTTGGAAACATGATTTTCATTGGCAAATTTGGATATTGGGCGTTCGTACAAATTACTGAGTAATTGATATTATCCCTTTATGCTGTGTAATAGTTTGTTCTTACATACTTAGCCCATGTTTGGGCTCCACTATTTTATTTTTTTTTTAGGAAAAATGTATTTTAAAATAGTGATTTTTTGATGCATGTGGTTAAAAAATAAAAAAAAAAATTTGAATTTATATATAATATTAATGTGTGGTTGAAAACGAGTTTTAGGAAAAAATGATTTTTTTATTTTTGAAAAATGGAGCCCAAACAGTGGCTTAGTGTTGTTGATTTATGTTGAAACTGATTCTGAATTCTTTCATAATATTTTGTGCTGGCAAACTTTTAAATATTTTTTTCTGAAGAACTTGGTATTCTTAAAATGAATACTCCTACTTTTGAACTTGGGTTTATAAAGGAAAAAGAGATTTTTCCATTTGATGACAAGAAATGAAAGGAGTTCTTTTTCAACAAAAAATTTTTAAATGCTATTGATGAAATTTACCTTGCTTCTATGATTGATGAACAAAAAATCTGAGGCGGATGAACTTCTCTGTACATGTACCATTTTGCATCTGTCTGATAGAATTTTGAGAAAAGTAGGCAAGCTAGATTCTGGTGAGCTTTTATGGAAAAAGTTAGAAGAAATTTAGGTGGTGATATCCCTACTAATTAAACTATTTCCTTTAGAAAGATTTTTGAGTTTTAAGATTGATTCTTTCAAAAATTTAGATGATAATTTGAATGTTTTTAATAAATTGGTTCAAGACAGGGGGATTTTTCAAAATGACCTATAAATAGTAGTTTTTAAAGATTTTTGTTAAAGAGTCAATTTTATCCTTAATGAAATGGGGCATTTATTGCAAAACAAGTCCTTAAACTTTTTATTCGTCATCACTAGACGTTTTTTCTAAATCTGATTTTTTTTCAAATATTTCTTCATTTATTTATATTTCTTCAATATCAACTTCTTCACATTCATCTCTAATTTGTTCAAAATCCGTAATTAATATTCTAACTTTCTTTTTTGGGGCATTCAGTGCTTATATGTCCTTTTTCATTGCAATTCCTATATTTGCATCGTTTTTTATCTAATGATTTTTTATTATAAAGTTTATATTTTCTTCTAAAATATTTTATTTTTAAACTTATCATATTTTTTATATTTCTTAGGTCTTATTTTTCTTTTTCTTTTATAATCATAACATCCCCAATTTCCTGGTACTTCGGTATCTCTACAACAAATACCATCTTGTATAAATCCTGATTGTTTATAAATCATTTGATTACTACACATAGTACTTATTTCATCTTTTATAATTCTTATAATAAATCCTAATGTATATCCTTCTTCATTTCTTCCTAATTATTTTTCTTTAATTTTATTTTGAAAATAATTATTCCATGGTGGTGGTAATTTTCTAATAAAAACTTCCTTATAATAATTATTATCAGCTCCACTTCCAAATATCATATAATAATATTTACTATATTCACAACAATATTCATTGAGGTAACACATATTACAAATTTGTAAATGTTCCATTCTGTTTTTAGCATCTTCTATTTCTTCTAATCTTGCTTTAGTACTTTCATTTACCCAGTCTTCTCCAGCAAATTCTCTATAAATTCTTGTAGCGACTCTATTTATTCCTTCTATTATACTAATTCCAAATCCTGCTTCAATACTATCTTTCCAAATACCTTTTGTTATTTCTTCTAATCCTCTATACCAATTAAAAACATTTCCTTTAAATGTTGCTAATAAATATTCAGTTCTATTTTTATTATCTGTATTACTGCGATTATAATTAAAGTGTGCTATCATATTAGTACTCCATTCATTTATAGCTCTTCTAACATCTAATTCACAATCTAAATTTAAATATGAACCTGCAATTTTCATTGGGTTTGATTATCTCAATACTGGTTTAAATTGGTCTCTATACATTCTTTCTTTGGTAGTTTTAAAATCTACTTTTGTATTAACATATCTTCTAGGGTATATTTCTACTTCATATCTAGTTATGCTAGTTTCTCCATATTCTTCTTGTTTGACTGCTCGTGGTCCTCCCGTTTTTCCAACCATATGATTTTTAGTTATTTCTTCACAAATTTTTAATTCTTCTAAGTTAAATATTAAATTTTCAATATCTTCGTTCATTGTTCTTCTATAATTAATTTTCCTTCTTCTTTTTCTATAAGATTTTCTTCTTAATTTCTAAGATCAATCAATAATCTTTCTATATCTTCTTTTAATCATCCATTAAGTTTTATTAATTCTTCATATTTTTCAATTTTCTTTCTGACTTCTTTAAATTCTTTGGCATAATCTGGTTTAAATAGTTTTTCTTTATTTAGATTTTCTATTATTCTATTTAAAAGATTTTCTATTCTTAAAAAGTTATTTTGTAGTCTTTCTTTCTCTTCTTCGTAATCTATTTCAATTCTAGTTATTTTTTCATCAATTATTTTTATATTTTTCTCAATTAAATTAATTTTATCATTCATACTCATATTTTAGGTTTTTTATAAGATGGTTTTTCAATTTCAAATCCTAATTTATTTAATAGAATATCAAGTTTATAATTAATAATATCTATCTTTTCTTCTAAAGTTGCTATTTTATTAATACTATTCTTTTGTGCAATTTTTGATATTTGATTTTGAATTTCTTCAAGTTTAGCTTCATCAAATATTTCTAAATTATTAATTTGTTCTTTTATTTTATTAAATTGTTTAGACATATTTTTGCTCAAAACTTCTAATCTTTCTTTAGCTATTTCATATTTTGGATCTATATTATTTATTTCGTCTATAGCTTCTATATCTTTAGATTTTAATTGTCCTAATTATTGCCATAAAAATGTATTAGTCCAATTTGTAGTCATATTTAACCATTCATCTGTATTTCCCCATGAGTTTAAAGGTTGAAATAGAGTTGTATTCCATTTTTAGTTTGATAACTTCCTATTGGTAATCTAATATTTTCTATTTCTTGTTTATCAAATCTTATTTTTGTTGGTAAACTCATATTAGTCTGGTAAGTTTAAGGAGTTAATTATTATATTATTTATCATTTGTCTTATTTCTCTTCTAAATTATTCTTCTCTTCTTAATTCTCTTGTAATTTTATTCCTTAATAATTCTCTTTTAATTTTATTCCAATTAGAAATTTCTTTTTCTATTTTTCTACGATTATTGTCAGTTATTATTTGTTCTTCTAAGATTTTTATTTTATTATCACAAAATTTTCTAGTTATTCCAGGCATATTTTTATTCTATATCGTCAAAACTAAGATCAAAATCATATAATTTAGAAACTTCATTATAACTTATATGATGTTCTATAGTTTCAAAAGTTCTTTCACTATTTTCACTGTCTAACCAGAAAAATATAATCATTTTTATTATTTCTTTAGGCAATCTTTCTTTTAGTCCAAATGATACAATTGTAAGATATTTTTCATAATATCTACTATCTCTTTTTATGAAATTTATTCCTCTAGTATAACTATCATAAGTTTCTGGAATTTCTCTCATGTGACTATAATCAATACTATTAGTATATCTAAAAGGTACAGTTCTATAATAAAACTCGTAACTTTCCATGAAAAAGTTCTTCAAAGTATACAATCTCATAAGAATTCTTATATAATAATTTTCATGCAAATTTTCAAACAATAAATTTCCTTGAAGCTTGAAATAAAGGCCTTACCACGCTTCGCCAAATAGCAAGAATGTTATATGTTCCTGGTCACCTTCGTCACAAGAGTTGGCCAAAGTCCAACAGCATCACAGCAAAATGGACATAAAGACACTCAAAACTCTCAAACAGACTCACTGTGTAGAACAACACTCAAAGCGTAATAAAAGATTTATTTCAAACTCAAAGATTTTATTGATCTGAAGATAGCTTGAAAGCTATTATACAAGGATTTTTACAAAGATTGATACTCCGAAGAGTGGTTTCTACTCTCTAATGAGAATGATTACAAAGATCATTGTTGAAAGTTTGAGATGGTAGTTCAGGATGAGATTTCAGATGGCTAATTTTCGATGATCTTTTCTAATGAGAGGAGTCTCAATTTATAGAAAGGCTCGCACTTCACCGAGAAGCTTCTGGCCAATCAGATTTTTACAACACAAAAGTAAAAAGTACAATAATTTCAAATGTGGTTGAAAATATTTAAGTGCTTGTCGGTTGTCTTTATTCCAGTGTCGGCAATTTCTTTGGATTCCAGCTTGACAACTGTCTTCTTATCTTCAAAGTTCACATGGTGCTGTCGATCACTTTTTCTTGATCGTCCTTTACTTGTGGACGTGTCCCATAAGTCGGCAGGCTTCTTTAATGCATTCTTCACTTCCAGAGAATTGATCGTTCATAATTCCACAGATTTTTTCTTCAAGAATTTTTGATTCTTTATCTCCTCTACAGATAAGGATCCAATTATTGCTCATACCATAGACCATGTATCTTTCTCCATAAAAGAACTGCATTGTTGAAGCGGTGATTTTATTCCGAGAGCTCGTCTGTAAATCATCCATTTTCTATTAATAGTGGGTAATTCTTTAAAAATCTGAATCTCCTTGAGTGGATTTCCATTATTTTTCCGAATTGTGATGAGATGATGTTCTCCATACCACTCTGATTCTTTATATTCAGGACTAATTGTGTAAAATCTCAATTCAATCGGTTGTTTATCGCTGAATTTTTTAACACAATTAACAAATTCTTTGTCAAACTGTTCAATTTCTTTTAGATCTATCCCTGGGAAGAGTCGATCTAAAAATCCAAATGCTGCCAATTTTCGAACAATATTAGGATCTGCTCCTTGAACTGCACTGATCCTTGGATAAATCGCCGTTGGAAGGGCTGTCAAATATAGAGAACTTCCTTCTCTGAAATTATATACCCATTCTGAAAATTCATAATACTCCTTTTCCATTGGATGTAGATTAGCTCTGATGTGACGAGGAGCAATTATTCCCTTTGGTGATTTAAGGTCACCAATCGATGCTTTTTTATCTTTTTGGAATTCACTGATAACAGTAGGCTGTTCCAATGGGCCTTTTGATAAGGATGTTTGAGTACTAGACTCAGCGGCTCCTTTTCCACTTGTAAATTTTTCCAACAATTTGTCCATACTGACAGGTAGTTGTTGTGGACCCTTTTTTATGACTTTTTCCTCTTGCGAGGTAAGAGAGTCATTTCTCTTAAATTTTGATTCTCCACTCGAGGTGGATGTATTAATCTCCCGAAATGGGATATGACTAGCCTTTCGGCTGTATTCACCTTTTAAAGGAGGATACTCCTGGCTACAATTTGCAAAAAAGTCTAAACATTCTGACAATTTTTCAACTATTTTTTCCTTGTTAGCATTCAATTTTTCAATCTTTTTCCCACTTTCAACAACTTTGCTTGATAAATCACATAAAGTTTGTAGAATATCAAGATGATCTTCTTGAACAGCAAGATAATCTGCATTAAAATCTGTTAAAAGATCTTGTAGTTCCTTTGTAAATGTTTCAATCTTTTCCATATTCATGATTTCTGCTCAAGAAATCAGCAAATAAATTATCTTTTCCTTTAATATATTCAAATTTAAAATTGTAAAAAGATACTAACACTTGCCATCTGTGTAATCTTCTATGTTGAGGTGAATTTGGTAATTTATTATTTACTAGTCCGTTAAGTTGAGTATTATCAGTTTGAACAATAAATTCCTTGGGTAACAAAAAAATTTTAAATTTGTTTATTCCTTTAACAACTGTCAATAATTCTTTTCATTGGTCGAATAATTTACTTCAGCATTATTAAATGTTCCACTAGTATACCTGCAAATTTCATTTAAATCAGTTTTTAATAAAGCACTCCAATATAAATCAGAAGCATCGGTTTGAACTATTAATTTATCTTTTTCATCAGGAAGTCTAAATTTAGGTAAATTTTTACAATTTTCTTTTAAATTTTTAACACAAAGAGTATGTTCTTCATTCCAACCTAATTTATTTGATTTTTTTAATAGTTTCTGAAATTTATTTCTTTTTTGTGCAAGTTTTTCTATGAATCTTTCAGCATAATTAAGACAACCTAAAAACTTTTGAATTTGTTGCTTATTTTCTAATTTATCAGGAAATAAAATTATTTTTTCTGAAATATGAGGTTGCAATTTTATTCCATCACTATTTATTATCATTCCTAAAAATTCAATTTCATGTTTTGCTACTTCTGCTTTTTTCTGACTAAGATTATACCTTCTTTTGAGCAAAGTGTAGCAAAAATTCTAAGATATTTAAGATGATCTTCATATGTTTCTGAGCAAACAAGTATATCATCAACATAAACAATAAGAAAATTATAGGTTTTAAAAACTTCATCCATTCTTCTTTGATAAATTTGTGGTGCATTTTTTAATTCAAATGGCATAACTATCCATTCATAATGTCTTTGAGGGGTACTAAATGCTGTTAATGGTATACTATTTTCTTCTAGTTTTATTTGCCAAAATCCAGATTTACAATCAAATTTTGAATAATATTTTTTGTTTTTGGCAATATTTATTAATACTTCTTTATTTGGTAGATAATATCCATCAAATTTAGTGTTTTTATTAAGTTCTTTATAGTTTACTACCATCCTAAGTTTTCCTCTTTTTATCTCTGAATGGTTTCTAACCATAAAAGTTGGGCTACTATGAGGGCTATTACTTCTCTTTATAAGTTTTTGATTAAAAAGTTCTTGAATTTGTACTTGAAATTCTTCTTTATCTTCTTAATTATAGAGCATAGGTTTGACTCTAATAATGATTGTTGGTTCTAATAGTTCTATTTTAGCTGTTGTTTTTTATTTTTCCCATTTTTCAAGTGGATTTTCATTATAATTTTTAGCTAAAAGATATTTTATTTGATCAAGAGTAATTGCTTTGATTGAATAATTGAGTAATTTTGGTATAAATTCTATTTTTCACCACGCTGAGTTGGCTGAACTCTGAATGATTTAAATTCTTTAGCAATTTTTAGTAAATGTCCACATGGTGTTTTTAATTGAATCGTATAAATATTTTGACTATATTGACTAAACTATCGAAGAAAGTCATTTCCTAAAATAATATCACAATCATTTATATTATATTGGTAAATGTTTCTTATAGTTACTATTTTAGATCCTATTATAACTTCTATGTTTTCATTTTTATATTTTAAAGATTCTCTTACTCCAGTTATTCCTTGTAGAGTTAATGGTTGTTTATTTTCAATCCATTTTGGTAATAAAAATTCTTTAAAGACAGTTATCTCAGCTCCTGTATCAATTAGAGCACAAGTAGTTATTTTTGATTCAAATACAGTTATTTGTATATATACACTTATTGTGAATTTTATTTCTCTACTCATTTTTCTTTAGGGTAATATGTAGTTATTCCTTAATGTATAATAAGAATTCCTTCCTTGTCTATTTTATAATTATCAAAACTATTTAAAAATGAATTTCCTAATAATATTGGATGTTCATCAAAATTCATATTATTATCAATATAGCATTCTATACTTAATAATAAATTTCCTAATTTAATTTGAACTTGTCCAATGATATCACAAGAGTTTATTTTTCTTTCAAAATCTCTATAACTATAAGGTTCAACTTTTTTCTTTTTAATTCCTTCATCAATAAGAGAGCAAATATGATTCTGACTTGCTCTAGTATCAATAACTATTTTAATTTCATTTATCCATTTATTTCCATTAAAAAACTTTCCTTTGATTCCATAAACACTATTATTTTTATTTTGTATTATTTTTGAAATACTATGTCTTACTGTATTATTTCCAATAATTATTTTATTTTCTTTATATGTTATTTGTTTTGGTATTATAGGTTGATCAATACTTATAGCATCATCATGTCCTATCTCAAAATTTTCTATTTCCTCTATATCTTGTTCTCTAGGTAAGATTGCTTCTCCTATATCCCTAAATTCTTCGTCAATTTCTATAAAATGTTTTTCTTTATATATATTTCCATAATTACTATTTGTATAACAATATAATCCTTGATATAATATAGTAAAAACTTTATTATCATCTTTTAATATTTTATTAGTCATCTTAAAATGTAGACTAAGACAATCATCTAAATTTTTATCATTTATATGTACACAATATCTTGGATAACAAGTAAATTTTAATTTTTTATATGCTAAATTTCCTTTAACTATTCATAAATTTCCAGTTTTTGCAGTTATACATCTTTCATCTTGTAGATTAAGTATTATAAGACTATTAATTCCTTCTTTAAAATATGATTTTATTATTATTTGTATTCCAACAAGGTAGACATAAGATATTTTATCTCGTTTTTCTTATTTTAATTTTCCTAGGAATTCATTAATATTTCTTTTTGTTATAAGATTTAATTTTATTTTTCCTTATGTATGTTTAATATTTATGACTTTTTCTATTTCATGATATTCATTAATGACTAACTTGTTTCTTCTAAAGGCTGATCCTAAAATATTAAATAATTTATTTTCTCCTGGTGGTTTTAGACTTAATTCTGCTCTATTAATTTTTCTAAAATTTTCCCAATTAAATTTTCCTTTTAAAGCATATCCCTTTACTCCTTCGTATACTTCAGTTTCTATATTTTCTGAATTTTCAATTTCCATGATCTTTAGGTTTCTAATTCTTCAATTCTCCTAATTTCATTATTAAGAACTCTTTGAATTCTTTTTAAAATTTTTATTTCTATAAGAATATGTATTTTAACAAGATATCCTATGTCTTCGTCTAAAATTTCATCAAAATCTATTAAAAGAAAAGTAATTTTCTTTTCAAATTTTTTCTTTATTTTAAGACTATCCGAGTCTTTTATTTTTTCAATCAAATTTCTTGATTTATTAACAAGATGTTGAATATAACTATCAGTATCTAAATATTCAGTAGAATTGTTAACGTACCATCCTATGCAAATTTCTTTATTATCTTCCATTCTCTAATGTCTTTAATTCCTCAAGATATGGGGCTCTGATACCATTTAAAATTTGAGTTTCCTAAAATGTAAAAATACAATTAATTCAAAAATAAAATTATTAATTAATATCAAATTTTTCGGCTCAAGATAAGTGGAAAGAGTTGATGGTGAAGAAAAATTAATTTTTATTGCAAGGGGCAAACAATTTTGTCGAATTCAAAATTAGAATTAAAGTTTTAAGGACTAAAATGACTTATTTTGAAACCTTTTATATTAAGGGTATTTTAGATAGTTTATATGGTTGAATAGTGAAATGGGTTAGTTTGGAAATATGGCCTAGAATTTGGGTCATTTACATGTATTTCCCTTCAAGACATCACAAACACTAGGGAAAAAGTATCCGAGGAATATAAAGTTTTTATACTCCTTAATGCTATTCCTAAGGTCCATAGAGATGTAAAAAATATCATTAAGTATGGGAGAGACCCAAGCAATCTGTGATTGAGTAGTTAAAATGGTAGTAAAGATCTCTATTTATAGATCTTTAAGTGGTGGCATTTTGAATGGTTGCATCTTTTAACATATACTACACATTTTTTGATTAAATGGTGTAGTATACATCCTTTCAAATGGTCATGCCTTTTCATCATGCGCCTTTTAAATAGTCACACCCATTTTAAGCAACATCACTCTTTGTATACATTTTTTGCTTTTGAACCAATTCACTATAAATAATATCAATTATTCCAACAATCCCCCATATAAGCGGAAGAAATCGACTCAGAACAAGGAGGACAAAGAAGAGTACAACTGAAATACAATGCATCAGGATCGGTAACATTCACTTTGAACATTCCCTAGTAAAAATCTATGTGACTCGCTTGGCTAATCAGTGAACATAAAGTTTTGAATTGTCGACTGTTATTGTGATTCTAGACAATAGATCTAACACATTATATCTCATATCAAATTTTGGTTCTTTATTATGTTCATTATTTCGGCTATGAACCTTCTTGGTTCTGTAAGTGCGTTAGAGAATTCGTATAAGTAAAATTTTCATAGAACCGCTCAAGTTCACACTTACAATGTGATGTTCCATGAAGAGTCCCCTATAATACTCCACTTATACTATTTACAAGATATAGTTATAATTAAAAGTATAGCTTATCCTAACCAATCTTTATGGGCATTACTTATTTGTATCATAGAAATGAGGAGAAGTTAAAACTCCCTAGTGCTTTTAATCGAGCCAATCATAACTAGTTTTCCTATTGAACCTAGTCCGTAGGATTTTTAGTCGCCGGTTAGGTTTCCATTAAATTGACCCTTTACTTTAGGCTCTACACTAATTTCCCTCAATGTGCAGTATATTCTCTCTAGATAACTTCTTTATAAATGGATCCACTAGGTTATCCTTTGTTAAACACTCACAATTATTTGAGTTCAACTGCCAGATAGTAATATGTCTACAACATAGATTCGAGACTTTATATATGACATTTTGTGCCATTTCATTTGTAGCTAGGTATCTTGACCAAATGATATAACACGTACAAATTGTCACCAATTAGAAAATCCTTCCAAAATCTTTGAAGTCATCCTTCTAACTTTATTGAAAGTTCTAATTTCTTTCAATTCTCAACTTGCATTAAGGATTTCCACGACGTCTTACTTTCAATCCCATTTCACCCCATCAATTGGAAATACACCCTGCCCATGTGAATTCATTCCGCCTAATAAAATGAAGATAGATAGTGATTTTTTAAAAAAATAAAATATGCATTTACAAAACTGACACCCAAATTTATTCAATTTCACGAATGCTCCCACAGGCAATAATCTCATTGTCACAGTGCTACAAATGCAATTTGTTCTCCTTTCTTCTGGTGTCATCGCACTCCAATGCCCCCAATAGGGCTTTGGCTGTGTTCAGGGACGGATCCAGGACCTGATCACAAGTCGGGCTAATACGTAAAAATAAATAAAATTACATATGATTTTATTTTTTACATAATTTTTTTTTCTAACTAAAAAAAATCAGTGGGTGGGGTCCATCCCTGATTGTGTTACGATGAAACCTTTTAAAGTTACGTTAACATAAACGGTGATCAGATATAAAACCAATTTATGAACCGAAACATCACTATTTCTCAATGTCAGGCACTTCCCATTAACAAAAAATGGTCGAACTATGAAAACCATTTCTTTATTCTTGGAACTAAAGTTCTCTTGCAGAGTTCAAAATTATCACATACAGAAGTATCTGTTTTGATAGTATGGTATACTTAAAATTAACAGGCAGTATTTTAGTCAATTAACATGAATAGGCACAATATAAGTGACGTGATTTCCCAAAAAAATCATAACCTTTCACTTGTACAAGAAGCAACAAAAGAAGCTGCTTTAAAAGAACTAATGATCAATATGAATGCACAAATCTATTATTACCATTTTCTTTTTGGCAAACAGAAAACAAATGCAAAGCATTTACGAGTATTAGACATATATCAAATGTACGTGCTCGTGACCTATTTTTTTGAAATTACGCCCTCCTGTAACAATCAGAATGCACGAAAATCCATTCCTTTAACATAATGTACATCTTAGACCTTAGTAATTAAAATCAATATTAATTATTTATCCAATACACGGAATGTACCTGAACCTTTTTTTGTACAAAACTACATACTTCAAGTCCAATCATGCTACATGTACAATGATAGTTTACAATGTTTGTTGACAATCATAACTTGGCACCATTTTCAAAAACTGTTTTTAAATCAATTGTCCAGATTTTGCCACATTTAACATTGTCAACAAACTTTGTCAAACATTAATGTACAAGTAGATTAATTCAAATTTGAAAGAGATGAATTAAAGCGAGGTATGAGAACGCAAATCTTCTTAAAACGAATTTTGCCCGGCCCCTAAGATACAACGTTTTTTCCAAAATTAATATAGCACAATATTAATTTTATTTAATGAACTAACGTTTGACCGTACTTTTTTAGAATGGAAGATATCGAATAGGAAACTCATAAATAATTTGGAAACTATTTGACAAAATTTAAAGAAGCAAATAATTAGAAATCAATTTGCAGCAGTAAAAAATGGAGTTAAAGGTCTCTATTTATACATATTTAAGTGACTTTTTGAATGGTTACACATAGACCACACCTTTTCACATTAAATTGTGTAGTTTACATCCTATCAAATGGTATTGCTTTTTCATCATGCACCTTTTAAATAGTCACACATATTCTAAGCAACATGACTCTTTGTATACATCTTTTGCTTTTGAAGAGGCACCTATATATTGGAGACATATTCCAATTCACTATAAATAATACCAATTATTTCAACAACTTAATCATATTCTTTCACACTATTACATCCATTGTCAATGAGTCTATCTTCCAAGTAAGTGAAAACCATATTAAAAATGGACAAAAGGTTTATAATTGGTAAGGAATATAAATGATTCAGGCATTCAAATTAGAATCCCCATGGTCCAACAAGTATATCATAAACAATTTTGGTTTTTGCCTTGATTCTGTTAGAAAGTTTTTATATGATTAATATAAAGATTTCTCTATGAATATAGGGTGAAAGCATATGAATAAGTTATTTGTAAAAGAAATTGGTTAATTGTGTTTATTGTCCCAAAGTTATGTGCATTGTAATTGATAAAGTTTTGATTGTGTTTATCTTCTGTTGGTGTAACGCCCCAAATTCTAGGAACTCGAAGCGTTAAAAATCTTCTTAAATTTAGCTCTTTGCTTCAATCAAAATATATTCCGATACGGGAAATTTGAAGTTTTAAATATATTATAAAATATGATGAGAGATAATTTCCTATATAGACTTAGACAATTACGGTAAATTTGATTTTAGAAAAACACTCGGAAGAAACTCAGCAGTAACTATAGCGTAGCAGCGGAAAGATAAAAATATATTTGACCTAACAAACGTCGCCGAAAACTTATGAAATTTTAATAGAGACATTTTCATCCATGTAGGAACCACATATAAAAATTTTGGGTTTCGATGATAACATTTAAAGCACGAAAATATTTTTCAACAGAGTTGGACAGAAAACTCGAAACTGTTCCGACGCAGCTTACTAAAACGGGCATAACTTTTTCTCTAGATAATATTTCGAGGAAATTCCAAAGGCCACTGTTAGAAGACTCGTAGATCTTTCATACCAAACTGATTTCCCTCAAAAACATATACCGCAGCCTAAGTTATACCATTTTCAAATTGAAGGCAGAATCTGAAATTCCAAAGCAGAAACTAATTTAATTGTTTTTACAAAGTTAACATTTAAACAAGAAACTAAAGCCATTGGTCCACTTAAATCCATGAAATAAACAAGTTAAAACATAATTTACATATAGTAATAATCACTGCCATCCACCATCACGCCTCTCGCCAAGCCCGTCAATCTGAAATGTATAATTAGGGTGAGCATTTCGAAGAAAAACTCAGTAGTATGTACACATGCTAACGAGAATTATATACAAACATTTACATAACATGCAAAAGCCGAACTTCATAGTAAATCGGTGATCAATCGACATACTTTTCTTCTAGTGATTACCTTCAATCACAAAATAATTTTCATAGTGATTACCTTCGATCACAAATATTCATAGTCATAGTGATTACCTTCAATCACAACATAATTCATAAAACAATTACAGTTACGTACATGCTAGCATATAAATTTCTCAAAAGCATAATCAACTTGTGTACGGGAGATGATACTACCTTAAGATCTTTAGAAAAATTGCTAGAATTGAGTCGTAGGTAAAACTTTTCAGATGCACCGTCACCAAAAGGAAAAATCAACCAGCTAGCCACTTTGTTTTCTTCAAATATATAATAGAAATGGCCGTGCGTGTGTGCGTGGGTAGTAGAAATAGAATAAGAAAAATTCTGCTCTCTTGTCAGCCGAAATAGCAAATTGGCCAAATGAGTTGCTGTGGGGTAGTGTATAAAATATAAATATTCATGCATGTTCTCATAAAACCAACCATAATTGTTTAGAGGGAGAGTGGGGAGTTAAAGAAGAAAGTGGTCGAGGAGGTTAAAAGAAGTGGGGGCAAGTTGACTTGGTAGAAAATACACACACGTTTTCTTGAGGAGGCCAAACAAGATGGAGTATTTAATTTTGAAACAAACTAAAGTATTATTTAATAATAACATATTTAAAAGTTATGCTTAATAAAAGAGTAAAATTTGGATTGAGTATTTTATAGTTGCCAAATTAATCTTCGTCCGTCACTTTAAAATAAATACACTAAATCATAATTTTTAAAAGACTAAAAATAACCGATCAAATTAATATAACATGGGTTTTCAAAAATAATGGGGCTAAGCTAAGATAATTAAGTCGTCATGTATAAAAAGGATTCTATGCAACATACTTTGGTGACCAAATGAATAACTTAAAATATTAGAGGTATCGTAGCGACGCGACAAGTTAATTAAATCCTTCAATCTTTTAAGTAAAAATTTTCTTTGTAAGAGTTAGAAATTTTCGGTCGCTACAACTCTTCCCTCTTATATAAAATTTCGTCCTCGAAATTTAACTTGTTTAATGAGAGCAGGATATCTAGTCAAAACATCTTCTTCTCTTTCCCAAGTAGCCTCATCTTCACCATGTCTATCCCACTAGACCTTAACTAATGGGACCTCTCGGTTCCTTAGAACATGGAATTTTCTATCTAGCACCATAACAAGAACTTCCTCGTATGTCAAATCACTCCGAACATCCAACGATTGAACATTTACTGTATGGCTAGGATCGGAGACATATTTTCTCAACATAGAAACATGGAATACGTTGTGCACTGCCGATAGCTCTGGTGGCAAAGCCAAGCGGTATGCCACATTTCCGATCCTCTCAAGAATCTCATACAGGCCGATGAATCTAGGTCTTAGTTTACCCTTCTTCCCAAATCGTATTACCCCTTTCATTGGTGCTACTTTAAGAAATACTTTCTCACCAACTTCAAACTTCAACTCTTTTCGTCTATTGTCAGCATAACTCTTCTGACGATCTTGAGCTATTTTAATCCTCATTCTAATCTTATCAATGGCCTCTACAGTTCTTTCAACTAGCTCTGGACCCAAAATTCTTCTTTCACCCACTTCATCCCAATATATCGGCGAACGACATCGCCGGCCATACAGTGCTTCGTATGGCGCCATGCCGATAGTAGCCTGAAAACTATTGTTGTATACAAACTCCACTAATGGCAAATGGTTTTCCCACTTACCACCCAAGTCTAGGGCACACGCCCTCAACATATCCTCAAGAACTTGGATAGTTCGTTCAGATTGCCCATCAGTCTGAGGGTGATATGCAGTACTAAACTTTGACTTAGTACCCAAAGCTTTCTGAAGGCTTGTCCAAAAATTTGAAGTAAATCTCGAGTCTCTATCCGAAATAATAGATGCTGGGACTCCATGAAGTCGAACAATTTCTCTAACATATAACTGTGCAAACTGTTCTAAGTTGTAGGTCATTCGAACAGGTAAGAAATGAACGGATTTCGTCAGTCGGTCCACAATCACCCAGATGGCATCATGACCTCTGGCCGATCTAGGAAAACCTATGACAAAATCCATTGCAATCTTCTCCCACTTCCACTCGGGTATATCTATGGGGTTCAATAGCCCTGATGGCCTCTGATGTTCTGCCTTCACTTGTTGACAAACCATGCATCTAGACACAAATAGTGCTATGTTCCCCTTCATGTTTCTCCACCAATATGTGTTGCGCAAATCTCTATACATTTTAGTTCCGCCTGGGTGTGCGGCGTAAGGAGCGGAATGATCTTCAGTCATAATCTCATTCTTCAATTTTTCATTCTTGGGTACGCATAGTCGACCCCTAAACATCAAAGCTTTGTCTTCAGCTATTTCAAATCCTTTTCTCACCTCAGTCCCCACACCTGCTCTCATCCTTTCTAAAAACGGATCCTCCTTTTGTGCAGTTACAATTTTATTCCTGAGGGTTGGCTTCAAGGTCAAATTCGCCAACAATGAATGTGTCCTCACTGACGGCCTCAATACTTCAATCTCTAGGTTCTCAAAATCTCTGATCAACCGATTCTGTACTGTACACAATACAGACAAGTGTCCCATGTTCTTTCTGCTTAGAGCATCTGCGACTACATTAGCCTTACCCGGATGGTATAGGATAGTGCAGTCATAATCTTTCACTAATTCTAACCATCGTCGCTGTCTCATATTCAACTCCTTCTAAGTGAAGAAGTATTTGAGACTCTTGTGGTCGGTATAGATCTCACACTTGCTCCCATAGAGGTAGCCAAATTTTCAACGCGTGAACCACCGCCGCAAGTTCGAGATCATGCGTTGGATAATTTTGTTCATACTGTTTCAAATGTCTTGAAGCATATGCTATTACTTTCCCATGTTGCATTAAGACACAACCCAAATCGAGCTTAGATGCGTCACTGTAAATCACAAAACCCTCAGAACCATCAGGTATAGCCAATACTGGTGCTGAGACCAGTCTATTCTTTAGCTCCTGAAAACTCTGTTCACACTTATCAGACCATACAAACTTAACACCTTTCCTAGTCAACTGCGTCATAGGACCAGCTACCTTGGAAAACCCTTCTATGAATCGCCGGAAATATCATGCTAAGCCCAGAAAGTTTCTCACCTCACCCACATTAGAAGGACTTGACCAATTAGTCACCGCTTCAACATTAGACGGATCAACTTCAATTCCTCCAGCGGTCACAACATGACTCAAAAATCCTACATGATCCAACCAAAATTCTCATTTCTTGAACTTGGCATACAGCTTCTCCTCACGTAGAGTTTCTAAAACCCTTCTCAAATGTTCTTCATGCTGACGATGGTCCCTTGAGTATATCAATATGTCATCTATAAATACGATAACAAATTTATCTAGGTGTTGGTGGAAAACTCGATTCATTAAGTCCATAAATACCGCAGGGGCGTTAGTCAAACCAAAGGGCATTACCGTAAACTCATAGTGCCCATAGCGAGTTCGACATGCCGTCTTTGGTATTCAGTTGGCTTAACCTTTAGCTGATGGTAGCCTGTCCTTAAATCAATCTTCGAGAACACTGTTGTACCTTTCAACTGATCAAACAAATCCTCAATTCTGGGAAGAGGGTATTTATTCTTGATTGTCAATTTGTTCAACTCGCGATAGTCGATACACATCCTCATTGTGCCGTCCTTCTTTTTTACAAAAAGTACCGGAGCTCCCCATGGGGACACACTCGGTCTAATGAACCCTTTGTCCAAAAGTTCTTCTAGCTGCATTTTCAACTCTTGCAGTTCCTTTGGTGCCATTCGATATGGAGCTTTGGACACTGGCGCAGCTCCAGATACCAGATCTATTGTGAACTCCACTTGCCTATCTGGCGCAATACCCGGTAGATCATTAGGAAACACATCAGCATATTCTCGTATCATCGGCACATTATCTAATATCATCTCTTCGGATTGGGTTCCAGTAAGGCTAACTAGATATCCTAGACAGTGACGCTTCCTCAACAACCCCTCTGCTTTCAAGGCAGATATGAGGCAGGGAAGTACCTTAACTTTTGATCCATAAAATCTGAACTCCTCTCCTCGGGGTCTTCGAAAAATTACTTCTTTCTCAAAACATACTATGGTGGCTCGATTACCACCCAACCAATCCATTCCCAGTATAATATCAAAATCTTTCATTTCCATAACATGCAAGTCTGCTCTAAAATTAACCCATCAAAATCTATCCGTACCGCTCTAGCTACTCTATCGGTATCAATTGTTCCTCCTGATGGCATACTAACCTCTAGTACATGATCAACTTTCTGACATGGAACGTTAATCTTAGCTAGGCATGCTTCAGATATGAATGAATATGTCACACCAGAATCGATAAGAACATAAACAAGGATGCTAGAGACTGATAGATTACCTGCAGTAATGTCTGAATTCTGGACGGCCTCATCGTGAGTTATAGCAAATACCCTTGCCTTTCCTTTCTTAATTTGCTCATTGTCCTTAGTCGGTGTTGCTCGGCATTGCGAAACATAGTGGCCTGGTTGTCCACAGTTGAAGCAGACATTCTTGCCAAGTAAGCACTCACCCCTGTGATTCTTCTTACATGTAGGACACGGAGGAACTTGGTTGTTCAACTGACCCCTGTTGGGTCCCTGATTCCATTTCTTAGATTGACCGCCCAAAGTCTTCCCCTTGTTCTGATCTTGCCACTTTCTCTTCCCAAAATTATTCTGTTGTCCCTGAATCCGGGGCTTCATACTCGAATACGACACAGATTGGGCCTTTTTCACAACTGCCCGATAGGTATAGAGCTCGTGTGAGCTAACTATTTGCCTGATCTCGGGTCGTAGCCCTTTCTCAAAGCGTTTTGCTTTCATTTGCTCAGTACTCACCAAGTGTGGGGCATAACGTGACATCTCTTCAAACTTCCGTTCGTAGTCGGTGACATCCATGTCCCCTTGTACCAACCGTAGGAATTCTGTTTCCTGATGATCTCGCATAGCTTGAGGGAAATACTTCTCCGTCAGATCAGCCTTAAACGGTGCCCAAGTCAGGTCGCGTTGTTCCTCTTCTGTACGAGTGCGAGACGCGGACTCCCACCAGTGGCCCGGCCCTCCGACTAGCATAAATTCGGCACATAACACCTTCTGATTTTTCGGACAAGAGATGTGTCGAAAAATCTTCTCAATAGTACGCAACCATTCTTCGGCTGCTAAAGGGTCCTTTCCACCATCAAATGTAGGAGGACGATATCTGCGAAACTGCTCGATCACAGGGATAACCGATGCAACCTGGTTCCCTTGAGGAGCTAGCTGTGCATGTTGTGTCCGTGGGGCTCGTGGCACCAGTTCGACTTGTGGTGCTTGTGATGATTGTTGTACCACTTGAGCTGCCAAAGCTCGTCTTATCTCATCCACTGCCTGTTGTAGTTCCTTGATAGCTCTCGCTTGCTGTGTTGGTGCCATTTTCCTCAAGGATAAATAAAACAAGTTTGTAATCCATTGAAATAACACGACATCATAAAGCGATAATATATCCATGAAGGCTCGTAATGAAAGAAAAGATAACATAACATCCTCCATTAAATAAATCCTTCAAGAGGCATACAACATGACGAGAGCATCTGACGCTCAAACAACTAACAAACGATAGAAATCCTACTCGACATTAATCAAATCTAAACATAATAAAATCTACTAAGAATTGACACCACTACTCGTCGTTGTCATCATCATCGCTAATCCAACCTCCATGAACCCTAGGTTTCTTAGAAGGTCGCACCTCATCGTCTGAAGTAGGTGGTGGTGCATCTTCGTGAATGTACATCTCAATAGGTACACTATTGTCTTCAGGGAATGCAAGTGCATCATCTCGGGCCTCTTCCCACTGTGCCGTCAGTTCTATGCAGAAAGTCTCATAGTCAATCTCTCGAGGTGAGATAGGCACAGCAACTCCCCACAAGTAAGTGTAAATCGATTCGGCCATCTCAAGCCATTCTTCTGGTAATGTATCAATAAGAAGGCGGGTGACCCAACGACCCGTGACCTCATGGCCTAGTTGTCTAACCTCCCTCCACCTTATTAACATCTCCTGAATGTGTTGTCCCATATCGTGTACTGGATTCCATCGATACTCTTATATTGCCTCACGATCTCATTTCGACGAGGCCTCATTGAACACGTCTTCTTACAAGTCCTCTTAGTTCGTACCATCTGTGCCAAACCCATTATTCAAAGTCCAATTAAATGGGTTCCTAATATCTTTTAGTTAGATTATGAGGACGAAATTAAACGTTTAAATTTTGTCATGCTTTCAAAATACTTGGTGCAATGATAATTATTTACAATACATGCTCCACTCAACACATTCAAATTTATATATATACTTAAACATTCATAGAAAATCATAACATTTTGGATACTATATCCGAACATAAGATTCTTCTTTACCTTAGAGCTGGCATGGCATGGCGATGGCAAGTAGTGAGTAAAACTTACAGTCCAACTTGACTAATATATATAAGTTTACAATTGCGAAGTCTACAGAAAAGTAAACCGCGCTCTGATACCAAGTTGTAACGCCCCAAATTCTAGGAACTCGAAGCGTTAAAAATCTTCTTAAATTTAGCTCTTTGCTTCAATCAAAATATATTCCGATATGGGAAATTTGAAGTTTTAAATATATTATAAAATATGATGAGAGATAATTTCCTATATAGACTTAGACAATTACGGTAAAATTTGATTTTTGAAAAACACTCGGAAGAAACTCAGCAGTAACTATAGCGTAGCAGCGGAAAGATAAAAATATATTTGACCTAACAAACGTCGCCGAAAACTTATGAAATTTTAATAGAGACATTTTCATCCATGTAGGAACCACATATAAAAATTTTGGGTTTCGATGATAACATTTAAAGCACGAAAATATTTTTCAACAGAGTTGGACAGAAAACTCGAAACTGTTCCGACGCAGCTTACTAAAACGGGCATAACTTTTTCTCTAGATAATATTTCGAGGAAATTCCAAAGGCCACTGTTAGAAGACTCGTAGATCTTTCACACCAAACTGATTTCCCTCAAAAACATATACCGCAGCCTAAGTTATACCATTTTCAAATTGAAGGCAGAATCTGAAATTCCAAAGCAGAAACTAATTTAATTGTTTTTACAAAGTTAACATTTAAACAAGACACTAAAGTCATTGGTCCACTTAAATCCATGAAATAAACAAGTTAAAACATAATTTACATATAGTAATAATCACTGCCATCCACCATCACGCCTCTCGCCAAGCCCGTCAATCTGAAATGTATAATTAGGGTGAGCATTTCGAAGAAAAACTCAGTAGTATGTACACATGCTAACGAGAATTATATACAAACATTTACATAACATGCAAAAGCCGAACTTCATAGTAAATCGGTGATCAATCGACATACTTTTCTTCTAGTGATTACCTTCAATCACAAAATAATTTTCATAGTGATTACCTTCGATCACAAATATTCATAGTCATAGTGATTACCTTCAATTACAACATAATTCATAAAACAATTACAGTTACGTACATGCTAGCATATAAATTTCTCAAAAGTATAATCAACTTGTGTACGGGAGATGATACTACCTTAAGATCTTTAGAAAAATTGCTAGAATTGAGTCGTAGGTAAAACTTTTCAGATGCACCGTCACCAAAAGGAAAAATCAACCAGCTAGCCGCTTTGTTTTCTTCAAATATATAATAGAAATGGCCGTGCGTGTGTGCGTGGGTAGTAGAAATAGAATAAGAAAAATTCTGCTCTCTTGTCAGCCGAAATAGCAAATTGGCCAAATGAGTTGCTGTGGGGTAGTGTATAAAATATAAATATTCATGCATGTTCTCATAAAACCAACCATAATTGTTTAGAGGGAGAGTGGGGAGTTAAAGAAGAAAGTGGTCGAGGAGGTTAAAAGAAGTGGGGGCAAGTTGACTTGGTGGAAAATACACACACGTTTTCTTGAGGAGGCCAAACAAGATGGAGTATTTAATTTTGAAACAAACTAAAATATTATTTAATAATAACATATTTAAAAGTTATGCTTAATAAAAGAGTAAAATTTGGATTGAGTATTTTATAGTTGCCAAATTAATCTTCGTCCGTCACTTTAAAATAAATACACTAAATCATAATTTTTAAAAGACTAAAAATAACCGATCAAATTAATATAACATGGGTTTTCAAAAATAATGGGGCTAAGCTAAGATAATTAGATCGTCATGTGTAAAAAGGATTCTATGCAACATACTTTGATGACCAAATGAATAACTTAATATATTAGAGGTATCGTAGCGACGCGACAAGTTAATTAAATCCTTCGATCTTTTAAGTAAAAATTTTCTTTGTAAGAGTTAGAAATTTTCGGTCTCTATAGTTGGTGTAACAGAAAGATATCTACAAATGGTACTACCATTGTTTCTATTAGAAATAGAAATCGAAGAATCCACAAAGTAAAGAATATTTCTCTATTTTCAAATTCACAACCAAATCGAACATTACAAACAAATCAAACACCAGCATTAACGATTTTATCAATCTCAGGCTCAGAACGTTATACCCTTTTGTATAAATGTAAAACCTCAACCTTAATACTCAGTGAATGAATCGCAGCTACTTCAATGGATAAAAAATACCACTACACATATATCAACCCTTTCCTTCACTCAAAGAATCACTTAAACTCAATATTCACACAGAATCGCTCCAAAAATCAGATGTTTTGGGTAACACAGTGAAGATAAAAGGAACTAGAAAGACATAGAGACTCTAGAAGGCTCTACACAAAACGGGAATCAAAAGTGCAAATTATGGCAACAACACAAGTACCATTTATACACATTATCATCACCGTTGATATCAGTAAGTGATCAATGGTCCAGAGCAGTACACGTGTCACCTTATATTTGGCTCGAGTTATGGGCTTCTTTATTTGAGTTATCAGGCAATGGTTAATCAACATATTTGGCCAAGCCCAAAATTTCATCATTGCCCAACTTTTTTAGATTGGACCCTTTTTGGCATCACAGCCTAAAAAATTTCGTCCTTGATGCCAATGATCAACAAATCAGTACAAAAACACTACACAACTTGCTTATCCTCTTAAGCCCCAAAGATTACCTGTATTTTGATATCACTGCACCGAGTGGTTACCTGGATCGTCACAAAGATTACCGAGTATCAATTTTCAACATTTGCAAGCAAGATTAAAACTTGTTAAGGGAAAGTACCTTAGTTCTCATGTCAGCTAGATTAAACTAATTTGGAATTTTTTCAAGTAATATAGATTCTTTTTAAATTATATCCCTAATAAAGTACATCCTAACATCTATATGTTTGGTTCTCTCATGAAACACATGAGTTTAGCATAAATGTATTGTACTTTGGCTGTCTGAATAAACAATTGCATGATTAGAGAGTTCATTCAATTCACACAACAAACCTTTAGGCCATAAAGATTCTTTATGGCTTCGGTGGCAGCCACATATTCAGTTTCTGTGGTGGACAAGGCAACAATAAATTGCAGCTGTGATTTTCAACTTATACAAGTACAGCATAATGTAAACATATATGCCCTGTTTGTTTCAGATTAAAATAAGATTTTAATATAAGTCAAAGTCAAATAAACAATATTAACCATATCTTTTATGGGTCCCACAACTTATCAACCACACATTTCTTCTATCACAGTTTACTAAAAATCTAATTTTAATCCCCACTAAACACCCACATAAAAAGTGGTAGATTTTCTATTGTCCGTATCACCGGCATAATCTTCAAAACCTTTTAAAATAACACCATATTTTTAGGGATTAAAACATAAGCTCAAGTTAAAAGACCCTTTCAAGTATCTTAATAATTGTTTTAGTGCATTCAAGTGTTTAGGGCCAGGATTTGCCATAAACCTGCTCAAATTACTAATAGCATGAGCAACATCAGGTCTGGTACATTATAGATTCTACAACATTAGCATAAGACACATTTTTCATGTATTTCACATCAGATTCATCAACATGACATTGATCTTTACTAAGTTTAAAGTGACTAGCAAGAGTCAAAGTGATATATTTAGATTCATGCATTGCAAACTTAGATAACACTTTCTCCACATAATTAGGTTGAGATAGAAATACAATCTGTTGGGACCTATTTATTTTAATATCCATTCATAAGATCCTATTAGATTGAGATAGAAATACAATCTGTTGGGACCTATTTATTTTAATATCCATTCATAAGATCCTTTTAGCATGACCTAAATCTTTCATTTCAAATTTAGAACTTAAAGATCTTTTAATGTCATTAATGTCACTTATGTTTTGTCCAATTAACAACATGTCATCAAAATATAAAAGCAAGTAAACAATCACAAATTCTGCTTTGTTCTTTTTATGGTAAAGACAATGATCAAATGAGCTTCTCATAAAACCAACAGATAACACAAAGTTGTCAATTTTTTTGTACAAATGTCTAGGTGATTATTTAAGTCCATATGAAGATCTTTTTAACATACAAACATGCTCAGGTTTCTTAGTATCAGTAAACTTTTGTGGCTAACTCATATAGATGGTTTCTCCCAGATCACCATGCAAGAAAGTAGTTTTTACATCCATTTGTTCACATTCAAGATCATATTGAGCCGCTAAAGCAAGCATAACTCTTATGGTAGTATATTTAACATGTGAGAAAATTTCATTATAATCAATACCAGGTTTTTGAGTAAATCTTTTTGCCACTACTTTGGCCTTAAATCTAACAGTTTGCTTTACATAATTTTCTTCTCTTATACTATAAATCGACTTATAGTCAACTAAGTACTTATTGTGAAGTTTAGGGATCATGGTCCAAGTATTATTCTTTAATAGGAATTCATTTCTTCTTCCATACAAGTTGCTAGTCTCTAGATAACTGACAGCTTACAACCTCTTTATAAGATTTAAGTTCTTTAAATGCTAAGTTTTGAAAAAATAAAACAGCTAAAGGCATATAATCTCTCATCCTAGCAGGCTCTCTAATTTCTCTCCTAGTTCTATCCTAATTAACTGATAATCATCTAAGGAATTATGACCACCATCTTTTTGAACAGTGCCTTCACATTCTTCATGTAAATTAGAAACATTCTCATTTTTACTTTCAGCTTGAGCATCATTCATGTGCTCAGATGGTGACTAAGGCTCCACTTGCATGCTAGTTACATTCTCTCTATCATTTACAAGAACATCATCTTGGTGTTTCTCACTCATACATGACATTATTTTCATTAAAGGTCATATTTCTACTTGTGATCATCTTAAAACCTCTAATGCCTTTAGCCTATAACCTGTACTCTTTCACACCTTCAGGATATCTTATGAAAACACATTTCTAGGATCTTGGTTCTAGCTTTTCAATACTCTGATGAGAGTAGGTAGTACAAGGAAAGGTCCTAAGGTGGCTATAATTTGGAGACTTTCTAGACCAGGCCTCCTCAGGAGTTTTGCCATCTAAGGAACTGGTAAGGGTTCTATTAATCATATATACAACTGTCATTATAACTTCTCCCCACAGCACTTTAGGAACCTCAAAACTAACCATCATACACCTAACCTTGTCTAAAATAGTTATGTTCATCCTCTCAACAACTCCATTTTGTTGAGAGGTATAGAATACAATTTTATGCCTAAGAATACCATCAGTTTTACAAAGTTGGTTAAAATCAGCATTGCAGAATTCTAGGCTATTGTCAGTTCTCAAGAGTTTTATCTTTTTACCAGTTTGATTTTCAGTTAAAATTTCCAATCTTTAAATTTTCCAAAAGCATCACATTTACGTTTTAACATAAATACCCAAACTCTTCTTGAGAAATCATCAATTAAGAATAGAAAATACTTATTTCCACATTGAGTAATGGTGGATAAGGGACCTCATAAGTCAGAATGTATATATTCTAACACAGAAGCAGTTTCATGCTTTCCAGCATTGAAATGAAGTCCATGTTGTTTCCCTATGGTACAATATTCATAGAAATGGATTTTAGAGAGAACATCTTTCCCAAACACACCCTTCCTTTTTAGAATATGCAGGCCCTTTTCACTAACTTGTGCTAACCTATCGTGCTATTTTAAGGTAGCATCAATATTGTGACTTGAAATATCCTCAGCTCTAGTGACATATATACCATTTCTCTTGGTGCCTTTGAAAATAACAAGGAATCCTCTGATCACCTTTAACATGCCATTTCCAAGCCAAATTGTAAGCCTATGTCATATAGATCACCAATTAAAATCACGTTGCTATTTAAATTAAGGACATATCTCACTATTTCTAGAGTAAAGATATATCTATTTTCAAACTACAAAATCACACAGGCAATTTCAACAACTCTGCAGGTAGCTTTATTGCCCATTACAACCTCACATCCATTCATATCCTTATAGTTCTCTAACCAATGTTTCATAGAGGTCATGTGAAAATTACAACCTGAATCCAAAATCCATTCTTGATTCTAATCATTATTTTTTTTTGAGAAATTTATAGTAATCTGATTAGGAATGGGCTTAGTAACCACACATACATCAACAGTTTTGTCTTCTAGGGGCTCAACCACATTTCTCTCATCCACTTTCTTACCTCTCTGTTCATTATTTTCTTATAGCAACCTTTGATAAAATGTCCAATTTTCCCACGCTCATAACATTTTCTATTTCAAGTCCTATACTTTGACATATACTTTCCTTTCCCTATTATTATTATTATTATTATTATTATTATTATTATTATTATTATTATTATTATTATTATTATTATTATTATTATTATTATTATTATTCCATTGATGACTCTGATTATCCTAGTTATTAATCTACCTATGGGGTGGCCTCCCTTTCATAAAAAACCTCTCAGATTCCTTCCAACGCCTTTCAGATTTAAGTTCCAATTCTTTGGTTCTCAAAGTATTCATAATAGCCTCAGGGGTCAAGGTATTCCTGCCATATTTAATGGCCATTTTGACATCATTATATGCCTCAGATATGGAGTTGAGGAGTATCGTAGCCTTGTACCCCTCAGATACCTTGTCCCTAACATTAGTAATATCTTGCACCAATTTATTAAAGGTATCAAGATTATCATATAGGTCTCTGGACGTGTCTATCTTAAAACTAAAAAATCTCTCTAGAAGAAACAATTTATTAGGTAAAGACTTAACCAAATAAAGTTCTTCAAGTTTATCCTACAGAGCCTTAGCATTATCAAGTTTCCGAACTTTCCTTAATACTTGAGCAGACAAATGAAGAATAATGAAGCTATATGCAAGTTTATCAGATTCAGTTCTTTGATCAGCAGTTATAGATATAGGAAATTCAACAGTTATTTCTTTAGAAACTTTTTGTTGAACAATGACTCCTTTCATTTTTTGCTGCCAAAATGGGGAAATCCCATTTTCCATTAAAAACTCCAAGTTCAAACGTAGTGATTGGCATATGGAGTTTTTAACCAACACAAAAAAAATTGTTTGAAGATCGGTGTTCAATAATAAAAAAAAAAAAAGATACCAAATAATGTTTGGCAGCACACAGAATCACACAAGATATTAAGTATCAATTAATTTCAAGAAACATAGAACAAGGGACACAAAGTACTAAAATAACAAAATGATGACAGTGTAATATACTTCAAGTTCTAAATGCTCAAGTTCACCAGGATTCCTCGAAGATCAAGTCCTCAGATCAAGCCTCAATTTGAACACAAGAACATGAAGCAGATGGAGATAATATGAATGTATTTCACATGTAAAGTAAACATATGTAGTGCAATAACTTACAACATATGTATACCAGTAAATGTAGAGAAGATCAATTTATATAATAGATACACAAAGATCAACAAAGTATATTATATGCAGGACATGATAAAATTTGGATTTAGAGAAGAAAATGTCGCAATCTAGAGTGGTGGTCCTTTATTTTGACAACCAGAAGCCAGAAACTTCAAGTTAGACCCAAATAATTTTCAGGTCGTTCCAAAGAAAACACGAACAGTGATATTTTCCCAAGATGCAAACTGTAAATCAGTAGAGAACCAATATTAATTCGATTTCCACCACATAATTTCAACCAGAATGTTAGGTCTGTAATCAAACGGATCTAGGGTTCCAAACCAAGAATGAGATCTCAACGGATCTGGTTGTGAAAATTAATTTTCACAATAAAACCACAAACGAAAGAACACCAACAGCCATTGATGGCTTTGATACCACTATCAAAAATAGAAATTGAAGAATCCACAAAGTAAAGAATATTTCTCTCTTTTTAGATTTATAACCAAATCTAACATTATAAACAAATAGAACACCAGCATTGAAGATTTTATCAATCTTGGGCTCAGAACATTGTACGCGTCTGTACAAATGTAAAACCTCAAACCCTAATCCTCAAAGAATGTATCGCAACAACTTCAATGGACCAAAAATACCACCACATAGATATCAACCATTTTCTTCACTCAAAGAATCATCTGGACTCGATATTCACACAAAATCACCTGAAAAACCAGACATTTTGTGTAACACAATAACAATGAAAGGAACCAGAAAGACATAGAGACTTCAGAGGGTTCTACACAAGACGTGAATCAAAAGTGAAAATTAGGGCAACCACTCAAGTACCATTTATACACATTATCATCACCATTGATATCAGTAAGTGATCAATGGTCCAGAGCAACACACATGTCACCTTATATTGGGCTCCAACTATGGGCTTCTTAGTTTATGTTATTGAGCAATGGTTAATCAACATTTTGGGCCAAGCCCAAAATTTCATCATTGTCCAACTGTTTTGGACCGGACCCCTTTTGGTATCACAACCCAAACAATTTCCCCATGTACTATTTCATTTGCTACAGTTACTCCTCCTATTCCGTTCACCCTACTCCTGTTCTCCATGGAGAGAAGATGAAAAAACTCGATTTCAAAAGACAACTGAAAATATTAATTTATCTTACAATATTGAATTTGGAAAGGTTCTTACTAATGATGATCCCATTGTTCAAAAAGGGGAAAATCAAGAGGATTTATTGATTGGATTGGATGCATGGAAATAGTCTGATTTCTTGTGTAAGAATCGCATCTTGAATGGTTTTGGCAATACAATATATAATGCATTTAGTAACAAGAAATTTGCAAAGGCCTCATGGGAGTTTCTTGAGAAAATATACAAGACAAAAGTTGCATGTACCAAGAACTTCATAGTCAATAAATTTTTACAGTATAAGATGGTAAACTCTGAAACTGTGATAAGTTGAGTTGAAGATTTGCAAGTTATCCTTCACAATATCCTAGTTGAGAAAGTCTATCAGCGAGTCATTCCAAGTAGCGTCAATCAATGAAAAGCATTCTCGATTATGGAAAGACTTCAAGTGTTATCTCAAGCACAAACACAAAGAAATGAATCTTGAAGAATCGATTGTGCGTCTATGGATTGAAGAGGATAATAAAAATTAGGAGTCATTCGATGGTGTCAAAAGATAATGCGGCAAATATAGGTTCAAATACCAACAAGAAAAGGACCACTCAAGTGATAGTTCGAAGTACGAGAATAACAAAAATGCCAAAAACTTTAAAGGTGATTGCTCAATCGCACAAAAGGGCGGAATAAATTGGATTGGGAAGTAATAATATTCCTAGACTTCCTAACATAGGACTAGGGGTGTCAACGAGTCGAGTCGGAAAAAAAGCTCGAGCCGAGCCTGAGCTTTTTTGGACAGAGATTTTTTTGGCCCGAGCCGAGCCAAGCCAAAAAAAATTAGGCTCGGCCCGAGCTTTCGGCCAGAGCCTTAGCGAGCCGAGCCGGTTCATCGTTTTTTTCTTTAATCTACATTTTTTTAAAAAAAATTGTGCATTTTATGCGTGTTATAAATTAAAGAAATTATAAAAGTTAAAACCCTACTCTTTTATCTGGGTTTGGGACCGGCTACAATTATCGTAGGCGGAGTTAAAATTGTACACAAATAAAATATTTTGTGTACAATTTTTCTTAAAAAAAAAAAATTAAAAATTACGTATTTTTTGAAACTAAACAATTTAAAAACTTACAATATCTTATACTTTAACATTTAATCTGCTGTAACTCTTCGACCATTATACTATCAACTTGTTCTTGAAGACGTAATTTCGCACATTCCCAGTCCTTCAAACATATTAAAGCCTCCAATATATCTTCTTTTAGTCTTGATCGTTCGTTATATAAAACTCGACCACATAAACTAAATGTAGCCTCTGATGCTACTGTAGACACCGACAGTGTTAGTAGATCGAGAGCAATTTTTGATACAATTGGATACTGCCTTTCGTTACACCTCCACCATGATAAAAGACTAAATTCCTGTAATTCTTGTGGTTGTAACATACTACGAACGTCCACGCACATATACCTAGCAAACTCGAAGGGAATCTCAAGATTTGTACCATTGACATCTATTGCTCTAGATATTGACGAACTAGAACTAAATGATGGAACATTAGTATTGGTCTCTAAATAACTCCATATATTATTAGCATTTGTTGAAGCGTTTCTTTGAAAAGAACTTTGAAAAGTAGAACTATACTGACCTTCTTTTTCAGCATAATGGTTATAAATTCTACATAACATTGATTCTATATGTACATGTGATAATTGTACATTCATGAAATTTGAAATCCCTTTTATAGTAGCTTTTGTGCAAGTTAAATTAAATTGAGGGTCCATCATCGAAGCTAATAAAAATAAAGAGGGTATCTCTTCCCAATATTTACGAAATTTTGACTCCATAAAATAAACTACATCAACAAAAACTGACAAACTCCTATATTTTTGAAATGCTTGTGTAAAATCGAAAAAATGTTGTAAAACAAGTGAAGATGTTGGATAATAAACACCGCTACATTCCCTTGTGGCATCGAAAAAAGGTTTTAAAACTTTTTTCACGACAAATGCAAGATTCAATTCCCAATCTTCCAAATTATATTTAGGTCCATATGTATGCCTACCATTATAATACATTGAAATAACTTTATCATAATTTTCACATAAGTGTAACATAAGATATGTAGAGTTCCATCTATGTGATACATCAGTAACAAATGATTTCTCTTCTAAACCATACTCTGCACATAAACTGTTAAATGCTTGCTTTCTTGCTGGTAATATAATAATAAAATTAATTGCTTGCCTAATTTTATCTAACGGTAATTTTATATGTTCTAATCCATCTTTTACAATCAAATTAATAATGTGGCATACACAACGTTGATGAAAAATTAAACCTCCAAATGTAGGGTTCAAATCATTAATAAAGTTTTCGACAACAACTTTGTTTACACTAGCATTATCAAAAGTAAAACTTCGAACCATTTCTTGCATACCATATTCTTGTATAATATCTTTTAAAACCATGTTTATGTTCTTTGCATTATGAGGTTATTCTACACATCTGAATACAATAATTCTTTTATACATAATCCATAGGTGATCAATGTAATGAGTTGTAGTAGTAATATAACCTTTTTTATTGACACCAGTCCATAAATCAGAGGTAAATGATATAACAGAATTAAAAGATTTTAGACTTTCAATAGCAATTTGTTTTCTTATATTACATAATTTTATAGCATCAAAACGAAGAGTATTTTTATAATAAGAATGATACCAGGGTTGAAGATAATTTTGCACAAGACGAGTAAAGTGGACTGACTCGATCATCGTTAGCGGCATCTCTGCTGCAGCCACGTATGCAGCCATTCCTTCACGAAATCTTTCCTGTGAATATAAAAAAAATGGAAAGAGTAGAACCGGAACCGGTAAATGTTAGTTCGGTCTGTTTCGGGTCAAGACCGACTGGTTTCGCTTTACAACTTCTTAATATGTGTCTATTTAAATGCGATGTGCTCGAACTAGGCTTCCAACTAAATTGTTTACCACAATAATTGCAACATGCCTTTCAAATATCAACTCCATTTTGAACTCCAACTTTTTTACAAGTCATATGTTGTCAACAATCCGCAGATTCTTTTTTTGACATTTTTACCTCGACTACTTCCTCCACTTCGATATCCTCCAAATCAATTGGAACATTTTGAGATGCATCGTATCCCAATGGAGTACTCAAACTACCTTTAAACTGATTAATCTCATCACTAGTAAAATCCATGTGTAAGTATTATAGTAAAGAATATTGAAAAATAGAGTAACGAAAATTGGAGAGTAAAATACTGAATATTGCGTAAAGAAATTCGAAAGGTTGATATGGATTTGTAAAAATTTTCTCGTATTTATAGATAAAAAAATATATCCATTTTAACTATATTTAACATAAAAATTTGAATTATGACAAGACAACTCCTGAAAATAATTAACGTGCACAAAACACTATTTTTTGATAGAGCTGCCTCACGAGCTACAATAGCTGCCCGTGAGGCAGCTACAAAAATGTAGCTGCCTTCCGGCAGCTTTAATTTGAAACGTATAATTTTTTATTTTTTTATTTTTTTTGTTGTTAAATTATACAAGACGATCCTATTGTATTATTTTAAGACAACTTTTTTTTTGTAGGAGTAGGTAGGGGTAGCTTTAATTTGAAATCAAAATTTGAATTTTTTTTAAAAATTTACACGGGCCGGCTCGGGCTAGGGCCAAAGCCTCAAAATGGGGCTCGACCCAAGCCTCGGCTCGGGCTTTTTCCAAGCTGATCCCGAGCCGTGCGAGCCTCCGAGTTTTTTTGCCACCGCTATATAGGACCCAATCCTAGAAAGAGTAAAAGAGAATCATGTATTGGTCCAGGTAAACCCATTTGATGTTATAAAAAAAAAAATCAAAATATTTCATGACTTTGTTGATCTGACCAAGAAAAAATAAGTTATCTTTGAGGACACATCTTAATTGAATGAAATTTGAATGGTGTGGTGTAGATTGAAGTCAGCTGAGAGATGTCGAAACACTACTAGAAGGTGAGTCATAAGCTAAAGAATTTTAGAAACATAATGATCAAGCTAATATAACTGTAGTAGACACACTATCGAAGTAGTGAATGGTTGCGTAGGAGGAAGATTGGATAGTGAGTTATCCTTCCTTCAGTGACTATCCATTTTGACGGTTGTCGTACTATGATTGAGGTCTCCTGGCTGAAATCCCTCGAAAAGATATCTCAATGGATATCCTTCACTCTATCTTCAATTTGTGTACAATTTTATCATAGTGCGAAATTGTCAACAATCCTAAAGAATGGTGGGTGAACACTCAGGCAACTCGTCACATTTGTACCAACAAGCCCAATCACCATTAATTTAAAAATTACAGACCACCACCATCGTAAACAATTTAACACACCAAACCTCACTCGACCACACCACTATTACCAGTATTTTAAAAAGCAGCGCCTAGGCGTAAATCAGAAGCAAAATGCCTCGATTTGCGCCTTTTCATTTTTTTTATTTTTTTGGCTCCTAGGCTCGCCTAGCCCGTGCTTCTTTAATGCTTTTAGGCTTTTTAATCCAAACACTTTTTTACGCCTAGGTCATGTACACTCATCTAGGCCAAAACCTAGCTTTCACACTTTACGCTTTTTAGAACCATGCTATCACCTTGCGGCATAAACATCACCACCTCCAAATTGTGCATCACACTTGGATTAAAAAAAATTTCAGATCTAATTCTGAAATTTTCGAATCTAGATATTGATGGTGGGAGGGAAAAAAATTTGTAATATGAAGGTGGTAAGGCAGCGACGCGGTGGGATGAATAGAAAGTGAATTTTTAAACTGAGTAGTATATTTAGAAATAAAAAATAAAAAAAACTAGTATGGATGAAATTTTCACTTCTTGTAAAGTAGGTCCATATTATGACTTGTGTGATAACCTATTAAGGCAGCAGCATGATTGTTGTTAGATAAAAGAAGTTTCAAACATTCAAAATTAATATTGCAGTTTTATTTTTAATTCACAATTATAATGCAATAATAAAACACCATTATTTTAAATGAAACTTCTATATAATAGATTAAATATTCATTATTGTGGAGAGTTCAATTTACCTTATAAAAGGGAGATCATATTTCTTTGTTATATATACAACTAGAAAGCACGAGTTAAAGAATTATTCTCTCATTTGCATTTCATATTATATTTTTATACTTTTGGCAACTCGATGAGAAACTCGCTCTTTATCTCCCTATGGTCGTGCCCATAGATGGAGAATTGGCTGTGAGTTATATGAATTTTGTCTTAGAGCCATGTAGTGCCGAAAGTACCCGTATGAAGGGCAGACAACATGATTTTAGAACAGTGTCTTTGATGTGACTCTCTAAATCTTACTTTTCTAACTCTCTCTACTTATGTGTTATGTTTATATTATTGTTGAATTCTATTCATGATTATATTTGATAATTGTGAGTGTGTGTGTGTGTATGAAAACTTGGCCATCTCGAAGATAGTGTTGAAGGACAAGACTATTTGTCCTACAAGTTCGTCTCGCGATCAAATGGTCCCCTCAATGCAAAATTTCAAGAGTGAAATACTGAATAAAAAAGGCCAAAGTTTGTAGAATATGAAGAAAATCCCCTTAAAACTAACTTACATAGTTGCAATAATGGTGGCAAGACCTCAATAATGGATAACTTGTGCTCTACAGCTGAATCTTCCACACCTAAAAAGTAGATGACAAGTACTAGAAATTCTTTTTTCTGCTCCCGAAACCTTCTCTTTAATGTCGACGGACAAATCTTATCTGAATTATGACTTGTCTGAGCTGAAGTACATATGTCAAGACGAGATTGACATGGAAGAGACTTATAGGGAATACAATAAGATGCTGCAACTATATTCCTTATTTGATTTTGTGTGGATATCATTTGATTAGTATTATAAGGAAGTTCATATTATTAAAGGTGGATATCATCTGATTCAAGTCCACTCTACCTCCTGTGGAAAAAAAGGGATTTTGCATAAATGGACATCCCTACATTATCCATGGACAAAAAAATTGTCACATTTTGAAAAGGTACTAAAAAATGTAGGGAAGTCCATTTATGCAAATAGTCCAAATTACCCTTCTAGATATCTTTTGCATGCATTTATTGCTCATTAATACACATTTATTGCTCAATTAATGCCATGATATGATGACTGGCTTGAGTAAGAAGAAACATATGAATCTATCTAATATGCAATGGATATTAGAATTGTTAACAAAAAAAAAAAAAAAAAAAAAATATATATATATATATATATATATATATATATATATATATATATATATATATATATATATATATATATATATATATTTCATATGATTTTGCTAAGTAGATGAGTGATATTTTCTCTCAAAAAAGCATGTTTTTTACTTTTTCATTCAAATAACAAGAAGAAAGTCAAAGTGAATTGGGTATATTTTTTTTAATCAAGATTTTGTCATTTGGTAATTGAATATTGATGAACATATTTAATGCTTCATGAAGATGCATTCACATTATACCCATTAAATGCCAACTCATCATGTGCTAATTGTGAAGACAGACAGTTCGAACTAGACTATGAAGATCGACAGTTCAAATGTCGAACTCGACATTTACTAACTGTCGGTATAGATATTTAAATTGTCTATCTAATTAGTTTGCAATTGTTCGTTAGAATTTATTCGTGTATGCATTTTGCATGCTATTAAAATTCGATACATTAATTGTGTCAAATGCTTATCATTTCTATCTCAAATTTTCAGGCATGAGTGATAATCTGAAATTCATCGTGTCGTATAGGGGACAATATGTGCACAAAGATGAGGAATACCGAATGACCTTTAGAGATTTCAGTAATATTTTGTACATTACAATGATGACATTCATTGTCTATGTTATATTATCATTTGGGTGTTATTACTATTGAACATTTATTTTGAAGATAAAACCATTCCACTACATTTCAAAAGCATTAGATATCATTAAGTACATACGAGTAAGATGTCGGTCTCGATAGATGCCCTCTGACTTTCTTGATAGTTTGCCGTGGGTGTGTCCAAAATTAGACCAACCTCAAGCAAAATGATTGATCGGACAGAAAAATAACGTTCTTACATACAAAACATAATAAACAAAAGATAATTTAAACACATGAATATGACATGAAGCATTCTTCGTACACTTCAAGCGTCATCAACATTTGAGATTTCACTACCAATCGCTTCCTCCTCATCGTTGAAACTAAGGACAATGACCTCGGGGGTGGGAAGTTCAAATGTATTCATAAACCTAACTCATCTTCGTAAGGCACCATGTAGTACAACACATCCTCAAATTTCTCGATGAATAACAGAGGGGTTGGACAGGATACATCGTTCAATCATTTAGATAACTTTAGATTCTACCACTTCTACCTCTGACATGAACTAAATCAAAATCCTTCTCGAAAACACTACCTACTCTCCTACCTTCACGGTTCTTCCATCACTTCTGTCTCCAATCGCTCCATTGCTAAATCCTCTACCATGGCCACCTATATTTTTACAATGGGTAACATCAAACCTTCTTCCAGCACCATGCTAACGAAGAATTCTCACCAAAAGTACCAGAACCACATCCTCCAATTCTCTCACCACCCCCCAGTGCCATTGGAACACCTCCATATAGAGATGGTACTCCACGACTATAAATTGGTGCAATACCTCTTGAAATAGACCGTGGAATCATAAATGGTAGTTATCCTATCAAATCATTACAATCAAACAGAAACTCACAAAGCCATTATGTACATATTCACACATTTATATACGTAAATGCTCATGTAATCAAACGCAATCATTAACCAACAAAAAATGTTTTAATTCTTTGTATATACACCCATTAGATCATTATAAAAAAAGAATATACAAATACACAAATCAATTTTAAAAGATTAAGCTTCCGTTTGGCCTCCATTATTTGAAATTTTAATGGTTGGAATTGTATTTTTTGAAGAATGTGTGATTAAAAAAGAAGAAATTGTTTTTGGGATTGCGTGTAACATAATTTTATTGAAAAACGCGCGCTTGATAAGAAGAGAGAAAAATTCAAACGGGGCATAAAACTTTGGCTCACATGCATAGTTGCTACATACACCCAGTCAAGCATATAAACATAAATGCACATGTATAGATTCAAGAGGACAAATAATACAATAGAAAACAAGGAAAAAAAACCCATCAGAGAATATTGAACACTTTTTTGTATAAAAATCTAGATTTCTAACTTGCGCAGGCGGAACTAATGTTTTGGGAAGAAGAAAATCGTTAATCGAAAAATCACCGGAAGAAATTAGTTTCGGGAAGATGAAAATTGTGGGTCTTGTTAGGCGAAAATCCCGCAAGCGTACGGGTTCGTTGTACAAGTAATAATTGTGATGAGTGAGTTATTGTCCCATAGGGAATAATACTCAATTTTAGAGTATTCGATATATTTAAATTCGCAAATGTAACAAAAGATAATTGATTTTTTTAGTTAACTACGTTCTATAACTACGAAAGCAATAAAAAATGGTTTTAAAATCAAATGAGGATGAGTGTATTGAATTTCCACTAATTAATTCTTAATTTCAATTCTCAACCAGTGATAATTAATTCGATTTATGCAATTACGACGATCGATAATTCCACTTTTATTTACTATTCTTTGCTAAGATATAATAAACCTATGATTGCCACGAGACGATCCTATTCCTAGTCCGAATTCATATGACAAGCAAGCATTGACGTTTAGGATTATCACACATGACCGCACACGCCATAAATATTATTCCTAATATTTATTGTCCGTGTGTTTCATAAACAGCGTTTTACCTACCGTGAGTTTTCCAACACTACGAATAAGCAACTAATTGTCATAATGGTGCGCAAACATTAAAAACAATAAATTCATATATGTTTATGAAATCACAATGCAAGAATTAAACTAAAAACACTTGATATCCAATTAAAAATTAAAAATCAATTAGTTTCATCATCCATCCAATACAAGATAAATTTGCTTAGCATATTATCGAGATTAAACACATATACGTGGAACGACATCACCTATATGACGGAACGTAATTGCCAATCCTTCTTCAAATTTTCAGCAACAAACGCCCGCTATTTCTCAATTAATTTCAGCCCTTTAACAAGCCGATTTTCAGCCTTTAATCTGCCCATTTTCAGCCCTTAATCTGCCGGCTATGTTTTAAGTGTAATATATATACTATAATCCCAAAGCAGCCCACTTTATCCCTCAGTCGCCACCTCTTCAACCGAAATCTGTGTAATCTTCTTAATTAAGCTGGCTTCACGTGTGTATATATGTGTAATTCAGCCCACTTTCCTTCCACTTTAACCTGCAAGTTGCAGCCCACTCATGTCCCCTTTAATGTGTGTATAAATGATAAAATAGGGCAGCCAACAAATCTATTTTCTTCTCAATTTTTCTTCAGTCGGCAGCCTACTTTTTTCTCTCAATTTTTTGTCCGGTTCCTCCGTTCTTCCTCTTCCGTCTCTGTATAAATATATATGCATATAAAGACACCCTAGGCCACTTGGTTTGGCCCATTTAGATTCAAGCGGGCCCAATTAATGTGTATTTCTCCAATTTCTCAACTCTTTCGAATATAATGCAATTTAGTCCTCATAATTTGACTTTTGCCATTTTCACCATATTTTGCTTCTTCTCTCCAATTCTTCATCAAACATAAATTTTTACCTACACAATGCAATATAACATAAATTATATAAAATTTTGCCAAAAGATCAATAAAATTCTATAGTTTTAAGCCCGAATAAGTGTAGAAAATACACTTATCAGGTCTAATTAAGGGTTAGGGTTTGAGTTTGTGGTTTTGGGTTTAGAAAGTGGGAGCTAGGGTGAAAGTGAGGGTGGGGGATTGGTGTGATGTTTTTTTTTCGTGGTTTTTTTTCCTGCTTTTTTATATTGTTTTTTTTTGCCAAAAGATCAATATTGTTTTATATTGGGTTTAGAAAGTGGGGGCTAGGGTGAAAGAGGGTCATAAAGTGACAATTTTGTCAAAATTATTAAAGTGTGACATTTTTGTAAATGTCAATCCAAAAAGTGATATGAGATGCAATTTCCTCAAAAAATTAAATAAATAGTAAATTAAAAAAATGAATAACATTATCCTATTGATTATCTCAATCCTTGTTAATCAATTAGACTTCCTTAATCTGTCATTTCTATGGGACGACATGACAAGGTGAAGTTTTGAATCGACGAACCTATATGTTTTTCTGCAGTTATTGTCTATTGCTTTATATTGAATGGGCATTGCAAGCACTCCTCAAATTAGAAGGGCACCTTAATCTCATCAAGTAACTGAAACAAACTTGTTCTAGCTTATTTTGTTGTTCACAGTCCCAAAAAATATGATAGAAAATAACAAAAAAATGTGATAAGTAATATTAAACTATTGGATTTTATTGGTATGTTGATAACTAGGAAAGAGTCTCTCATGTATTTAAACAGTTATCCACGGTTTTTATTGCAATTCTCCTTTCTCTCTACTATGAATGTAGGAGCCACATCTTTGCAGATTCATTAAAATCAGATTGGTCGTGATGAAAGTGCGTCATCGTTCGACTTATGAGTGCAAGGAAAAACCATGTTGCTCCGATACGTCGTAGGTAATTAAGTAGAAACATCCTAAAGACTTGGGGGATTTCCACTTTAAAAGGTCAAACTCATTAAAAGAAGTAGCCTAAGTCCTTAAATGTTATTGGGATCCCTAACAAACCTCCAAGATGGTAGCTCATTTGAGAACACTAATCTTGGAATCTGTTTGCTTATTATCGAGTCTTAGTTGGATCAAATTGATTGTCTGAACTTAATGGTCTCTTCTATTATATTTAGATTTTTACCTATACTAGGTATTGGTATTTACCCCAATTTTGTTCTTTCACCATCAGTTGAAAATGTCGAATTTATTCTATCTAATTTACGGTAGTACCCTCATTAACTTCGGCCTTACTAATGACTAAATTGGCTTCATTGGAACCCATATTGTTACTAGCATTTGCTGCTTCTGAATAAACCAATTTAAAAATGGGATAACATGCTCTATAGGGCATGACTTTTTGCAATGAAAAGTGCTAATACTACAATCAATCCATAAATTCTTAAAGCTTCCATAAAAGCTAGACTACACAATAGAGTACCTCGTATTTTTCCCTCAACCTAGGGCTGTCTCGTGATACCCTCTACAACTTAACCTGCAGCAATCCCTTGACCAATTCTAGGTATTCTCTTATTTCTTACCTGTGTCTAATATTTAGGTAGAATACCGTTACTCATTCTTACTAAGAAATGGAAGAAAATGTGGAATTTCATCTCCATCAAATTTTAATATCAGGATAGCAGATATAGTCATAATTCAATAGGTCAGGTGAACTTACTGTTTATTTTGTTGATTTCGAATCTTTCCAATGGATTTGATTTGTATAATATAAAATAGGGATCTTGCGCCACGAAAAGAGTCTATGGCTTGACAAAATACGATCCAAGTATATATTATCATATATGTTTGGATATATAGTGTATTAAGAACAAAAATTGCAGACCACAGCATGATTGACCGCATTTTGTATGTTTCAGATCTATTTACTTATTTTTGAGGGGCATTTAAACTTTCATTTTCAAAATTACAGTGATCCTACTACTGTGAAAAAATATGCTAGACACGCTCAATTGGGTGAAAACTTTGAGTTAGATTGTGCTACTTTGAAATTCGATGGTGTTTTTTGTAGCAGTGTTAGAATCACCTTATTCTAGAAGGATCATCTAGAAAGCGATTCGTTTTGTCTGTATTTAGACAAAAAGCTAACATAGGTGTTATGGGTAGAATTTTATTAAGTCAGATGACGGAACGGGAAGTCCTAGGATGTAGAAGATCATACCATGAGTGATTTGGCAGATTTAAATTCATATAAATATCCACCTATGTGGCACTTCATTGCACGATATACCTCCAATTCTCAAAGGAGAATAGAAAAAATTATACTTTAATACAATATCTTAATTGAATTATATGTAATGATCAATAAATTAAGTTGAATTCTATATCTAACCAATTTAAAAGGATTCCAGCGAAAAAAAAAAAAAAAAAAAAACTGCTTCTACAACTACGATAAGGAAATTTCTAGATCTCGCACATCTACTTAAGTTGGTTCTCCTCGAAATGCGTTGAGGCGCAGTAGTTGACTGGACATATAGGGGCAAGGCACTGTTTCGGTGCGGGCCGCGAGAACGATACCTTGTTTGTCTATTAGTTTTCACTTCTTCTCTTCAGCACGGGGTAGAGCAGTTTGGTAACTTGCAAGACTCTTAACCTTGAGTTCACGATTTCTTTTTCAAACCTGCTCCCATTTCGAGTCAAGAGATAAATAAATAGACACATCCCATTGCACTGATCGGGGGCGTTCATAGTGACTGAGGGGGTCGAAGACCAAGAAATAAAATAATATATGAGAATTTACCCTAATTAATTGAGCGTGAAAGCCAAATGAATCTTTCTGTGTTATTGTTTACATTTGAAGGTCTATAATGTACATTTCTACTTGCAAATCCTTTGAACTTCATTAAATGTATTTTATGCATGTTTGGGCATGTGGTACTCGATGAGATGAAATAGTAAAAAATAAGAAAAAGACAGTATTATTGGGTTTGTTTCCCTTTTTGTATTTTTCGATTATTAGCATGATTGCTGCTCATACACCTACCTAGTGGTGGCAACGAGCCTGCTTGTTAAAAAAAAAGGCTTGAGCCAAGCCCGAGCTTTGGCTCACGGGCTTTCAATTTATTTTTATTTTTTACTTGAACATATGAAAAAATTATTATTAATTTACAAAACACAAAATTCATTTAAAAACTACAAAAATTAATTATGCAAGTTGTTGAATTTTACAAATTAAGTGGTCATTAATTTACAAATTTAAAAAAATTAATTATGCAAGGCAAGCCACACGAGCTCACATATGGGTCAATCAGTATTTGGGCTCGCGGGCTGGCCCAAGTTCAATTCAAATCTCATTTTTGAGACTTTGCCGAACATTGACTCATATGAAAGAGCTCCGAGCAGGCTTGGCTCTAGCTTTTTTTGAGTCAAGCCACGGGTTGTTCGAGCCAACGGGCTCATTTGTCACCACTACTCCTACCCATAAAAGACGTTAATGAATTTCTCGATAGAACAACAAATAATTCTTTTTTATTTATTTATGGTAAACCATAATAATCCTTCTGTTAGTGTGTTGGTTTTGTCAATGAAACTGGTCTAAATTAATTAGTACTTAGCAGAGGAACACTTTTAAGGATACAAAAATGGGGACAATGATATATTTGTCTATGGTGTTGTCTACTCTACTCTTATTATATTATAGCATGATTGATAATTAAAAATTTTGTACGTGCCAAAGTAGGTTTGCGAACAGATTAATATTGAATATTCTATTGGAGCACTAGATACTAAATTAATATTATGTTCAATTTCCCAATTTATATTATAAATTATTTGTCTAATCACCATGTCTTGATCTAAGCCAAATGATAGATATTTAATTATTGATTAGGTCATTGAAACTACCTCGTACTGTTTATAGGGACCACTATGATATTGATTTTGGGTCCAATTATTTTATCTGAAAAATTAAATTTATTTTATATCACTTTATTGGCTTTAATTTCAACTTAAAAAATTTAAGGAAGAGTTCATAAATCAGATATTAACTATCACTAAATCAATTTTCAGGCCTTAAGTTTGAAAATTGCAAAAATCGGGTATTTGTTAATTAATTAAATATATTAAAATCACAATTATACAATTCATGACCACATATACATCCTTATGAGTCACAAATTATTTCATAGTCATATTTTATCAAATTAATTGGTTACAAATTATTTCGAGATCACAAATTAAAAATTTTATACATCACAGTTTATTTCATTGGTCACAGATCAAAAAAATTGTCGATCACAGATCAAAAATCGGTCACATATTTTCAAGTTGAACCAAATAGTTGGTCACATACACCGAAACACCCCACCCTGATCCGATCCACCACTCATACTTGGCCACAGATGACCAAATAATTAGTCACATGCACATAATAGTGGTCACATATCACCGTCACCAACACTACCGCCACTGCCACTACGGCAACTTGCGACCACCCACCCATCCGGCCACCACCACACCACCACTGCCGCCGCTAGAAACGCCATTTTGCAACCCACAAACAACCGCACCACTAAATAACCACTACCACCTCAACATAGCACCAACACTCCAGAAACTACCCCAAAACATGGAAACCACCACTGCCACTGCCGAACCCACCGCCACCGCAGGACCCACCCCTAAATCCCAACACCACCAAAACATAAAAATAATCACCACCACTATCACTCCAACAACCAAAAAAAACCCAACTAAAAACACCAATGCCACCACCGCCAACTGTACACACACACACACCCCCACACACACAACTCTACTCCGCCACTCCGCTACTGCACACACACACACACACCCCCACACCCACACACCCACCAGGTTACCGTTCACAGTAGCATCGCGACGCTGTCGTCGTTCACATCAGCTTGCATGTCGCTGTCCCCAAAACTACCTCCATATCGTTGTCGCTACAGTAGACTACATCGTGCAACGCCTTGCTGAGAAGAGAGAGAGAGAGGGAGAGGGAGAGAGAGAGAGGATTAAAATGATTTAGGGTTTAAAATTAGGTGGGGTGATTGTTAAATTTGTCATATAATTATTAATATTAAAATATTAAATTGTCACCTGATTTTTGATTAAATATACTTTATATCTGATTTTTGAAGTGTGATTTTTAAACACCATATTTTTTTTGTAATTTTCCCAAAAATTTATCGTCAAAATTGGGATCAAATGTGGTAAACAGCATAATTTGATTTTGTTTCGCTTAAGCATGTAGATAAATTTTTAAAATATGTTTTGTAATGTGTGTGGGCTTTACGAATCTTGTATATGAAGATAACTTATGAAAAGGGGATCGTCATGTGTTGGTTTGAACACTCAACATATCCATTTAATTGAATTGATCAAAACTTATAAAAAATCAGTTAGAAGCCCTTCTTGCTTTATAAGTTCGCTAACATTTCTTTTCTTCAGCTGGCTTCGTTCTATAATTCATTTTTATTTTTTTTGTCAAATCGATATTTAGAGATTTCTCTTATCTCTTGAAATCAGATCAATACCAGAAATATTAGATTTCTATATGGATCTATCTCCATATCTAAATATGGAAAAATCGAGTAATCAACACTTAAAAGGGCGTAACCAAAAGAAGGTTCTCACCTTATCCACGGCATTGAGAACGGTGCGTATGGCAAGATCTTTGCAGATCGAGATATCAATATAAAAGGTTTGAAAAGTACAACTATGCATACATGGGGATGTAGAAATTTCAATATCATTAAGTTGTGTATTCTTGTTTGATCTGAATTTAACAGTTAAGAGAAGACTGTTTATTTCCTGGCTTGTAACCCAGACATTTCACCTAGCAGGGCAAGAAGCAGACTGGATGTAAGTGACACAATCAAAAACTATACAACTTCACTTAGATTTTACGAAACGACTTCTATTAAAGTGTATGGGTTCAAACCAGTGTTTAGTTTAAGCCACCAAGTTTTGATAGAGAGGCAATTAGTTGATATGCTCACCCAAGTTTTGTAGACCAACTTGTTGTATACCATGTCACACACTTTCTCTGTCTCTCTCACTCATAACTTATTGTAGTGTGCTATGTCACTCGAGTGTTTAACATAAGCTAAGTATCGATTTTTAGAAGATTAGTCATGTTATTTATATAGTTGAAATTGGATGTGCAAAGTAAATTACATCTCATGCTTGCGCTCTTACACTGTACCACACCAAATCGATGGCCTACATTTCACTTTAATTCCTATAATTAAAATTACTTTAATCAATTTTATTAAAAAATATACAAAATTGGAGTGGATGAGGACTCAATTTGCAACAAAATAATGGTATGTAAGTCACTTGTTTCAAACTTTACTAATAAAGCAACATGTAGTGGGCCAGCCTAGGTAATGCTGGTTAATATCGACCACATGTACTGTGAAAGACCTCTCATCTCTAAGGGTGTCCAAAAGTTTCGAATCGAACCGGACTGAACCGAACTCGAACCGAACCGAATTGAACGGTTCTTCATAAGTTAAATACTCAAACGGGTACTCGAATCGAGAACCGATGTGTTTAGGTCGGGTTTCGAATCTAGACCAAGAACTGAAGAACCAAATAAGAACCGAAACTAAATAAATTTTTTTATTTTTTATATTGAATTAATTAAATTATTTTATTTTTATAACTTTTAATTTATATTTCATTTTTTATGCAGGTAGGCTGTTTGAAGCAAATGAATTTACTTTATGTAGTATTACTGTAATATTAATATCTAATTTTTGGTATTTATATACATTGAATTAATTTTATTGGACGGCTAGTTATTTATATATTTTTGAATTGGGCTACGTTAATTTGTAAAAGTTACGAATGAAATGTTATTAGTTGTATTTAAATAGTGTTGCTGTAAATATTAAAAAAATTAATTATGGTACGTAACGGAACCAAACGGAACTGAACCCGAACGGTTCCATAATTATATTTGGACCCGACAGTTCCATTTATTAAATACCCGAATGTTTTGGGTAACCGACTCATGGATAGCCCTACTCCTCTCCACCAAAAAATCTAGAAGTGGCATTTTCGTAATAATCTTGAAATATATAGGGTATTCGGTGTTTTATAGATATTAAGAGGGAATATACTACGACAGGTCCCAATCCGCTTGCAGTGTACGGAATTTCAAAGATGGTAGTATCGTAGTAGAATAAAATTCCTAGTACTTAACAAATAAGGAATTTTTTGGAGGCAGAAATCACACATTAAATGGCTAAAAGAGGGTGACGGTAACACAATTTTTTTTTATGCATCAGTAAAAAATAAAACAAAGGTTCAACCCATCGAGCACATGATTCTTGAAGATGGTAGTGAGCTGAATTCACCGTAATCTATTCATGAGGGGCCCGTGCAATTTTTTCAAAATCTTTTCTCTGTTTCTCCTATCTCCATGGATGCTAATTGTTTTGAACTCTTGACGTCTATCATTACTCAGGAGGAGAACAGGACACTATGTAAACAGCCTATATTGGAGGAGGTTAAGGCTGCTCTCTAGTCTATCGACAAAGATAGTAGTCCTGGACCTGACGGATTTAGTGTGAGTTTCTTTATCGCTGCATGGGAAATTGTCCAGTTGGATCTACTTGCCATGGCCATAGAATTTTTTGAGGGATGCCCTCTTAATTATGCGTTGGGGGTACTAAGGTTGATTCTCCTAACAGTTTCGTGAAATTTCGGCCCATTAGCCTTTGTTCGGTGGTATATAAGATTCTATCCAAAATAATGGTTGCTAGAATGGCCCCTTTACTTGACAAAGTAATTTCCCAAGAACAATCAGCCTTTATTCAGGGTAGAAGTATTTTTGATAATATATCAGTTGCTCAAGAGATGGTGCATAGTCTTCATAAGAAGGTGAGAGGTAGAAACTTGCTTTTAAAGATTGATATGGCCAAAGCATATGATAGAGTTAATTGGCGATTTCTTCTGGAGAGTTTAAGGAGATCGGGTTTTTCTGACCAATGGAGAAACCTTGTTTTTAATTGCATTTCCTCTCCATACTACTCTTTCATGCTTAATGGCAAAACATGGGGTTTTTTCAAGCCATCGAGAGGACCGTGTCAAGGTGATCCGTTGTCACCATATCTGTTTATTTTGGCACATGAGCTCTTGTCTAGAATGATCAACCATGCATATGAAAACAATCAGGTCCAACCATTTCAATCTGGAGGAATTATGGTTAGTCATCTATTTTATGCCGATGATTTGCTTATATTCGCTAATGGAAGAAAAAAGTCGATAGTTAATCTCCTTGAAGTTATTAAAAGTTATGAATTGATGTCGGGTCAACAGGCAAATCCTATGAAATCTTCTATGTCTTTTCCAAACACACCATTGCTACTCGTAAAAGAAAATTATTAGCTGTTTCGGGATTCAAAGAAGGTGACTTACCTTGTACCTATATGGCCGTCCCTCTTTACACTGGAAGATTATTGAAGTGTATGTTTGAACCAATGATGGCTAAAATACAGAAGAAGCTAGCTAGATGGAAGGGCCAACTACTCTCTTGTGGAGGTAAAATCACCTTGATTAAGCATGTTCTTAGCAGCATACCTATTCATATCTTATCGGTTATAAATCTGCCTAAAGGTATCCACAATGAACTTAACTATATTTTCTCTTCTTTCCTATGAAATAATTCTGATGGTTCCAAGAAGCGAAAATGGGTTTCCTGGAGAAAAATCTGCTATCCAAAGGAAGAGGATGGCTTGGGCATTTGAGATTTTGACGAGGTACAACAAGCTTTATTTACGAGATTTGCATGGAAGTTGCTGGTTGGGAAATCCTTTTGGGCTGAATACTTCCAATCTAAATATATGAAAAACAAACTGGTGGCCTTACTGGAAAGTTATCCCACTCAATCTCGATTTTGGAAGGGGGTAATTTCGGCATTGCCTATTGTTTTACAGAACACATTTTGCTGTATTCGAGATGGATCTTCTAATTTCTGGTATGATAATTGGACAGGAACCCAAAGTCTTGCCGAAGCAGGTTTGGGAGTAAAGGAACCTCTTCTACAAATTAAAGATCTTTTGATGACAAATGGTAATTGGAATGCAACTCGACTTAGGGAGTTAATGGATGCAAATCAAGCTTCTGCTATTGAATGTGTGCCCATTAAATTATATGGAAACCATGATCAATATATATGGAAGCCCAATAAAGATGGATCTTTCTCCACCAAATCAGTCTGGTAATTAATCCGAAAAAAGGGAGTAACCTGTCCATGGAAAAGATGGCTGTGGCAGCATCACATTCCTCAAAGAATTTTGTTTGTATCTTGGAGAGCTCGTTTACAATGCTTACAAGTTGATGAGGTGGTTTAAAATAATGGGATTCCTTTGGTATCTAAATGCAAATGCTATAATAAACCCTCGGTGGAAAGCATTGATCATGTGCTGTGCAATGGGGAAATGGCAGGAAAAGTGTGGGCTTATTTTGCATCCCATTTCAATCTATCTCTCCCTAGTGTAACTACTTGGAAGGGCATGATGAACTTATGGATCAAACATATTTCGAGATCTTCACAGATGGGAGTGATTTATGGCATCACTCCACTTATCATCACATGGAATTTATGGAAAGTCAGATGTGAAGCCCGAATGGAAGGACACCCCATCTCATGGCAGAAAATCGCTTGCCAGACCAAAGCTTGCTATCCTAGATTGCTAATCTGATTACCAAGGTTAGGAAATTTTCAGATCGTGATGTCTCTTGCTTGCGCTCCTTAAATTGTCCCATAATCGATGTTAAACAAGCTAAGGTGCAACTGATCAGTCGGAAGAAACCAGAGGGCGAACAACTCAAATTAAATATTGATGGGGCATCAAAAGGAAATCCATGTCCAGTCGGCGGATGGGGGATTTTAAGTAACAGCAAGGGAGTTTTTTTGGCTAGTTTTTCTCACCATTATAGTTCCTACACTAACATGGTGGTTGAAACCCATGTCCTTCTTGATGGTCTTCACCTATGCAGGAAGCTTCAAATAAGGAATATTATTGTTGAAACCGATTCAAAAATTATGGTAGAATGGCTACAGCCTGCACTCTATGGTGGTTGTGGGAGTTTTGGGAATAAATCTTAGATCTGGTGTCCACGCTAAAAGCCCAGGTTCATCATGTGTTTCGAGAGGTTAATAAGGCGGTTGATTTCCTAGCAAAAAAAGGTAGCGATGGTTCGTCTATTGACCTGTTTAATTGCGATGAGGTTCCGACATTTCTTAGAGGGATTTTGTATACGGATAGTTTGAAATTACCTTACCTTAAATGTTGATGCATATTAAGTTGCATGTCTCTTTGAAATCTCGGTTTTCCTCCGCCACAAGTGAGGTCAATAAAATATCCATCTTTCTAAAAAAAAATAAAAAAAATTGTGGAATTAATAAAATGTATAGTTAAAATTCATTGTTAATTTTGATTTAAATTTTAATTAAAAATTTTAACTGAACCAAACATGTAATATGCATCTAAAACAAACCCGCAAATAACACCACCAAACTCCTGATGTTAACACCGTCTACTTCTGTTAAGAGTTTTCCACTGTATATCGGCAATGCCGTTAGCGGAATATAATAAATCCAACCACCTGTCTATATTTATAGACCCCACATCCACAACGGTACACACTGCGTGTTTCTAGAGGGAGAAACGGATGACTGAGGCACTCAGGAGAGCTTACACAGTGAAGGAAGAGATTGGGAAGGGGAAGTACGGCGTCGTATTCAGGTGTCATTCCGCCGTCACCGGCGCCTGCTTCGCAGTGAAGTCCATCGACAAGCGCCTCGTCCAAAACGATGCCGTTGACAGACAGTGCCTTTACAATGAAACCAAGATCATGCAGCTGGTTTCGAGCAATAATCATCAGAATGTGTTGAACATTTTCGATATTTACGAGGATGATAGCTTTCTCCACATTATACTTGAGTATTGTGAGTCATCGGACCTTTTTGATCGGATAAATGCCCGACCCGTATTCACGGAATCCGAGGCTCTCGATGTCATGGTGAGTTATTTCATTTTTCCCCTTGTTTTAGATGCCATATTCATTAAAGAGAAAATTTCGTTGTTTTCGAAGAAAATTAATTTTCATGCATTCTGATGTTCTTATTATCAGATAATATTTAAATTATTGAAGATGAATTGATGTTTTGTTGTATTTGTAAATTATTTTGTGATAATTATTTGAAAATATTCTGAAATTTTATCTGTTTCTAGAGCATCATAGAATGATCGTATCGTTCTTTTTTTCTCTCAAGAAATAGTTCAAATATTCTTTTTCTATTATTTCATTGGCCCCAGAATGTTGTTTCTGGATGTAGTTCCTTTTTTGTAGTTCTTGGTGCAGAAATAGCATGTTATCGTTGGATTTTCTAAGTTATTAGAGAAGAACTACATGCTTTTGAATTTAAATCTTGTCTTCTAACATCTTCGGGTGGACTGGACTGAGATCCAAATTCTTCTCTGTCAACGGCTTAGTGGACTCGATTACTGCATCCGTAAGAAAGTAGCGTCTTACGAGCAGGCAGGATTAATAAAGGCCTTCGCGTGCATGATAATTTTTTTTATATGCGTCGGGTCTTTATCTCAAAAAGAATTAGCTAATGAATTCTATGGTCTGAGACACGTTTCCAGATTCTTTTAAGGACTATATTACCTTTTAAATTCACAGTTTTTAACTCCAGATTTTACCTCATGGAATGGCATTGAATAATTTTTGCAGAACCTCCTGTTCTTTTACTAGAAATTGCTACTGTATTTAGAGGTGCTACGTCTAAACAGACGCACATTTATAACTTATCAAGATATTGTATTTCTCTGATAGGTACCACTAATGGAAGCCATAGCACATTGCCACCGCCATGGGGTTGCCCACAGGGACATAAAACCCGACAACATCCTCTTCAATGAAAGAAATGAGCTGAAGCTTGCGGATTTCGGCTCAGCTGAGTTCTTCAATGATAGCCAGCTGATGTCTGGCATTGTTGGGACTCCCTACTATGTGGCTCCAGAGGTGCTAGCTGGAAAGTGCTACAATGAAAAGATTGATGTGTGGAGCGCAGGGGTCATTTTGTATATAATGCTAGCCGGCATCCCTCCATTTTACGGGGAGTCAGCAAAGGAGATATTCGACACCGTGCTTAGGGCGAACTTGAGGTTCCCGACAAGAGTATTTTCAACTCTGTATCCTCAGGAGCTAAGGATTTGCTAAAATGGATGCTATGTAAGGATGTATCCAGAAGGTTCTCGGCTGATGAAGTCCTACGTAAGTATTAGTACTATGGTTAACAAACATGCTTTAAGTTCGTCATTTAATCTTCTTTGGTTTTTCAGTAGTCCAAAATCCAAAATTTGCTTAGATATGACTATATTAAAACTCTGCTTTCCATATTAATTTTTTAAGGTCGAATATGAAATTCGTATTCAATGTAACGATGTAATGGCGATTACTTTTCTTGTTTAGATATTTAAATTTGGAAAGAGATGTTCTCGAGAATGAAAAAATTGTTTAATCTTATACATGTACATTAAGTTTGACATTGTTATGAGATAACAACATTTTATACATTGATTTTCATAACACTTTAAATAATTAATGTCACAGATTTTGACACATCACACCGTGTGACCCTCAACAACTAGCATAATCCAAATATGTTTGGTTAAACTGGTTCTCAAAGTAATCTCCTTTTGATGTGACTGAATTTATGTACTGTGTTTGCATAAATTGTGAGGAAATTTTTGTTAATGTTCTACAGAATTAAGTTGGAAAGCTTGCTGCCCTTTGTAAGTTGTGCTTGTTTGGGCGCAATTTTTCTATCTGAAGAAGAATATCGCAACTCGAGATCTTTAGTACCTTTACCAAGCTCTTCATTTTAGGCTATTGATATTAATCCTTCCTGAGATTAATTTTAAAAGCTCAACAAATATTCTTTAGTAGGTATAGTTTTTGAATATCTTAATTCATTTCGCTCAGTTTTGCTGCAAACAAGATTTTCTTTGATATTGTTGTATGTTTTTGAACCTTTTTGAGTTACAATTGGATGGTTCTAAGTGGATTTCATTTGCAATGATTTGCAGGGCATCCATGGATGAAAAGCAGTGTTGACACAGGTTCAATGGGTGTTCTGAGTTGAAATTTTATCTTTTTACGAACTTTGCAAACCATATTATATACCAAATGTATGGGCACCAGTGTGCCAATAGTACACCCACGTAACCATGGTGAGTTTCTACTCTTGTCTGACTCAAATTCTATTTTGAAGATGATTGGGAGTTCTAAGACATTAAGAGTAATTCTATTTGTTTGAATGTTTATGGAATCCCATTCGAAGTCTATTTTACAAATTCTAATTGAAATTCTATTTGGAAGCTCTATTGGAAGAAAACCCTATTGGAGCTTGGAATTTGTGTTGGACTTGAAAAAATCAAGATATGGACAAGGAAAGGAAGAAAAATGCGTTGGAGAATTGATTTATTTTCTCGCCTATTATCGCAACAATTTGGTATCAGAATTATCAGATATTATCTTTGTTGTTTATAACAAACTGGTATCAGAGATAATACTTAATTCATAAGGAGATTTTTTATTTTGAGATGACAACCATGAAGTATGATATTCCACTTTAGGATCACAGCACAAGATTTTCTTTATGGCGGGTAAAGATAAAGCAATACTCGTTCAAATGGATTTAGAAGATGTATTGTTGGGATTTGACAAGATGGCCACAACTTGGAATCAGGAGGAGAAACAACGTAGGAATCAGAAAGCCCTATCACAAATTCATCTTCATCTTTCGAATAACATTATTTGAGACATTTTGAAGAAGAAGAAGTCAATCGTTGTGTTATGGTTAAGATTGGAACAAATTTGCATGATTAAGAGTCTTACTAGCAAATTGCACTTGAAGCAGCGCCTTTATTCTCATAGTACCTTGAAGATCACCTAACCGCGTTTAAGGAAATCGTCGTTGATCTTGAACCCTTAGAGGTTAAATATTATGAAGAAGATTTGAATTTGATTTTGTTGTGTTCATTGCCCACTTCATATATGTAATTTAGAGACACGATTCTATATAGTCGTGATACTCTCACCATTAAAAATGTTTATGATGCTTTATATTTAAGGGAGAAGATGAAAAATCTCTAGTTCGAACTGAAGGTCATGGAGATAACTTATTGTTGATGGTAATCCTGAAAGAGACAAATTAATATCTACCATCACAAGTAAGATTTGTAATTGTTGCAAGAGAAAGGGGCATTTGGTTAATGATTACTATAAATTGCATAGTAAAAAAAATTCACAATGATGGAGACCATTTGGTGATTTCTGACGGTGATTCCAAACGTGAAGATGATTGAATTTTTTATACGGCTTGCACTTTTCATATTTGTTCCAATCGGAATTCCTTTACAACATATGAAGAAGTTTTCAAAGGTGTTGTTGTGATTGGTACTAACACACCTTATCAGATAGCTAGTATAGGAAGGGAAATTAAGTTGATTCACGGAAGTGTCAGAACATTTGATGTAGTGCGCCATGTTTCTGATTTAAAGGAAAATATTATCTCCTTACGTACTCTTGACATGAAAGGGTACAAATTTATTGGTGAAGGTGCAGTTTTGAAAGTTTGTAAAGGTGCTTATATTTGAGCAACATTGGTGTCCAGTGAATCAAAAGTTGAAGTTCATTCATTGTAGTGGAGCACTAGCAGCGCATATAGAAGTATTAACAAAGAAATTGGACAACTTATCTCAATCTGTGAATATGGTACATTAGCCAACCCCAAATTGCGTAGGTTGTGGGGGCAGTTCACACTACTGCTAATTGCCTTTTAGCTTCCATTCATACGGTTCAGCCTGCGGAGATCAGCTATGCACAAAACTCGCATAAGCAGTAGAACAAATCATATTTGAACACATAATTCTGGTTGAAAAAATCATCCAAACTTCTCGTTGGTTGTGTCAAGGAAATCTGTTCAGAGCAACCCGTCGGGATTTCGGCAACAAGAAGATAAAGGATCATCTTTGAAGGATCTACTTGTTAGGTACATCACCAAGACTGAGACTACAATCCAGAATCAACAAGCATTTATCTAAAACAAAAGAATTAGGTAGGATAAGTCGTAGCTACATTGTCCAGCAGACTACAGGGAACTTTACCAAGTGAATTACAGAATAACCCAGGTGAGAGGTTTTAATAGTCGAAGCAGTGAATTATGCAGTTATGGAAATACCATCAATCAAATTGCTACCCCTATTGGAGCTTATGTGCCGCCTATTTCATTTTCTCAAAGTTGTTGGAAATAGTCAAAAGAGGAACATGTTCAGGCTATCAATACAAGGAGTGGAGTTCGGTTGCCAGAGATCACTGCAAGAAGAAAAGAAATTGAAAATAATCAGGTACCTACCACGAGTGACGAACATGTGGATCATTCTGAAAGATCAACAAAGATAAATTAGCAAAGGCTTTCTGACAGTCCACGGGTTAAGGCAATCGTTCATGTCAATACATTTACACATGCAGTCCAGTTTTCTCAAAGATTGTAGAACAATAAGCTAGAAAGGCAGTTTTCAAAGTCCTTGGATGTCCTTAGAAAGTTGCAAATCAATATTCTTTTCATTGATACAATCCTACATGTTCCGAACTACTCTAAGTTTTTTAAAGAGATGTTGACTAAGAAGAGAAAGCTGGCCGAACATGAAACAGTTGTATTTTTTTGAAGAGTGCAATGCAATCCTCCAACATAAGCTCCTATCTAAACTAAAAGATCTAGGGAGTTTCATTCTACCTTGTTCTATAGGAGATTCATATAATAATTAATGATATAATTAACTTTGGAGCAAGTGTTTATTTGATACCCTAGAATATTTACATGAAATTAGAATAGGGAGAGCCAAACGAGACAACAATAACTCTATAGTTGGATGATAGGTCGATCAAGCACCCTCGAGGAGTAGTTGGAGACATTCTCATCAAAGTTGGAGATTTCATCTTTCCATTTAATTTCATAGTTCTTGATATTGTGAAGAATCAAGACATTCCAGTGATGATAGGAAGACCATTCCTAGTTACTGGGTGTGCTTTATTAAATTTAGAAACACGTGACATAATTTTAAGGGTGGAAGATAAGCAACAGAATTTTACTATGAACATTCCATTCAAACAACCAACCTACCTCGAGGATTGCACAAAGATGGAAACTAAAGTAAGGGATGATTATGTAAGTCATCGCTACAAGAAGAGTGTTAATGGATGGGTTGAAATAATAAAGGATCTCTATGAGAACTTTCAGCATTGGAGGGTCAAGGATGAGGCTAAAGATGTCTATAAGTGCAGTCGTTACAAGACCGGTAGCTAAAATAACAAAGTCAAACTAATAACTATAAATAAGTGCTTATTGGGATGCAACACATTCTTCTACCCTTTTACTTTTAAGATTTTTAAATATAGGATATTTAGTTTATTTTTATTCAGGTGGCATTATCCATACAAAAAAAAAAAAAAGTGAACAATAACATTGCAGCCGCAACCCGTTACCAAAACCAGCCTAAGTCCTCTATTCCGTTTTCCCTTCATCCCTGAATTTTTTGTCGATTATGAGATGTTTTGGGCTCAGTATTAAGCTTTCCATGTTATTTGGTCACTAATGTTTGAATTTTATTTATTTTAAAGGAACATGACATTGAGAAACACTCAAACTAACACTGGCCAAGGGGATGATGCGATAAGTGGACCATCTAGCTCTCGTACTTTAATGTCATTTTAGCAACCACCTTCTGCTTGACATCGAGAGCAGAAACAAATTGAGGATGTGTCATTTTGGGCCACGTAACCTACTAATTTTCTAAAAATAGATTTATTTTTTAATTTTTTTAAATCAAGAAACTAACCAAAACCTACAAACCCCATGAATTGAAAACGATTAAATTTTCAAAAAAAAACCCCAAATTACATAATCAGTAACTTTGTGTTTGATTATAAACTTTTAATCAATGTATATACGGACTCCAATGGCAATAAGGAAAATAGTGATTAGGCCAAATAAAATATAGTACGGACTAAAATGGAAAGTGCACTTGTATGCATATTTCTAAATTTAATCACTCTGTTCAATCTGAAACTGTAGCTTTGGAGTCAGCACCACGAACAGCACTACCGCTATCACCACTAGCCCCAATCTGTCATTTTTTTCCTCTAGAACTCTGTTTCTCTCTCTCGATTTCTAAATTAGGAATTGGAATGGATATACGTGTTTATATTTGAGTGTATATATATATATATATATATATATATATATATATATATATATATATATATATATATATATAGAGAGAGAGAGAGAGAGAAAGAGAGAGAGAGAGAGAGAGGAGGGGGGCTAAATTTCACTCAGGATTCCCAACCTTCATAAGTATGACATTGATGTTCCAAATTTTTAATAGTGTGCATTTAGTATTCTCTCATGATGGAAAGCATTTTAATAGTTGAGTGACGAAGCGACATGCACATATGTCTAACTAAGTAATTTGAGTAGTCAAAGTCAACAATTAATTTTAGTCATATATTAATAAATCTCACAATTTTTCAATAATGATGACAATATTGAAAATGATGCAATTATGGAATTTTATCATAATATGAGAACACTTAGAAAATAATTATAATAAAATATCGAATGATTTAATTTTTTTCACAACTTTGCAAATTTGATTGTACCCCCTTACTCAAATTGTCTGCATCCGTTATTGTAGAAGAGTCTTCAATTTTTCCTCTTTGCCACTCTCTTTGCGTACTCTTTGCGTACATAGTGCTATATTTTCGTATATTGAGCGCAATGCACATTTTAAGTTTGGGGAAGGAGTATTATCATCGATTTTGTGTATTTTAATTGCTTTTGTATGCTTGTTGTGTATTATATAGAAGAAAAAAAATTATTTTATTGCTTTTGTGTGCTTGTGTGGGTTAAATGACCCCGTCAGCAATGACTTGTATATTAGAATTATGTGTTAAACTAGGAAGGTGGAAATATTACATGTTGGTATTGATTAATGCTTATTTAAGTAAAACTTGAACATATTTACACGCAAGAGTTTTATTTTATGAATCATGAATGAGCAATTTTGGTTCATATGATGAATAGGTTGAATGTAGTGGAATTTAATTGTTAAAACCAGAAAAAAAAAAACCACTATTACTTACATCCATAAACCAATTCTATGATAGTTTGGAGATGGTTGAATTATTGTATGAAGACATTGATATGATTAAGGATTCTATGTGTGAAATTCTTGTGTGGATTGTGTAAGGCCAATAAGATGAAAATTAGGTGAAAATCTTAAATTAGGTGCCGGTTTTTGAAAATAAGTGTTTAATAAAGGCATTTCATTAATCATTGTATGGAAAAAAAAAGCTTTCTCATTATGAAATATCTCTTCATACCCTTGCAAGGATATATAAAACCTGGTGCCTTATAGCCATGTGACTTAGGAGTCATTGGCAAAAACTTGCTATATATAAGGGTCATTTAGAAAGCTTAATAGGGAAAAGTTTGTACACAAGAATTAAACAGTGAATATACTACATACTTAGATTACGTTTCGAACACTTATTTAAAAGAATTAGACCTTTAATAAGAGATAATTAACCTAGTTGAGTATTAGAGGTCGAAGTGATTAAAATATAGGATAATCCTTAGTTGTTGAAGTGTTTAACTGTAACTAGTGCAATCTATTCAAACTAAAGACGGTAAGGATTAAGATTATTTGAAATTCAGCCTAGGATCACATCTTGGAAAAATGAGTGAAAATAATAAATTTGAGGATGTGTGTATCTCACGAGTGAAGAAATGTGACACTTGACCATAGAGGGACACAATTTGAGTCAAGCATGAGTTTGTGTCCCTCTATGGTCAAGCATGAGTTTGTGATGTTTTACATAAGTCTTCATACATACGTCAAGTTTCGCATTGAATAGGTACAGATTGACTCTTCTATGTGATTTTGAAACTACTTTTCGTATCGATATAGAAATTTCGAGACCAATGGCATGTTATCTAACCAATTGTGCTTTGAATTAGGCTATAATTTGTTTGAGAACAAATAAATGTTCAAGTTTAGGGGTGTTTGATAAGTGTTTTTTTACTATTGTTTGGGTCTTTATGTTAGTATTTATTGGTTATTTTGATGAATTATGACTTAATTGTGTGTATTGTGTTTTTATGTACAAATCGATATAAATGACGGAATTGGAGAAAATGGGTGAAAAGAAGCTCAATTATAAGATATCTAAAGTTCGAGAACTAAACTGCAAATATTCAAAAGTTATGTCAGACCTCAAGATGAAGATTTGAGATGTGCTAGGGGTCAATTGAATTAGAAAAGAAGTTAGAGAGATGAAACACAATCAAAGTATTATCACACGTCAATTTTCAGTCGAAAAGTTATGCTCCGAATTTTTAGTCTCATGTTGAGACCCATTTTTGACATAGCAAACATTCGAATTCGAAAATAATACTTCTAGAATTGTAGCCATTTGAATTAGATTCCTGAATCACTTTAAATCACCTCAATCGGATATCGAGAGAGAAATGTATGACAAAAACACTGATAATTCATTGGGGATAAAATCATGCGTACACATGACACAAATTCCTTGCGTACACAAGGCCTTCAACAGGGGCGACATAGGCCAAAATCCCTATACTATGTGTATGCATGGAGGGATATACATGGTCCACTTCCGTAGGGAAAACTTTCTTTCATTTTCTTGTTTCAGCAAGTTTTGGTAAGATATATTTTACATCTTTTATAACATAATGAATGCCCAAAATGTAAAAAAATGAATTTTTTATCATTGAATAGAATTTGTTAAGCGGCGAAGAAGAGTTTTACAACAAGATTTGAAGTTTCAAAGCTTGGATTGAAGTTTAAAGGCCGAGATATTGAATTTTCAAGTTATTCATTGTATTCTTTCATTCGGGTCATGTCGTTTCAATACTTTTTGGTATAATTTATATTTAAGTATGCTAGGCTAAACTTCATGTTGTATTTGATGAACAATGAAACCTATTAATTTCCATTTTAATTTAAAAGATTAAGTATTTTAGTGTTCTTGATCACTTATACATATTTATTATATTGTTTGAATGTTTGATCACTATTTAGATAATTTGTTACTTATTTGTAGTTTTGTGAGACTCACAATATGCAAAACATTGTATATTTGACATATGGACAATATGTGTTAGGAATAACATTTATAGTGTTCAATCGTGTGATAATTGTCTGATTGAATGTATCTCTTTGCATATGAACTCAGACTAAGAATATGATCAGATTGTGTTTGTGATATGTTCAATATATCTTGGAAAAGAATATTAGATATTAATGGATTGTCACAAACATTTGAAGATCACTAAATTACATGATTTGACAATAGAAAATAGAACTAATAGGTAAATTATGAAACCCAATACATTCATCTCATTATTTAATAAAAACCAATTATTTATATACTCTTAGAATAGATACAAACAACAACTCATTAATACAACTATAAACATCAAATTTGATACAAAAAAGTGGTCTATAGTTAATAGTTATTCTTCATAGGACAATAATCTAGCTCATCGTATCTATTACTTGTTAATGATCTCGTAAACTTACAGGTTTTGTCCGAACAGTAGAGATAATCATTTTCACTGGTCAAGATTTATTGGGGTGGATTTAAGGTGGAGGTGGTGATGGTGTGTTGTGAATTGCAGGTGATGTCAACAATTTAAGAGGTGCAGGCGATAAGGATTGAAGTGGGTGAGGTGTGATGGGAGGAAGAGTGATTATGACAAGCTAATTCGTCATTTGTGATTAATAATAATTTGTGACTTATTAAAATGTTTGATTTCACACTAAACATATAATTGTGATACACAACTTGTATCTCTATGAGTGTGACATTGTGTTATTTGTGACTAATATGTGATTGTGATTGTGACCTATTTACTTAAATTGCAGGTTACAATTTCTTATTGGATATCACAAAATGTGACTACCTGGTTTTTTAAAAAAATTATACAAATTTGATATGTTCGCAAATGTATTTTAAAACCTTTTTATTTATATATATTTTTCCCTAGTAAATTCACTATAATTAAGTGGATTAAACCAATCAAATGGACTCAGAAAATACAATACATGACGATTACCCAAAAAAAGTTTCAAATTGCCCTATCGAGAAAAATACATGACTACATCAATATGAAACTTGATAATTTGTCAGAAGAAAACAAGAATTAATGCTTATTTGAATAGAAAAGATTGGAATAGGAGTTGAATATGGGAGTTCATTTCAAGTGGTCTTGAATTTCTCTATTTGAATTGCGTTGATAAGATCAAAACATCACGACATAGGAAAAGGTATGATGACAAATTTTTCTCATAGTGCTTTACTCCTTTTTGAGATGGGGATTGGGAATATATATATATACAATATTGATTACGCTCAAAGAATAACGCAGTAGTTGTATTGCAACTTTGGGTGTCGTATCCATATGGAGATTGAAAAATATTTAAAGGTTCAAAAAAGAATGAATTTGTCATCTTAAATTTGTAGTAAATTCAATGTTGAAGTAATAAAGTTAAAATCAATAATTTGGGATAGTGAAGTGTCGGAATTCCCTCAACTGCATCGGATCATTCACATCAATTATTCAATTTTATAATTCAATTAGAAGCTTTCATCCCGTCAATCTAATCGGAAGATATATCATTACAAAACAATTTAATTCAATAGTAATTCTAAAATCTAGACTTACTATAATGCATTCGCACAATTTTAATGAAATCAGATTCAAAGATCGACCATACATTTCAAGTATAAAGTAGTAATTAAATCGGACAAATAATTGAGATTACAATTCAACAATTAGTTCAGCTCGTCGATAAAAAAACTTGACTGAATCTATGATTAATTTAGTAAAAGTTAAATCAAACTCAATATAGGTTCATGAAATTGAAACTCAATAAATATTTTGATTAAATAATGGAAAAAGCATGACTGAATCCATGAAAAATCTAATAACGGTTAAACCAATTTCATGATAAATTTATTAGAGGAAAGTCTAGATTCTAAAAATATTCAACAAATAAAGATCAGATTACATGAATAAATGATGTAAAATCACTGAATCCAATGAGCTCCTTCCAAACTTCACCAAGATTTTTAGTCTTTCATGGAGTTTTTTGAACCAAAAGGGATGATAGAATAGTGTAAAATCAAGGCTCCGACGTTCTTGGCCGTTCTGGGGCGTTTTAGGGTTGAGAAATCGTGCCAAAATAAGTTACCATAAGTGGTTGATTTAAATTCAGAAACTAAAAATTTTGCCTTGAAAATACCCTATGCGATCGCAAGGCATAAACCCATGCGGTCGCAAGGAACAAATAATTTTAGCCTCTGAAGTCCCTGAATGCTTCTGTGCGGTCGCATGAGATTAACACCATGCGACCGCATGGTTATGTATTTTTCCCGGTCGGATAGCTTTTATTATTTTGTACATAACTTTTTTTTCCCAATATCCAATTGAAGTGATTCAAAATGGATTGGAAAGCTAACTCAAAGGGCTACCAATTTACTTCAGATGTCAACTTCCAATTCGATTGTTTGATATGTAAAAAACTGGTCTAAATATGAGGCTGAAAACCCGTACAAAACTTTTCAACTTGAAAGTTGATATGAGATAATATCTTGGCTATATTTCACCCATTTGACTCATTTCTTCATCCAATTGACCTCTAACACTCTCGAATCTTCATCACAAGGTTGGAAACAAATTTATAGTATTTGAACTTTAGTCCTTGAACTTTCACTTTCCTCCATTTTGGTCATTTTTCACTTGTTTCTCCTTATTTCGCTACATTCATCACTTTATCCTACAAAATATGAATTAAGCTATATTCCAATATTTTAATCAATAATTGCTCATATTTTGACAATCAAATAAGTATGTGACAACACACTTATCATATATATATATATATATATATATATATATATATATATATATATATATATATATATATATTTATTTATTTTATTTATATTTATAAAAAAATAAATAAGTAAACCTAAGGAGAAACATGAATATTTTAATCCTCAATCTTACACTATTTTCTAGAAATTCCCAATAGGGTAGAGGATAGGGGAGGGCAACCCTAGCCCTTTGCCGTTTTCATTCTCAAGGGCATCTCTATTGGAGACTCCAAAATACTATTTTGCACCAAAAAATGGTGCAAAGTACAAACCTTCTCAGCCATGCAAACTATTCATTTGTACCAAAATGGTGCTAAGTAATATTGTGCCATTTTGTCTTTCGTTTTGGTATTGAACAAATTTTAATTCCTTTTGTATCCTTTTTTGTTATATAACAAATTATTATTATTATTATTATTATTATTATTATTATTATTATTATTATTATTATTATTATTATTATTTGCAAAAGCCCTAAACCTGTAAAACACGAGCAAACTTTTTCAACACTTTTGATTTATTGCAGCCGTCACCCCTAACCTTTCCAAACGATTCAGATGGGACCCTTTTGGACGGTTTCCATCTAAACATCCGTCAGTTGACCACCCAAAAAAAGATTGATAACTTTTACCAAAATAGGGGAGGATAAATTCATCCATATACTTAAAACACCTTTACATCTTCATTTTGGAAAATTCAGGGACGACCCTTACAAAGAAGAGAACAAGAATTTTCAAAAAATTATCGATAATGAGCTCGCCTAACAACAGAGATGTCGAATGTGCGTGTCATCTGAAAGGATCACTACTCGAACTCGTCTATGGTACTTTTTGCAAGTGTTGTTGCCAGTTATAGTTTAAGAGTAAAATTGTATAAAATGTAGTATTTGTAAGAAACCCATATACTTGAATGTTGGGATTGTTATGAAGAAGTATCATAACTAAGGGTGGGCATGGGTTGGGTTGGGTCAACTTTTGCTTCTACCCAAATCCAACCCAATATGATCGGTTTGATAAAAAAATTTAACCCAACCCAACCCAACCCGTGTAAAGGATGAAATCCACCTAACCCAACCCAATCAAATATCGGTCCGGTAAGGTTGGGTTGGTCGGTTTGGGACGACTTGTCAACAAAAATTAAAGTCATCCAATTTTCTATTATACTAAATTCGAATAGACAAGATTAAATAGTAAGTAAATAAATAAAATTATCTATTATCTTATTCAATCCTCATTAGCCGAGTTTACAAAAAATAAAGTGCATTTAACATAACATGAAAAAATTATACTACATTTCTTGTGGAAAGAACAATAAACCCATCCTCTAAAATACACCAAAGTAATTACAGTTACACTATCTACTCATACTTTTTATGTTTCTTTTACTTTTATAGGCATTTAATTTTTTTTAAAGTGGAGGGTTAGGTTGGGCGGGTTTATTCGATTTTCTTGAGTTAACCCATAACCTGACCCAACCCGACCCCGCCTACACAGCCAACCCACCTAACCCGGTTGGGTTGGTTCGGTTTGGGCGGTTTGAGCGGGTTTGGTCGATTTTTGCCCACCCCTAATTATAACCTATTGCATTTAATTGATTTTGTAATTTCGTTGTTTGTGGTGAATGCAATAGGTAGGGCTTTCAAAAATTGCATGAAATGGACTGTATAGATAAAATGTTGTAATGAGTATGTAGGGACGTCTATTATGATAACCATATTTGTTCTGATTGTACTTGTGCAATTTTTTCCCTTTTCGGGAGAGAACTCCACTTATTTCACGATCCAACTGAACCATAGTGGGATTCTTTTTGGCAAGATGCAAAATTACGTGTATGAGTAGGGTAAGATCATCTATCTTGATTAAGTGGACCTAGATTTCTTCAATCAATATCCGTTGGACAATACAATGAAAATGCTGGGTTATGGTGAGCCAATAAGATATGTGTATATGCTTGAAAAGAAAAGATTAAGTGAAGGGTCATTTTCTTTAGTTACTGATGTAGACTTCATGAATGTTGTGAAATGACTAGGTCCCACAAGAGTTGTAAATATGTATTGTTTGTTGAAACTTACAAAAGAATTGGAATTACCATGTGATGAAAATGTACCAACTAGAGTTGTAGAGATTGATATGGAAACTGGTGAGATTTTGAAGAGTGTTAGTATCAACAATGAAGATATGGAGGTTGGACATAAACCTTTATTTTAGCAGTTGAGGTTTTTGATGACATGGTAGATGGTGATTATCTTTATGTGGTTAATGAATTTGAAGGGGATCATTTGTATGAATATGACGGTGTGGATAATAGTGGACTTAGTGTATTTCACAGTGTGGATGTAGTTGAGGCAGAGATAAGTGCAAATGATCAACCTGTGGAGCAAACTTATGAGAAGTCAACATTTAATGTACTATATTCCTTTTAAAATGTAGCAGGAGTAGAAGATGTTCGAGATACATAGTTTGAGCATCCAATAGTTGACAATGAAGAGGTTGGTTTTGCTGAACCATCAATATTTGAGAGTACAACATTTGATGAATCATCCACATTTGAGGGTTAAATGGGAGTGGAAGATCTTGGAAATACACAGTTTGAGCAACCCATAGTTGATAAGAAAGGTACAACCTCTAATAAACCATCCATAATTAACTGTGGTATTGGAGTAGAAGATGTTGAAAATGCAGGGCCTTTCGATGCACCTGTTGAACTTTCTCTTCTAGAAGACATTAATGTTCAGAATATTGTCAATGGGTCTTCTAGTGGTGAGTCAGAAGTGGAAGATGATAATTAGATTGGCCTAGAACATTTTTTAGATTATGAATACGAACAGGAGGATATGGAAGATGAAAACCAAGATGAAGACACATTTTTTAGATTGAGTGAGAGATTTGATTTAGGGGTTGGGAATGCAAGCAATGACCAACCTCACGAGCCGAATAAACATGGAGAAAACATGGTACAAACTACGGGGACTCAGATGACCTAAGAAGCATGTCAAGTGGTGATGAAGAGGGTGCCACAACTAACAACAGAAATGAAGTTTGCAACTGACATGGAGATTGGTAAGCGAACTACAGAATGTTTAAAATTTTGGGGGCCTAGAACAAAGTTTTGTAATAGGTTTGTGGCCTCTTCTACTTATTTTTAATAGGGTTAGGGCCTATTATGCATTTTATAATAATATCTTTAAAAGGTTCTTATGTTTTTTATAGGTATGAAGTTTGAGAGTACAAAAACTTTGAGATCTGCTATTGTGTAATGCTCCATGAAGAATGCAAGAGAACTCAGATATGTGAAGAACGAACCACATATTATAATAGTAAGATGTCAACAAAATTGTCTTAGGCAATTGTATTCCTACAAATAGCTAGAAAACAACTTAAGAGCCAATACTTTCAGAGATGAACATAACTACACATTCGTCTGGCAAACCAGTAAGGTCCATGTAGGATTTCAACCAATAAATACCTGCGTAAATTTAGGTCGAATCCTAATTTGTCTATTAGTATTTTCATGGAAACTGTGAAGGAAGATTGCATGTATGAAATATCCAAATATTAATTTTATAGAACAAAGGCAAAATGTGCAGTAGTTGTAAATGGATTTGTTGAGGAATGGTATAAGATTCTATAGGATTATGGTGAGGAGTTGAAGAGAACTAACCCTGGAACTACGGTGCAGGTTGAAAGAACATGGGATTATGCTTAGGGGTTTGTAAAGAAAGTTTGAAGGCTGGTTGTAAGCCTATGATAGGACAGGGTGGATTTTTTTAAAGAGTGCATATGAGGGTCAATTATTGGCAACAATGGGGATTGATAGTGATAATTGTATCTTCCCAGTTACTTGGGTAGTTGTGGATGCAGAGAATAGAGCCATTGGACTTGGTTTATAGAAATTTTGGTATTTGACATAAGAATGTGTAATAGTAGGGCTTCGACTTTCATTTTTGACAAGCAAAAAAGATTAGTTGAAGCCCTGAATCAGGGTTGTAAAGGTGCTTAGCACATGTGCTGTGCTAGACATTTGTATAGGAATTTCACTCTCAAACATAAAAGCCTAGATTTGAAGAGTTTATTTTGAACTGCAGTCAATTTTACTACTATACCAGAGTGGAATGCAGTTATGAATAAGATGAAGACAGTGAATGAACGAGCCTTCGATTGGTTTAATGAGAAGCCAACAGCTCAATGGACAAGATCCGATTTCCAGGAACGTGCTAGGTACGATATCCTGTCGAATAACCTCTGTGAACCTTTCAGTGCCTCCATTGTAGTAGCTAGAGAGAAGCTTATAGTCACAATGTTGGATAAGATTAGATATCAACAAATTACATGGATGAATGCAAAGAAGGAAGCAGTTCAAAGGTGGGATAATCCATATGTCTAAAAATTGTAGGGATAATTGAGAAGGCTAAATCGGATGCCAGGTTTATATGACAGATTGTGCAAGTAATCAAAAATTTAAAGTTTACAACACTAATGGTTTGAGGTGGAGTGTGGATTTGGTTAAGAAAGAATGTACACGTAGGAAATGGCAACTGAGTGGAAGGAGAATAGACATGATGAATTTGTAGATGAATATTACAAGAATGAGATATATTTGAGAGTATATAGTCCCATGATTCATCCAATGTCAGCGCCTGAACTTTGGCCTAAATTGGGGAAAATTCCATCGAAACCACCAATGAAGAAGAAACAGGCAGGTAGACCTTAAAAGTTAAGAAAAAGATGTCAGACTAAACCACCATCTGGAGTTAAAATGACAAGAACATGTATGAAAATAACATGTAAGAGGTACAAAAAGCTAGACACAACAAGAGAATATGCACTACACAGATGCAGCCTCCCGAAACACCACCGAAGTAGAAGGAAAAGAAAGGTGCGGTCACCTCAACAGAAACAACCCCAAAAAGAAGAAGTCCAAAGCAGTGTAGTCTTGATGTGAAATATGAACTTGGAATGTAATTGATGTTTTTGAATTAGTAATTCTAGCATTTCATGTTTTGGGAATTGTAGTATCGCTATATATAAGTGTTAAATTACTCTTCATTTTGAGTGTATTATTTATTTGTTATTAATATATTGGATTTCATAATTTTATGTGTGATAACATTATATACACGTTTTTATGTGCATCTGTAATTGAAACTGTTGCTAAAGTGATGGGGTGTTTTCTGTAAGCAGTTTAATAGGTATGGGTCTTCTTCTGCCATTTTTAAAAACGTTTGGGGGCCTTTGACTCAACATGGACAAAACGTTTGGGTTTTTCATTGCACCATTTACTTAACGTTTGGGGTCTCAACCACGTGCATATTTCTACAAAAATTAGTTGCAAAAAACAAGAATATTGGACATTTACAGAACACTACAGTAATTAGAGTTGCATTTTATACCCATTAATTTAGGTTACACTTTACAAAAGGAAGATTACAGATCCAACAAAAAACCCCCAAAAACCCAACTCAGATTTAAATGCTCCACTTTACAATCATTCCACAGACAAACCCATAAAACCATATATTCCATACACCACCTCCATTCGAATGGAATTGCTAAATTTCATCTTCCATCTCTCGCCTCGATCGTAGAAGACTAGGTAATAGCTCCCTTGATCTCTGACACATAGGGAGATCCCACCAAAGAAAGAATGTATAGCCTTGGAAATCCATTCCACATGGACAGGTAAGAAATGGTCTGCCTGGGTTCAAAATAGTCCACGATATCTTCGTCTGAGCAATGGTTCCACAACTGCAAATGACATCTCAATTTCTTCTACCTTCAACTTAGTATGCTGATAAGAGTGAGAAAAACACAATTTATTAGGGCACTACTCTACTATATTTGGAGGGAAATAAACAGTAATTTATTTGGTGATAGTCTTTTAAGTGTATGGACGAATTTACTCTCCCCTATTTTGGTAAAAAGTGGTCCACTGATGGATATTTGGATGGAAACCGTCCAAAAATGCATCCTCTGAAACGTTTGGAGAAGTTATGAGTGACGACTACAATAAATCAAAGGTTTGAGAAAAGTCGGCTAGTGTTTTAAAGGCTTTTGGCTTTTACTACAATTATTCCTAAATTTTGATAATGTAATTAATAATAATTAAGGAATGAATTAAAATAAAAGTACTCAATAAATTTAAAAATGGAACAAATACGATTATTTAAAATTAAGACGAAAATGTTACAACAGTCACATAAATACGTCACTCTAAATTTATTAATGAATATAATTCTTCGTTCATTAGACGTAATTATTTGTTTAGTAATTTATGTAATAATAAGTCAATAAATAATAAATTTTGAAATAAATAAATTGTTAAAAATTAAAAAATAAAGAAAATGATGAAACGCTGCTCATTTGGTGCAACTTTTGATCTTTTAGAATTGAGATGACTTTCAGTTTGGTGCAAGATTTACACCAAAATAGTGCAAAACTTATCCCACATTTTCATCTCTTCTCCCTCATTTCCCTCTCCATTCTTTGTTGCCTTCCGACATCGCATCGCCCCCTAAAACACAACCGCGCTCCGACAACACATAGTAGCGGCGAGCAACTGCTCAACTATGCTTCGACAACATATAGCAGCTGGGTGCAAGGAGCCGTTGCTTGCGTAGCACTGATCCAAGCAGGGAGGCGCTGTGTGCGAGAGCAGCTTCAGACGATGAGCGGGGCTGCTAAGGCATTGTTTTTGGGGCTGATTTTTAGGATTTGAGAGTGGTTTCTTCCTTCTCCTAACTATTTAGGGTTTAAGTGTGTTTTTTGTTGGTGATGGCTACGATGGTGGTGGTTTTGGATATGTAGTTTTACACTAATTTAGTTACTTTCGTGGTTCACCACCAATTGTTTTACTTTTGATTATGGATCTGTGGTTTTGAGGTTTGTGGAGGAGGTGATTTTTGAGGCCTTTTTTGTTGTCGGTTGTGTGGTGGATTTGGCAATGTTGGTAGTGGATTTTGGCGGTGGTAAGTTGGTGGGGTGATGGATATGGCATTATGGCGATGGTGAGGTGGTGGTGCTGGTGGTGTTGGTGGTGGTGGCGCCATGGTATTGGTATTGGTGTTGGTGGCGATAGAGGCGACAACGACAATCGAGTAGGACAAAGATGTTTGTGACCAATAAATTGGTTGATTGTAACCAACAAATTGTTTAATTTGTGACAAATTAGTAATATGTAGCCTATAAAATGTGATTGTGGCTTACAATTTTTAAGTTGTGATCAATTAATTTGATGATTTGTAATCGTTAAATAAGTTGTGACTTATAAAATTTGTGATTTGTTACTAATAAATAAATTGTGACCTATAAATTTTTTTATTTGTGAACGAGAAATAATTTGTGACATATAAATTTTTTTTTTTTGGGATCAAGAAATAATATATGACCTATATTTTTTTTTTAATTTTTGATCGAGAAATCATTTGCAATCAATTAATTCAATAATTTATGATCAAATTGTATAGAATTGTGAAATTAATATATTTAATTAGTAAAATATATTTTTAATTAATTATTTCAAAAATTAATCTAATAATATCTTATTTTTGAAGTTTTAAATCTTGTTTCCTTAGCTTTAAAATGGATCATAGTTAAACTCTTAAATATGAAAATTTTCCAAATTAAAATCTACATTTTAATTTAAGTAAAACCAAACATAAATTTTAATCACATATTGCATGGGACTCTCAAATTTTTAATTACACATTTTATCAATTTTTATCAAAATTTATTAAAAATCTGATTTTAATCCTCACTAAACAAGGGCTAAAAATGAAGGACAAAAAGAAGATTTTTTTTAAAACTCAAAAATTAAATTTTAATCACACATTATGAATCAATTAAATCTCCATTAAATGAAATTAGTATTGTGTGATTGAACTTAGTTTGGATTGTTGTACTCAATCAAATGGTTGAAAACTTGTACGTATTTTTTGTTAGAAGAAAGAAGTTTTATTGAGTGTTTTTATTTACTTATTTATTTATTTTTTTAATGTGATGACCTATTATTTTCAGTATTTCAAATTTACCAACAAAATGCACAACAATCACTACTTTTATTTTAAAAACCTAATAAACCAATTACTAAATATTTCCCAAAACCTAGTTTGTATTTTAGTTTTAAGTTTTGTATTCATTTACATTATTTTGTTTTGAGGGGTTTGTTTTAAGATGCCAAAAATGTGTTTCGTTTGTCATTTTAAAAATTTATTTTTTCAAAACAAAAAACTAGAAAATACATTCGATTTGAAATTTTTAAAAATTATTTTATAACATTTATCCCATGAAATTTGATCATTTAGTAAAAGTAGAACAATTTTATGTTAATATATTATCAAATAATATATACATTTTAATGTTGACGAATCTTAAGATAATTTTTTTCTTGCCACAAAAATAAAATAGAATAAAATAATAAATTGGGTTCAAAATATAGAAAAATAACAACGTGCACTGAGAATATTTTTATGTGTTCATTTATATATATAATCAACAAGGCCTTGAACCTTTTTTTTTTTTTTTTCTGGAAATTTTTTATAATTTTATTTTTTTTCAGAATTTTTATTTGTACACGGGATTTTACCAAATGAAAAAATAATGGTCTCCTTGGACATGTACATGAGAATTCCTGTGCATATGGCAAAACTCTTATAACAAAGAATATAATTCATAAGCATGCTTCATTGTCAACGGTTTAGAATAAGAGTCTAAGGTAGATCGTCTTGTCTATCTACACAACTTGGTACATCCTAGCATGAAGTTTTCTTCCCATTTTTGAAAGACATTAGTTTTCTTGGAGAAACAAAAATTTCAAAGAGGCCCAAGTGAGCCATAAACTTCAATTCCTAAGCCCAGTAAGACCTTTGCAGATCCTCGACTCTGTAATTAAATAGGATTGATCAAGTGCTTCCCCTTTCTTCTGCTCCTGCCCCTTATCACACGCGATGGAGGCGGGGGAGTTGTCACATCATCAACTAAGACTATTAGCAATGCAAGATTTCTTCAATTTGTACTTTGATATTACATTGATGGATTACTCCCCAAGTACAGGGCCTTATAGGCACCTCACTGTGTAGTTGACTCCACCTGTTTATGAAAAAAAAAAAAAAAAATGCTCCCCTCCTTATGTGTGTGGCCTAACAGGGGCCTATGAATCATGCCCCTGTACTTCAAGCATTGTCCTACATTGATAGTGCAAACATTAGCATGTCATGATCAAAGTTACATGTACAGAATAAAAACAGGTTAAGTTTATCAATGGTCACTCAATTTTATATTTAGTGTTATCATTTTTATTAATTTTAAAAGGTATAAAGCTGTAACTTTGCATTATATATATATATATGAATTAATTAATCTCGGGCCTATTAATAAACAACCCAATCAATTAATTATCCAACACTTGTCAATTAATTAATTGGTAAATCTCATTCTTCTAATTCTCTTTTGTGTGTGACTCATTAGGTTCCCGATCACGATGCCTAACGACGTAAATTATTATTTTGATCTAATCAAAATCGATAAATTAAAACGCCTATTTTAATTTATCACAAATTCACTTTCGTTATCCCAGATTGACATCTAGCAATGGGTCAGGGCAATACATGTGACGGGAAATATCATATAGTATGACAAAACCAAACTTGTTCGTTTACCGTGAAACTATAATCCTTTCGTTAATATGATCCGATCAATTATGAGATATGGATATGTGTCAATCTCAATTATCGATCATATCTTTTATCCCACTGTTAAGTCAATGTACATCGAAAACTCTTTTCTGACTTATGAGTTCACCTTGACCAAAGATTTCATTATCAACTTAGCTGAATAAAATGTAAATCATAATCTCTTACTATCTAAGAGTGACGAATCCTCTATATATAATAAATTAAAAAAAATTAAACTAAAAACTTATTTTAAAAAACAAAATAAAAAAAAACTTAAAAAAAGTTACTTAAAAAAATCAAACAAAAAAAAAACTTATTTTTAATAAAATGTTACTTTAAGAAAACTTATTTAAAAAAATTACTTAGAAAAATAAAAACTTATTTAAAAAACGTCTTTAAAATAAAATAACAACTTATTTTAAAAAAAAAAGTTACCTAGAAAAATAAAATAAAAAAAAAGTTATTTAAAAAAGCGTTTCTTAAAAAAAAAACTTATTTTAAAATAAACGTTTTTAAAATAAATAAATAAACTTTTATTTTTGTTTTTTAAATTTTTTTTTATATATATGTAATGCAAAGTAACTGTTCTACCCCTTTTAAAATTTGTGAAAATGGTGAAAAGAAATTGAGGGGTCATGGTCAAATGTTATATAAAATTAGGTAGTTATGGTGAAACGTTATATAAAATTGCAAAGTCATGGTAAAATAAAATCAAATTTGGTGGCTATGATGACACTAAATATAAAGTTTGGTGGTCATTGTGAAACAAAATCAAATTGGGTGACCATGATGACACTAAGTATAAAATTGGATTACCATTAATGAACTAAACCCGAATAAAAACTAATCACTAAAGAAAAACCAGTGCTAGTAAAAAGTAAAAAAAAAAAGTGATTTTCATCTTCAGATGTGCATAAAGCAAGCCTAAAAGGCTTATTACACTTTCAGGTGGACGCAAACATCTGCAATAAGTAGTAAAAAAAAATCGCTTAACTAGACTGGAACTGTCCTAATGTCATTACCACCTTGTGCCCTCAATTCTGTTACATTTTCATCTTCCTCGTTCTCTTTCGACATTTCCTCCAACGATTTTCCCTTCGATTCGGGCACCAACAACGTAAACAACATTCCAAGGAAGTTGACACAACCGAGTACAATAAGCGCATTCCTAATACCAATACCAGGAGGATATCCAGCATCAGTCTTGTTTGGATCAGTAGGCTGTGCTGCGTATAAAAACCCGAACGCTCCAATAATGGCTCCTGCCTTACCTGCAGCTGCTGATATACCATGGCACGTCGACCTAAGCCTGGCCGGGAAAATTTCAGCTGGGACGACAAATGTGGTGGCGTTTGGACCGAAATTGGCAAAGAAGAAAGTGAGAGAGTACATGATCACGAATCCAATTCGGTTCTCTCTATGTGTCCAGTGAGTGTAAGGAATGGCCAATGCAAACATAAACACTGTCATGAAGAAAAATCCCATTAATTGGATTGCAAATCTTCCGATTTTGTCTATGAAGAATACTGTAAACCAGTAGCCAGGTACAGTACTGCAAAGAGCAATAAGAGTTTGAGCCCTTGCAATTCTGTAAACTTCATCCAATGCATTCATGGTTTGAGCAGGAGGGATCCATCCAATTGCGCTAAAAATATCCTTCTGGAAAAGATTTTGACTGTAAAAGGCGATATCCAGTAAGAACCATGTACTTGTCGTTCCAAGTAAGTGAAGTCCATGGCGCTTAAGGAATTCCTTTGTAAACAATCCAAAATTATTCCCTTTTTTCTGAGCAAACTCTTCAACTTTTTCCTGTTCTGCCTCAAGTTCAACTTGCAGTACTTTGGACATATCAGCAGCGGCCTGTTTGGCATTCTTGGCAACTAAGGCCGTGTAACGGGCAGTTTCAGGCATCTTCATGCGCCAATAGTAAGTGAGAGCGGCAGGAAGTGCACCGAACATAAGAATTATACGCCACACATAGTCAGCTTCAGGAACAGTCGAAGCAAGAGCGTTATCTTGATATGCAGGGGCAGGATATCCCGCCTTAAACGCTGCAGAAACGATAATTGCCACCATTCCACCAGCCAAAATCCCAAAACCTTGCATCGCGAAAACTGCAGCAATGAACGCTCCACGAGTCTTCTTGTTGGCATACTCAGACATGATTGTGGCAGAAAGTGGGTAGTCACCACCAATGCCAAACCCGAGCCAGAATCGAAAGAAACAAAGTGTAGCCATAACAGCCTTAGGCTCGTCTCCAAAAGAAAGCCCAGAAGCCACTGACGCGATGACCATAAGCATAAGGGTCATGCCGTAGACCTTTTTCCTGCCAAGTTTGTCCCCAAGCCACCCGAAGAAGAGTTGTCCCGCAAGTGTACCACAAAATGCGACACCATTGACAGCAGCCGAAACATTTGGAGGCAAATTCCCCGGCTTTGCTGCCCCGTTTTGATGGTAGTATATGCGGCCGAGCAATTTCGTCACTAATGAGATGCAGAAAAGATCATATGCATCAGTGAAAAACCCCATACCAGCAATCACAATTGCAGTGAAGTGGTACAATTGAGTTTTCGCCGCATCAAGTGCATTAAGCACGTGCAATTGTTCTCTAGCCATGACTACCTCTCAAACTCGTATTTCTGGAAAAATGAACACAATTTATCAGTACCAAACATGAAGATATTTGACAGTTATATATAAGAAACAGGCTTTCACCTCATTATCCTAATAATTTGAAGAAGACAAAAGCAGGGATATTTTGGAGACTTTATGCATGCATACAAGTTTTCAAAATTGACTGTGACAAAGGGAACATCTGTAGCAGAAAAACTGGACTCGTAATGATAAATGAGTAAATTTCTACGGAGAAATTGTTAGAAACAATTATATGGCATGCGACTTATATAACAAAAATAAAAACGAAGAGAAGGAAATGGCAAACCGAATAAACGCTAAACAAAATTGCAGAATACAGTAGATTGAGGCTAGAGTTCGACTCTATTTCCTTAAGACGATTTTGGCCTGCTACGGTGCTTACAGTTGACGCCAATCGCCTCCCAAGATACAACAATCTTTCACTTGCGGTGTAGAAGCACTCTAACGACAAAGAAGAACGACGAGAAAATGTTTCGTACTCTCTCAATGAACGGGAAAACAAATTTTAGTTATGCAGAATGCAAGACCAGAGAATTATGAATTTTGAATGAACGAAATTTGGAAACCGGGGTCCTATTTATAGATTTCCAAAAGTATGAGGCCAAAGAGTTGCAACTCTTTGAAAGTTATTCTGAATAGACACAACTATTGGTTTGTGTCCGTTTTAGTCCAAAACGGTTTCGAATAGATTAGAAAAGACACACCTTTTCACTTAATCAATTTTTCGAAAATAAAAATAAATTAAATAAATAATTTTAATTTATTTTGTCCAAAAGAATATAGGAACCAACCACGACCCGGCCAGGCCCGGCCGAATCGTGCTCGTGCTCGTCTTGCCGTCTTGAGCCGAGGCGAGCCGATCAGCGAACGGACGCAGCGGCGCAGCCGCGTGTGGGCTTTGGACTAGTCTAGACAATGCTTAAGACTTCGTTTCAAAGACTATTGGTACCCCTTGGGGCCCAAACCCATATCCAAACTTGAGGTATATAAATTGGTTCAAAACTCTTTCAACTTCCTATGTGGGATTAAGTTCCCACACTTGATTTTAAATTCCAGGATTTTTACTTTCAAGTTGCCAACTTCTAGCATTAATTTCTCACTCATCCGGAAATGGTTTTGTGATATTAAATATATCTCGAATATCTACTCGCGGAGTAGAACGCGTTTGACCATTGACCCGCACAAAACGGATACCGGGTCCCACCCGAATTATTGGTCAAACTTGACCCATTTATACCGGGTCCCACCCGAATTATTGGTCAAACTTGACCCATTTCCAACAATCCCCCACATGAATGGAAATTACCGAAACTATGCAAATGAAATGCAGACACTAGAGAGAGTACAAACGGAAAGTTATTGCATCGGGGAGAGGTAGGCTTTGCGGCTTTGAACTGCCTTAGTGAAATACTATCGGATTTACTTGGCTAGTCGGTGAACGTGATGTCTTGAACCGTCCAGCCGTTGGTGTAAACCAAGACAACAGTATTCACACAATAACCTTCCTAACAATTTCTTAGGTTCTCATGGTTGTGTTCATTTTGGCCTTGAACAACTCTTGGGTTTCATAAGTGCTTTAGAGAATTCAAGCCCCATAATTCTCATAGAAGCGGCCCCACTTCTCACTTATATAGGTGATCTCCTATTAAGAGTATTCTGCCTTACTCCACTCGATATATTCAAGCTATAGGAATCATTAAAAGTTAAGACTTAACCTCACACACTTTGCGAACGCACTTTATTTATTGTAGGAATGGATAGGATTTTTACTCCTAAGTGCTCAACCTGAATCTTCATAACTTAGTTGTCCCATTGAACCAAGGTCTTGGGATCTCGATCCAACAAGGTTGGGTTACCATTACAAAGGACTTCATGCGTAGTGGGCTTTTAATCCCATTCCCTTCGATAAGCAGTATACTTGATCTCTTGGTAAGCCTTTAGTAAGCGGATCCGCGAGATTCTCTTTTGACTTTACGTAATCAATAGAAATAACACCATTTGAGATCAACTGCTTAATGGTATTGTGTCTACGACGAATATGTCTCGACTTACCGTTATAAATACTATTTTGTGCCCTTAGATAGCCGATTGATTGTCGCAATGGATACTAATAGAAGGTACTTGGTTTGGGCCAACATGGAATATCCTCTAAGAAGTTACGAAGCCATTCCGCTTCTTCTCCGACTTTATCCAAAGCTATAAACTCGATTCCATTGTTGATCGAGCAATACAAGTTTGTTTAGAGGATTTCCGGAGACACGGTGCGCCACCAATGATAAAAACATAACCACTTGTGGACTTAGAGTCTTTAAATGTATCGAGATATCCAATTTGCATCGCAATATCCTTCTAATCTTTGCTTTGGATATCTGGTGTAATGTAATCCAAAATTTAAGGTATATCTTAAATATCGAAGTACCCTATTCAACGCCTTCCAATGGTCATTGCTTGGATTACTCGTGAACCTACTTAGTTTATTAACTCATACGCAATGTCCTGACGCGTGCGATTCATACATACATCAGACTACCAATAATCGAGAATATTTTAATTGATATAACGGGTTCACCTTTATTCTTGGCCAAATGTAGACTTACGATCTACGGGTGTTTTAATCTTGGACTTTCATCATAGATATCAAATTTCTTAAGAAACGGTCTCAATGTAATGAGATTGTGAAAGAACAAGTCCATTAGGTGTTTTTAGAGATTTTAATTCCTAAAATTACATCTTGCTACACCCATATCTTTCATGTCGAAGTGTTTTGTCAACATTTTCTTAGTAGATATGATCATAGTATGGTTACTTCCCATAATTAGCATATCATCCACATATAGACACACAATGACATATGCATTAGGTGTGTTTTTAATATAAACACATTTATCACACTCGTTAATTTTAAAACCATTTGACGACATTGTTTTGTCAAACTTTTGGTGCCATTGCTTTGGAGCTTGTTTTAACCCATACAAAGACTTAACGAGTCTACACACCTTTTCTCTGTCACGGAGCTATAAACCCTTCGGGTTGTTCCATGTAAATTTCTTCTTCTAACTCACCATTCAAGAACGCGGTTTTACGTCCATTTGATGGATTTCAAGATTATGTAATGCGGCAATTGCAATAAGGACTCTAATAGAAGTAATCCTTGTAATCGTGAGTAGGTATCGAGAAGTCAAGGCCTTCCTTTTGTCTATAGCCTTTTGCTACCAACCGGGCCTTATATTTATCAATAGATCCATCCGACTTTAACTTTTTCTTGAAAATCCACTTGCATCCTAGAGGTTTATTTCCGGGTGGAAGATCAACCAATTCCCAAGTGTGATTTGACATAATAGATTCTATCTCACTATTAATAGCTTCCTTCCAAAATGGAGCTTCGGGTTAGACATTGCTTCACTAAATGTCTTTGGATCATTTTCTACCATATAAGTTAGAAAATCTGGACCAAAAGATGTAGAAGTTCTAGTCCTTTTACTTTGCGTCTAAGTTCATCTTCATCGTTTAGATGTCCATTATTTGCGGTATCATAAGTCCGGCTTATTTGAACTTATTTCGTTCTTTTCCTTACATGGAAATACATTTTCAAAAATGCGACATTCCTAGATTCAATAATAGTACCTTCGTGTACATCTAAATGTCCGACTTATAAACAAGGAACCGATATGCACTCATACGTATGAGCATATCCTATAAATATGCAATCAATAGTTTTAGGCCCAATTTTAATTTGTTTAGGCTTAGGTACTTCTACTTTAGCCAAACACCCCCACACTTTTAAGTGTTTATATGTAGGCTTATGACCTTTCCATAGCTCATAAGGAGTTTCATCCTTTTTCTTTTGAGGTATTTTATTGAGAATGACATTTGCGAGAGGATAGCTTCCCCCCACAAATTCGAAGCGGACCATTTAACTTATCAACATAGCGTTCATCATCTCTTTAAGAGTTCGATTTTTACGTTGGCAACGCCATTTGGATCGAGGTGAATAAGGCGCCGTTGTTTGATGAATGATTCCAAAAGTAGAACAAAATTCTTCAAACGGTGCTCCATATTCTCCACCTCTATCACTTCGAATAATCTTTATTCGTTTGCTAAGTTGATTTTCAACTTCATTCTTATATTGTTTGAAAACATTTAAGGCCTCATCTTTATTTCTTAAAAGATAGACATAACAATATTTTGTGCAATCGTCAATAAAAGTAATGAAGTACTTTTTACCACCTCTAGTTTGCACAAACTTTAAATCACAGATATCACTATGAATCAATTCTAAAGGTGTAGTAGTCCTTTCAACAGAATGAAAAGGAGCTTTGGCTAATTTAGCCTCAACACAAATCTCGCATTTATGGTTAGGATCAAATTGTAAAGAAGCGGTAAATTTAAGTTCATTAATTTACGAGCAGTTTAAAATTTGCATGTCCTAATCGATTGTGCCATAAACAAGAAGACTCAATGATATAAGCGAGGAAGAAAATGTATTATTATTCTTCATAGTTTTTGGTACAATAGTGAGGACGTTCATTTTGAACATCCCATCGCTCAAGTAACCTTTCCCCACATATACATCATTTTTGGTGAGTACAAATTTATCAGCCACAAAGACTAATTTAAAACCATGTTTACTAAGTAAAGCCCGGATACAAGATTTTTGCGAATGTCGGGCACATGCGGCACATTGTTGAGGACGAGTTCTTGCCAGAAGTCATTTTCAGCACCACCTTTCCTTGTCCTTCAACTTTTGAACTTGATGAGTTTCCCATAAATAAGCTGTTCTCCATTGATGACATTATAATTAGAGAACATCCCTTTGTCGGCACAAACGTGACGGGTAGCTCCCGATATCTACCCACCATTCCCACGGGATTTCCAATATTGTTGCATTCGGATACAACGTGAGACAAGTTCGATTCTTGTATATCATTGGATAAGGTATCTCTTTCAAATCATGTGTGCTTGAGCATTCGCTTCTTTGGATTGCGACATTCACTAGCACGATGTCCGGTTTTCCACGCTTGTAGCATTTGCCTTTGAACTTCTTAGCATTCTTCTTATTGTCCTTCTTAGGAACATCACGAGAAAACTTTCTTTTCTTGTTCTTCTTTGAACTCGATTCCACCATGTTTGCCTTTTCTTGCACAAAGCGTCCTCCAGTTTCTTTTCGATTTCTTATTATCTTCTTCAATCCTCAGAACAATTAATTCTTCTAGATTCATTTCCTTCCGTTTGTGCTTGAGATAATTTTGAAATCTCTCCTGAGAGGAGGAGTTTCTCAATTATGGCGACCACTTGGAATGATTCAGCAGCGGTCATGTTTTCAGCATGTATGTCATGAAGAAGAACCTGCAATTCTTGAACTTGGCTAATAATAGTCTTGGAATCTACCATTTTGTAGTCGAGGAATTTTCCAACAATAAACTTCTTTGTACCAGCATCCTCCGTTTGTATTTTTCTCCAAAGACTCCCAAAGTTCTTTTGCGATTTCATAGCACTATAAACGCCATATAGTGTATTGTCCACCCATTGAGAATATAGTTTTTGCATAAGAAGTCTGAGTGCTTCCATGCGTCCAAAGCGATAAGGGACTCCCTGTTGTTTGGTCCTTCTTGAACTGCCGGAGCATCCTCAGTTAGGAACTTTGCCAAATTCAGTGTGGTTAAGTAAAATAGCATCTTTTGTTGCCATCTTTTGAAATCCATTCCACTGAATTTTTCCGGTTTTTCTCCATGTGAAACTGGAGTGGTGTGAACAGGAACAGCCATAGGTGGAACCGTAGCATTGTTGGTTCCAATAGGGGAATTTACATTACTTCCACTTGTTACATCCATTTCTGTTACGAAAACAGAATATAAATAATTATAATCAAAGTATGGCAATGATTATAAATAATCGATTAATAGATTATAAGGATATAACGTTGGGTCAAATACAATATTAATATTATGTAATTAATATGAATTATGCAAAGCCGGATTTAAAATAGATGACGTTAAATAATCAGTTTATGCATGTAAACAAAAATCAATAAATACATGCAAACAGATTATAAAGTTACGCTAAATTCGGATTATATAAATGCATGCAAATAATAAAACAAACTAACTATAAAAATCGTCTTAAGATTGTTAGAAACAATTATATGGCATGCGACTTATATAACAAAAATAAAAACGAAGAGAAGGAAATGGCAAACCGAATAAACGCTAAACAAAATTGCAGAATACAGTAGATTGAGGCTAGAGTTCGACTCTATTTCCTTAAGACGATTTTGGCACAGCTACGGTGCTTACGGTTGACGCCAATCGCCTCCCAAGATACAACAATCTTTCACTTGCGGTGTAGAAGCACTCTAACGGCAAGAACGGCGAACTTGAGAAAATGTTTCGTACTCTCTCAATGAACGGGAAAACAAATTTTAGTTATACGGGAATGCAAGACAATTATGAATTTTGAATGAACGAAATTTGGAAACCGGGGTCCTATTTATAGATTTCCAAAAGGCAGGCCAAGAGTTGCAACTCTTTGAAAGTTATTCTGAATAGACACAACTATTGGTTTGTGTCCGTTTTAGTCCAAGCACGGTTTCGAATAGATTAGAAAAGACACACCTTTTCACTTAATCAATTTTCGAAAATAAAAATAAATTAAATAAATAATTTTAATTTATTTTGTCCAAAAAGAATATAGGAACGACCCACGACCCGGCCGGCTCGTGCGGGCCGATCGGTCGGACGGCAGCGCGCGCGTGTGGGCTTTGGACTAGTCTAGACAATGTCCCACACTTCCCCTTTCATACATTTATTTGCATCTCTTTGGGGCCCAAACCCATATCCAAACTTGAGGTATATAAATTGGTTCAAAACTCTTCAACTTCCTATGTGGGATTAAGTTCGCGGCACATTTTTTAAATTCCAGGATTTTTACTTTCAAGTTGCCAACTTCTAGCATTAATTTCTCACTCATCCGGAAATGGTTTTGTGATATTAAATATATCTCGAATATCTACTCGCGGAGTAGAACGCGTTTGACCATTGACCCGCACAAAACGGATACCGGGTCCCACCCGAATTATTGGTCAAACTTGACCCATTTATACCGGGTCCCACCCGAATTATTGGTCAAACTTGACCCATTTCCAACAGAAAGCGCTCATCATGTTTGAATCTTTGATCCTGGGATAATAAAATATTGAAATTAATGGTCCATTTTCTTGTTACTCGGGACTCTTCTTGGAGACCAGTTAGAATTCCAAAAGCATATCAAAACGTGGCTAATTTTCATTGAGCTCTGCTACTCAAACTGTTACTTAAAACAGCTCAGCACCTGTTTAATTTCCCCGTCCATAGCCAAGTTTGAGTAGCATTAGTCATTTTCATTAGATGTAGCAGTCACTAAAGGGCCCGTTTGACAACTCTTTTAAAAAGTTAAAAGGAGCTTTTAAAATTTAATAGTTATTTTTGAAATCATATGACTAATTTTATGAAAGTGCTTATTTTATTTATAAAAGTTTTTAAATGAAACTGATTCAATGTGTTTTCATACATAAATTTAGGTAACTTCTTTTCAAAGATCTTCTGCAGAATGTAAAAGTAAAAACAAAAATCATGTCGACTAGATCTAGAGTGGCAAAAAACAATTTTTATAATCCACTCTAAATTTATTAAAAAAATGAATAACATGTTATCACGATGTGGAAGTATCCAAAACTGCCAGAGAAAATGTCAAGAGAAAGCATAGAAGGAGACTTTTCAACTGAAGAAACAAAAGCATGTGAACCACTTGAGCTAGTAGACAACATTGCAATTTTTGTGAAATGAATTAGTGTAAAAGACAAGGGAACCTACAAAAGGCAAAAGTTACGTCATTTCATGGGTTGTTGTAGACTAGTTTAACCTTTCGTAATCTGTACAAATGTATATTAACCTAAACATGTGGCAGGTGTATTATCATACACAGAACCAGAAGTAAATTTGAGTTCTATTCGATATTTCAATAATTCTATTTGTATAATCACTAACGACAATGTGATTGACAATTGGTGTGTTGGTAAAACAATTATTAACTGCAAAAATAACATTTTGTTAAAACTATTCAATGAAAGTATGCCACACGCGACATTCTATCAACAAAATTATCAATATGATTTTACACCAAGCATGATAAGACTTGACAAGACAATTGAAATATTGTGTGTACGATTAATCATATCTGGTGTACAATGTTGTTAACAACATACCACGTGACATATTGTTATTGGACAGTTTTAAAAAACAACCATGCTATATGTACAATGAAGGATGACAATATTGGATTACCAACACTCACAATGGGAGGGGCCCACTTTTTTTTTTGAAATTTTTTAATCACATGGGACCCACATGCACGTGAGAGGTTATCAACTTCCATTGTCAACCATCCATTGTACAAATGTAATTACTCTTAGGATAACTCCTAATTCTTGTTGTACATAATTTATGTACATAGAAGAGTACATAATGTGATGTGGCAATCATTCGATAGTTGATGTGAAAGTGTGAGATTTGAATTAAAAGTTGGATATATGTCACGTGTAATTATGTGAACCATTACGTGAAAATTTATGTACCCCTAACAAAGTCCATTTATTTATTTTACGGATATTTTCAAGAATGTCCACAATTAAGGGTGTGAGTTGAAAAGTGTCAAATTTTCAAATTTAATACTAAAGTGTCTATTATACCCTTAATGAAAAAAAAAGACATTTGAATCTCTACGTATTCTTGACATTTAAAATGTCATTCTCGATATTTGAATCCCGTTTTATATTTCAATAGTACACACGTCAAATCAAAATATTAAATGTTCTTGACATTTCAAAACGTCATTCTCGACATATTAAATGTCTAGGACATTTCATTTTAAACATGACATTTCTCTACACTTGAAATGTCGTTCTCGACATTTCTGTGTTAATGCAAAAAATAGCATTAATTGTGATTTGACATCTTGTCATTTGCAATAAATAGAGCAGGTTATGTGTCAAGATTTCATAAGCCCATATTTTTTTTGCAAAAATATCCATTTTATTATCCTTGAATGGAATCATAAATTGTTAGACCATGGGTATTTTGGTCTAAAATATACCAAAATGGCCGTTTTTGCAAGGATTTTTGAAAGGTGCCATTTTTACAAGTGACTAGAAGAATGTTGACATTTCTTGCAATTTTCACTTTATATATTTTATTGTTTATGTCAATCGTTTTCAATAGAATTTAGTCCCTCCTAAGCATTGTCCTTTTACAGATGTGGCAATTCTCGAGAACTCATTCTTGAACTCAAAAGACTATTCAAAGTTCAAACTATGTAGGCAGACGTAAATTCAAACTTGGCCACCTACCACATAAACGCAGTATACTTAGGCCTTGTGTGGGAGGGATTAAAATCGGATTAAAATTGAAAATATAGCCGTTATTGTTGACTTTTATTAGACGAGTGGGACCCAATAACGGCCATATTTTCAATTTTAATTGACTTTTAATCCCTCCCGAACACGGCCTTATTTGTCTATCTTTATTTTAAAATTTTTATTTTCTTATATTCATTTTTAATTATATACTTTTCAATAAAATAATATAAAAAGTAAATCCAAAATTTTTTTAACCACACATTCTTAAAAAAATCACTATTTAAAAAAAAAAAAAAAAAAAATATATATATATATATATATATATATATATATAAAATTTTATTTTGTTGTCAAAAACACATTTTCAAAAAGGAGCTAAGACACGTCTCATTTAAGAAACCTATTCTCAAGATTCAAATGATAAATGCCCCTGACTTCAAAAAGTCAACCATAACAAGAGGGGGAAAAAGCATAAATCCTTTGATTTCTCATTTTCACGTAACCCCTTAATCCCTCAAAAGGGCACGTCGCACGATTGAGCCAGGATTTTAACATTTTTTCCTCGTTTTGTATTGTCCAATATTATATGGTCGAAGCTTTAATCTCTCCACGACCATATTTGATTGTACTCAAACTCTGTAGTCTACGACAAATTTACTTTTAACATGAATGGAAATTTCAAATGATTTAGCTAAGAAAGAATTACAAAAAACAACATTGAAACTAATAACTCACCTCAACAGCGTTCTTCAGAAATTCCCAGATCAGTTTCACCTCCAAGAAAAGATAACAAAGTAATTTCAAAATTAAAAAAAAAAAAAAAAAAAACCCTAAGAAGCAAAATTGAACTATTGCACTTATTATGGATGAATTGAATCAAGAACAGTTGAGAGGGGTGGGGGTGTAACTGAGTATGGAGTTTGGAGGGAAGGAAGGGTTGGTGCCGTATTTAACTGCGATGGAGCTGCATGTGAAAGAATCTATTCCCATCCCAGTTAATCAGAAGTTTGATGGTCTTCCGCTATGATTTTGCCACGTATAGTCATGGCCCACTGAAAAGTGGGTCCAGCACAGTTGACTGACTGTAAGTATTGGTCAACAGTGTATTTTTCTAACACGTGCGCCTAAACTTGTGTTGGCTGTCTATTGTTTTTAGATTTTAATTTTCAAAACCTTTTTTATAAATAGTTACGTTACTACAAAATTGCAAGAAAACATCTCTAAATGAGCTACTATAATCTAAAGTAGTTATAAGGAATTTGTTTGTGATCAACACAGAATGATAAAGAAAGGAGTAATGTTATTCATTTATAGTGGGATTACAAATACAGTTTAGGTGACTCTAAATGATAGGTTAAATGAAATGTGAAATTAAATGACTTATTTAATTTCACATATCATTTAATGCCACATTAACGTCATATAGACTGTGTTTGTAACCCTAGTGGGGATGAATAACATTACTCTAAAGAAAGCATATTGAAAGATAATTTTTAAATAAATTATTAATTAAAACGATAAAAAACTACACCATTACTTGTTTGATTTTAATAATGATAACAGTTTTAGTCTGAAATTGACTAAGAATTATTGAAAAAAAGCCTCGAGAGGCTATCTCAAAATTAATTTGTTGTTGAAAAGAACAAAAAACTACAATTTCAAGTAAAGTCGAAAGATAAGAATAATGTATGATTAATGATAAGATTCAAGTTAAACACGGTACTCAACAATAATTGACGTTGACTTCCTAAATAGATTCTCACTTACTACAAGATTTGAAATGATTCATCGTAACACAAGATAATACGAAGAAAATTAATGTGAACATTAGACAATAATTAAATATCCTATTACATTTAATCGACCCATTTTTTAGAATTATTAAATGTATCTTAAGTTAACAGAGTATGCAAGCTGCAAGCTCAAGCATAGCAAACTCAAGCTCAAGTACAGTAGTAGCAATAACGTGATGAAGACCAGCCGGAATTAATTATGGTTGTTAAGCTATCAATGCTTACGTGTCAAACTTAGATTGATTGTATAGTTTGTATAGTTGAGAGTTAGTTCTGAGTTAGTTCAGCCACTTGTACTGGTTAGTTCATCCACTTGTATTTATATAAAGCAATGTACGATTCTTAGGATGAAATATAAAAGGATTTCAGTTCATTTCATTTCATCTTTTTTCAATTTGTCCAATATGGTATCAGAGCATTGAATACTCTTCATCATTTCTGCATTCTTCCATTTCAATTGGAATCTCTAATTCATTGATCAATTTGGTTCCAAGAACATCTATATCTCACGGCAATGCCCACAGATGTTTCAAATTCGAACTAGGCACCTTCATCATTTGGTAATTCCTCCATTGATGATGTATCGAGTCCGTATTTTATTCATCACTCTGATAGCTCAGGGCTTGTTCTAGTGTTGCAGCATTTAACTGGAGATAATTACGTATCATGGAGTAGAGCAATGGTTATTGCTTTGTTAGTGAAGAAAAAGCTTGGATTCACTGATGAATCTATTTAACGACCTAAGAGAAACAATGATCTTCTTAATAACTGGATCTGTAACAACAATATCGTGATTTCGTGGATTCTTAATTCTGTATATAAGGAAATATCTGAAAGTGTCATTTATTCTCAATCTGCTCATGACATTTGGGTTGATCTAAAGGAAATGTACCAACAGAAAAATGGACCTCACATATTCCAATTGAGGCGTGAACTAATGAACCTCACTCAAGGTCAATTCTCTGTTAGCACATTCTTTACCAAGTTGAAAACTATTTGGTAAGAGTTAAGTAATTATAGACCGGCATGTTCTTGTGGATTATGCAATTGTGGGGAAAATAAGAAGCTAGCTGAGCACTACCAAATGGAGTATGTCATATCCTTTTTAATGGGATTAAATGAATCATTTGCTCAAGTCAGAGGGTGCTCTTAATTTCGCTGATTCCATGGCATTTTATGCCAAAGATGATTATAAAAGGACTAATATCGGACCTCTTTGTAAGAGGGAAATGCCCATGTGTACTTACTATGGTGGTGCAGGTCATGTGGTGGATAAATGCTATAAGCTACATTGATGGATCTATGATATAAAATCAAGCAAAAATTTACATCAAGCAGCAGATTATGTGTCAATAATCAGTCTAATTCTATTATTGCTAATCAAACTTCTGATTCTATTTCAGATCAAACCCAGGGCAATGTTGGAGATTTTATGCAGACTTTGAATCCTACACAATATCAACATCTGATGAACATGTTGAGTAGTCATTTGGCGTTTGCAAAGGTTGATACAACAACTGACATACATTCTAATCAGGTCTCAGGTACATGCTTCTCAATTTCTCTCAATCCATTGCTCAATTCTCCTGGACATTGGGTGGTGGACTCAGGAGCTACCAGCTCTATCTGCTTCAATTTTTCAACCTTTAACACAATGAAACCAGCACAAAATTCCTTTGTCATATTACTAAACAATATAAGAATTCATGTAAAGTTCATTGGTACAATTAAAATTGCTCCTAATCAGATTCTTCAAGATGTGTTATATGTCCCACAATTCATATTCAATATGATATCAGTTAGCTCTCTAACCTGGAGTACGCATATAGAAGTCATATTTCTCACTAACTCATGTGTTATTCAGGATCCACACAACTTGAAGATGATTGGCAAGGGTAAAAGAGTTGCTGATTTGTACATATTGAGTGTTAACTCATCTAATCTATTGCACAGTACCTGTAGTAATTCTTTTGAAAATGCTTGTATTTCAGTTTCTTCAGTTGTAAATATTGTGAGTACTCACACTTGACACAACAGACTTGGTCATTTATCTTTTCAGAAATTAGACATTTTAAGAGGGCAATTACGTTTGGTTTGTAATAGACACAAGAACTTTAATTCATTACCGTGTGATATATGTCCATTAGCCAAACAAAGGCGGCTTTCTTTTACATCAAACAATCACATGTCTTCTAATGCATTTGACTTGGTTCATTGTGACATATGGGGGCTTTATCATGTTCCAACACATACTGGACACAAATATTTCCTGATATTGGTGGATGATTGCACACGGTTCACATGGGTTTATCTTATGAAACATAAGTCAGATGTTCATTCCATCATTCCTAGGTTCTTTAAGATGATTGAAACACAATTTCATACAGCTATCAAGAAATTCAGGCCAGACAATGTACCTGAGTTACAGTTTAATAAAATTTTCAATTCCAAAGGAGTACTTCACCAATTTTCTTGTGTGGAAAGGTCTGAGCAAAATTCAGTAGTAGAAAGGAAGCACCAACATCTTCTCAATGTAACTAGGGCTTTGTACTTTCAAGCTCGAGTACCAATTCAGCTTTCGGGAGAATGTATTCTTATTGTGGCAATTCTTATCATTAGAACACCATCGTCCATCTTACATAACAAATCCCCATTCTATCTCCTATATAAATCTCCAGTAGATTATAGCTTGCTCAGAGTATTTGGGAGTTTATGTTTTGTATCCACCTTACCTTCTCATAGATCAAAGTTCCATCCCAGAGCTAGAGCCTGTATATTTGTTGGTTATTTTCCTGGAATAAAAGGCTATAGGTTGTGTGATATCATGTTTTAGTCCTTTATAATCTCCAGAGATGTCATCTTCCACGAACATACATTTCCATTTCACTCCATTCCTCACAAATCTGATAATGTTGATCCTTTCCTAGACATTGTTTTACCTCATTTTGCCTCTGATATTCCAAATTGTTCCTCTTCCAACACACAATCTCCTAAAATCCCAACTAATGATGGAACTCAATCATCTGACCTACAATCTATTCCATCTCCCACAAATAACCAGTCAACTCGTCCTACCGTTCTCAGAAAATCATCTACAGTAAGTAATCTCCCCTCTTATCTTAGGGATTTCCATTGTAATCTGTTAACAAATTCTCCACGGGTTCAAAATGAGTCCCTTTATCCCATTTCCAAGTATGTCTCATATAAGTCTCTTTCTACTCCATACTGTAATTTCCTCTTATCTGTATCATAACATTTTGAGCCACAATTTTACCACCAAGCAGTGAAGTTTAATAATTGGAGAGATGCTATGGCATCTGAATTAAATGCTATGGAAATGAATCACACTTGGTCTGTCACTACACTGCTTAAGGGTAAGCATTCTATAGGTTGCAAATGAGTCTATAAAATCAAGTAGAAATCAGATGGTAGCATAGAAAGATATAAGGCCGATTTGGTTGCAAAAGGGTACACTCAACATGAAGGATTAGATTTCATTGACACTTTCTCTCCTGTTGCTAAAGTGGTAACTGTCAAAGTTCTCTTAGCCATTGCAGCAGTAAGAAAATGGCAAATTACACTACTTGACGTGAATAATGCCTTTCTTAATGGTGATCTATTTGAAGAAATTTATATGGACCTCCCTTTAGGATATAATAAACCATTTGGTCTTGGAATTCAGGGAGAGCAGTTAGTATGCAAGCTGCACAAATCAATTTATGGTCTCAAACAGCCTTCAAGGTAATAGTTCTCTAAATTCTCAAGTGTCCTTACTGAACGTGGATTTTGTCAATCAAAATCAGACTATTCTTTGTTCACAAAAGGATCTGGTAACAGCTTTATTGCCCTTCTCATTTATGTTGATGACATAGTCTTCACAAGGTAAGATCAACAAGTCATTGATTCCTTAAAGACATTCTTACGTAGTCATTTTAAGCTCAAGGACCTTGGAAAGCTCAACAACTTCCTTGGCTTGGAAATTTCCAAATCTCAGAAAGGTATTTTCTTGTCTCAGCATAATTAAACTCTTCAACTGCTTGAAGATATCGGGTTCCTAGCTTGTAAGCCTGTTACATTGCCTATGGATCCTAAGCTTCATCTTAGTTCCTTTAAGGGAGAACTTTTCACTGATACTTCACTGTATAGAAGAATAGTAGGTCGTTTATTATACCTCAACATACCTCACCCAGATATTACATTTGTATCTCAACCACAACAACCTCACCTTGATGCGGTTCATCTTCTTCTAAAATATATCAGGGCTACTCTAGGTCAAAGGCATCCTATTCTCTGCCCAATCTTCTTTCTAACTTTGAGCATTCTCTGATTCAGAATGGGGATCTTGCCTTGATTCAAGAAAACTGTCATATGTTTCTGTGTTTTTATTGGGGATTCATTGGTCTAATGGAAGGCTAAGAAACAAAGCACATTGTCCAAGTCTTCAGCTGAAGCAGAGTACTGTACCTTAGCTTCCACAATAAGTGAACTTGTCTGGCTCAATTAGTTGCTCCGTGATTTTCAGATGCTCCAGCTTTGATCTTTTGTGATAATCAAGCAGCAATTCATATAGCATCTAACACAATCTTTCATGAATGTACTAAGTACATCGAAATAGATTTTCATTTTGTTCGGGATAAAGTCATTGATGGATTTATAAAATTGTTACCAGTAAGATCCAATCATCGGTTAGCAGATATTTTCACTAAACCTTTTCGGCTACTTCGCTAATTCATTTAATGTCCAAGATGGGAGTTATCAACCTTCACGATCCATCTTGAGAGGGAGTAATAGAGTATACGAGTAGCAAGCTTAAGTACGCAGCGACAATAACATGATGAAGACCAGCTGGAATCACTTCTGGTTGTTAAGCTATCAATGCTTACGTGTCAAACTTAGATTGATTGTATAGTTTGTATAGTTAAGAGTTAGTTATTTCTTAGTTCAGCCACTTGTATTTATATAAAGTAATGTACGATTCTCAAGATGAAATATACAAGGATTTCGGTTCATTTCATCTCTTTTCAATTTGTCCAATATAAGTCATAACATCTAGCTATCACCAAGGAGGTCGACATTGAACAATGGATCTTGCGTCCACTACAACAAAGTTCACATTTTATGAAATGCATTATGTCGTAAATAATTCTTTACGGTGTACAGCAACACGCCGTATAAAGCAATGACGTAAAAAGTGGGTCACTTTTTACTGTGTGCAGCGTACGCCGTCTAGAGAACGCCATTATTACCTTTTACAGCGCTTAGTGAATGCATGTCGTAAATGTGATATACTTTTTACGGCATGCATCTGAACGCCGTAAAATATATCATGAAATGTACGGCATGTTTAGTAGCACGCCGTTATTATCTTTTATGGAGTTCAGTGAATGCATGCCATAAAATGTTATATACTTTTTACGGCATGTATTTGAACGCCGTAAAATATAAACATCATCTCTCGTTACGGACTCAGGGTCTTCACTTTTAGCACACTGTATTTTACATATTTCATATATGTGATAGTTTGTAAACATTTATAACTTTTCAAGCAAATTTAACAAATTTTTACCATTTCATCTTCTAAGCGAGCAAAGATTTTTCTACTTGTTATTTGCATTATGATTTGACTTGCTCTCATCTTTTTGAATCTTTCATTCTTTTCCTACAAAATCAATTAGTACTATATAAACATAAATTTTATTAGGAATATAAAGCAATGGAAGCTTACCGTATATGGTTGAGAATTGCGTTCTTTGACAAATGCTTGCCATTTTTCCATTGATTCAACATTATCGAGCTTGAGGAGAGCAGCAGCTTGTGTCATGCCCATTGTTTTCCCTTTGTTATTGATAGCTTTAAGCACATTAGATCGATGATCTCGCCAATTCTTTCCCATTTTTTGCATAATGTATTTTCTATGACAAGTATCAATATCAAACTTTTGCTGCATCAAAGTTCACAACATTAATAGTAATTTAATTTAAATTATATAAGAGACGAGGAGTTTATATTACTTGCACATACTCCCATATGCCATCAAGAAAATTTTTGGTAATATCTTTCCAATTTTTCCATGTAATTGATATAATTTCTCTAGTTGTGGTCCCAAGAAATGATGATAACTTATTTGAACCTTTACAAATTGGCTGCCCTCTTTTATTAAACTCTACTGGTAATTTCGCGCATTTTCACTTGTTCAGATAATTCAATTTTGCTCGACCTCTTCCCTTATTTCCTTTTTAAGTAGTACTAGCACTCTTAGGAAACACTTCTACATCATGTTGCACATCATTTTCTTGTATGTTTGGAACAGAATTAGAACCTCCTTATGTTATTCTTATCCCTTCATTCACTTCTCTTGTGGCAACAACAATTGAAGCTTTTTTTAGCTCGTTTTGATTTCTTATAACCTTGATTAGATGACAATATTAAATAAATATGAAAAACAAGCAATATTTTACTTAAAGTTAACATAGAATCATTAAAAATTATTATATATACAATCTGGGAACTTTTTTCACCAAGATATGTCATCTTATTTCCACTCATGTGAATATCAACATCCACAAAGCTCAGCTTTAGAAGTTTGCATCTACAAAAAATAAAGCAAGAAATAATGGAATTAGAGCCATTAAAGATATTAACATCAATTTAATATCACATAAATAGAAAATTAAAATGAAGAAAGAAAGAATTTTAAAGATATACAATTAACATATTCAATATCAATGCCCTCACTATCATGTCTTACATATTCTTCATCTTCAACGGTCATATCAAGTCTTAATGCATCTAATGTGGATGGAGTATAAGCCTCCTCATCAAATTTTTCTAACTCATGAAATCCTTTGGGAGGTGCCTTCAAAACAATATACCAACTAGATGTAGAATAAAAAATTGATTTTGCTTTTGATGCTAATATAAATGGATCTCTTTCAAATTGATGTTGTCCTCTATGAAGATTTACCCATATAAATCATTCTTTAATCTTGACTCCACTATCTATATTTACCCAATCACAGTGAAACATAGGAACTTTAAAACTATGATAATCTAGTAAAATTATGTCTCTTATAATCTCGTAATAAGATATTTTACCAACTACATGGCTTGTATCCTTCACACTCGACCGACATATAGTTTGTGCTTCAATAGAAACACCACTGTTTTGTGTACTTCTACTAATATCGGTTGTATGAACTGATGTCCATTGGTAACATAACTAGAGTGTGACATCACATCATATCTAAGCCGACGTGCAAGCCATTTTAATGTATTAGACATGTTATAATTGTTTTGTTTGCCTTTCTCCTCAAACTAAGAAGTAAAAGTTTCCATATGTCTCATTTGTAATAAGGTTTCATTCTTGGTAATACGGCTATTTGAATTCTTAATCTCCTCTTTATGCATCCTAAATGAAAATAATAAACAAATAGTAAGAGAAATTTATGAGAGAATATTAATCGTTATTAAACTAATAAAATATCTAACTCCATCACATTATATATGACTCAACATCAACGCTGTTAAACAACACATAACGATGAGCGACCTCTAACATTTCTGGACTTCAAGTCTTTGACCTTCATTTAGAAATCGTACGTCCTTCAATAATTGTTTCATTCTTGAAATCCTCATTCCGAGTATGTCGAACACCTACTTCAGCAGCTTGTTTCATATAATCACTACAAAAATGCATACATTCATCAGCTAAATAACGCTCTGCCATGCAGCCCTCAGGTCTTAAACGATTTCTAACATATCCTTTAAGCGTTTTCATAAACCTAATTCACCATATAATAGGCATGAGATATCTAAGTAATTAAAAGAAGTAATTTTGAATACTTACAAAAGTATAATAGTAATTTACCTCTCAAATGGGTACATCCAACGATATTGTACTGGTCCACCAATACGAACCTCACGTCCAAGGTGGATGGTTAAATGAATCATTATGTCAAAAAAAGATGGGGAAAATACCTTTCTAGCATACACAAAGTCACAGCAACATCCTACTCAAACTTTTCTAATTTATTTTTATCAACGACTCTTTGACATATTTCGTTGAAAAATGCACATAGTCAAAAAATTGTATTTCTTGGTCCTATAGATAAAAATTCTCTTAATGCAACTGATAACAATTGTTGTATGAGCACATGGAAATCACGAGTCTTCAGATTTAAAATCCTATTATATGCTAATGATATACGCTTTGAAATGTTAGAGTTATAACCATCAGGTAATCTTAAATCGAACAACCTCTTAAGAAATAACTCTATCTCTTTTTTGGATAGCATATATGATGTTGCAGGTGGGTAATATGTATTCCCTTTTAATTCTGGATGAAGATCTTTTCTAATACCCATATTGAGTAAATTCTTACGAGAATTTAGCCCATCTTTTGATTTTCCATTCACGTGCAAAATAGTGCCAATGATGCTTTCTCAGATATTCTTCTAAATGTGCATTATATCCAGATTATGACGCAAAAGTAATATCTGAAAAATAACAATATAAATTTAGGAAAAAAATTTAAGCAAACAAATAACTTATTCAAAATAGTTTAAAATAACTAACTTCCCAATATGGTAACTCAAAGAATATTGAGTAGGTTCGGCATGAAAGATTTTAAACCAGGAGATACGCCCATCGCTAAAGGAGACAAGTTTAGTCTCAAGCAGTGCCTCAATAATGATCTTGAAAGAAAAGAGATGTAGAAGATTTCATATGCGTCAGTAGTAGGGAGTCTAATGTACGCTCTAGTTTGTACTCGTCTCGACATAACATTTATAGTTAGAGTTTTGGGTAGATATTTGAGTAATCAAGCATGCAACATTGGAAGGCAGTCGATAGTGTGATGCATTATTTGAGGAGAACAAAAGACTACATGCTCTCTTATCGGAGATCAGACAGTTTAGAGGTTATCAGGTTCTCTGACTCCGATTTTGCGGTATGCCAAGATAGCAGACGCTCCACATCAGGCTACATCTTTATGTCGGTTGGAGGAGCAATCTCATGGAAGTCTGCTAAGCAGACTCTTATAGCTTCTTCAACCATGATTGCGAAGTTCATTGTTTGTTATGAGGCATCCAACCACGGGATATGGTTATGGAACTTTATCATTGGGCTGTGAATGATAAATGACATTGACAAGCTAACTCGGTAGTGCTTTAGTCCAACAATAACATGAGCTCGACGAAGTCGAAGTTTATTGACATTAAGTTTCTAGTTGTTAAAGAGAGAGTTCAGGATAGACAGATTTCCATTGAACATATAGGTACAGATTCCATGCTAGCGGACCCATTAACCAAGGGATTAATGCCTAAGGTCTTTCATGAGCACACTACTCACATGGACGTTATTTCTGAGGATGCCTTAGTTTAGTGGGATTTATTTTTTATGTACTATATGTTTGTTCTAGACATTGGATTGTTTGAATTTCTACAAAATAAAATTGATGATTTATGATTCTGTTTCTGAGCTTGCTTGTGTTTTCTATGTGCATTGTTCGCGTTGCATTAAGGATTTTAGAATGATCTCACTAAATAATAAGAATGACCAGTTAGAAATAGGCATGTCTGAGATTACATTTCATGTAATTTCCATGCTGCTCATCCATATGTGATCTATGTCATAAAGTGTATTAGTATGGTGATCATCATGGTTTAATCATGATTGTATTGTGATAAAAGTCGCGGTGGTTCCATTATTAATGTATAAGATGGACTAGATTGTTTAAGGAGAAGTCTAAGGATAAATAGTATTCAGATACGCGCTTGAGGAATTTGTACTATAATTGTTTTAGGAATAATATGTAGGAAAATGGGAGATTGTTCCTAAATATTTAGGAGGTTAGGAAAATCAACCATTATTCTATGTAATGGCAATATATTTAATTCAATTATATTAATTATTTAATAAATATGAGTTAATTGACTAGATACCAATATTGTTAAAATTATGAGATTATGAGAATTCTAATTAAGTAATATATAAAGACATTTTTGGTTATGGTCCCCAATATATCAAATTATACATAGTTTCTCTTCTCCCCATCCAGAATAGAGACGACGGTTCCGTTGAGGAAATAAAGAGATTTGGTTGAGGAAGATTACAAACCACACCCCTTCATTCGTATTCATCAGTACGTGATCGATTGTAGTAATAATTCTGCAGCAGTAAACAATCGTTCATAATGGATTCACGTATATAACCCGAATCTGTGAATCCTAACAATCTGACGTGATGTAGATTCTAGACTTTTGATTATTTTAATCTAGGATATTTGCATTTAGATTTGGTTTCGATTTTAGATATGATTTATATTTTTAACATAAGTTTGGCAAATTTTTGTAACTCCAAAATCGTGGTAAGAGAAAATGAAATAACTAGTTCTACTATATTGCTTTCCTATTAACATTGTTAAATGACCATCAGCCTCTGATAGTAAAATTTAGTGAAAATTAAGGAGGGAGAAAAAAAAATAAATTCTCCACGATGTTTCTCTTCTACGTGATAGCATTACGGTCATAAATTTCATAGCATTACGACTTTTAGCCTCCGGAAATGCAGAAAAAAGTGGTTTGAATTGTGTGAGAGAGACAAACTATATGGAATAAATTCCAAAATAAATTTGGTAAAAACCAACAAAATGTGGAGGGGAAAGGTTCAAATAGTCAAGAAAATAATGGAGTGGAGGTTGGCAATTTGTATACTAATTACCAATTCCAGTATCAAATGCTAATCATATATTCTTGCTTTTATTATTCTCCTTTACCCCTTTATTTCGTGTATTTTGTACTTTCTTATAGAATTATAATTATAAGTCGATATGCATAAATCTGATCTACAATATCAATAACCTATCAAATTTGAGCTAGGTTTTAATTTGTAATATGAGAAGAAGACGGAGGATTTTTATCTTCAACATTCTCTTTTGTTATTTGAAAATTTCTAAATCTTTTAATGTTTTTTGAAAAAATCATAATTGTAATACTTTTCAAAATATTAGGTGAAATGTTTATTCTAGAACTTGAAAGTTGAAAGGAACTCTTTATCTTTTATTAGTTATGAACCGAACCAAATGTCACAAAATAATTACTTTTATCAACCACCCCTCCCCCCAGCCCACCCCACCCCACCCCGCCAAAAAAAATAAAATCAAAAATAAAATCTTTTCCTCCATTTGGTGACCAATTTATAAATTAATTTATAATTCAGTTAAAATTAAACATTAATTTCAACCACTCAATATAATTCTTGATTAGTTAATTAAACTCATTGGTATTATTAACGTACCACTTATACTAATTATCTTGTAATTTTTATATTAATTAATTGGTCAGATTGCCCACTAGACTTTGGGAGTGCATAAAAAACAGAAGAAGTCAATGAGCCAAATGAAAATAGTTCGTTTAATTGTCATGTAGGAAGAAAAAATTGCATTGATTGAGGAATCTAATAGACCGACGAATATTAAATAATGAGATTTTTCAAAGACGCCAAACTATTTCTTTATAAATTCAAAGAAAATAAATTATTTCAGCTCAAATTTTGTATAGAAATTAAAGGCCACGACTCAACTTTGTCAAATAATGTTCATGTCATTACGGGATATGATAAAAAGTTCATAAAAGATATATATAAAAAACGATTTACTTATTTTGTAATATGAACCATTTTTTTATAAATCTAATGAAAAATCTTCAACGGTTCCATTTCCCGAGTGATTGAAGCGCACAATATTTTGCTATCTATCGATAGGTGAAAACAGATTGCTATTGATTGCTTTGCCTATCATACAATTAAGTTGGTTTGAATAATTTAGTCATTCTATACGACTATTTTGATCTCTTGTTGATTTTATCGAAACAGTGCTATTATTTGTCAATTGAATTGTTTTAAATAAATGATAAAAAAAATGTAATAAATTGAATAAAATGTATTCAAATAGTATGCCATAAGAAAATCGTTCAAGTGGCCCATAATTAGAGTCATAATTGAACACACAATGATAAAAATGATTTGTACTTTCTATTTTCTTTCAATGAAATGTTGTAATCAAATGTGGTTTATTAGCATTCCACAATGGCGTGCTGAAAATCCAAAAGCGTTTTGAATCGGAATTTCAGAAGAAAAAATAATAATAAGTGGTGTTAGTCAAAAATCGTTTCTTTGGGCCTTTTCTGACTTTTTTGGAAAGTACAACTCAGAGAAAAATTTCAAGATCACAAGTTATGTTTGGCTAAGCTTACTTTTAAGCAAATTAATGAAGTAAACTTTTTTTATTAATAATAAGTAAGCTATTTCTTTTGAGAGAGGCTTAAAAAATAGGCAAATTTTTTGTTGACTTTCCTATCTTTCTCATGTTCCTATATAGAAATGTTCACAAACCCATGAATTTAAATTCGTTGATGCGGCATTAAGTGAAATTATCAATAAAGCGACTCTCATATTCATGCATTTAATCGACATTAGCATTTTATGCTTATCATCTCTAATAAAGAAAAATAATATTATTCTTTTAATTTGGAAATGTTAATGAAGGAATTAAGTCCTTTATTACAATTCCAACCTTAAAATTGTAAACCATGCGGTTGTTGCCTTGATTTAGGGTGTTCCAAGGCAAGTTCAACAGATTTGTTATTTAGTGCTTTTTTGGAATATGTTAAAAAATAACTGAGAGGTTTCAAAGTTTAATTTTATCACACTTTTTAACAACACATTTTATCAACTTTTATACAAATTTTCTAATTTTTTATAAGAAGCTTTGCATCAATTTAAGGGAAAACTAGATTGAGCAACATAGGCATTTCACGTGGTGTAACTATGAGTCTCCAACCTTCAAAAGTGAAGACATTATTTGTTAGTGCAGTTATGCACTTATTTGGGCTTAATATATTGTTCAATTATATGTAATTTGAGCAGTTATCTATTTTATATGTGTAAATTATGTTCATCAATGTAAGAATCACAATTTTTATATAATTGGTTTGAAAAATGCTATTTGGAGCTTAATTAGAGTTGATCCAGAGCAATGAAAAATTAATGAGATTGCAATGGATTAATTAGAAGTATTAATGGAGCATTCGATATAAATTCATAAATTTTATTACCCACACATTCAAGTTGAGGTTAGGGGATTCATCATATACATATTATCCAAGTCAAACGAGTCTTTTGAGATACGAAATTTATATCAATTACAAGATAAAAGAGCCCTCAAAGGAGGGAAAAAAAAATCAAGAAATCAATAAAAAAGCTACGGACGTTAGATTCTTGTGTTTAAGGACGTTTATTAGACTCCTTTTGAGAAAAAGATATGGCACGGGTATTTTCCTGTCCAATGCTAATGCCATGGTTGAAGGTGCACGTGATTGGCAAAGTAATGCGAACATTCTTTGGGATGAAATTTAGGCAACATGTTGACATTGTGATACATGAGTGATAGATAATGTGATAATTGATTTGCATGATGACAATATCACATGGGCGAGATTGGGGGACAGAAGTTATTCGGCATCAGTTTAAGGCATTGGCAGTAAGTTGGCTTACTGTCTAGCTTATTTCAGTCTTCAATTTAGTGACAAAAATAAGAACAAGCATGGCACAGGACGCCAATTGGAGGTGATTTTGCTGAGTGCTTGAGAATGGGGGCAGTTTGGCCAAAATAAGGGCTGAATGTGTGAGAAACTACCCTTGCAGTTGGGAGAGTCAAATGCCTATACAAAATTTTGGCTTATAAATCCGTAAAGCTGATTGTTGACACTTAAAATTCTTGTACGAGTTTTCTTTGTTTTAGAGAAATAAAGTTGGAACGGTTTCAATAATTCTATGTTCCGACTTGTTACCCTTCAATATTTCTGCTGTACTTCATTACATTCTGCTTGTTTTCATCAACAAAAGTACAATTACATGGATAATTGACTGATTGAGGTGAGAAACCTTAGTGCCATCACAAGTTGTGGCTAAAATCCGAGACAACACTGTGACACCAACCATGATGTGTTTGATATAAAAAAGACAATTTAATTTTTTTTATCATAGTAATTATAAACGAAAAAAGTTAAATAACTTAAAATTATATGATGAAAAATATTTAACATAAAAATATATATAGATTACAGGAGTTACAATGATATATATATATAAAAAAAAAAAAAACTCTTCATATTCAGAATGCGATTTAGCTTCCAAACAATAACCTAGAGCACGTTAAATATGATTACAAAGTAAAGATTGTGTTTTTAACTAAACTAACCATTGGAACAACTTTTCATGATCGAAAAATCACAAAATCGGTATAGTCATGTTTTCTTTACCATTTTCAAGTCGTTTTCTATTTTCGATTTTCTAAAACAGCGAAAAGGCGTTCTCTTTCCCATTTTCGAAAACGCGTTTTTAAAAACAAGTTAAAAATTTACAATGAAAACCCAAAACGACTATTTGCCGTTTCGATGTTTTCAATTATAATCAAATCAAAATTTTCAAAACGCATTTTGGGTGTTTTCAAAACAATTTTTCAAAATGTCAAAAAGAATACATTTTCAACAATCTCAAAATAGACACTCAAAACACAAAACTGAAAGACAAAGAGAACAATCCCTTAATGTTCAAAAAGTTCAATTAACGTATACGGACAAGAATAGGGTCTATAATTCCAAGAAGTCCACAAAAAGTCACAAGATGATCCAAATATGTTTATTTGCACAACCTTATAAACAATATATGACTCAAAATCTCAATCTTTTCTTAGAAATACGCTTTAGTCTACAAAGCTTGCAAAATTGCAAATTGGTCATCGAACTTGTAAAACATTGAATAATGCTTCTAATCCTTAAATAATAAGTTATATTCAGTTATTCACTATACTTTTAAGTCTGAAGTTTTCCTAAATTGTGCCCTTGAACTTTTCAAATTTTGATTAAGTCCTAAAATAGTTTCCAGTCCTCAAATAATTTATATAAAAAATAAACCTAAAAGTTCATGATTCATTCGATTTGATTAAGTTCTCAAACTTTGCACTAGTCCTAATGAAAAATTGGGAAGTATTATAGTATCGTCCTTATTTCTAAGTTTTGTTGCATTCTTTCTACTAGAATCTTCTTTCTTAGTAGTTTTCTATTGTATACTTGGCTTTCTGAGCCTCTCCATGTTGATGTATTTTCTTGCATAAGCTAAGAATCTTTTGATATCTTTAGAAGTTCTTTTGGTCTGGGAGACAAAAAGCCTTCATTGCCTCATATCGCTGAATAGAATGGTTGCCATCATTGGTGGGTCCAAATAATGTACATCTAGGGATGGTAATGACGAGAATTATGCATGTGCAATTTGTTACAAGAGAGTTAGAATACTTCTCGACAATTAAAAAGTTGAAGTAAAAAATCAACATTATGTTCTCGAATATTTGAATATGCTCTTTCAGAGCATTAGAACAATCATATTCTGGTAAGGCTGGAAACTTGAATATATCCAGTAGAGGTTCAACAAGTATCTCTTCTGAATAAGGAATGTCCTTTCTCCAAAACCCTCTACTTGAGTGATTGATAGATTTTGGGTTGATTTTATTGTCTTTACTTCCCTCTTCGCATATAACTTTCAGAGATACTATTTTGTACAATCGTGACACTCTTACCCTGGATGAATTATACAATGCTCTGTTCTCTAAAGATAAAATAAAGCTGTTTGTGGTTGGATATGAGGCTCATGAGAGGGCATGAGAGGAATTCTAGTGGTGAGGTGAGGGGCATATCGAAATCTAAAATAGAGACAAAATTTGTAATTATTGCAAGAAAAAAAGATCATTTTAAATCTGACTGCCATAAGATAAAAAATAAAAATAAAAGAGCTATTACTAATTAGATGGAAAAACAATCAGAAAATTTCAGTGAAGCTAGTATTGTAGAAGATGGCCACAGCGATGGAAATATTCTAGTTATTTCTAATGGCAACTCCAAACCTTGCGGATTGGATTTTGATTCTACTTGCATGTTTCATGACTAGTTTTCAACATATGAAATTGTTTCTAAGATCCTGTTTGGTAGCCATTTTTCAGGAAAAAAGAAGAAAAAAAAGAAGAAAAAAAATAACTGTTGAAGAAGTCAAAAAAGACGGCCGTGAGAAGGAAAGTAAAAAATGTTGGCTGAATTTGAATTGTAAAGAACAAAAAATGCATTCTTTGGTATGAAAAATGGCTACCAAACAGAAGCTAAATATATTGTGATAATGAGAATTAATGTACCTTGTAAGATAGTTGTTATTGGAATTGTCAAAATTAAAATGATAGATGTGTCTTGTCAGAATAATTGGTGATGTGAGATATGTTCCAGATCTGAAAAGAAATTTTATCTCTTTAAATACTTTTGATTCAAAAGGGTACAAGTACACTGGTAAATGTAAAGTTTTGAAAGTTAGCAAAAGTGCCCTCGTTATGAAAATGCAGAGAGGGTCTGCCAAATTATTTGTCTTGTAGGGTTCTATAGTCACGGTGATACAGTTGTCGTTACTCTTTCCTTATCAAATGATGTTATTAGACTTTTCCATATGTGTCTTGGACATATGAGTGAGAATGAGTTGATTGAACTGAGTAGAAGAGGACTTCTTAACGGACCGAGTACTAGTAAATTGAAGTTCCGTGATCATTGCATTTTTGGGAAGTGGAAGAAAGTTAGATTAACTAAAGGCATTCAAAATACGAAGAGAATACTTGATTACATACATTTTGATCTCTAGAGACCATTTAGGATGCCCTTCAAGGGAGGTGCTTACTATATGTTGACCATTATGTGTTTAATACATTCAAGTAGTGGAAGACGATGATTGGGAAGCAGACAATGAAGCATCGATATGGTTTGGAGTTTTGTTCAAATAAGTTTAATATTTTCTACAAGTGAGAAGGATTTTTAAGGCACTTGACAATTCGTAAGACTCCATAGCAAAACGGGGTGGCAGGATGAATAGGACTTTGTTGGAGAAAGTATGTTGTATGCTCTCCAATGTTAGTTTACCCAAGTCATTTTGTGCTAAAATTGTTTTTAACGCCTGTTTTTTTGTTAATCGGTCACCCTCAACTGCCATTGACAAAAAGACTCCAGAAGAGGTGTGGTTCGATATTCCTCCTAGTTACTCTGATTGAAGATATTTGGATATCATGCTTATGCTCTTGTTGATAATGGAAAATTGGAACTTAGTTCTAAAAAGTGCATATTTCTTGGCTATAAGTCTAGTGTTAAAGGATATAAGCTATGGTATTCAAAAACCTGTAAAGTCATAATCATCAGATATGCTATCTTTGATGAAAGTGCAATGCTTCATGACTTGCCTTCTACAGATTCTATTGACACAAATGAGCAAAAATTAAACATATAGGTGGAGTTTGAGATTGATTCGGGGTTTATACCAAAGTCTACATCCCAGTCTAGCTCAGAAACAAAGGGTATTGCCACTTTATCACCACGACCAGTGCCACCACGGTATTCTATTGTTAAAGACAGGTCGAGTATAAAGTAAGACTAGTTGCAAATGAATATAGTTAGATTTCGAGAATAGACTTCAAAGACGTGTTTCCTCCCGTTGTAAAGCATAGTTCGATTCACGCTTTGCTTGGTATTGTGGCCAAGATTGATTTTGAGTTTGAACAGTTAGATATGAAGCAACATACTTACATAGAGAATATGATGAGGACATATACATGTAGCTTACAAGTGCTTCCTGATAAGGCCCCTTTATGGCATGAAACATTTGTCCACACAATGGTATAAGATGTTGGACTCGTTCATGATTACTCATGACTTAAAAAAAAAAACATATGATAGTTGTGTTGATTTTAAGAAGAGTGATGGTGGGTCATTTATATACCTATTTTTATATGTTGACCATATATTGATGGAGGCAATGGGAAGGGAGAAACAAGAAAGGTGAAAGCCTAGCTTAGTAAAAAATTTGATATGAAAGATTTAGGAACAATAAAGAAGATATTTGGTATGGAGATTTCGAGAGATATAAAGGTAAGAAAATTATACCTAAGTCAGAAAGGGTACATTGAGAAAGTTCTCTACAAATTCAATATGTAGAATGCCAAACTCGTTAGTAAACCTTTAACTGATCACTTCATACTTTCATATGCCTTATCTCTGCAATCAGATGATGAGGTTGATTATATGTCATGAGTACCATATTCTAATGCAGTGGGATCTCTCATGTATGCTATGGTTTGTTCACGTCCAGATTTATCATATGCAGTCACTAGAGAGATAAAATCCTGGTAAAGTATATTGGAAAGATGTTCATAGGATTTTCGGATACTTGCGTGATTCTACTAATATTTGTTTGCTTTTTGGAAGAAATACAGATGGAGTTTATGATTATGTTGATTTTGATTTTGTTGGAGATCTTGAAAAAATTTAAAAATTGCTTAATGAGTATGATTTTAATAACTTTGATGACCAGTCTTTTCAAACAATTGAAAGCTTGGTCGAAACACACTATCAATAATACATTATTATGGACTGTCTCAAAATACTATTTGGAGTGATTATCGATCTTCTATATCACCACATTTCATAGTGAGTAAGGATCCCATTCAAAGTGAAAATCGACTAAAAATTGTGAGGTTCAAAGAAATTAGATTTAATTCACATCCATATTTGGCTCATTTTTTCAAGAATATATTTATATATAGGATAATTTATAAATAAATAATTTTTAACAAATATTCTTTTATATATATATATATAAAGTTCAAATCTAGAGCAAGTTATTTATTTTTATCATAACATCTATTTCATGGTCAATATAAGTAATTTTTTATAACTATTAAAATAAGAAATTTATTTTAGATATGATCAATACAAATCATCTATAGGCCCTGTTTGTTTCTGATTCTCAAATCAATTCTCATTTTCAACCACACATTCTTCAATAAAATAATATTTTCCATCACATCAATACTTTTTTCTTCTTTTTCAACCACACATTTCCCATCATATCACTATTCAAAATCAATTCTTCCCCCAAAAATCCCTACCAAACATGCTCATAATAAAATTTACTTAATAATTAAAAGTAAATTTAGTAAAATATGCATTAAATAAAATACCTAATTTGACAATAGATATTCACATTTCATGAATGTCATGAAAACAGTATTTAATAATTGTAGTGTCTTTAATAAAATTTGAATAATTGAGCATTGGATTTGGGTTGGGATTCAAACTAGAGCTGCCTTGATACAATTATTTGGACCAAAATTATACATTTTCTTCTTAATTTTTTATATGTGCTGGGAGGCAGGGGCTACCCTCCACTACATCCTTCCCCTGTTTGTTGCTGAATTTGGCTTCAGGGTTTTTTGTGAAAGAGGTATAGAGTTTTTGTTGAAGAGTAAAAATTTATTCCTTACATTAGAATTCATTTCAAGGTGGAAATTGGTTAGAGTACCAAATTTAGTTTGGCGTGGTCCGAAAAACTCACGGTGCGACATTTGTGGTGAAATTAAAATTATGAAAAAAAATAGGGGTCATGGTGATGGTATGATGTATATTAAGGTTTCATAGTATCGTATCATTCAGAGTAACCGCACCTCTTGTAAAACTATCTTTGATATAAAGAATTTTCTCCTCTTCTGCTCGTTGTTTTTTCCCATCTTGAGTTTCATGTAAATCTCGTGTTCTTTTTCTTATTTTATGTATTGATAAATATCGCTTTAGCATGACAGATATCATAACAAAATGGTATAAACACCATTCATACCTGGAAATAGGGAAAAATATTACAGAAGATGAACTTAAACATACATATATATATATTTTATAATAACATATAATGAAACTTCCAGAGGCTGAGTCTTTATTTTAGAACAAAAAGAAAACCTATATATTTAATCCAAATTAATTTCTTCACGCATCAATCCTTCGCAAATTTTTAAATTAAGCCCCCACAGGTTCATCTTGATCATCGACATTCTCTCTGGATGCCTCCTCGAGTGATTTTCCTTTAGGTTCAGGCACAGCAAAAGTGCAAACCATTCCCAGTATATTAATGACGCCAAGAACAATAAGGGAATTCCTCACACCAATGCCAGGTGGGTAGCCAGCGTCTGTTTTCGAGGCGTCTTTGCTTTGAGCAGCATAGAGAAATCCATAAGCACCAACAATGGCGCCAGCTTTGCCAGCAGCTGCAGATATTCCATGGCATGTCGACCGAAGCCTGGCTGGGAAAATTTCAGCTGGGACGACAAACGTGGTTGCATTTGGCCCGAAATTGGCAAAGAAAAATGTAAGTGCGTACATTATAACAAATCCAATTCTGTTAGCCTTTTCTGTCCAGTGCTCGTAAGGAATGGCTATGGCGAACATGAAAACTGTCATGAAGAAGAAGCCCATTAATTGGATTGCGAATCGTCCAATGATGTCAATAAAAGCTACTGTAAACCAGTAGCCTGGAACTGTACTGCAGAGAGCAATTAAGGTTTGTGCTTTAGAAATGCGAAAAACTTCCTCAATTGCATTCATGGTTTTGGCAGGTGGGATCCATCCAACTGCACTGAAAACGTCTTTCTGGAAAAGATTTTGGCTGTAAAAAGCAATGTCTAGAAGAAACCATGTAGAAGTTGTTCCAAATAAGTGAAGACCATGGCGGCGAACAAATTCTTTGGAGAATAAACCGAAAGAATTGGATTTGCTTTCTGCGAGTTTCCGTACTTTCTCTTCTTCTGCTTCGAGTTCGACATTCAACACATCGGCCATATCTTGAGCTGCCTGTTTTGCGTTTTTGGCCACCAGAGCAGTGTAACGAGCAGTTTCTGGCATCTTCATGCGCCAGTAGAACGTCAGGGCTGCCGGAAGTGCACCAAACATTAGAATTATACGCCAAATGTAGTCTGCCTGTGGCACCAATGAGGCCACAGCATTATCCTCATAGGCTGGAGCCTTGTACTTGTGATCAAATCCTGCTGATACAGCTAAAGAAAAAATCCCACTAAACAAAATACCAAACCCTTGCATTGCAAAAACTGCAGCAATAAAAGCTCCACGAGTTTTCTTGTTGGCATATTCGGACATAATTGTGGCTGAAAGAGGATAATCACCTCCAATACCAAACCCTAACCAGAATCTAAAGAAACAAAGTGTAGTCATGACACCTTTTGGGCTTGATCCAAAGGATAAGCCCGATGCAACTGAGCATACAACCATGAGAAGTAGAGTCATACCATATACTTTTTTCCGACCCATCTTGTCGCCGAGCCAACCAAAGAATAGCTGCCCGGCTAGGGCTCCGACTAAGGCCACACCAGTCACTGAAGACGAAACAGCAGGAGGTAATGTGCCTGGCTTTGGTGCGCCTGGCTCTGTGTAATATATACGCCCCAGTAACTTGGTCACTAAGGAAATGCTGAAAAGATCATAGGCATCTGTAAAGAAGCCCATTCCAGCAACAACAATGGCTGTGAAATGGTAGAGTTGAATCTTGGCTACATCAAGTGCATTAAGCACTTGTAATTGATCTCCAGCCATGGTTGAATTTGTTTCTTAATTATTCTGCATTAGAGATTAAACATGATTTACAAATTGTTAGATCCTCGAGATCATTAATTTGTTTTAACAGATTATTGATGATCAAAGGCAGAAGTAATGCATTTTACCGAAAAAAAAAATTTAATTGGAAAAAACATTATCAGTTCCTTGGATAATAATTCAATTTGAGGGGAACTTTCGGAAAAAAAAGGCTGCTATTGGACAATTATTCATTTTCTTCCATTATTACTTCAAAAATCTGTATATCTTAAAGATTTTCTCGACAGATTAATTCACCTGCGTATAAATTAAGATGAACATCAATTAAGTAGGTTTCTTGAAATTATCACTATATATCATATAGAGGCATGTATGTTTAAGTTGATACAAAGAAATAATCTATTTCTATATAGAGAGTAAAAACATATAGCCATTGTTTGGTGGAAATTAAAATCTAAATTTTAATCTAAGTCAAAATCAACAATTAATTTAACTGCATTATTCCATGGACCCCCAAAAAACTATATATTTCATCAATTTTTTATCAAAATCTTCTGAAAATCTAATTTTAATATCCACTAAGCACATGCTTAGAAATGAAATTGATTGGAGTAAAATTAAAGTTGACAGCAGAAGCTATAAAAATATCAACTGTCATTTGACAATTTAAAAAAAAAAAAAAAAACTGTTTGCCCTTCAACAATTTTTTTAAAACAAATCAAGTGTCAAACATGATGTACACTTTGGAGTGTACAAATGACATTTTCCCAAAAATATTAGAAATGAAACTGATTGGAGTAAATTGAAGTCGAACGTTAATGTTTTTGACAACATTCTAGTAAAACAACTTTCATGATCAAGTTACATTGTAAATTCTCAACCCCCACCCCCCCCCCCCCCCCTTCCCACACAGAAGACACGGGGTGGGGGTTAATAAAATGTGAACAGAAACTGGTACCTGATGCTCTGAAATTTCCACAGAATAATTAGAAAATCTTCAGCTGATGGAAACGAGGAAATTGTGTTTGGACTTAGGACATAGGGATGGTGTCCCAAATATATAAAGCCAACCTTTGAAGAATAGCAGAATAATCTCCGGCATATAATGGATATATACCCTAATTAAGGTCAACTCTAACAATTATCTTTTTGTTTTCTTCATTTTGTGTTAATCAGCATTAGCTGTACAATTTGAAATAAAATATCTGTCTGTATTCTTTGAAACTGTCTAATGATGGCTGGCAATTTATGGCAACTATGTGTGTCTCCGCTGCATAATATTAAACTGTGTTTTGAAGTCTTAGATCTTCAGAAATTTTTTATTACTATTAAAGTCCCACTACGAAAAAGGGAACAAAAAAAGTGTTGGATAGTGACACAATGGGGTTCAATGAGACGAATACAACCATATCGCTAGCTAATTTGTGATGCAAAGGCACAAATCCAATTTGTGAGATGGCGATGATCTTTAGCTGCTCGTGGCCATAAGATTCTGCTTTTCTGATCTTTAAGCTCAGATTTTATGCAGAAATATAAACATTTTCAAGTGCAAGTAGCCTAAAACAAGGAATTTTCATCAGTTGAACTAAATATAACCAAGCCAAGAAGACTAAAGATATAAGAGAATTTGCATATTTTTCCTTTTATAGTTGGGAAAATTGCAACAGTGGTCCCTAACCTTTTCAATTTTTGTAAATTTTACCTAAACCTTCAATTTGTGTCAATAGAGGTCCCTAACTTTTCTGAAATAAGCATATGGAGGCCAAATTGATGGAATCCATCCATTTGACTTTTTGATGACCAGAGAATTTGATTTTCACTAAATTGTAAAAGGGCAAAATAGTAACTTAACAATTTTAACATAAAAATAAATTAAATAAAAAAAAGAAGGAAAAAAGGAAAATATCCTCTTGTATCTATTTCTTCCCACCCCATTCCACCCCTACCCAAAAATGGGGAAAACCAATCTCGTCACCATCGCCACTTACTGTTGCCTCTGTCCCTATCCCAAACTGACTCCACAAATGCGTCCAATGCGGTCAGCAAAGATTGATATTTTAAGGGTAATATGATTGCTCTAAAGGCAGTGAAGGGCGTTGAGATCGAAGTGGAAGCCTGCGGTGAAAGTGGAGGAATCCGGTGGGTCGTTTGTAGTGAATGTACAAAGAGGGAGGAGTGTTGTTTGCAAATAGAAGTTCTTGATGTTAAGCTTCACATAGCATGGGTGGTGGGTGTGTCAACTCGAGCCAGATTCATCGATTTGGTGGCAAAAGGAAGTTTAAAGGTTGATTTGGGGTTTTACTTCGTGTTGTGATTGTGATTTAGGAATTTTGCTTTTTGTTGGAATTAATAGTAGTGGTCGTGGGCGATAGCGGTGATGGGGGTTGCGATGGACGACAATGGGTAGCAGGGGTTTGATTTTGAGTTTTACTTTGTGTTGTGATTGTGATTTGGAGATTTTGCTTTGTACTAGTGGTCGTCGGTGATGATGGTGATGACAAGTGCTTGTGGACGACGATGGGCAACAAAGGTTTGGTTTTGGGTTTTGCTTTGTGTTGTGATTGTGATTCTAGGGATTTAGCTTTGTGTTGACTATGATGGTGGTGGCCGTGGGCGATGGTGGCAACGGCGGCATGTATCAGGTGGGTGGTTTTGGGTAGGGGTAGAGATGGGTTTGGATGGGGATGGTGTAGGGGTGGGTGGAAAATGATGATGATTTTTTGTTTAATTATTTTAATTGTTTTTATATGGAAAGAGATAAAGTTGTCATTTTACCCTAATGTAAATAATTAATAGTCTGGTCAAAATCATTTTATTGATTAACTAACGGAAAATTGGATGGATTCCATCCAATGAACTCCGATGCATATTTCAGAAAGGTTAGGGACCTCTGTTGACACAAATTGAAAGTTAGAGTAAAGTTTGCAAAAAGTGAAAAGGGATCGCTGCTACAATTTTTCCTTTATAGTTTGATTTGTAATTACACTATTTTCAAGAAATTTGGCAACAATGCCAACAACCAATATTAACATCACAAACATGAACTTTGAAAACAAATTAAGCTACAAGAATCATCTTTTCACAACTTTTACGTTATAAATTAGTGATTGCAAAATACTAGTACTGATCATTTAACTATTCAAGAGTTTAAATTATAAATAAGTATTTAAATTTATTCGTTCAATAGCTTAGACACTTTTTATTGTTCTTTTACAAGGAAGAAATAGTAAAATGGATGGTCACTAGACGTTAGTAATAGAATTAAATCTATAGTAATTACATAGGCAAGCCACAATGGTACGTCAGGGATGAGGTGATGCAAAATATCTTCATTTTCTCAACTAAATTTTAAATTAAAATAAGTAGCTAGAAAATAATTAATTATCAGTAAAGAGACAGTTGCATCACTCTGCAACATGAAGTCAAGCATTATGAATGTCAACAGTTGTTTTCATGAATAATTTGAATCAAATTGCTAAGATTATTTGGATTTCTACAAGTGGCCCTTTAGTTTATAGCTCAAATTGCCTATCATCCTTACCTCTTTGTACATCTTATATACCAATAGAGGTCAACGTGTCATGTACGTTATTTCCCCCCCGTTTTTTTAATATAAAATTCATCAAAATTATTATTATTATTATTATTATTATTATTATTATTATTATTATTATTATTATTATTATTATTATTCATAAAAGTTCGATAAAATAAAAGGTAATATGACACTTTGATATCACTTGTTATGATGCAAAGCAATACCAATTTACTTTGATATCGTTTGTTAGATTCAATAAACGAGAGTAGTATGACAAAATGAAAATAACGATAAATTAGAACGCCAAGATTTACGTTGAAAAACACTACTAGCAGAAGCTATGAAATCAATATAAGATGAAAGAATACAAGATTTTATGTTTACAACTTGTTTTAAATTGCAGTGAAGAGCTACTATATATAGAGTACATGTCAAATCATAATTATAGTATTTTAGATGGAAAGAGCATTCCAAAATTTATCAAAATGTGAAATGGGTTGTGAGCCCAGCGGTACCGGCACTAGAGCACCCAAGCTCGTAGCAAAAAGCACGTTTGATGTGCTAAAATTTAATATAAATGATACAATTATACTTTGTGTACATTAAAATTACAACCACAAATGCTAAAAGTAATGCCAGCACTTCACATTAATATGAAAACAATTATTGACACATAACATTTTAAGATGAAACATGAAGATTCGTTTTGCCATCAAAGTCCAAAAAGTTTAAGCGAACAATTTCATTTGTTTGCAACTCAAGTGAGTAGTCGAACTCCAAGATTTTTATTTTCAAATCATCCACCAACTTGCGGGATATCTTAAGAGAAATATCTCACGTCACTTAAATTTTTTAAAAAAATAATCAATATATAAAATATAAAAATGATAATCAATATGGTCATCGTCAATTAATAAACTTCATAATATATCTTACAGAAAAAAAGAAATATTCTTCTAAGAAATCAATCAAAGAATTATATACATTAAAGCAAAACCGTATGGTTAAAATGGCGTGCAAAATGTCTCGACAGTTGACCTCTACCTTTGGCCTTTGTTTACATGAAAAGCCAATTAAATTTGAAACTTAACATCATCTTAATCAGTGATTACGTCCGAAATTAGTATAATTAGTATGATGATGTATCAAATGATGCAAATAAAATAAAATCTGGTCCTAAACTATTGATGAAATAATGGGACATTTTAAAGTACAAATTAACTGTGCTCAAATTATAATGGCATGTTTGTGACACACGACACATCTAGCAAATAAAGGACATAATTGAATGTACATAGTTATCTCTAGCTGTTTAAATTTTTTGATGAGGTGGTTAACATGAGTTTCGGCGTCATCCATTAAAGAAAATTTTTTCACACATCAAACGTTTGATCCAAAAGAAACGAAGCAAGAATTGCGTTATACATCTAAACAAAAGAGAATAATATACAATATAGGTTTTGATTGTTGATTTTCATTAGGCTACGAATCATTTGATGATACACAAGGAACATATCACTAACGGTGTTAATTAGTACGTCTCTAAACTATCGGAAAACTATAGGCAACATTAAATGGTATCAAAGCCAAGTAAAAGATTTGAAGTTTAATCCAGTCACCCATTTATGAAAAAAAGGTTGTGTGTGCATCCTATGGATAAAATGAATAAATTTTGTTATAAACAACGAAGAAAATATCAAATAATTTCGATATTAATTTGTTGTGATAATAGGCGAGAGAATAATGACATAATATGAAGTAATTGATCACATATTCAAAAATAAAATTATTTACAGAGGAATAGAGATTTCACTAAAATATGGATAAAGAATACAATGATTTTGTGTTTATTATTTGTCTAACTTAATTTAAAATACAATGAAAAGTCAAATATATTTAGGGTATGTTTCAAACCTTAAAAGTAGAGTTATAGATGAAAGAAATGCTCATAACGCGTCAAAAGGCAAAAAGGGGACTAAGTCGGATGAATATGACACTAGAGTGCTAGCTGAGTGCCACCTATGCGCTCGAGCGCCAGTGAGCATATTTGCATTGAAATGTCCTCCATGATCCATATCTTGATCTCTTCAAGTCTAACACAAATTCTAACTTCAAGTTTGGCTTCCGAATAGGACTTCAACTGAAATGTACTAAATAGACTTTAAATAGGATTCCGAAAACATTTCAACAAATAGAATTCATCTTAATGTCGACCTTATTTATAATTTTCAATCATCTTATAAAATAGAATTTAGGTCACACCCTATTTCTAACAAATTCAATTTGTAGATGCTAGAATTTGGGTGTAACCCGAATTCCTTTGTTGAAATGTTTGAAATATTGAAGAATTCTAATTGAATTGTACGTTAATGAGAATTCAGTTTGGAATGCTATTGGAGTCATATGTCAAGTTGAAATTATATTTTAGAATCCCATTGGGAGTTGTAAATTGGTATTGGATTTGAAGAAAAATTTGGGACGGAGAAAACAGTTTGAAAAGAAAAAAAAAATACTAGGGTTTGGACGTTTTTTCCGTGCCCATGGCGCCACCTGTTCTGTTCCCCTTTTTTCCGCGTTTTCTTTTCATATTTCGTTTTGAATTCGATTTTTTGGCATCATACTTCATCAACACCTCTACCGGAAGGTTTGGACGTCCCCTAAATGTTCCCTATAAATATTAGGCTCTTCTATACAATTTTATATATGTGAAAAAATAGATTACTAGAATTATAAGATCCATTGTAATTTTCTCTCTTCTCCATTATTATTGAGTCAATAAAATCTCTTAATTTCTCTGTCACATTCTTTTATTCTTTTACTTAATCTAATACTTTATTATTTGCCATATAATTTCAACATCTCAATCTGCGGTTTGTTTCACAATAAGTGGTATCAGAGTGATTCTGGTATCTTGTTTGTTTTACAACAAGTGGTATCAGAGCCTAGGTTTAGCAGTTCCACAAGAGCACATGGCTTGATTTGTTCGAGGTTTTTTTGTTCGTGATGGCTTCCATGAAATATGATATTCTGCTTTTGGATCGGAGCAATATATTTTCATTATGGCAGGTTAAGATACGTGTAGTACTCGCATTGTTGGATTTGAATGATGCGTGCTGGGAATTGACAAGATGTCCGTAACTTAGACCGCAGAGGAGAAATTACGGAAGGATAAGAAGACAGTTTCTCACATTCATCTTCATCTATCGAATACCATTCTTCAGGACGTTTTGAAGGAGAATTCAATAGCTGCTCTATGGTTGAAGTTAGAACAATTGTGCATTTTTGTCAGATAAGCAAATTGAACCTCAATTAGCGTTTATATTCTCATCGAATGGCAGAAGGAGGATCATTGGAAGATCACCTGACTGTATTTAAGGAGATCGTCCCTGATTTGGAAACTTTGGAAGTAGAATATGATGAAGAAGATTTGGCATTGATCCTATTGTGTTCGTTCCCCGCTTCGTTTTCTTCATTTAGAGACACGATCTTGTATAGTCGTGATACTCTCACTATAGAGAAAATGTATGATGCTTTGTATTCAAAAGAGAAGATGAAGCATCTAGTTTCTGAGGCCAGAGATGGAGAATGTCTGATTGCTCATGGTGATTCTGGAAGGGGCAGATTGAAGTTTACGTTCAATAATCAAATTTGTAACTATTGCAAGAAGAATGGCACTTGAAGAAGGACTGCTACAAATTGCAAAATAAAGAAACGATGGCTGCAAGTTTATATGGAAAGCAATCAGATACTTCAAGTGAAGGAGACCTTGCGGAGAACATTGATGGAGACCTCTTAGATATTTCGGACATTGAGTCTAAATCGGAAGATGATTGGATTCTTGATTCAGCGTGTGTGTTTCATATGTGTCCTAATAAGGACTTGTTTATTACATATGAAATTATTTCAAAAGGTATCGTGGTTACGGGAGAAAATACACCTTGTCGGGTTGGTGGAATTGGTACGGTCAAATTGAAGCTATTGGATAGGATGTTGACCTATGGTTAATGTTTCATTTTGATTCTCACAAACAAATTGCGTTTATTTCTAACAAATTGATTTTGAGTATCTATAGTGACCAATTCCAAATCAGTAAATTTGAAGACACGAAGTTCGAGGCAAAATAACTTGTATATGACGATCGATTGGAACTTAAAGATTCGCAAAAGATGAAAATCAAGATACAAGTCAATCGAACGACAAAGTCAAGACGATCAAACATTGTACAATAATATGTAAAGGTAAAACATTTCATTACTTGGAAATGAATCGAGATGAGCTCAAGTTTTGGTTTTTACGCACGAAAAGTCACGATACAAAAATGTTTACATAAAGATTATTTTTCAAAGGTAAAAATCTCAAACTTATTTGAAAAGTATCACTTACCTTGAAAAATCCTTTTAAAACATCCCTTAAGAACTTACATTTGCTAAAAATTAAAACGAGGACGTTTCAGCGTAAAACTGACATACCGGACATTCGGTACGCCATACTATACGTCCGGTATGACAGTTTTAGCTCCAACAGTCAAAAATTCAACCATTTTGACAGGGTTTTTGACGATTTTTTACCTATAAATACCAACTCACTTTGCATTCAATGTCAACCATCCTAAGAGCAAAAAGTGAGCATTTATTGAGATAAATCCTTGGTCTTTATTATTTCTTATCCTTATAAATTGATTTACATTTGAAAAACATTTGACTATTCTAAACTTAGAAAATAAATTCATCAAAGTTTTTCAAATCCAACACTTGAGTTATATTCATTGCTATCTATTAAAGTGTTTGTCCTCTTCTTTTCTTGTTTCTCAACTTTGAATCCATTATTTGTTAAGAAGAGAAGATTTACTTGTAAAACTCTTTTGAATCGAGGGTCATATTGAGGTCCCTTCTCTATTTCCGTGGACATCACCAAATATCGAGGTATGATCGGATCCCTTCTCTATTTAACTGCAAGCAGACCCGATATTATGTTCAGTGTATGCTTATGTATTAGATTTCAATCTAATCCTAAGGAATCTCATCTCAAAGCCATTAAAAGAATCTTTAGATATCTTAGTGGGACTCAAAACTTAGGATTTTGGTATCCAAAACGAACCCACATTGATCTACTTAGTTACTCGGATGCCGATTGGGCTGGTTGTCAAGTTGATCGGATAAGTACTAGCGGAACCTGTCACTTTCTAGGCTTCGCCCTAGTTTCATGGTTTAGCAAGAAACAAAACTCTGTGGCCTTGTCTACGGCTAAAGCCGAATATATATCGGCCACGAGCTATTGTGCACAAGTAGTATGGATGAAACAAACTCTTAGCAATTTTCACATATCTTATGATCATGTCCCTATCATGTGTGATAATACTAGTGCCATAAACTTATCCAAATATCCTGTTTTGTATTCTCGAACTAAGTACATTGAGATAAGACATCACTTTCTTAGAGACCATGTTCAAAATGGCCACATCTCACTTGAATTTGTTGACACGGAAAACCAATTGGCCGATATTTTCACAAAACCTCTTGCACCCGAATGCTTCACGTTCATTAGACGTAGTTTAGGAATTATCGAGAAAAACAATGTCCAAAATTAAATTCCTCTTATTAGCTTTAATCATATTAACCAAACAAAACAAAAAAAAATTGGACGTCCGGTATGGAACGTCGGGATTGGTAGAACTTTTTCTGCCATTTGCAAACTTATATTGAACGTCCGGTATGTAAAATTTTTTAGTCCTTATTCGCAATTTCTCCATTTCATTCCTCATTCTTCCTTCTCAAACTCAAATCTCCTTCCATCACACTCCTAAAATCTCAAAATCCATCCCTATTTTCATCCATTCCATTCAATTTTCACTTTCTAAAATCAACTTTCAACATTAATTTGTTCTCAAATATCGCAATTTTTTGCCATTAACCCATTCCCTTCAAAAAATCAAGCCCTAAAAATTCCTCTCTTACTTCCACTTCAATTTTTACTCAAAATCCAAACTTTCATGGAAACATCTATCCCTTTGTAAGGTTTTCCAACATTTATTCAAAGGATTGAATTCCAATATTTCAAAATCCTTCCCTTTTAAGCCCTAATTTTCGAAAATTCACAATTTTTTTTGGTTAAATGTTGACCTCACGAGGCCGAGGAAAGAGACTCAAGCAAACCGTTTGCCGATCCCCATCTCCATCATCAGATGAAGAAATGGATCTCGAATTCGAGCCGTTGGTAAATCCCTTCAAGAAGTTGCCCGTCTTATTAAGTAAAAGCGTAGATTTTTCCGCATTTACTTTTGATGCACCCGCATTTAGAATAGCAGAACACTTCATGAACATGGAATGGGTGTCGATTTGCATTTTAGAAGAAATGCATATCCACGTTTAATGTAAGAATTCTATAAGGATATGACCATTAATACTCGTTCGGCAGACATTTCTTGTGTTATTAAAAATGTTCATGTCGCTGTCTCAAAACCCCTCATTTGCACTCTTCTCGAACTTGCACCAAGTGATATTCAAAAATTTGTGCACAAAACCCACCCTCGGGTGGATGTTTATAACCCGGCCGACGCTTGTCGTCGTGTGAAGGGAAAAGATTTTGAAAACGTTACAAAAATCTCGACCAACCAACTTACTCTCCTATGTAAAGTTTTACAAAATATCATTGCTAACATCATTTTACCTAGGAAAGGGCATCAGGACGAGGTAAATTTCTTTGATCTTTTCATTCTCGATTCCTTCCTTGTCGGTCAGCGAATCGATTTCCCGACCATCGCATTAGTTCTTATGAAGCTCATCCATTATTCACGATACACTAAAGCACTTCCATACGGCATGCTTTTAACTAAGATCTTCAAACACTTTGACGTCCCTCTTCACGACGAAGCCTTCATCAAATCCCATCCTACCAACACCATTAGTTCCACCACTCTCAAACGTATGAAAATCATTAAAAAAGACGGACAATGGGTGGCTGAGATGAAAGGGTTCGACCCGGGTTTGAGGCCTTCCACACTACCATTCGAAGAAGAAGTGAATGATGATGACGACGACGACAAGGGCGTGCCTACTGCTACGGGTCCTTCAAACGCTACTTCGAGGTCGAGTGCTTCTCGAGAACTTGCCTTGGACCAGTTTTCTCTTTTGAGTGGGCGGATCGATTCTCTTACTATGACAGTCAATGGGATGAGCGGGATACCTCATCATATATAGACGCAGCAAGCTGCGCTTCAGGCCCAGCAGGACGCGATCTAGGCACGGCAGGCCGAGATGCAGGCATAGCAGACCGCCTTCTTTGCCAACTTCCTTGCTCGATTCCTGCATCCTCATTCTCCTTCGACACAGTAGTTTTATTTTAACTCAAATTGATATCACTAAGTTTGACTATGGTTGACTATTTTGATTGTATATTGCAATGCCTACTTGAATTATTAGAATGAAATGTTGAATCATTCTTGCTCTCTATAACTGCATTTTTTTTGCTGATTATTGGCGCACTTTTTGCTTATGCCAAAAAGGGGAAGAGATATAGATTTCCATGATTATGTTTAAATAGGGGGAATATATGTATACAATTTTATTCCATATCAATTTGTTTAATTTGTACATTGCAAATCATCGCGTTTGTCATAATTAAAAATGGGAAAATTGTTGACCTATGGTTGACGTCTCGTTTTGATTATCACAAACAAATTATATTTATTTCTAACAAATTGATTTCGAGTATCTATAGTGACCAATTGCAATCAATAAAATTGAAGACACAAAGTTTGAGGCAAAATAACTTGTATACGACGATCGATTGGAACTTAAAGATTCGTAAAAGATGAAAATCAAGATACAAGTCAATAGAACGACAAAGTCAAGAGATTAAACATTATACAATAATATGTAAAGGTAAAACATTTCATTACTTGACAATGAATCGAGACGAGTACACGTTTTGGTTTTTACGCATGAAAAGTCAATATACAAAAATGTTTACATAAAAATTATTTTTCAAAGGTAAAAATCTCAAACTTATTTGAAAAGTATCACTTACCTTGAAAAATCCTTTTAAAACGTCCCTCAAGAACTTATATTTGTTAAAAATTAAAACAAGGATGTTTCAGCGTAAAACTGTCGTATTGGACATCCGGTACGCCATACCGGACGACTGGTATGGCAGTTTTAGCTCCAACGGTCAAAAATTCAACCATTCTGATTTTCTGACGCAATGGCTAGTCGACCATCCGGAATGTAGCGGACGTCCGATACACTGCTTCTGATTTGGCAGAGTTTTTGATGGTTTTTTACCTTGCATTCAATGTAACCATCCTAAGAGCAAAAAGTGAGCATTTATTGAAATAAATCCTTTGTCTTTATTATTTACTTATTCATATAAATTGATTTACATTTGGAAAACATTTGACTATTCTAAACTTAGAAAATCACTTTCATCAAAGTTTTTCAAATCTAATACTTGAACTATATTCATTACTATCTATTAAAGTGTTTGTCCTCTTTTCTTCTTGTTTCTTAGCTTTGAATCCATTATTCATTAAGAAGAGAAGATTTCACTTGTAAAACTCTTTTGAATCGAGGGTCATATTGAGGTCCCGTAAAACTCAATAGTTTGGGTCGTGTTGAGTTCCCGTAAAGCTTAACATTGTAAAAGGATCGGTGCTCCTTGTTTGTAAGTCACCGTAAGCATTGTAAAGGATTGGATTGCATCATAAGTCAATCAACATAGTGAAAAAGGTCTTGCTCCTTCCGGAGAGCTTGGTAACGGGGGACGTAGATCATTGCATTGGATCGAACCTCCATAACTATACCGTTTGCACTCTCTATCCCTTTTACTTAACGCTTTTACTTTGTGCAAATTACGTTGGTCTACTTAATTGCTTATTTGTGTTTAGTTGTCTTCGTTTATTTGCTCACTAACTGTATTAAAACTTGTGTTATTAACGAAAAAGTTTTAAAAACCAATTCACCCCCCTTTTGGTTAGCCAATCTTGGGCTTTCATGGGACACTTAGAACATTTGGCTACGTTTGATATGTTCCGGATTTGAAGAAGAATCTCATCTCATTGTCTATCCTTAATTTAAAATATTATGAGTTCTTTGGTGGAGGTGGAGCCTCGAACGTTTGTAAGTGTGCCCAAGTTGTATTGGAGGAATGGAAAAACTTTTAATTATACATCTTGCAGGGTTGTCCGGAATCTAGAAGAGTCAATCAACATGGGTTCAGTATCGTGGTGGACATTCAGTTTTGTACGATACCTTTAGGAGCTCGTATAGGGTTGGATTTGATGAATACTGCTCAGTGGAGTTCAGGAGATATGGATAATGCCGCTTTGCCACCATCCCCTGCGGTGCCATTGTATTCAATTGCTAGGAACTGACCTAGTGAAAAAGGGTATATGGATGATGATTTTGTTAAGCATGCTTTAAGTGGAGTAGAATGTGTACAATCTAGCAAGGGACCTTCTTTAAAAGCATTTGGGTTTGATTCTGTTTTGGGGTGTGTTACAACCGAATTTGGTAAATTATAAAATCATTACAGTTTTTGAGAATCTAAGATAATTCTACAGGAGTAGTGTTTGGATTCATTGGAAGAGGTGGAGTACTGTATTTTGTTGGAGAAATTAATTTTGTGGTTATTGTTGAAGAAGTTAGTTCATTCCTTAGTGGAATTCGTGTCAAAGTGGAGATTGTTGGAATTTGGGTGTGACCTGAATTCCTTTGTTGAAGTGTTTGAAGTATTGAAAAATTCTAATTGAAGTGCACGTCAAGAAAAATTCAGTTTGGAATGGTGTTGGAGTCCATATCAAGTTGAAATTCTATTTTGGAAGCCCATTGTGAGTTGAAAATTGGCATTGGACTTGAAGAAGAATTTGAGATAGAGAAAACAATTTGAAAAAAAATTATTTTTTTTGGGCAGATTGCCCTGTGCCGCAACGCCGTGGCGCCCAGAGGTGGGCGCACGGTGCCACCTATTCTATTCCCTTTTTTCAGCATTTTCTTCTCCATTTCGTTTTTGACTCGATTTTTTGGCATCATACTTCATCGACTCTACCGGAGGGTTTGGACGTCCCCTATATATTCCTTATAAATATTAGGCTCTTCTATACAATTTTGTATATGTGAGAAAATATATTACTAGAATTATAAGATCTATTGTAATTTTCTCTCTTCTCCATTGTATTGAGCCAATAAAATCTCTTAATTTTCTTGTCATATTTTTGTCTTCATTTTATTCTTTTACTTGATCTAATACTTCATTATTTGCCATATAATTTCAATATCTCAATCCGGTGGTTTATTTCACAATAAGTGGCATCAGAACGATTTTGGTATCTTGTTTGTTTTACAACAGTAAATGAGGGACACGGTTGAAGAGAATTTAAACGAATATATGCAGCATCTCTTGAAACTTACCTTTTAAGATAATATCGAACCCATAAAAGTAACTAAGTTTTGTTCACATTTACATATACAGCGTTAACTAAGTTTTGTTCAAATGCAAAAAAATATAATTTCTTTAATTCCATTAGCGTGAAATGAATAGAAATATCACTTGTCGACTCTGACATGTTTGGTAGTTATGTGGGAACATGAAACAATACTTGAATTCTAGTACGGCCCTCAATTATATTTTACTTTATTTAAATTCAAAAATTATTAACTAACGTTTATAAGGATGTTGCTAGAAATAAAAAAATAAAAAATAAAAAATTGGTTTCACTTATATTCATACTCTATCTAACGATATAATTGATAATTTAATGCAGACAACTCTTCTTACATGTAAACATTTTTTTAAGGGTAAAAAGTTGTGTTCCCTAGTGCTAGAATAATCTTATATTGATGAACAAATAAGATTGTGTATTAATAACTTTTCTTACAAAATAAAATCCGTCAAACTGTGAAATACTAGTACGTACGGTAAATTTACTTACAAAATAAAATCTGTTAAAATGGGAAATAGTAGTATGTACGGCAAATTTAATTACGTATAAAGAAATGTATTCAACATGAATACATACAACTAATAGTGATACATTATGGCACAAACACGAGGAAGATACGTAAAGTTATTTAAGATTCATCGAGGGTGAATATTACAAATAAAACACATGATATGATATGGTGTGACGTATACATCAGATATATTTTAACCACAGTTTGGCTTAGCTTAATTAAATATTTAGTAAATTTTGATCAAAGTTGATTAAATATATGGTTAAAAAAATGATAAAAGTTGTGGATCTCATGAAATGTGTGGTCACAAATGGCTTTGAGAAAAAAATGAGATTTAAAAAAGGGGCCAAACAAGGATTTAGAAGCATAAACATATCTTTTATATATAGATAATAATTTTCACTTAATTATTCAGTATTAAGTCATCGAAACTATAATTGTTGCATTTCATCACAAGTACTTTTTACGAAGGCAGATGATACTGATTAAAAGAACATCTATCTGCTTTTATTCTATATAGTAAAGAAGTGATCATAAATAATATTTACTACCTGTTACTTACTGAAACACTTGTTAAAAATAGGGTCCAAAACCCTACACATCCTATTTGCAGAGTGTGTAAAGGAAAATAATTCTTGTATAATAGTCACTTCTTAGCATTAGCCCACATAGAAGGCGTCGTGACAAGTGAAATCCCACGTCACTAAAATTTAAAAATATAATCAATTAAATATGAAAATTATAATCAATATGACCATTGTTATTTAACATAATTCGTACATATATATGATAGTAAGCAATATCCATCAATGAATTATATAAATTAAAGCAAAACCGAGTGTCAACCAGGAGCTAAACTTGAAACATTTCATCATCTTTATTTGTGAGGGTTGGAAATTTACTCAATCATGCAAAGCTTAAAATAAAACATATTTCAATTTTCATCAAGGGTCTGCTTTGTGTTTAAATAAAAAATGTGGTAAGAATTATACCTTTTGCAGATTCTACAAACTCCTTCATTGATATTTGATTATGAACAATCACGATCTGCAATCCACAACTGTTCAATTGTCTAGCCTCCAATGAAAATCTACACATGGAACAAGAATGAAAAAATTATGATTTTTCTTTTCTCGTGTTAGCAAAATAATGAATTGTATTCTATTTTTTTTGAAACCTTAATAATTTATTAATATAAGTTCATGGTAGACTTGGCATGTCTCTTAAACTTAACATGGTCTAATATTTTATTAATTTAATTTGGTTAATCCAATTAATTAATTCGGGCATATTAATAAGCAACTCAATTAATTAATTATCCAACACTTATTAATTAATTAATTGGTGAATCTCATTTTTCTTTATTTACGACCTTAGCAAAGCAACATCCAATATCACCAAAATATAACCGTCCTCATATAATGCAATATGATGACCTTAAATCGAATGACCAATTTTACTACCGTACGTTAGAAATTGACCACTAATACTAGATACTTATTTATGTGGAATCTCCCCAGCACGTCTCTGATGTTTTGTTTTATAACAAAATATCCACGCGTTCATTTAAGTGTCCCGTACTTTAGTTTGTGATATCAGCTATTTACTCTACAAATAAGAAATGTAACACATGATGATCTATCCGTAATAACGATATTAGTATCTTATTATTACTTACGACCACAGATGATTTAAGATTCAATTATAAGTAATTTATATTTTACAATCACAACTCCTTTTGATTAATAAATTCTTAAGACTTGAATCTATAGATACTATTATTTAACTTATTAGAATATTAATTTAATTAAATAATAAAACTTCCATAAATGAAATGCATCAATCATATATTAAAAGTGTTTATGTCCAGAGTCGATGGACCTAGGGAATAACACTTACAAACTCTCAATTACACTAGATCTAATCACCTATGTATCTAAAATCATAAAAGTCAACATGATAATCATGTTTAAACTGCAACAACTTTTTGTCAGTGGATCTCTAATATTATTAATTAATGAAATTGTGTTAAAGCAGTCATTACTTTGTATTATCTCTCTAATGAGATGATACTGCTTTAACACATATTCGGATCATTGATGAAAATTTTAGTTCCTTATCTTGCACAATGACTTCATTATTATCACAATTTAAGGAAATACTCCAAGTTCATTGATGAAATTCCTGATCCAACTACAACCTTTGTTGCTTCTAAAACAATGGTGTATACAGCTTATGCTATTGAATCAACAAATGTTTCCTATTTGGACATTTCCAACACATTGCTTAAGAGTAAACAAATATCTTGATTGAGATTTGCTATTGTTCCAGTTTGACTAGAAGTTAGTACCAGTGTATCAATGAACACTCAGTTTATTTCGTCTATATAAAATCTTAAAAAAAATTTAACCAAATAGATTGGGAAGGTCAAGTATCTTCTAAACCTATCTCTATAGATCAAGTTACTTCTCCTATATTTTTCATGGAGATATGATTTGACAACCAATTTCACCGATTGAAATATAGGGATATCGTTTCCTATTAATATGTTACCTACATTTAATATCAAGAATATGACAACACCCCCATTATCTTCTTGTAAACACGTAGATTGTCTTCGTTATTGATAAAATCAAACATTTTGATTTTCTCATCGAATCGAAAATTCCAGCTCCAAGAGGCTTGGTTGAATCCATATATAGATTGATAAAACTTGTATACCTTATAAGCATATTTGGATTCAAAACTTTCGAGTTTTGTCAATAGGGTCCACCAAGATCCAAACAATTGAGTTCATTTCGGATTCCATGGCTTCTGCCATTTCTTTGAGTTAATACTTGACTTTGCTTCTGCTTAATTAGTAGGTTCATCATCCTCGATTAGTAATACTTGATTAATAATTGTGATTTAGTACCTTCTAGGAGGTTGAATGATCCTACTTGATTTACGCTAAGCCGGAGTGTCATCAGAAGTTTCTATATCCTTATCAAGAGTTTGTCCCTTAGTAGATGTGGGATCAGACTCGGTTCATCTAATTAGTAGGTGTGGGCTTTTCCCTTTCCATAACTCGTATGATGTTTTGTCAACCAATTTAGATGGGACACGATTTAGTGTGTTGCACGCAGCAATTAATGCATGACCCTAAAATGATTTTGGGAGATTTGCATGCTCATCTAATAATGTACAGTTCTTCTGTACCATTATGTTGAGGTGTATGTGGTGGAGTCCACCGCAAAAGAATCATATTCGCTTTTAGATAATCTAAAAATTCTCCTTTTAGATATTCTCCACCTCGATCCGATCTTAGTGTGAGAATACCTTTACCTTTTTTTTTTTTTTTTTTTACTTCAAGCTCAACTTTTCAATCAAGTGTTTTGTGCTTGAACTTCATCAGATATACATAACCATATCTAGAATCATCATCAGTAAATGTAATGAAGAGAAACCACATCTATCGGTGATTGACATGGGTCCACACACATCAATATGTATTATCATTGTATTAGAATTTATACACTCATGTTGTTTTTGTAACTCAGTTGACATAGTTGCAAGCATCACATAGGTTGTAGTACTATCATCATCACTGTGTTTATTATAATAGTCACTTCTTCTTTAATTGAAATATCAGCAAGTGTCTCTAAAAAGGGCTACTCAAGGACATAACCAATTTTCTTATGTCCGAGAACAATTTTCAGATTGCTGTCCCAATCAAGAAGATTTGGTTTGGTTGTTAACATCTAGTATACCTCTCAAATACATATGATTACTCATAATTCAATAAACGTAAATGATGAAAACTAAATGAATAATATATAAAATACATCAATTAATTAACATGATTTTTTTAATCTACTATGCTCCTACTATTTAATTTAAATTTATGACACCATCACATAAATTTATGGATCCATACTTGATGCCAGCAGGAGAACAAACAACCTCAATTTCAAGAAAATACTTGAGATCATCGAGGTCTTTAATCTTGAATGAATGAGCAAAATGAGATTTGATGGAAGTGATGGCAAGAGATCATTCCCAGCAACCAATATGTCGCTGACAAATATAAGAATAGTTGTAAAAATCGTGCCTTGGGTTTTGATGAAGAGACTATGATCAGCGGAGGATTGGCCAAAACCTGCAAGAATGAGGTGTGAGATAATTTCGAGTACCATTGACGAGATGCATGTTTGAGATCATAGAGAGACTTGTGAAGATGGCACCCTGGTGGGGGTCTGTTGTATACTTCCTCATCAAGATCGCCATGGATGAAAGCATTATGAGCTTCCAATTGGTATATGATCCAATGTTTAGCTGCAGCTATAGCAAGAAGATAACGGACAGTGACAAGTTTAGCCAAAGGTGCAAAAGTATCATGATAATCAAGACCCTTTACCTAAGTGAAACCCTTGGAAACTAAACGAGCCTTATGCCGTTTGATAGAACCATCCACACACAATTTTGTTTTGTAGACCCATTTGCAACCATTAGCCTTCTTACTTGGAAGAAGGGTTTCAAGGGTCTATGTTTTGTTAGCCTCCAAAGCTTGAATTTCGGAGGCCATTGCTTGTTGCCAATGGGGCTCAAGGACAACTTGAGAATATAGAAAAGGATCCTGGATGTTTTTTGAGATAGAAGCAAAATGTTTTGGACTAAATAAATGATAAGAGAGAAAATTGGGTAAAGAATGAATCATACTTGAGAAACATTGAGAAGTAAGTATCGAACGTATAGTCTCTACTGGTAAGTCTTAGCAAATGTAAACCTGAATGTATGTGGGACAAGTGATGGTATGGTGAGGTCTCTGTAGTGTGATGTGGATAGAATGGTGTCTGAGGGATCTACATGAAGTGCAGAATTGGAGGATACAGATGGATCTAGAGGTGCTATGGCGGGAGGGATTGATGTTGGGGGAATGTAGTCAGAACTTGGTTCGATGTTAGTTAATGGGAAATGAGGGTGTATTTCGAGGAATCATTGGTCTTTATGTGGGGAAGGGATGGTGATGTTGCAGAGTGTGATGTGATAGTAGCAAAAGGGAAACAGATTCCACAAAGCATACATCACGAGAAAGAAAAATTGTTTTTGTGTTCAAATCATAAACACGATAAATATGTTAGGTTTGAGTATAGCCGATAAAGATGCAAGGTGTGGCTTGTGGTGAGAATTTATCACGATGGATTTTAAAAGTGTGTGCATAACAAAGGCAGCCAAACATGCGCAGATGATCATACATGGGGGCCTTTTTGAAAAAGGAGATCATAAGGAGTTTTGTAGTAGAGAAAGGAAGAGGGGGTGCAATTGATTAAATAAGTAACAGTGAGTATACATTCGCCCAAAAGGGAAATAGGTAAATGGACATGAAAACGAAGATACCGAGCCACATTTAAGAGATGGCGATGTTTTCATTCAACCACACCATTTTGTTGTGGTGTTTCAACACAAGTTCGTTCATGAATGATGCCATGATCAAGAAATTATTTTTTTGCATGCGATGGAAAAGAAATTTTTGATCATTATCAAAACGAACATGATTGACAATACAATTAAATTGTGTGTTGACCATTTTATAAAGGAGGTAAGACAAGAAAATGTGCCAGATTTAAAATACATTAGGTATACCCAAGTAACACGAGAAAAATCATCAACAATAGTGAGAAAATAATGTGCACCACATGTAGATGGTGTAGAATAGCCACCCAAAATATCTCAATAAACACTATGAAATAGGAATCACTTTTACTCTCAACAATTTAAAAGGAAGGCGTGATAGCCCAAGGAAAACTAAACAAGAGAGGGGTGAATTGGTTTTTAAAACTTTTCGAAAAATTAATCTAAATTAAAACAAGTAAATACTAAATATATCAATTCAAATAATAAACGTAAATATGAAAGCGATAAGTAAAATGGAGAAATAATGCAAACGATGTAATTGTGGAGGTTCGATCCAAAATAATGATCTACGTTCTCTGTTACCAAACTCTCTGGCACGAGTAACGCCTTTTCACTATGTTGATTGACTTATAGTGCAATCCAACCCTTTACAATGCTTCCAGTGACTTACAAATAAGGAGTATCGATCCTTATACTATGTTGAACTTTATGTGACCTCAACACGATTCACTATTGAGCTTTAATTGGACCTCAATGTAACCCACACTATTGAGCTTTATGAGATCTCAATATGACCCATACGGTGACTTACAACAATGAGCACCGATCCTTATAAAATGTTGATCTTTACAGGGTTTCAACACGACCCACATTTTATCAAAGTGAATTTACAATGAAATTATTCTCTTGATAAATAATACAAATAAGTTAAGTACTAAGAGAGGCTAACACTTGAATGAATAACAATAAATGATAGATCAAGTGTTAGATGAAATTTTTTGATGTATATAATAATTAGAAATTTGATTCAATCAATTAAAGTTTTCAATATGAAGTAGTAGAAAAAATATATGCAATGTAAGTTGAAAAATCTTTCTCAAAATATGTCTCTCTGTTACGAATAATAAAAATAAGTTAAGTATAAAAATAGAGATGAAAGTCTTTGATAAAGATGATGATTAAAGAGTTTGAATCAATCAAAATTTTTGATATAAAGAAATAAATGTAAATGTAAGCTTTAAAAAATCTCTTAAAAGATATCTCATTTTGATACTCTTGAAGAATATCGTATTGAATGTAAAAAGTAGAGGTATTTATAAAGTTCAAAATGTCAAAAAAATATGGGAGTTCGAATGACTCGTCTGATCAATCACCTCTTGTCTGGATGACCAATATAGTCGTTTGTATAGAAAAAAGTCAGAGGTCAGCTTTTTTTTATGTTTTGACCCCGTTTGTTCCGATTCGAAGGTTTTGAAAGGTATGGACTTTTGGAGAATATTTTTAACTAACTTTTCAAGATAAAAAGTGTTTTTCAAGTCCAAGTATCATTTTTATATTTGATCAAATCATTGCATTAGAATGACTTTTAATGTACAAAATTGTTTTTAATGCGTAGAAAGATTTTGAGTTTAAGCATTCATTACCAAATATCAAAGTGTTAGTACCTTTACACTTTATCTAAGAAATCAAATCCTTGATCATGCTTCAAAGTTTGGCTCTTAAATTTTTGAATGTGTGACTTCGATCTTGACTTTATTCACGAGTCTGATTTATGATGATAGCTTTTGATCTTTCGACAACCATCGATCAATTTTTCATTGTATGCCTTGAAAAACTATAATCACTTAAATTCAACTTGTTAGTAAAAAAGATTAACTTATTTGTAATCAAAACTTTAAAGTTATAAACAATCATAGGTCAACAATTTTTCCCTTTTTGATTATGACAAACAAAATGATTTGCAAAGTAATATTGAAAAATTGATAAGGAATATAAATCTTAAATTTTGCACGTAATCCATGTATTCCTCATATCTTTCACAAATCGATCACCATCCATTTAAAACATATCAATTAATAGATGATTCAAAGTATATCATTTAATCATTCAAAGCATTTCATCTCACTCATTTATCCCATTTTTAATGTTTTTTCAAATCTATCTTACTCTATTTCTCCCTTTCAACATAAGCAAAAATATAGTACAAATGAGAACAAGAGTATGACACGTTAAATCAACCATATGAAATAATAATAATATTCCCTCTTAATTAAGCACAAGATGCCAAATATATGCACGTTTAAATAAGAGGATAATCATCAATTTATAGTAAAAATATTAATCAAAGCACGAGTGATGAAATGGCAAAAGAAAAATTATTTGGATAAAAAATAAATTTCAACCAATTATGCACATAGAATCAATCATATGAGAATATTTAATATGAATTTAATTTAGCCACATACTTCAAATTTATCAATAATTTCCAAACCTCTTTGAATATATAAAAATCTATCAAGTGTTAGAGATTTAGTGAGAATGTTGGCCATTTTCCATATTCACAAATTCTGATACAATATTCTCTTTTTGTGTGCCTTTAGAGTACCATAGACATAATGTCTTAGTGCTACTAAAATATCTAAAATTCATTTTATGGCACTAAAGTGTGATTCTTGAGTAGGGTTGAAATCTAGCATATAATCACACTCTAAACATATATCGAGTCTACTTGCAATTAAATAAAGAAGAGATCCGATCATACCTCGATATTTTGTTATTGCTATGGAAGTTCATTGATTATCTTTGTCCAATTTGATTGATAAGATCTTGGGGCGTTCATTGATTTCAACTATTTCATTTCAAACCTATTGAGCATGTTCATGATGTATTTTTTTTGACTTTATTACTTAGGTGGAGATTGATCACTTGAACTTTGGATGATTCTTCTTTATCTTATTGCACATTTACTTTTTCCTCATGTTGATCTTCAACATCTTTAGGATCTTCTTTGTTTTGAATTTAATTGTCAATTTGCTCAAAAAGAATCTCCAAACCTGTATCATTAACAATACATTTCTCTTGATCAAGATGATTAGTTTCGTCAAATGTCACATACATGGATTCTTCAACGATTAAATTTCTTTTGTTTTTTAAAAAAGAAAGATCTATAAGCTTTGCTTGTCAATGAATATTCAAGAAAGATTCAAATATCAAACTTTGGATCAAATTTTTCCAAATTTTCTTTAGTGTTCAAGATAAAACATTTACACCCGAACACTTTAAATTAACCAATATTGAGAACTCTATTTTTCAAAAGTTCATATGGAGTTTTTGTTTTCATTTCACTCACCAACAATTCTATTTAAAATATAGCAAATGGAGTTAATGGCCCTGGCTAAAAAATATTGTAGTAAACCATTTTCGGAGTTTGAGCTATTTTTTTACAATGTGCGATTTTTCCTTTCTACTATACCATTTTATTGAGATGTTCTAGAAGTCGAGAAATTATGTACATAGCCATAAACTTTTGCAAAAATCATTAAATGCTACTTTATTTGTTTATTTATTTTGTTAAAATTCTCCATCATAATCTCTTCTAATGATAGTAATAGTGAATCCCTTTTTATTTTGAACATTTTCACAAAAATATTCAAATGCATTCAAAACTTCATCTTTTTACGTTCAAAAATGGGATTCAAGTAAATCTAGAGAAGTCATCAATAATGGCGGAAGCATAATATTTAACATTTAAGCTTGTGATTTTAGATGGTCCAAAAATATTCATGTGAAGAAGTTAAAAAGATTTTGTAGTTGAAGAAGAACTCTTTACTTGTCTTCCATGCCTCACAAATTGTCTTTTTTCAAATTTGACAAACTTTTAACAAAACAATCCTTGAAAATTTTGAAAGTAGATCCACGCTAACATAGGACAATCTTCTATGCCATAATCGAGTATCATATTTTAAAGTTGATAAACATTTTTCTCCGTATTCAAACTTAGTGTTTATGATATAAACATACTTACTTCGATTTCCTATAAACATCACATCTTTTGATTTAGTATCCTCAACAAGGCACTTGGAAAAATAAATTTTGATATGATAACATTTATCACACAATTGACTAATATTAAGTAGCTTACGTTTAATGTTATCTTTTAAGAGAACATTTTCAATAAAGGGAGATGAATGATTACCAATAATTTTAATGTCAATGATTTTTCCTTTGACATTATCTCCAAAAGTATCATGACCACCATCCTTTATTTTGAGACTTGATATTAAAGCTTGATTTTCTGTTATGTACTTTGAGTACCCACTATCCAAGGTCCATTTGCCCTTTATTTTCTTTGGTACCTGACTCTTTGAAAGTCTGCAAGTGCACGTGATCATGATTAAATAATATAATGGTGAATTAAGTGTCGAACCCACAAGGACTACGTGTTTTATCGAGTTAAAGTTACTAATACCCTCAATCGAATAGGAATAATGACTTGTAATAAATTTATATCTAATTTATCACGTACTAGAAATCAAAGTAAAACTTTATCAAATTTTTCAGATGCATTGTTAAGATGTAGAATTCCCCTTGTTATTCTATTTTTAGTACAACAATTAAAATGACACATTGATATTAAGCGAGTTGGTCGAAGTTTCAAATTTGTTTAAAAGCTTCTCTTGATAGCAATTAAATCTAATTCTATATGCGACATTTCTATATCTCTATAAAAGATATCAATATTTAAGAAAGTATTAAACGAGTTAGAACATCTAAAAAATATGTGAAGTACAGAGGTATATCTCTATTCTCTATCAAACCTCACAATGCTTATTACTACGTACTAATGATCCTATTATCTCTCTCGATGATAATAAAATCTACAAACAATTCAACTAGTGGTCAATTAATTGAAAAGCAAGCTAAACCATAATAAATATCTAAACATTCGAACAAATTAACGTCAAACTAATTATTTAAACAAAAAATTTCAAAATAAGGGTTCATCTATATCTTAGTAATGTAAAAATATAGCTTAGCATAATATCGAAATTAAATACGCAAAAGTGGAAAACATCACCAAAATTGATGAAACGTGATTATTTTCCCAAATTGAAGTTGCCAAAAGCTTGATTTTTCTTCTTGCCGTATGCCTGTATGTGCATGCCAAAAACTTCAACAGCCACCCACCCCCTTTTTTTGCCTTTTGTTTCAGCAACCACTTGTATTATTATAAAAAAACAATTTCCAGGCTTGTTTTTCTCCGTATGTGTATATATTCTCCTCTTTTTTTTTTCCCTTCTGTTTCATTTTCCGTGTGTATCTATATATCCATGTCAAACGCTCTTTTTTTCTCAGCCTCTGTATTTTTTTTCTCCTCCTATTCGTGTGTATATATATGTGTGTGTGTGTGTGTGTGTGTGTGTGTATATGTAATCTAAAATTTTAATCCAACCAAAAGTCCAAGTGGAGACCACTTGTACTATTATGAAAAAACAATTTTCAGCCTCTGTTTTTCTCCGTATTTGTATATATTCTCATCTTTCTCTTTTTTTTTTCCCTCCTGTTTCATTTTTCATTTGTATCTATATACCCCTGGAAACCGTCCTTTTTTTCTCAACCTCTGTATTTTTTTTTCTCCTCCTATTCGTGTGTATATATGTGTGTGTGTGTGTATATATATAATCTAAACTTTTAATACAACCAAAAGTCCAAGTGGAGACCACTTGTACTATTATAAAAAAACAATTTCCAGCCTCTATTTTTCTCCGTATGTGTATATATTCTCCTCTCTCTTTCTCTTTTTTTTTCTTCTGTTTCATTTTTCGTGTGTTTCTATATACCCCTAACAATCGCCCTTTTTCTCAGCCTCTTTATTTTTTTTCTCCTCCTATTCATGTGTATATATGTGTATATTTATATATAATCTAAACTTTTAATCCATCCAAAAGTCCAAGTGGAGACTCAATTAATTCCAATACCCAATTAAATGCTTGCTTCCAAGTCCTCAATTCTTCAAACACCTATTCAAGCAAACCGATCTCCAACTTAAGGTCCTGTTCTCTTTGTTGTTTTCCAACCATTTTTTGTTTTCAATTTCTCAAAACAGCGAAAATGCGTTCTCTATCTTATTTTCGAAAACGTGTTTTGAAAAATGAAAAAAAAAACATAACTGAAAATGGAAAACAAGGAAAAGGTCGTTTTGTAAAATTTCTTCCCAAATCCAATGTAATTACAATACACGCGAAACACTCCCTCTCACTCAACTCTCTCACTTTCCCTATCACCGTCGCTCTCCCTCCCTCTCAACTCTCTCCCTCTCCCTCTCACCGTCACTCTCCCTCTCTCTGCAAATCAGGATCGCGTTGGCCGAGGACGAACGATTGGGAAACGGGATCTTTGAATTTTAGGGCTGCTTGTTCCAGTTGGGAAACGGGATCTTCGAATCGAAGCCTGAGGAAGATGGGCAGTTTGAATCAATCCTCAAATCAAGGTTTTCATTCTTTGGTTGTGCTAATTTAGTTATTTGCTTGCTATTACATTTGTGAGTTGTTGGGGGTCCAATTTGCCCTCTGTTTTTTTATGTGCTGTGTGCGGAAATGGAGGTGGTGCTGGAGGTGGAGGTGGTTCTGGTACTGGAGGTGGAGTTGGGCGTGGAGGTCGAATTTTTGAATAGTTGCTGAAATTGTGATGCTCTCGGTTTCTTGTGGTTTCTTGCTGGAATTCGTTGAACGGTGTCTGACGGTGTATGTAGAGACTAAACCAAGTGAACTGATGCACCCCTATAGATTAGTTAGATACTCCAGGATATAGAATAACGAGGTAGAAATACTCCAGGATTAGTTAGATGCAGTCGTCCCAGTGGTCGTGTTGGAAAACCTGTTGTGAAGTGGACTGAGGTTTTGTCTTCTGCTTTCGATTAACTAATTAACATTCTTATCTAAAATGAGTTTTTAAAAAAAACTATTGGTATTTTAGTTTGCCTTTGATATGGTGGTAAACTGAACATAGTAGAAAAACGGTGGTATATATTTGGAAGTGATTAGGAAATTGGATGTAGACTCTAAATGCCATTTGTAGGAATATGTAAGGGCTAAAACTGTTAAGTCATCAAGTATTGGTCTTCCCCTCTATATATTAACTAGATTGATTGAATATTTAGATTATGGCAGTTCGAATGCTTTTGAAACTTGGTCATCGAGTTTTACAATATGTTCTTCACGGGATTTGTTGAATATGGGGATTGTAACAATTATACTGCATCTCATCACTCATTATTTCCTTGGTAACAAAATTTTAGACCATATATATTGTGCAGCAAGGTTGGCAAACAAGATTACTTAAATCAAGAAAACACGATTTTGATTGAACTTGTAAATTGTGACTTGGTCAAGCCCTATCTTGGAGGATTGTAGCTTAATTATATAGGCTTTTAAAGAATTATGGCTTTGCAAATTAGGATAGGGTACAATATTTGGAGATTGGCAGAACAAAGTTGATATTTAACGCTGAAAATATGGGATCACTCTGCAGTAGAGAGCGACGTAACCATCAATCTGATGTTGAAGAGAAGTCACGGGTATATCTTTCTTGATACATTCATAATTTCTTTTCACCTAATGATTTTATAATATCACACAAGTTTCCCCTTTTCTATGAATCATATCATTATGGCAATTAGTTTTTGACATGAATGTCAGACTGCAAAAATAGAAAGGCGAATTGAGCAAGAAACAAAGGCAGAGAAGCATATTCAGAAACTTGTACTGCTTGGTATATTGATTTCCAACTTTGTTTTTGGTTCTGCTAAGGGTTCAATTTAGTCAATTTCGATTTGATGATCAAATATAATTCACAAGCTCCATTGTACAAAGGAAGAAATGATTTTTCCTCTTTTTGTTATAATTTCCGGTAGATTTAGTAATGAACTGCATAAATTGGCGAAAAATGATGAGATAATTTTTCATATTTGTGCTAAATTCTAGTAAAATCATTCAAAGAAATGGATCATTTTCTCTACCTTTAGCAAGGAGCCTTTGTTAGTTGCTGTAACATGCCAATCCCCAATTCAGTTGGGTAATTCATCTCATATTGGTTTATAGATTGACGTTCATCATTTTTATAATCATTTGCTTCATGTTTGATGCAAGTTGGTTGATTTGGTAAATAGTTTATTGTAGATTTATACATCAAAAGGCCCGATTTTAGTTTTGCTCATTTTAGTTTAATCCTACTCTCTAACTAGGGACTTGTATTTGTGCAGGAACCAAATCACGAGGACCATCTCAATGGCTGGTGGCTATGTGGGACAGAGTTTCTTCAATCGCTGCATATAGCGTTTGAAGGCAACGTCAATCAGTTTCTCAAATCAATCAACATTGTAGATGATTTAAATTGAGAGATTCATAAATTTGGATCTACATCTATCGTTGTATTCTAGTGTAACTATGCTTTATTTTTTGTTAATTTTACTTTGTGAGAGATTGAAACTTGAACTCTGGTTTGAAAAGATATGTTGCAATAGGCCGATGTTGATGCATCATTGCATTTTCTAAAGCCTGTGTGCTTATGTTGCATTTTTACTTGTAAGTGGTTTATCTAAAATCAAGGAGTAATGTTATCTATTATCAATGATGATAATCATCGTGTTTAAATGATCAAAATTGTATTTGACAATAATTGTGAGAACTAAAATGAACTCGATAAGATTGATTTCAAAATATTTATTATCATGTCAACATGAGATCAGTGCTCCCATTTTTTTGCAACTTGATTAGGTTTGGTTGTGACTTGATGCTAATTAATTTTGTCACAAATTATGTACAAAGACAAAAATAAGGACTTGTCAAATTTAATTTAGGTTGCCTTTTTTTATATTTGGAAAAAAATATTTCAAAATTCACCAATTTCAAAATTTACATGTTATTTAATATTATATTAACATTAAACAATAAAAATTTATTAAATAATCTGTTTTTTGAATAAAATATTCTTTAAAAAAATTCTCAAAATTATAAAGTAAACGAGTTTTCCATTTTTATGTTTTCGGAAACAGTTTTTCAGAATGGCAAAGAGAACGCATTTTTAGAAATTTCAAAACAAACATTCAAAACACAAAACACAAAACGAATTCAAAACTCAAAACACAAAACTGAAACACAAAGAGAACGGCCTCTAAGATTTTCGTCCAATTTTATCCCGTTAATCTAAGACAATCTACACAAAAAATTTCACACATGAAATCCTTGTCCACATCCGCATCCTCCTACAATAGCAAAATTATCCCCGAACTGTGATTTGGTTTTAAGGATAAGTAATTTAGTATGGTTTGGGAAAGCATATATGTCCAACTATATCAACCTATCAATTATATGAATCAACTCATAGCATCACACTGTCCAACTTAATTCTAGTGCACATATAATATCAAATTCAGCAAGGTTAAGTCTCAATTAGCCTAGCATGCATCCTATCCACAGTTAATAAATCAATACAAAATCTCAAATTTAATCATCATTGTTGGCTAGACTATCTAACTTACACAAGCATACGGCCTAAAATAAGAAAATATATATTTTTTATTTTTTTATATATACTAAAGCAAAGAAAAAAAAAACACAAACACAAACACAAACACTAAAAAACATATGAAAAGTAAAAACTCAAAGTATTTTTTTTCCACCCCTAAACTAAAATCGACATTTTCCTTAATATCGTAAAGCATAAGTAAGAATATAAGGGGACGAGGAATAAAAAGAAGAAGCTACTCCCCGAATTTTTCTGTTAAATGTGTGAGGCACTATGTGTGACAGCTAGACAATCTTCTTTATCACGCTTTCCCCTTGGTCTATGTTGGTTTGGGTATTCCGCAATGTCATGTTTTTGCACATAGTGATCGATTCAAATACTAAAGATCAAATAACCTAGAAAATACGTTACTTAGCCCAAACAATCGAAATTATCAACAATACATTCAATGGCCTAAAAGGGAAATAAAATAGGATGGTGATACCCTATAAATTGAAACATGCCTAAATCTACTGCAAACTGATAATCAAAATAAATATATATGCAATGAGATACATAAAACATAATAAATAAAAGGATTTGGAAATTAGGCTGCCTCCCAATAAGCGCTGAATTTATAATCTTTAGTTAGACTTGGTAGCTTGATCATTTTGGTTTGTGAAGTTGGGTGAATGACTTCTCTTTATCAAAATCACCACCCAATATGCTTTCAAACACCAGCCATATACCTTGCCTTTTATCTCATGAGTCACCTCAACTGCTCCATGTGGAAAGTCTTGAACAACAGTGAATGGTCCAAACCATCTGGAGCGCAGTTTTTCAGGAAAAAGTTTCAATCTAGAACTGAACAATAGTACTTTTTGACCTAGAGTGAACTCATGCCTCTAGATGTATTTATCATGTAGTCTCTTTGTCCTTTCCTTATAAAGCTTTGTATTCTCAAATGCATCCAACCAGAATTCATCTAATTCATTCAGCTGTAGCATCCTCTTTTCTCTAGCTGTTATCATGTCCATGTTCAGTTGCTTTACTACCCAATACGTATGATGCTTCAACTCCACTGAAAGGTGACAAACTTTCCCAAACACAAGGTGATATAGTGACATGCAGATTGGTGTTTTGTAAGCAGTTTAGTATGCCCACACTACATCTTCAAGCTTCTTTGACCAATCAGTTCCCGAGCTATTCACGGCCATCTCCAGTATTATATTCAACTCTCTATTTGACACTTCCACTTGGCCACTTGTTTGGGGATGATAAGGTATAGCAACCTGATGTTTTACCCCATATTTTTTCAATACTGATTCCAGAAGCCTGTTGTAGAAGTGTTTACCCCCATCACTAATAATGGTTCTATAGGTACCAAAGCGCGACAATATTTATTTCTTCAAAAAAATAATAACCAATCGGGCATCATTAGTTGGTGCTACTACTACTTCTACACATTTCAATACATAGTTAACTGTCATCAAAACGTATTGATTGTTGTAAGAGGATGAGAATTGTCCCATAAAATCTATCCCCCAAACATCGAAGAGTTCCATTTCGAGAAATGAATTCAAAGGCATCTAATGCCTTTGGAAATAGTCCTTGTACGTTGACATTGATCATAGTGTTTTACATATTCGTGAACATCCTTAAACAGTGAGGCCAATAGAATCCTGATTATAGAACTTTCGCTGTTTTCCTCGAAGATCGAAAATGCCTCGCATAAGCTGAAGAGTGATAAGGTCCCAGAATCTGAGGCATCTCTCCATTTGGCACACATGTTCTAATTATGGGGTCCTCCCAATAATAGGATTTTAATTTCAAAAAGAACTTCTTCCTTTGGTGATGTGTCAACTTAGGTGAAAGCACATTACATGCCAAGTAATTCACTATGTCTGCATACCATGGCCCACAGTCAACTACAAAGATATGCTCATCTGGAAAAGAATCCTTTATACCATCCTCATTCTTGTGTTCTGCTTGCTCAAGCCTCGAAAGGTGGTCTATTACCACATTTTTACTGCATTTCTTGTTTCGAATCTCCAAGTTAAACTCTTGAAAGAGAAGTATCTACTGAATTAGCCTAGGTTTCTCATCATTCTTAGACACTATATATTTCAAAGTTGCATGATATGTGTAGACAATTACCTTATGTCCCATGAGACCTGATTTGAATTTTTTGAACGCAAGCACAATGGCTAAAAGCTTCTTTTCCGTAGTTGCATAATTCAGCTGTTCCTCTGTCAAAGTTTTGCTCGCGTAGTAGATGACATGGAGAATTTTATCCTTTCTTTGACCAAGTACGGTCCCTACTGCATAATCGTTGTCATCGTACATCTACTCAAATGGTAGTTCCCAGTCTGGTGCAGTATAATCGATGCTGAAATTAACTTTTTCTTTAAGAGTGTTAAAGAATGTCAAACACTCATCGAAAAATTAAATGGTGTATCATTTTCAAGTAAGCTACATAGTGGTTCGGTGATTTTGGAAAAATCCTTAATAAACCCCATGTAGAACCCTGCATGGCTAAGGAAACTGCGTAATTTCTTAACTGAAGTTGGTGGAGGTAGTTTTTCTATCACCCTGTAATACCCCAGACCAAGAAAGTTTAAGAGATTGGATAGGTACTACTCATACCAACAAGGTGCACGTTCTTTTCCGAAAGTCCATCATTAGAAACTCCACAGTTAAGCGTGCTGGCTTGGAGCAATTCTATGATGGGTGACCCCCTGGGAAGTTTTCTCGGGGAGCGTGCGAGTGAGGACAAAGCATGCTGAAAAGACCCATGTTGGTACAGTGGGGACAGTACGTCGTCGATCTAAAGGTCAGAACAGCCCATTAAGTGGGACCCGGGTCGTTACATATGGTATCAGAGCCGTTTGCCATTCGGAAATCGGGAACTAAGTGCTATGCGGGACAAAGTGCTACGCCATAGGACAGGAGCCACCTCTTGAACTCGTAGGATCCACCTCTAGAATCCCAACGTCTGGCAACAGACCCTCAGATGGATCAAGCGCGACGAGGACGTCGCGAGTCTAACGGGGGGTGATTGTAATACCCCAGACCAAGAAAGTTTAAGAGATTGGATAGGTACTACTCATACCAACAAGGTGCACCTTCTTTTCCGGAAGTCCATCGTTAGAAACTCCACAGTTAAGCGTGCTTGGCTTGGAGCAATTCTATGATGGGTGACCCTCTGGGAAGTTTTCTCGGGGAGCGTGCGAGTGAGGACAAAGCATGCTGAAAAGATCCATGTTGGTACAGTGGGGACAGTACGTTGTCGATCTAACGGTCGGAACAGCCCATTAAGTGGGACCCGGGTCGTTACACACCCGAATCTTTACTTTATCCACCTCGATACCATTCAGTGAAATCCTGTGGCCTAGTACTATTCCTCCTTGCACCATGAAGTGACACTTCTCCCAGTTTAACACCAGATTTGTTTCTTTACATCGGCACAAGACCATTCCCAAATTTAAGAGACAATTCTAAAATGATGAACCAAACACCAAAAAGTCATCCATGAAGACTTCAATGATTTTCTCCATCATATCTGAAAAGATTACCATCATGCTTTGCTGAAATGTGGCAGGAGCATTACATAACCCAAATGACATTCTTCTATATGCAAATGTATCATAGGGACATGTAAATGTAGTCTTCTCATGATCCTTTAGAGCCATTGCAATCTGATTATATCTGATTCATGTTGTGCCAAAGAAAGGAGGGATTATAGTGGTAAAGAATGAGGATAATGAGATGACACCAACAAGGTTAGTCATGGGATGGAGAATGTGCATAGACTACAAGAAGTTGAATAATACAACTTGAACAAATCTCAGAGATTAGATATATGATACTAGTATCAAGGAACTTTAATACCTCTATCCATGCGGCATCCTTCATTGTGGGATTCAATTTGTGTTGATTTTCCACTGTTGGCTTATACTCTTCTTCCATCAAGATTGTGTTTTCTATAGACCACCCAATAGCTATTTTATGTTCCCGCAAAACTCTCAGTAGTCTCTGCTCTTCCAACTTGGTCATCTCATTTGCAATAATCACAAAGAGTGTAGATGACTCTCCTAAGTAAGCATACCTCAGATGTGATGGTAGTTCTTGAGCTCAAGATTTAGTGCTTTCTGAATAGAAGGTAGTGGTTTACTAGGTCCTTCACAAAGTTCCTTAAACTATCTTCTTCTGATAGGCGGCGTAGACTCTACAACATAGGTGATCTGGCTTATCTCTTCAACTATTTATTTTATCTCTTGTGAGTGTACAAGAAGATTCTTCAAGTGGACTTGAAGGTGCTGAAGAATGAAAGTATCCTCTACAGCCAAATCTATCATATCAATGCGCATACAACTATTTGATTCAGTAGGATACTTGATTGCACTGAAGACATTGAATATCACATGCTCATCATTCAAAGGCAGCATCAATTGTCCCTTTTGAACATCTATTAAGGTCCGATATGTTGCAAGGAATGGTCTTCCCAATGTCAATAGCACGTCCTTGTCCTCCTCAACCACGTCCAAAATGACAAAATCTGACGGGTAGATAAATTTATCTACCTTTACCAGTACATCTTCAATAATTTATTTGGAAAATTTTACGAACATATCTATCAGCTGCAAAGAGATCGATGTTGCCTTTGCCTCTCCTAAGTTTAGTTTCCTAGAAATAAAGTAAGGTATAAGGTTAATGTTAGCACCTAAATCACAAAGAACTTTATCAAATGTCATGTTACCAATGGTACAAGGGATAGTAAAATAAAACTCCCTAGGTCCTTTAGTTTGGGTAACAGCTTATTTTGAAGGATGTCACTGCATTCTTCGTTCAACACAACCGCTCCTAACTCCTCCAGCTTCTTCTTGTTTGTAAGTATCTCCTTCTTGAATTTTGTGCGAATTGGCATTTGTGCAGTGCATCCACAAATGGTATATTGATATGCAGCTTTTTGAATACCTCAAGGAATTTCGAAACTGTCTGTCTAGCTTATGCTTCTGTAGCCTATGTGGAAATGGGAGTGGTTGAACGATTTCTTTGGTGGGAGTGGTTACCTTAACCTTAGGGGTGGCAATTGAGCCGAGCGGCTGGCTCATTGGCTTGTAAAAAATAGTCATGAGAAGCTCGGGCTCGTAAAAAAGATGAGCCCGAGACGAGCTAAGCCTGTTTGGCTCGTTATGGAGACGAGCAGCTCAACGACCAGGCTCGTAGCTCGCAAAAAAAATAAAAATAAAAAAATGAAAAGAGGACCTGAACGGTCACTGGATTTTTTCAGTGAACGTCTCGGTCTTAAATTTTTTTATTTCAATTTCATTTTTCCCTTATAAATATTCCTCCGTTCATCCATTTTTTTTTACCAAACTTACTATCAATCTTTCATTCTCTACTCTACTCTCTACGTTTTAATATTATTCTATACTCTTCTACATTTTATTTTTAATCGATTTTCTATACTACTACATAATCTACAATCACTTCTCAATTCTACTTCAACATTCAATTTCAATTATTCAATGTCAATTATCCCATTACAAATTTCCAATCACAAATGGATCCACGCTCATTTGTTGAAAACTTGTTCGGTGTCGGAGGCGAATCACCTATCACGCCCCACAGTCAATTTGGAAATTAATATGCCGGTCTAAATGAATTACCCATTCCAGAAAATATTCAGGATTTTGATGCTCATAAAGTACTCATCCAATTGATTTGGATGACGTTGATGTTGATGCTAGTCAACCAATTGATTTGAAATAGGATGATGAACCTGTATTAGATATTCCCGACGCAAGAGGGAAGATAAAGGGGAAAAGATAGGCAAAATGTTGGGATGGGACCATTTTAAATTGGTTCAAACTGGTCGTGTGATCGATGGAGTTCTAAAAACCAAAACAGTATGTAAATACTGTCAACTACGATTGGTATAGCAAAAAGGCATTGGAACCACTCACCCCAACCGTCACTACAAAACATGTATTGCCAAACATGAGATTCTTCCTGCTGGTCAAACGCAACTACAATTTGGTAGTCCAGGCTCCGGTGCTACTACTATGCCACTTTCTACGTGGATGTATTCGGATGAGAGAGCTCGAACGGGAATGGTGAAGTTCGTTGTCACAACTGAGTTGCCACTAGCAATAACGGACAACCAACATTTCGTTTCCTACATGAAAAAAATATCTTCAACCGAGGTACGTTGGGGTAAGTCGAAATACTCTTCGTTCTGATACAATAGAATACTTCGTTAATTCAAAGAAACAATTTATTGTTGATTTAGAAAAATATGGGGGTGTGATATCTTTTACTTCGGATATGTGGAAATAGATTAATAAAAGAGGTTATATAGCTACAACTACACACTATATAGACACACTTTAAGTCATGTATAAAAAAATTATTGCTTTTAAAATTATTGAGTTCACGCACAATGCTAACAATATATTTCATGCTATTATGAACATTATTAAAGAATATCGTTGTGAGAGTAAAATTCGTTCTTTTACGTTCGGCAATGATAGTGTAAATATGGTTGTCAACAATAAATTGCATGGAGTACTTCAACCCGATTTCGGTGGTTATTTGTTTCATATTCGATGTGTATGCCATATTTTTAATGTAATAGTACAAGACGGTTTAAAACATGTTGATAATGAAATTTAACGAATTAGAAATGCACTAGTATATATCATGATTGGAACTAGTAGAAAACAAGCATTTGGAGAATTTTCTGCCCAAGCTGGGGTGATGCATACAAAAAACATTTATTAGTGACGTAGGATATAGATGGAACTCCACTTACTTATTATTAAGATCATGTGAAAGTTTTGAACATTTAATAATTGAATGTTCTAACAATAGGCAAATTAGAAACGAAGACGATACCATTTTGACTGAGTCCGATTGGAGTTTAGTTTTTAAAATTTAAAAAAATTTGATAAGTTTTTATGATTCTACTAATATTTTGTCTAGTGTTTATTATCACACTAGTTGTATGGTCTTCGAACGTCTTTATATAATTGTTAGGACTTTTCATAGATTTTAAGATGGCCTCGATTTTAGGTTAATTATATATTCCATGAAATTAAAGTTTATAAAAATATTGGGAAGACTTGCCTATGTTATTTTCGTTAGCACGCATCATGGACCTCCCGACATAATTTATCGGGTACTAAATTTGTAATTGATCAAATTTCACAAGCTTTAACTTTTAATGTACCTATCACTTATAGAAATTTGGAACAAATTTTATGTGAAATGTATGACTTATATGCTCAACGAATGGGTACTCATATATATTGGGTACCTTCCGTCTCTACAACTACTCATCCAACTGATATAGCAGACGACGAAGCCAAAGTTTTAAATTTATTCGAAGGCATGAACTCATATAGATATGATTCAATTGCATTTGCATGTGGTTCCTCTAGTACTAGTAGTAGTTTGTCTTCCACTGCATGTACTCAAACATCTAGTAGTAGTCCAAATGTGTTGCCTGCTGAATTATTTGATTACTTTAATCATACTAGGCCTAGTAACAAAACAATTAGGAATCATTCAGAAGAAGTAATTGAATTTTGGCAAAGCAATGAATGCTGATAGCCAGTAGTTTCTGCAATGGCAAAAGATCTATTAAAACCTCCGATTAGCACTGTAGTTTCGGAGTCTACTTTTAGTGCAGGTAAGAGGGTTCTCTCCGAGGTCAGGAGCCGACTGAAAGATGATATTTTGGAAGCAATAATGTGCGTGAATGACTGGAAAGACGCTTCTTTTCGACTGCAAGATAAATATGCCGAAATTGCATGTAGTCAAGTAAGTGATATTTAATTTAACCATATTCATCACAAAATTTTATTTTAATACATTTATAATTTTTTTTAAAAAATTGTACACGTAACAAATTGTTCGTGTACAATTTTTAGCTCCGCCTACTCGAAATTAAAGTACCTGGCCCCAAGCCCGGATAAAGGAGGAGTGTTTATCTTTTTTTTTTAATTATTATTTTAAAAAAGAAAAATGTTTTAGAAAATGTATATTTAAAAAAAAAATTAGAAAATGACCAAATGTGTATATATATATATATATTTTTTATTTATTTATTTATTTTTAGGTTTAGAAAAGGTATAGTAAAAGGTAAAAAAAAAAAAAAAAATGAGCCAACGAGCTAAAGCTCAGCTCGGCCCATGAGCTCGCCATCAACGAGCCACGAGTGAGCTCGTACGAGTAAGGGCCAAGCCGACTTGGCTCGGCTCGGTCCTTTGCCACCCCTACTTAACCTTTAGATCCTCTAATGCTTTTTCTTGTTCTTTGTACAGCTAAGATTCCTTCAGTTGCTCATCAACCATGGTAGATACGTTCTTTTCTATAACAATTGGTCTCTTCACATTTATCTCAGGTATGTATGCACTACTCAGGATTTGTTTCAGCGTTACTAGGTAATGCTTCTGATAGTCTATCTTAAAGTGCCTATGCTATCTGCCCCATCTGATTTTCCAATTGTTTTTTGGTAGCTCTTGGAGCTTGCAAGCTCTTATATGTTCTTTGCATGTATTGAGTAGATATTTCTGCTTAGTCACAAGATCTTCTGATGAAGACTTCTTCTCATTCTACTAAAAACCTAGTGGTTCAGTCTAAGCACCCTAGTTATTACTCCACTAAAAACCTGGATGATTTCTCCATACAGTGTAATAGGTGTTAAGATTGGAATTGTGTTGTTGCCTTTGAAAATTCTGAGTGTAGTTCACATTCTCCATTGTCTGAACAAAATGAGAGCCTACATTACAATCAACACTCTTGTGGTTCTCTCCACAATGTTTACATTTAATTCCTATTGTCTAGGCTATGTTTATCTAATTCACCTTATGTGCCAATGATGCCAGCTCTGCTGAAATTGTTGTCAAAGAATCAACTTCGAATACCCCCAGCAACTCTCTTTCCACTCGTCATTTCAGTAGGCCAAAGTGCACTGGTGAATGCCAGATCCTCCATAATTTGGTAGACTTGATCTGCAATTTTTTTATGATAGAACCATGGCATACGAAGTCTATGTTAGCCCTACTTATCAGATTCAGACCAATGTAGAAGTATTGCAACTGAAACCATTTCTGTAATCCGTGTTATGACATTGGCGGAGTAAATCCTTGTATCATTCCTAAGCCTCTGAATAGCATTTCGAATCCAGTTGTTAGAATGTGATAATCTCGTCCCTTAACTTTGCAATCCTTTTCGGTGGAAAATATTTGTTAAAAAATTTCTGACTCAATTTGTTCCATATAGTGATGTTCTGAGGTAGACAAGTGTCTAACCACTATCTGGCTGAGTTTCTCAATGTGTGATTGCTTCACTGGACAACCCGGATACTCGATAGTTGCACACATGTCCAAAAATCTTGATATATGAGCATTGGGATTCTTAGAAGTTCTCTTAAAGAATTATAGCGCGTTTTGAAACATGTTGATCACATCAGTCCTTAGGTGGAATTTTGTCAGACCAAACGCCGAATATAATATTCTAGATTGGCTTTCCACAACCGGCGAAGCCATATACTCCTCAATTAGCCTTGTATTTTCATTAGTTGTAGCCATATTTGATTGTGACGGTTGAATGTTCGTTCGATCTCCGGGTCAAATTGAGCAAGATTACCGGTTCTCAAATTTCGCGTACAAGGTCTTGAATAAGAAAACATGAAACACTGTAATGTTTTTCTAATAAACTAAACTAAAAAAATAGTAAAGTTCAGATTAAAGTTAAATTAACTAAACTTATCAAAAATAATAGTCCACGGTAACGGGGCCAAAAATTTGACCATTTAAAAATCCGCAAGTGCACGAGATCGTGATCAAATAATATAATGCTAAATTAAGTGTCGAACCCATGAGAACTACATGTTTTATCGAGTTAAAGTTAATAATACCCATAATCGAATAGCAATAATGACTTGTAATAAATCTATATCTAATTTATTACGTATTAGAAATTAAGGTAAAAGTTTATCAAATTTTTGAGATGCATTGCTAAGATGTAGAATCCCCCTTACTATTCCATTTTTAGTACAACAATTAAAATATTCATTGTTATCATGCGGTTGGTCCAAGTTCCAATTTTTTTAAAAAGATTCTCTCGATAGCAATTAAATCTAACCCTATATGTGACCTTTCTATATCTCTATAAAAGATATCAACACATAAGAAAGTATTAAACGAGCTAAACCATAATAAATATCTAAACATTCAAACAAATTAACGTCAAACTAATTATTTAAACCAAAAATTTCAAAAAAAGGGTTCATTTATATCTTAGCAATGTAAAAATCTAGCCTAACATAATATCGAAATTAAACACACAAAAGTGGAACGACATTACCAAAAATTGACGGAATGTGGTTAATTCTCCAAATTGAAGTTGCCAAAAGCTTGATTTTTTTTCCTGCCGTCTGCTTGTATGTGCGTGCCAAAAACTTCAACAACCGCCCCTTTTTTGCCTTTTGTTTCAGCCACCACTTGTATTATTATAAAAAGGAACAATTTCCAACCTCTATTTCTCTCTGTATGTGTATATATTCTCCTTTTTTTTCCTTTCTATTTTTTTTTCAGTGTGCATTTATATACCCCTGGAAGCCGCCCTATTTTTTTTTTCTCAGCCTCTGTTTTTTTTCTCCTTGTACTCGTGTGTATATATGTGTATATATATAACCTAAACTTTTAGTCCAACCAAAAGTCCAAGTGGAGGCTTCCAATGTCCAATTAAATTAATGCTTACTTCCAAATCCTCAATTCTTTCATGTAATGCAAGGTAGTACTCGAGTCCACTTAATTGTGCAACCACTGCCAAATTAGTACATGTTCTTTGCATTTTTCCATTTTTCTTCATCTCTTGACTCTTTTCTTCAATTCCTTTTTAATTCATAGAGTTTCATCTGTTAAACATAAAATAATTTAGAATATATTTTGTCAGAAAAACTATCAAATATCACTATTCTAGGCCCTGAATAAGTTCATAAAATATACTTATCAAATATCCCAAAATTTAGACATTTGTTTGTTCTCAAACAAAATTATAACCTAAATAACAATAAACACACAAATATGCAAAATTATTTGGTTAGACAATCTAGCTTTTTATGTAAGTATTTGAAATTATAGTACTAAATCTACAAATCGCTTCAAAATCACAATACCAAACCAAGCATAATGAATTTTGATTCTTTGTTGCTCAGAAGTGGTCACTCCCTACTCATCTTACAGGGATGGCTGCTCTTTGGGAGAAGTTATTTAGGCTAAAATAGGGACGACATTGGTGGAATCGACATGTGTTTGGAGATATATTCCAATAGGCGCGTGATGTTGGGGATATGGCGAATGTGGCTGAGACAGTATATGATAGAGACCCTATACCGGAGCATAGTGACCTATTACATCATGCACAGGCAGTTTTGAATCGGACCTTATCTATTGAGGAGGGTTTTTGGAAGCAAAATGCCGGTTCACGTTGGGTATGTGAAGGAGATCACAATACTCATTATTTCCATGCGATGGATCAAATCGTGTATTAGGTCAATCGGGACGCAGGCAGGGGTAGTCTTAACAACTCTTACTGGCATTCAAACTTCAGCTATTACATTTTATCGGATATTCTATCTGCTCCTACAAAGTCGTTGGACTCCATTTGCACTGATTTCATCCCTAGGCTTTTGACGGAGGATGACAATTTGGCACTAAACTGCATCCCTTTGATTCATGAGGTTCGGGAAGCGGTGTTTAGTATAGATGCTGACAGTGCTGCCTAACCGGATGGATTTTCATCCCTATTCTTCCAACATTGTTGGGACATTATTCAGGACGATGTATACAAGGCAGTCTTGGACTTCTTTGACGGCGGCCATCTTCCACAGGGTTTTGCTACTACTACTACTATAGTTTTGCTCCCTAAGAGGGATGGTGCTTGTAGATGGACTAACTTCAAACCTATCAGTCTTTGTACTGTGTTCAATAAAGTTATTACTAAACTTTTGAACACTAGATTGAGTACATTGTTACCGTGCATTATCTCTCCACAACAGAGTGGGTTCATTCATGGTCACCTAACTGGGGACAATATTCTATTGGTTCAGGAGCATCTCCATACATTGGATAATAGAATGCGATGGGGTAACGCGATGCTGAAGCTAGATATGACTAAAGCATATGATCGCATGGATTTGAGCTTCATTTATTCGGTATTAGAGGCATTTGGATTTGATCAGATCTGGATCGATAAGATTAGGCGGTGCATCTTGGAGTGTCATTTTTCTGTACTCCTAAATGGTTGCCCATGTGGTTTTTTCCATCTTCACGAGGGCTCAGACAGGGAGATCCTATCTCACCATCCTTGTTCATCATAGCTGCAGATTGCTTCTAATGCCTGCTCACTCAGAGGTTTCAAAATTATCCCAGTATGTGTTATCGACATGAAGGTAGTACTCTTGTCTCACAGCTTTCATTTGTTGATGATATGATTATATTTTCCAATGGTCAGAAACAGTCTATCCAGAGGATTCTTGGTTGTCTGAAGCATTATGAGGGGGTCTCTGGTCAGTTGGTGAACAGGGACACGAGCGGACTCATACTACCCAAACCGGTATATATTAGTCAAATCAGACGATTGAAGATTTTGATTGGTTTTCGACACCAGCAGCAGCCGTTCACTTATCTGGGAGTCCCCATATTCAATGGGGCTAAGAGGAGCTTCATTTATAATGACCTTATCCAGAAGGTCAGGAACATGATTTCAGTTGAGGTCAGTGCCCAAGACCATGCCATTACACCTTCTTCAGATCATGCAGCCCCCTAAGACTATCTTGAAGAAACTTGAGAGCATCTTTGCACGATTCCTGTGCAATTCCAAAGAACAGGCGTGACGTTTACATTGGTGGTGCTGGAAGGAGATTTGTCTTCCTACTGCTGAAGGTGGTCTAGGCTTTAGGAGATTATAGGATGTGGTGGACACATTCTCCATAAAGCTCTGGTGGTTGTTCCATTCTCAGAGATCTCTTTGGGCCAAGTTCTTACGGGGCAAGTATTGTATAGGGACACACCCTTTATTTGCAGCAGTTCCTTACTCAGCTTATCCTATCTGGAAGAGGCTGACATTAGTTGGGCCCCGGACAGAGCCATACATTGCATGACACATTGGTGTAGGTCAGATTTTCTTTTGGCATGATTGCTGGATGGGTGAGACCACATCGGCATCCCTATTCTCACACTGGCAGCATACATATGCGAGGTTATTTTGTCCATCAATGTCTCATTCTTCTGCTGGAGACTATGGCAGGACACCATTCTAGTAGATGTGGCTATTCAAGGGAGGATTGGATGTTAGTTGGCTTCTCGTTGTTAGTGTTGTTCCGAGACTGAGACTATCAATCATATTTTCACTAGCAGTAGCATCTCCAATCAGGTATGAAGCATTTTGGTGATATTTTTCAGATATCTATGAGTTCAGGAGAGAGAGTCAGACAGAGATTCTAGAGATGGAGATATTCTGGACATTATGTTTGTTGTGGACACATTCGCATTATCATTCCTCTACTGATATTTTGGTACCTATGGACCGCAAGGAATGATGCGAAGCATAGGGGGATTCGCATTGTTGCCAAATGTATCATTTGGAGGGTTTATCGCATGATCTCTTTTTTTCGTATGGGAGGGCTACTTCGTGTGGTGCATTGGCGAGAGGATTTGACATTTGTACCCATATTTGGTATTTTTATGGACCTCCCTCCCCCATCTCTCTCTATTTTAGTTTGGTGGCGTACTCCACCAATCGGATCTGTCAAGATCAATACTGATTGATGCGTTAAGGATGGTTTTGCGAGTGCGGAAGACATCATCAGAGACCACGCATGACACTGTATTAGGGTTTTCTCAACTTCGTATGGACCATGCTTGATTTTAGAGGCAGAGCTCCGGGTTATTCTTGATGGGATTTTACTATCTCATGAACTTGGGTTTTCAATAATTTGGGTAGAGTCTGATTCTACAGTAGCTATTCATTGCATCACTAAAGGAGGAGGACCATGTGCTATTCAGGGCATACTTAGACGTATCATAGATATCATATCCTTCGACAGAGACACGGTTTCTCACATTTACAGAGAAGGAAATCAGGTTGCAGATGCTCTTGCTGCCGAGGGTTGGGATCATCGACGATACCAGACATACGGACTACATGACCTACCACGACATGTTAGGGCACTAGTACAAACTGACAGACATGGATTGCCCAGTGCCAGATTTTAATTTTGATTTTTATTTTCAAATCCTATTTTTTCTTTAATTTGCATTAGTTCTTATTGTAAAGGAAGCAGTACTTCCTCATTTACTGCTTTAATCTTCGTCATTTATTTTCATTGTAAGGGAAGTAGTACTTCCTCATTTATTATTTTTATTTTTTTCATGTAACCACACTATTCCTCCGCCATAAGTGATGACAGATTAATAAAATATCGGAGATAACGCCCTCCTTTAACAAAAAATAAAATAAAAAATTCTACTATTCCAATGCAAAATCGACGTGTGTGTATGAAGAACTAAGTAGACAATCATGACTTTACAAGTTGCTTCAATTTTTGACTCTCTGTGGTCAAATATATCATGTCACATTTCGTATGATTCACTCACCCCCAAACTTATTCTTTTTTCACTCTTTTCCCAATGTATAATCTAAGGTTGAATTTTTTATTACTATCATTACTCTCTCTAGTTTAGGTGGACTTTTCTAATTGTAAGTCAACACATCAACAAATAAAGATTCTCCAATTCTTATATTGTTTCAACCTCCAAGACTCAATTAGGCTAATTATCCTTCATCGAAAGTCAAATTCCCTCAAACAAGTGTTTGTGACTTAACTAAAACCTAGGATGCTTTAGAGTAGTTAATCTCAATTTTTCAATAAGTGTAGTGCTAGCCACTTTGGTAGAACTACCCCCATCAATAAACATACTACATACCTTGTTGTTGACGTGGCATCTCATACGAAAAATGTTCTCCCTTCATTGCTCCAAGTCATCCAATTTGATTTGTGAACTAAGAGCTCGCTGTGTAACCAACAACTCTCCCACTGTATACTCCATTTTCTCACCATCACTAGCATCTTCCAATTCCGGCATGTCATCATATTCACCTTCACTATCACTATTTTTTACTTCTCCATTGTCGTGCAAGATCATCACCCTTTTGTTTGGACATTGAGAAGTAATGTATCCTGATCCTAAGCTTAAAGCACTTGATATCCCAATTTTTAGGGGGTTGGGAATCCATCTTGGGTGTAACTTTGCTAGCAACGTTTTCTCTTCCTTTTGATAGCTCAGTTTTACGTTTTGACACAGCCACATCACCTTTATTGTTATCCCACTTCCATTTTCAAGAAGAGTACCCGATGAATATCTAGGTGTCTCCTTCCTCTTCAATTGTCTTTCCATCTTCATAGCTATATGTAGCATGTCTTCCAACTCCACATAATGTTGCAACTCTACCACATTAGCTATATCTCTATTCAAACCATTCAAAAACCCGGTCATGGTGGCCCCCTATCCTCCTCAAAATTTGCTTTAATCATAGTAATCTCCATCTCCTTATGATAATCCTCCACACTCCTAAAATTTTGATAGAGGCTTTGCAATTTTTTTTATAAAGCATCATATAGTAATGATTAGGCACGAACCTTTTTTGCATGATAGCCTTCAATTATTTCCATGTATTAATAGGTCTCTCAAGGTTCCTCCTCATAGATCTTACTACTTGATCCCACCAAATGACAGAATAATCAGTAAACTCAAGTACCGCAATCTTTATCTTATTTTCCTCCAAGTAGTTGTGGCAATCAAATATCAACTATATTTTCTTTTCCCATTCCAAGTGTGCCTCCGGGTCACTCATTTCTTTGAATGAAAGAATTATCATTTTGATATTTCCTATACTTCTATCAACACTATCTCCAACATGATCTCTATCCCTCATTTCATACCTAATTCCTTTATTCCTCATTCTACCTAATTTGACATCCACCAATGCATGCTCATTAATGTCACTATCCTTTTCACATTCACCAGAAAAATCTACTCTATGATCCCGCCTACCTTGCGTCCTTATGTTAGGAACTTCTCTATGTTATTCCCTACGTAAATTAGCAAGCAATGTATCTTGCCTCTCCATCCACGCCTCTTGCCTATCCATTCTATCTCCCATATTACCAAACAATCTTTTCAAATCGTCGTATCACCACCTCCGTCATGATGACTTGACTATTCTTCCCGCTTGAAATAGAATTATCTTTGTCAGGCATCCTAAATCTAGTATAATATTTGTTTCACATGTGTACACTTGTGTATCATTCAATTTGGTTTTTTTCCTCTATTAGTCTCACCACTTTACGTTTTTCCACTCAACGCTTTCTTACAAATGCTTCAAAGAACTAATTTGATCTCAATCAAAATTTAATCTTTATAGAGTTTCAAATAAATATTTAAGTAAGAAAAATTTACTCTAGATTACTCAAGAAGTAGGAATCGACACTTTGAATGGAACACTAAGGAAAAATTTAAGGTGTTCATTGAATATGAATTAGACACTTTTGAATTTAAATTTTTTTAACTAAAAAAATAAAATTGTATACTGTTGGCAATTTTTTTTTAACTTCGATTTTTTTTCTTGGAAATTTAACTAGATACCAGCAAAAGAAAAAAAATTAATTTGAATGCTAAATTAGCATAAAAACAAATTTAGAAATTTTATGGATTGCATACGCAAAAAATTGAAGAACACAAAGAACACGTAGAATGAAAAACAAAAGAAAAAAATGATATAACCTTTATTTTTGGAGCCTTGCTCTGATACCAACTGACGTGAACTCATGTAACAATAGTAGACATATGGTGGAAGTCTAAGATTTATCTAGACTACTCTTAGACATATCAAGCATATACTCTCCTCCGATTGTGATATTATTTCTTACATCTGTTGCGAGGGAAAACATGTTGTTGACTAACTTGTGGTAGAGGGATGTGACCAATGCTACTATTAGGAGTTTGATCCTCTCAACTTGCCTAAAAAATTTCTCGTCCTTCTATAGATTGAAAAATATAGCATTTCCATTTTTAGAGGTCTTTAAGCTTTATTATTTCATTCTTCATATTTGTAAAGAAGGTAGTACTTACTTATTTACTATTTTTGTCTTTTATGCATGCATTTTATTGGAGGCCAAGTTTATGCCTCCCTCCCTTGTATTCGTTTATATATGTTCCATTTATATCATAGTAGGTGAATTCTAACCCCCTTTTGTCCTTGCTTGGTGGAGATTAAAAAACACACTAGATCTGCGATGGTTATAATTGTAAAAAAAATTATTAATTAATTCATTCATATTAAAGATCCTTGATTCGTATTTAGCAATGTGTCACTGCAACCCATGTTATGGGACACCTATTTGGAATTGTGTGAAATAAAATCTCTTTATCATCTAAATCCCAATTGACTACGGTATATAAAAAGTGTCGATCTTATTTCCCCAATAACGTTATTCGTCGGTTCAAGTATTCGATAAACTGAGTTCACATTTGCAAACCATTTTCCAATCATAACTCTACCTTAGTAAAGGAATCAATGTATCAATTCTTAAGCTTGTGAAGACATGATATAATGTTTTACTACTCAAGAGGTGTTACCATAGCCCCTCGTGTCGGAGCCTAACATTCATGTTAAGTTTCATAGTTTATTGTATGGTTTACTTGAAACTACGTACTCTAAACCTATGCCATGTTTGATGCATTAACTTTGCTACAGGCATGAAAAATCTAGTTCAAATCGAACTTATGTAAATAGTGTTAGACAAAATATTCGTGAACGAATACATGTTTAACAAATACCGGATTTACAACCCACACCAGATATACAACATACCAGATATACAACTTAGCGAATATGCAAATAACATACCGTATATCCAACTAACATACTGGATATGCAGTTACCGTGTAGATAACAACTTACCGAATAATAGCTAAGATATAACAGATTAAATAATTTGCTAATTACAATAAACAAAATAAGTTATATAAATTACAATAAAATAGTACAAAAAATTTAAATAGCAGAGAATAAAAATTCAATTGAACTTTAAAAAACTGAGGCCTGTGTGAACACAGCTTCCTTAAAATAGATTTGCACCCTCACAGTAGTTGCTTGAGATTCAATTTGAACATCTGTTTCTCAAGATACAATGGTAAACTCGTAGAGTTCGAGCACTGCAAATTCTACTCCGATGAACAGACTTAGTATCTGAACAGTATCACCACCAAGACCTTGATAGACAGTAAATTATGTACGCAGAAAGAAGACAATTTCATATGCAGACATAGATTTTTCGTGTGTTTTGGAACTCTAATGCAGACAATGTATTCTTCTTGTCTGGAATAGTGTAAAAATGATTCTTCATATAGACTTAACCCTAGTAATGACGAGTTAAATCTATCCATTAACTCAATGGCAATAACCATTGGAGTTTCAATAGTTTCAAACGTTATTAGAGTTTTAGCAGTTTCAGAAACCAAACGTTAGCTGTTGAAAGCAAAAAATTGGCAAAACCTTGGCCCTCCTAAGGAGCCAATTTTTGGTAAATTCGGTCTGACATTCGTGTACGCAGGTTGCGCCCACACACAAATTCAAGGTCCGAAACTTATTTCGGTTCCTGATTTGCACCTCCCTGCGTTTGCACGTGGAGAGAGCCTCTATGCTATAGATGAATACACACTTCCAAAGTGTAGCCATATATAAAGTGATTCTTGGTTTCATAAACTTCCTATGTGGAATAAACTCAAATTTAGTTTTCCCTCCAACATAAACTATATTCCAATGGTCCACTTTGAACTTCAATTTTTCATTCACCTGAGCCTCATTTTTGGTAAGTAAATACATGATTTTGATGTTCTCGCGGAGGAGAACACAAATTAATATTGATCTTCCAAAATAAGCAAACGGGACCCACTCAACATTTATGTTAAAGTCAGTCATTCATCTATTTTTTTCCAATAATCCACCACATGAATCAAAATTGGGAGAGACACAAAACGTGAAACAAAGACTTGGTGATAAAGTTCAACAGTTGAAACCTGCATAGGATATAAACCTTTGAATCTTCTCTTGTGAAAGCATATTTACTTTACTAGCAAGACTAGTAGACGCACTGTCTTTGAACTGTTATGTCATTTATGTAAATGATGATATCCTCTATACATGATTCTTTCTAACACAATTCAATTCTCATTATCATATTCATTTTTGGCCATGAACATATGCTAGTTTTGCGAGAGTTCTTAAGAATTGAGGCCCACATACTTTTCTTAGAAGCGGCGTCACTTCTCTCTCACATAGGTGATTTCTTATTACAAGTAACCCACATTACTTGGCTCAATTTTCGACGCATAAGAATTATTAGATGTCTGTTACTTATCCTTCATCTTTATGGGTATCACTGTTGCTTCATAGGAATGAACATGAGGCAACATACCCCCAAAGTGATTTAATTAAGTATTTACAATTAGGTTGTCCCTTTGAACCTAGATCCTGGGATCTCCAGTCAACTAAGTTGGGTTTCCTTTGTATTAACTTATCCGTTCAAGGGCTTAAGTCACATTCATTTCGATGATTTCCAAACTAACTCTCTATTTAACCATTCAGTTAGCGAATCCACAATGTTATCCTTTGGCCTTACATAGTCAACAGTGATAACTCCAGTTGAGAGTAGTTATCTCATGGTATTGTGTCTACGACGTATATGTCTAGATTTACCATTGTAAATGTTACTCCATGCCCTTCCAATTTCTAATTGACTATCACAATATATGCAAGTTACTGGCACAGGTTTCGACTATCTTGGAATATCCTCTAAGAAGTTGCGTAACCACTCAACCTCTTCCCTACATTTATCTAAAGCTATAAGCTCAGATTCCATGGTAGATCTAGTTATAACGGTTTGTTTAGAGGATTTCAAGATATAGCTGCACCTCCTAATGTGAACAAAATTCCACTAGTGGATTTGGAGTCTTTTATATTAGATATCCAATTTGCATCACTATATCTTTCAATGACGGCTGGATATCTGGTATAGTACAGTCCAAAATTACGAGTATATCTCAAGTACTTTAGTACTCTTACTATTTCTTTCCAGTGGTCAGCTCCTGAATTGTGTATTTACTCAGTTTACTAACTGTGTATACTATGTCTGGTCTTGTACAGCTCACCAAGTACATTAGACTTCCAATAATTCTAGAGTATTCTATTTGAGAGACACTTTCACATTTGTTTTTAGATAGATGCTAACTCATATTTATCGGTGTTCTAGCCATTCCAATATCATCCTTGTTGAATATGTGTAAGCTTTTGTCCACATTATGTGACGGCTTAGAATGAGTCCATTTGATGTTCTTCTTATCTTAATTCCAAGTATGATATCAGCTAAACCCATATCTTTCATGTCAAACCTTAAATTTAACATATTTTTAGTGGATTTAATCATCTTATCGTTGTTACCAACAATAAGCACGTTGTCAACATAAAGACATAAAATGACATAACTATTTTCAATATCTTTGACGTAGACATATTTATTATACTCGTTAATATTAAATCCACATTCCATCATAAAATTGTTAAAATTTTCATGCCATTATTTTGGTGCTTGTTTCAAGCCATATAACGATTTCACCAATTTACAAACTTTCTTTTCTTGATCTGGTGATGAAAATCCCGCGGTTGTTCCATGTAGATTTTTTCCTCTAACTCTCCATTCAGGAAAGCAGTTTTAACATTCATTTGATTTACTTCAAGATTTTGTAGAGCATCATTCACAAGTATCATCCTAATAGATGGTATTCTCGTCACTGGAGAATGTGTTAATGTAATCTAGGCCTTTATGTTGTCTGTAGCCTTTTATTACTAATCTGGCATTTACTTTTCGATAGTTCCATATGCTTTTATTTTCTTTTTGAAAATCTATTTGTAGCCTAGTGGTTTACTTCGTGGAGAAAGATCCACAAGCTCCCATGTATGTTTTTGCAGTATAAAATCTATTTCACTTTTAATGGCATCTTTCCATTGAGATCCTTCTGAAGAGTTCACAACTTCTTGATAACTTTGAGGTTCACTTTCTAACATCTAGGTCAGAAAATTAGGACCATAAAATTTTTCTATCATTGCTTGTTTTCTATGTCTTAGTTCAACCTCAATCTTCTAGTTCTTGGTCCTGGCTATTTTCAATTATAGTTTTATATGTCCCTTTAGAAGAGTTTGCTTCCTCTTTGGATTTGTACGGAAATACACGTTCAAAGAATGAAGCATTTCTTGATTCCAATATCTTATTTTTGTGTATGTCTGAAATTTTAGATTCATACCCAAGAAATCGATAAGCACTATTATTATGTGCATAGCCAATGAAGATGCAATTTACAGTTTTCAAACCTATCTTTACCATCTTAGGTGTTGGAATGACCACTTTAGTAAAACACCACCACACTCATAAGTATTTATAGGAAGATTTTCTTCATTTCCATAACTCATAAAGGGTCTTTTGCATTTTCTTTCGGGGCACCTTATTTAAAAGGTAATTTGCTGATAATACAGCTTCTCTCCACATGTTCTGAGATAACCCAAAATTTACTAACATTGTATTCATAATTTCTTTTAATGTACGATTTTTCCTCAACACCATTTTGTTATGGTGAATAAGGTGCGGTGGTTTCATGTATGATTCCGTGTTGTGCATAGGATTTAGTAAATGGTGATTCATACACACCACCTCGATCACTTTTCAGCATCTTAATTTTCTTGTTGAGTTGATTTTTAACTTCATTCTTATAGAGAATAAATTTCTCTATAGCTTCATCCTTATTTTTAAGTAGATACAAATAATAGTACTTTGTGCTATTGTCAACAAAAGTAATGAAGTATTTGTTGCCACCTCTTGTTTGTACAAGTTTCAAATCACATACGTCGCTATGAATTAAATCAAGTGGTCATGTATTCTATTCAATTGATTTAAAGGATGACCTTGTCAATTTTGTCTCAACACAAGTTTCGCACTTATGGTTGGATTCAATGTGGAACGAGGGTATACAATTCAAGTTAACTAGTCTACGTAAAGTATCATAGTTAACATGTCCTAGTCTACCATGCCACAAGTTGGAAGACTCAAGCAAATAAGCAGAAGAGTTTACTTTATGCATTTTTTGCTCAACAACCATTACATTCAGTTTAAACATACTATCAGAAACATAACATTTTCCACTTTTTGACAAAATAATTTTGTGTGAGTCAAATACAATACGGAAACCATACTTATTCCAAAGCGACCCAGACACTAGGTTCTTGCCGATATTCGGCATATACATCACATTGTTAAGAGTTAGCTCTTTTCCCGCAGTCATCTTCTGAACCACCTTTCCTTGACCCTTGATTTCAGAAGTTGCTGAATTTTTCATAAACAACTTCTCTGCATTTTCAGTTGCTTCGAAAGTAGCAAACATCTCTTTATGAGAGTACACATGCCTCGCAGCACCGATGTCAATCCACCATTCTTTTGGGTTAGAACCCACCATGTTCACTTCAGAAATGACAGCTACGAGATTCATTTTCGACACATCATGTGTAATGTAGTCAACCACATTTACTTATTTCTTATTACTTTTCTTTGGCAATCTGCACTCCGAAAGACTTGTGGTCTATTTGTTACAATTGAAGCATTTTACTTGAAATTTCTTCTTCGAAATGCCCCCTTTCGGTCCCAGTTTAGCACATTTGGTATCAGATATCCTAGACTTGTTCTTGAAAATCTTAAAATTTTGACTATGCTCAACAACATTGGCTTTAGCCACAATAGGATTGAACCCTTTCTTTTCTAAACTTATGTTGTATTCTTCAATTCGAAGTCTAACAATCAATTCTTAGACGTTCATTTCCTTTTGTTTGTGCTTAAGATAATTCTTAAAATCTTTCTACACGGGTGGCAATTTTTCAATAATTGTAGTCACTTGGAAAGTTTCACTCATAATCATCCATTCGGCATGAATCTCGTGAAAAATTACTTGGAGTTTTTGCACTTGACAAATAACTGTTTTGGAGTCCACCATCTTATAATCTAAGAATCGGCCATAGGAAGTTGGAATCTACTAAACTGTTCATAATGTAATTTTGACATAAAAAGTCCGAATGTTTTCACGCATCTAGTGCTCTGACACCTTGAACATCCTCCTCACCCTCTTTGAATTTTGGAGCAGATTCAGTCAAGAACCTCACAAGATTCAAGGTGGTCAAGTAAAACAACATTTTCTGTTGCCACCTTTTGAAATTTAATCCATTGACTTTCTCCGGTTTTTCTCCATAATTCACCGGAACAGTAAGGACATGGAAGTTGGTTAAACCACAATCTGGCTCATAGCATAGCTTGACAATTTAGCTATAGCAGTATTTGGCTCTGAGGTACAATAAAACTTGGCTCTTGAGCTACAGTAGAACCCACATCGTGGTTTTTAGTACCCATAGTTTGGGTTATGTCTATATTGGTTAATTTAGTTGTCATTTCCGAAAATCAAACAAAAATTAGTTTCTGAAATCAACAATATAAGAAACTAATTTTTTCTTCGAATATGTTTCAAGTTTATTAGAGAAAATATTTGTGAATGAATACCGGATTTACAACCCACACCAGATATGCAACATACTGTATATGCAACTAACATATCGGATATGCAGTTTACCGTGTAGACAAGAACTTACCGAATAATAGCTAAGATATAGTAGATTAAATAATTTGCTAATCACAGCAAACAAAATAAGTTATATAAATTACGATAAAATAGAACAAAAAATCTAAATAGCAGAGAATAAAAATTCAATTGAACTTTAAAAAATCGAGGCCCGTGTGAACACAGTTTCCTTAAAACAGATTCATCCCCCCACCATAGGTGCTTGAGGTTTAATTTGAGCGTCTGTTTCCCAAGATACAACGATAAATCAGTAGTGTCCGGGCACTTTGGATTCTATTTCGATGAAACCAACTTGGTATCTGAACAATATCATCACCAAGACCTTGGCAAACAGTAAATTATGTATGCAAACAAAGGACAATTTCATATGCAGACAGAGATTTTTCGTGTGTTTTGGATCTGTAATGCATACAGTGTATTTTTCATGTCTGGAACAGTGAAAATGAGGTTTCATATAGACTTAACCCCAGTAATGACGAGTTAAATTTGTCTATTAACTCAATGGTAATAACCATTAGTGCTTCAACAGTTTCAAACGTTATTGGAGTTATAGCAGTTTCAGAAATCAAAAGTCAGTTGTTGAAAGCAAAAAAATTGGCAAAACGTATGCCCTCTTAAGGTGCCAATTTTTGGTCAATTTGAACACACAAGTTCAAGGTCCGAAACATATTTCGGTCCGTGATTTGCACCCCCTTACGTGAGCACGTGGAGGGAGCCTCTATGCTACACATGATTACACACTTCCAAAGTGTAGCCATATATAAAGTGGTTTTTGCTTTCATAAACTTTGTATGTGAGATAAACTCAAATTTAGTTTTCCCTCCAAAGTAAACCATATTTCAATGTTTCACTTTGAACTCCAATTTCTCATTCATCCGAGTTTTATTTTTGACAAGTAAATACATGATTTCAATGTTCTCGCGGACGAGAATACAGATCAATGTTGATCTTTCAAAATAAGCAAACGGGTTCCACTCAAAATTTATGCCAAAGTCAGCCATTCATCTCTTTTTTTCCAACAAATAGATTAAGGGCTTGTGTGGGAGGGATTAAAATCAAATTAAAATTGAAAATATAGCCGTTATTGTTGACTTTTATTAGACGAGTGGGGTCCAATAACGGCCATATTTTCAATTTTAATTGACTTTTAATCCCTCCCGAACGGGGCCTAAATTCACGTTTCGATTGAATTTTGTATTATTACTCAAACTATCTCATTGGACACATCGCCATTAGATGCGACATGAACTGATGGTTAGTTTGGACAAAGTTCAATCATTAAACGCGATATACGTAGTAATGCAGTTGTTTGAATGCAGCACAACATGGAAAAGTTTCGTTCAAGACAAAGAGACACAAACATTGCATTAGTGAACAAAAACTGACAGAATCGATGTGTACATAGCAAACAAATGGAGAAATTATTTACTATATCAAATTGACAAAGTCTTTGTCTTCTTGTCTATATCTTCCATAGTTTTTTCGATCTTTTTCAGTGGTAGCCCACAAAACGCGGGATGAACTGTAAATTATAGATGCAGTACTATGCAGGCTTTTTGGAGGAATATCATATCACAATAAAAAAACATCAAATTTTCCACACCAGTTTAATATTAGGAAATGGCTATTTGTACAGCCGGAGCTTCACGGCTCGGGTCACAGCCTCCTCACAAAATGGTGGGGGCCACCCCTGAATGTGATTATTTTGATCGCGGGCCATGAATGTGAGAGGGCTGTGACCCATGTTGTGAACCGGACTGTGGTTGTAGCAGAGCTCTTAATATTATTGGTGTGTGATCTAATATTTATATTTTTCTCCAAAAAATCTTCTTTCACTTGTTTCTCATACTCTTAATGAGATTGTGGTTTCTATATATTTGAAATGAGATAATATTGTAGGTTTTTGATGCAGTGAAAATCTAATGGAAGATGATTAACATTCAAAAATTCGTTGATTGAACCCGTGAATATTGAAAATTGAAAATAATATGGAGAAAAGTGAAGCCAAAACACTGTCCATGGCTGGTTTTAAAATGGAAACTAATTGAACTCTAGTCATAATTCTCTCAAGTCCCTCGCTCATTCTACAAATAGTTATTGTCTTAGCTTAATAAAATTAACTTTGCTCAAGAGGATGTTCCATCTCGGTTAGCATGTCAATCATCCTCGCCTATACATTTGCGCCTTTTGATGAACTAGAATATTAGATCTTAGAATTTTCAATTGCTAATCTATATTATTATACTGTTAGAATGGCATTAATATTAATATGGTGTGTGTGTGTGTGTGTGGGGGGGGGGGGGGGGGTGTGAGATATGGGGTAAAGATAAAGGAAGAAGATAATAACAAGAAGAATGACAATTTTTTGTGAACTATTTCTTTCTTTATTGAGGTAAGAGTAAAATGCTTCCAAAATGCCATTAAATTAGATCCACAATACAGAAACAAGATTGAAAGTGCATAGAAATGCAAATGGAGTAATTACATGGTTTAAAGTCTTCAATCTGGGAATGCAACTTATTAAACTGGTACAGTCCTCTGGGATGGAGCAGTCTGTTCTGTTAACTCATCAGCATCCAGTTCATTCTCACCTGATGCCTCCTCCAGTGATTTTCCATTCGGTTCCGGCACTAAGAAAGTGAATAGCATTCCCAATGCGTTGACGCAGCCGAGGACAATGAGCGTATATTTCACGCCAATACCTGCTGGATAGCCAGCATCTCTTTTGCTTGGATCCTTAGGCTGTGATGCATACAAGAAACCAAATGCTCCTACAATAGCGCCAGCCTTTCCAGCTGCTGCAGATATGCCGTGGCAGGTTGATCTCAGCCGGGCTGGGAAGATTTCTGCTGGGACGACAAATGTGGTGGCATTTGGGCCGAAGTTGGCGAAGAAAAATGTAAGTGAATACATAACCACAAAACCAATTCTGTTATCTTCGTGGGTCCAGTGATTATAAGGGATAGCTAGTGCAAACATGAAGACAGTCATGAAGAAGAATCCCATAAGTTGGATGGTAAATCTTCCGATTATATCAATGAATACTACCGTAAACCAGTATCCCGGGACAGTACTGCAAAGAGCGATTAGAGTCTGTGCTTTTGCAATACGATATACTTCGTGCACAGCATTCATTGATCTGGCTGGAGGGATCCATCCAATTGCGGTAAATATGTCCTTCTGGAAAAGATTGTTGCTGTAAAAAGCTATGTCCAACAGGAACCATGTTGTAGTGGTGCCTAACAAGTGAAGGCCATGACGTCGAAGGAATTCCTTTGAAAATAAGCTAAATGAATTTGCTGGCTTCTCGGCTATTTTCTCTAACTTCTCCTCTTCAGCTTCGAGTTCGACATTTAACACCTTAGACATGTCTTGAACTGCCTGTTTTGCATTTTTGGCTACAAGGGCCGTGTAACGGGCTGTTTCAGGCATCTTTATACGCCAGTAGAAAGTGAGTGCAGCCGGGATGGCACCAAACATCAAAATAATGCGCCAAATATAGTCGGCTTGTGGCGCGGTCGAGAGTGCTGCATTCTTCTCGTATGTTGGAGCCTTATATGCATGATCAAATGATGCAGAGACAATAAGAGCCACAATTCCACTAGTCAGAATCCCAAATCCTTGCATAGCGAAAACTGCAGCTATGAATGCGCCACGGGTCTTTTTATTAGCGTATTCTGACATGATTGTTGCGGAGAGAGGGTAATCACCACCAATCCCAAAGCCCAGCCAGAACCTGAAGAAACAGAGGGTGGCCATAACACCCTTTGGAGTCGACCCGAAGGAAAGTCCCGAGGCAAGTGAGCATACAACCATGAGAATCAAAGTAACACCATAAACTCTTTTTCGTCCCATCTTATCGCCTAGCCACCCAAAGAATAGCTGCCCCATTAGCGTGCCAACCAAAGCAACTCCTGTGACAGAAGATGCAACCCTAGGAGGTAAAGAACCGGGCTTTGGTGCCCCATCGTGCGTGTAGTATATGCGTCCCAATAATTTTGTCACCAAAGAAATGGCGAAGAGATCATATGCATCTGTGAAGAACCCCATTCCTGCTATAACAATAGCAGTAAAATGGTAGAGTTGTGTCTTGGCTACATCAAGTGCATTAAGCACTTGTAATTGTTCTCTTGCCATAATGTAATTTGCTGATTAATCTTCTCCCAGTAGACTTCAATTCTATCAGAAAAATTAAATCATATTGATATCAGTGAAATACTCTAAGCAAAAGGCATAATAATCTAAGGCCACATTTTAACAATGCAAAATCAACGTCATGGAAAATAAGTTAAAACTACTATGCATCTATCTCTAGAAGAACAATGTGTTCTGGGGAGTGGGATCCATGCATACTTATGCTATCTTTTAACACAAAACTGGATTTAATTGAAGCCAAAAATCAATCAAAAATAAAAACGAATCTAGCCTGAATTTCGTGCAAACAAGGATATCATTAAACACTTTCAAGATTCTATGATTATAAGAACCTTTCAAGATTTCGTTATACTAGGAAGAAAATAAACTTGATTAATGGGTTGTGGGGATGAATTTTTCTTGGTATTTAAGGAAAATTTGAACCGGAGACACCAAGAATCAACTAAGGCATATTATGGAGTATATACCCTTTTAGCATTAATTTATAATTCCTTAACAATATGTGCAAAATTTCCAGGTAGGTTAATTAATCTCGTAATGTTGTGTGCTTAGTTGAAACTTCAAAGAAAGCTAATAATTTTTGGTTTCTTCAGGATTGAATTACACCGTAGCCCTTCAACTTTGGGCCAAGTGTCACTTCAATGACTAATTGATAGTGTATTAAATGTCTTTCCGTGCTTATAAACTTAATAAATATTTGTTAATTGAGCAGATTTCTGCTTTATTTAGCATAAATATTGTTATTTTAGATAAAACTCGGAATTCGAGGCCTTTAGAGCTTAAATGATGATTTTTGAGCTAATTTGGGATTGGTTGTAAGCAATTGAAGGCTAACCGAATTGTACGAGATCAATCAGAAATTATTAAGGGAACAATCAAAGGAAAGTTGAAAGTTTTAGTGTGAAATTCAACTTATCGAAGTTTGGGAACAAATTTACACACTTTCAGAATATGTGAATGGCAAGTGCCTATTTTCCGCGGTAAGGCAAACTGAGTCAGCTTTTGTTTTAGTTTTTTTGTTTTAGTTTTCTTCTTTTTCTTTTTCACCTGATGTATTTCTTTTCTCGATTTCAACGTTTGTGAAGGAATGAAAAGAAGAGAACATCACAATATGAGATGAGAGATCCTAATTAACATTGATAATGGAGACATGCTTGTGAAAGGTGTCTTTGCTATGCAATGATTTGATATGCTGGATATGATTAACTTGTAACAATTGATGACGGCGACATGATTGTAGGAGATGTCTTCACTATGTGATAAGTAATATGACGGGATATGATGCATGGTCGACGTTGATGAAGGTTATTTGTCCATTGAATTGTTCCAAGAATAAACATGCATTTCACCTATTTAATTTAGTTTCATGATTTTTAGAAGTATGAGATATATGATTTAGTAATTTAATATGTACCTAGTGAAGTGTGGTGCATGTAGTAGAATTAAATTGAGGGGATGGACTTATGTGATAGGAAGTCCTATACGTTCCTATGTAATCTTGAGCTTAAGACATGTCCACAATTGAATAGAAAATCATTTCCTCCTCATTGAGTTATTTTCTCCTCTAAGTCCATTTCTATTTCCCACAAAGTGGTATTAAAGTCCCTGTTGGATTTTTTGATACCCAATAAATCCGGGCAATGATTTAAAACAGTTGTCGGATTTTGTATCGACACCATAGACTTGGCTCGATTCGAAAACGATCTATACCTTTGGAAGGCACAAGTTGGAGTTGGATTGGTGGTTTGCTTTGTTGGTGGTTTTGGATTATTGTTAGCCCATTACCTTAGCCCATTTGGGAGGGATTCTTTGGCCCAATTGAGTAACCTAATTTGCCCCCGTTTAATCCCCTATTCCCAGCAGTTTTCTAGTGTGTGTCGTGTGTTCAAGAGTCGAGAGAAGAGAGGTAAGGCAGCCGAGTTTGAGAGAGATGAGAGGCTACCGGGTTTGGTGGATTTCTTGGTGAGACTCTACCATTGTTATCACCTTCTTCTTCCTTCCTATGTGGACTTGCTAACCACCACCACTACCATCCTTTGTGGTGGAAATCTTGGTGCAACTGGGTGTAGATGTTTTGAGTCGAGCTTGAAGTAGTGTGGTGTTTGATTGGTTTTTCTAAGCCCGGATACTTGGATATTGGAGCCCCAAATTCCTACAGTCCCATTACTAGAAATTATGGCAAATAGCAACAAGATCCCCTTCCAAGTTCCAAAACTATTGAAAGAGAAGTTTGATAATTGGTACATCCGTATGAAAGCACTACTTGGTGCACATGATGCGTGGGACATTTTGGAAAATGATTATGAGGCTCCCACCGATCTAGTTTCGCTCACTTAAGCACAAAGGAATCTTTTACAAAGCACCAAGAAAAAGGATCAAAAGGTTGTTTTTCTTATTCACCAAGCACTGGATGAAGCGACATTTGAGAAGGCTTATAATGGTACTGCAGCAAAACAATCATGGGATATGCTTCAAGTTGTTTGGAAAGGAAAGGAGAAGGCAAAGAAAGTTCTCCTCCAAAGTCTACGAGGTGAATTTGAAGCTATTCAAATGAAGGAATTCGAAAAGGTTTTGGATTATGTTTCAAGAGTCATGAGAGTTGCAAACCAAATGAAGAGGCTTGGTGAAGATTTGACTGATTTAACGGTGATTGAAAAAAACCTTAGATTAGGTTGTGAGAAATTTGATCACGTGGTGACTGCCATTGAAGAATCGGAGGACTTGGAAGATATGTCAATTGAATGATTATTCAAATCATTGGAAGCATATGAAGATAAGCTTAATTGAAGAAGGAAGGAGCTCGTGGAAAAGTATTACAATCTAATCTCACTTTGAAACATAAAGAAGATAAGGGAAATACAAGCTATAGAGGACAAGGGCGTAGCCGAGGTTTTGGAAGAGGAGGAAGATGTAACCGTATTTCGTTTCAAAATAGAGATGGAAAATATCAATCCAACTTAATAAGAGGACATGGTAGAGGAGGAGCAAACACATATCTGAAGAGCTATAACAAGTCACAAGTTAAATGTTATACTTGTCATGAATTCGAACATTATTCATGGGAATGTAAAATTTGCGATAGTGTGAAAGCTAACATTTCTCATAAAGAAAATATAGAAAATAATGAAAAGATGGAGTCTACTTTTTTAATAGCTTGTAAAGACTTGAATGAAGGAGAAAAACATTTGTGGTACCTTAATATTGAAGCTAGTAATCACATGTGGGGGAACAAAGACTTGTTCATAGAACTTGATGAGAAAGTTGGTGGCAATAGTAACATTCGGGGATTCCTCCAAATTTTCAATAAGGGGGAAAGGTAAAATCTTGACACGTTTGAAGGATGGAAGTCACCAATTTATTTCAAATGTTTATTATGCTCGAGATATGAAGAGTAATATTTTGAGTGTGGGTCAATTATTGGAGAAAGGTTATGATTTGTTCACAAAAAGTTGCAACTTGTTTTCAAAGGATGATGCAGAAAATTTGATTGTTAAAGTACACATAGAAAAAATCGTTTGTTTGTGTTACCCATACAAATTAATGTGGCTAAATGTTTGACATCGTGTTATAAGGACTCATCATGGTTATGACATTTACAATTTGGCCACATGAATTTTGGAGGGCTCAAAACAATGGCCAGCAATGAATTGGTGAAAGGTTTGTCTCCAATAAATCAGACTGATCATCTTTGTCAAGTGTGTCTTCTTGGTAAGAAGTTAAGAAAGATCTTTGCAAAGGAGTCTCAATTAAAAGCTTCCGGCCACTGCAATTGATACAAGTTGATATATGTGGGCCAATCACTCTATGATCTTTTGGTAAGAACAAATATTTCCTTTTGTTTATTGATGATTTCAATAGAAAAACATGAGTGCACTTTCTTAAAGAAAAGTTGGAGGTGTTGAAGTGCTTTCAGAATTTCAAAACTCTTGTAGAAAAAGAAAGTGGTATTAAAATCCAGGCTGTGCGATCAAATAGTCGAGGCGAATTCACTTCTAGAAACTTTCAAGAATTTTTTGATGCAAATGGGATTCATCGATTTCTAATCGCCCCAGGATCGCCACGGCAAAATGGTATTGTTGAACGAAATAATCAAGCAATTCTCAATATGGCAAGGAGCATGATGAAGACAAAGAAAATGCCAAAAGAATTTTGGGCATAAGCTATTGATTGTGTTGTCTTCTTGTTGAACTAGTGTGTAACAAAAGCCATAGCTCACAAGACTCCTCTTGAAGCATGAAATGGGAAAAACCCAACAGCATCTCACTTGAAGGTATTTAGATGTGTTGCATATGCCCTTGTCCTTGATGAGAAGCACTCAAAACTTGATGACAAGAGTATAAAATGTGTGTTCATTAGCTATGATTCAAGAACAAAAAGCTACAAGCTTTACAATCGAAGTGCTGGGAAGGTATTTATTAGTAGAGATGTGGATTTTAATGAGGAAGCAACATGGAATTGACATGTTCAAGATGACAACTATTTCCTTTCTTGGAGGAAGAAGATGATAATGAAGAAAGACATGAAATCACTACTCTCCCGCCATCACCATTTCGTGGTGAAATTGATGTTTCTAAATGAAGTTCAAGTGAAAGGCATTGTTGAAATGTAAATATGGTGTGAAGGGTAATTATGTCTTTTCACAGGTTCCATTTAGTTTTGTTAGTTACTACTGTGTATAAATAGGGGATATTTCTGTCTGTATAGATGATTCAATTTTCAAATTAATTGAGTTTGATTTTTCCCGCCTTTCATTCCTCTTTCTTTCTAGATCATTCTTCATCAATTCAACATGGTATCAGAGAAGGTTGTGCTCGCCAATTAGATTCTGGATTTTCGAAAAAAATCGATCAGATCTGTAGTTTCTTCTGATGGCGAATGATTCTAGCATTCAGGCAGAAGTTCAAAGTAAATTCAATTAGGAAAATGCGGCGAACGCTTTTACTGATTCATCTGCTGAAGGTTCAGCTGGAGGAGAAACGATTTCCACAATTAATCGCTTGATAAGTGATCCTAACAGTCCCTACTATCTTCATTACGGAGATAACACTGGTATGCAGTTGATTTCTGTAATCCTTACTGAAGAAAACTATGCGACATGGAGTTGTGCAGCAACCATGGCGCTTAGTGTTAAAAATAAGGAAGGTTTTGTTGATGGAACAATTGTTAAACCTTCGGTGGATGATCCTTTGTTTGTTCCTTGGAGGAGATGTAATCACGTTGTTTCCTCTTGGATCGTTAATTCTATACCTAAAGAGCTTTTTCCAAGTGTTATACACAAGGATTCAGCTAGGGAGATTTGGATTGAATTACGTGATAGGTATAGCCAAGGCAATGGACCTCAGATCTATGAGTTGAAGAAGCAAATCGCTTCTATTTCTCAGTTGAATAATTCTGTTAATTCCTATTTTAATAGGCTCAAAAGATTATGGGATGAGTTGGAAAATTACAGGCCAAGTGGTGAAAATACTGATTATAAATGAGAGGATCAAATCATGCAATTCCTCATGGGTTTAGATGAGCACTTTGTTGGTGTGAGAGGTCAAATTCTATTAATGGATCCTTTACCATCGCTGAATAAGGTTTTTGCTCTTGTATTACAAGATGAAAGACAAAAAGAAATTGTTGCTGGGAAACAGAATACATAAGATGCTGCTGCTTTTGTTGGCAAAGTTGTACAAAGGTCTTTTAATCAAAGGCTGAATTTCACTAATCAGAGGAGGGAGAGACCTGTTTGCAGTTACTGTGGTTTGCCTGGACATATCAAAGGCAAATGCTACAAGTTAATTGGTTATCCTCCTAATAAGAGATTCAGTAATCCTTCTACTCAGAGATTTAGTAGAGAAAAGCCTCCAGTTGTGAATGCTGTAGGACAAGTTCATCGAGGTCAAACATTTGCGCAAATGAAGTTTCGTAAGTTGTGAACTCTATTTCACAACTCACTATCACTCCTCACCAATGTCAAAAGATTTTATCCATGTTGATGCCTCAGTTGCAGAATCAATTTGCTCAAACTCAACACCCTCAGGATGTTGATAGATCTTCGCCTACTGATCCTGATGCATTTGCTTTCTCAGGTAATCAGAATAAATGTTCACAAATGGCAGATAAGTGGATTTTAGACACTAGAGCCTCAGAACATATGGTGTCCTCTGTCAAATATTAGCTGCTGTGACTAGTGTGATTGGTGCTTCTGTACGACTACCTAATGGTGACAATATAGTCGTAACTTATATTGGAAAAGTGATGTTATCGCCTGCCATATGTCTTAGCAATGTGCTAGTTGTGCCATCTTTTAAATTCAATTTAATCTGAATCAGCAAATTGACTCTTGAACATAATTGCTGCCTGATGTTTTTTCATGATTCTTGTTTTATTCAAGATCTTTCAACATGGAAGATGATTGGAATGGGCACGCTTGAGCATGGATTGTACCATTTCAAACAACCTAAGCCTCAGTTCACAGTTCAGCCTTCTGTTCAACACCAACTCAAATCTGATTCTGCTCCTTTCAACATCAAGCAGTCTGCTGTTATTCCTAAATTTGTATTCAGTTCTCGATTTCCTTTTGATTGTAATAAATCCATTCCAGTCTATAATAACATTGATGGTACTAATATCAGAATGTACATTGATATTTGGAATTGTCGTTTAGAACATTTACCTGCCTCCAAAATTTCCATTTTGCATAAGTCTATTCCTAACATTGATATTAACAAGGAGTTACATTGTACTGTCTGTCCTCTAGCCAAACAACACAAATTACCCTTCCCTACCAGTCAAACAAAAACCTTACACACATTTGAAATCATACAATGTGACATCTGGGGACCCTATTCCATTTCTACCTTAGATGGCTCGAGATACTTTTTAACTCTAGTTGATGATTATAGTAGAACGACCTGGACTTACCTTATGAGAGACAAGTCTCAAGCCAGAAATTTCATTCAGTCCTTCTACTATCTTGTTCAAACTCATTTTCATTGCAACATAGGGACACTAAGATCTGATAAAGGGCTGGAGTTCAAAATGCCTGAATTCTATCTCTCTAAAGGTATTATTCATCAACTTAGTTGTGTTGAAACACCACAACAAAATGGTGTTGTTGAGAGAAAACACCAACACTTACTTAACATAGCTCGAGCCCTCAGATTTCAAGCCAATTTACCAAAGGAATTCTGGGGAGATTGCATCCTCACTGCCACTCATCTGATTAACAGAACTCCTGCCAAACTGCTTCAAAACAGATCTCCATATGAATTGTGGTTTCAGACTACACCTTCTTATAATCACCTCAAGGTGTTTGGGTGTCTTTGTTATGCCTCTACCCTAAAGAGAAATAGGACTAAATTCGATCCTAGGGCTGTACCTTGTGTCTTTCTTGGGTATCCTTTTAGAATGAAGGCTTACAAACTCTTCAATCTTCACACTAATACTCCTTTCATATTCCGGGATGTTTCATTCTTTGAGGATATTTTTCCATTTCATCATCCTGCATTTCTTTGATCTCTCTCTACACCAAATACTACTTTTTCTACTCATTCCTATTTGTTTCCCATCAATCCTCAACCTCATGCTGCTGACTCACATTCTACTCCTACCTTCAATCTCAAAATTATATCTGACCCTCAGAGTTCTCAGTTTTCCTCTTCATCTGAAAATTCTTCTCATCCTTTATCTCCTGTTTCACCTACAGATTCTTCTGTTCTTCCTCCTCCTTGTGCAGATCATTCCTTACCTCAGCCTATTGTTACTAGAAAATCTAATAGACCTAAGCGTGATCCTTCTTACTTAAAAGACTATCATTGCAGTCTTATGTCTCAGGTGCCTATTTCTCAGTCTAATTCCATGAAGGTAGGTCCTATGTCTAGCAAGAATTATCCGATTGAGGATTATTTGAGTTATTGTATGTTATCTCCTACTCACAGGAATTACAGTTTGGCCTTATCCACTATCTTTGAGCCTAGGGATTACACTGAGGCTTCTCAATATCCAGAGTCGATTGCTGCAATGGATGCTGAGTATGATGCCTTAATGGCTAACAACACCTAGGATGTCACTGAATTCTCTGCTTCTAAAACCCCTGTTGCCTGCAAGTGGGTTTTCAAGGTTAAATTGAAATCTGATGGCACTGAAGATAGGAAGAAGGCCCATCTGGTGGCCAAAGGATTCACTCAACATGTTGGACTGGACTATGAAGAAACCTTTTCCCCTGTTGCTAAGCTAACTACTGTGAAGGCTCTCTTGGCAGTGGCTGCCTCCAGAAACTGGCATCTTCATCAATTAGACATCAATAATGCCTTCCTCCATGGAGAGTTGAATGAGGTAGTTTTTATGCTTATGCCTCCTAGTTATGAGCAGCAGGGGGAGCACGGAAAACCATTAGTATGCAAGCTAAACAAATCCATTTATGGGTTGAAGCAAGCCTCGAGGCAGTGGAATGTGAAGCTGACATCTTATATCCTTTCACAAGGCTTCAGGCAATCTAAGTCTGATCACTCTTTGTTTAGCAAAATCAGTGGCTGCTCATTTACCACTCTTCTGATATATGTAGATGACATCATAATTGGAGGAAATGATTTATCTTACATCAACCAATTCAAGGATGAACTGCACGAAAAGTTTAAATTGAAAGATCTAGGAGTTTTGAAATATTTTATGGAACTTGAAGTTGCTAAAAGCTCTACAGGCAAAACTGTTTGTCAAAGAAAGTATGCCTTGGACATGCTTGCTGATGCTGGTTACCTGGGAGCAAAACCATCACACTGTCCTTTGCTTTACAATTTGAAATTGAGAAAAGACGAAGGTGAAGTCATCTATGATCCTAGTTTTTACAGAAGATTGATTGGGAGAATCTTATACCTTACTATCACCAGGCCAGACTTATCATATGCTGTTCAAGTTTTGAGTCAGTTTCTTCAATCACCTAGACAACCGTACCTTGAGGCAGCTCACCATGTTTTGAGATACCTAAAAGGGACACCAGGGCAAGGCTTGTTATTCTCCAGTAAATCTGACCTTCAGCTGAAGAGATATTATGATGCCGATCAAGCGATGTTCTCGATACAAGGGGGTCGATTACGAGCCATCAGATATTCTTGGGAGATTCTTTGGTGTCTTGGAAGTCTAAGAAGCAACACACTGTCTCTAGGTCTTCAGCTGAAGCATAGTATCGATCAATGGCTGCTGCAGTGTGTGAATTCATATGGCTGAAGAATGTCTTAAGTGATTTAAATGTTGTTCACAACAGATCAGCTCTATTGTTTTGTGATAATCAGGCTGCTATACACATTGCTAGCAATCCTGTCTTCCACGAAAGAACCAAACTATTGAAATTGATTGCCACTTAGTAAGGGATAAAGTTCAAGCCAATGAAGTGAAAATGTTGCAAACTTCCTCACAAGAGCAGCTTGCGGATCTACTTACTAAACCTTTGGCTGGAAATCGATTTGCTATGTTACTTAGCAAGATGGGCGTACTTAATATACACTTGTCATCTTGAGGGGGAGTGTTGAAATGTAAATATGGTGTGAAGGTAATTATGTCTTTTCACAGGTTTCATTTAGTTTTGTTAGTTACTACTGTGTATAAATAGGGGATATTTCCGTCTGTATAGATGATTCAATTTTCAGATTAATTAAGTTTGATTTTTCCTGCCTTTCATTCCTCTTTCTCTCTAGATAATTCTTCATCAATTCAACAGCCTTTGCATACATGGAGTCCTGATGATATATATAGGGAAATGGAGAGAACTGACGACATTACTTTCTTTTGTTTTTTTGTAACTACTGAGCCCATAGATTTTAATGAAACTGCTGAGGATGAGAAATGAAGAAATAGGAGCAATTGAGAAGAATAACACTTCGAAATTAACAACTCTTCCCAAGGGACATGTTGCCATCGGAGTCAAATGGGTGTACAAAACAAAGAAAAATTCAAAAGGAGAGGTAGAAAGATACAAAGCAAGAATCGTGGTAAAAGGATACAAGCAGCGTCAATGCATCAATTAGTAGCTCGGTTGGAGACCATACGGCTCTTAAATTCTTTGGCTGCTCAAAACAAATGGAAGATTTTCCAAATGGATATCAAGTCAGCCTTTCTCAATGGCTATCTTGAAGAGGAGATTTATGTACAGCAATCCCCCAGCTCTGTTTTGAAGAGAAATGAAGACAAAGTGTTGAAATTAAAGAAAGCTCTTTACGTGCTAAAGGAAGCACCGAAAGCCTGGAATTGTAAAATCGACAAATATTTCCAAGAGAATGGCTTTACCAAGTGCCCTTATGAGCATGCTCTGTACAGTAAAGTGAGTGACGATGGAGTTCTGATTATTTTCTTGCATGTTGATTATCTAATTTTTACAAGTAACAATCTAAAGATGTTTGAAGAATTCAAGAGAGCAATGTGCATTGAATTCGAGATGACAGATTTAGGTCTTATGTCCTATTATCTTAGGATAGAAGTGAAGCACCTGAAGGAAGGCATTTCCATCTCACAAGAAAATTATGTAAAAGAAGTTTTACAAAAGTTCAACATTAGTAATTGCAATTCAATTATCAATCCAATGGAATGTGGCATCAAACTTTCTAGATATGATGATGGTGCAAAGATGGGCCCAACCTTGTTTTGAAGCTTAGTTGGAAGCATGATATATTTAATGTAATACCCAGACCAAGAAAGCTTAAAAGATTTGATAGGTACTACTCATACCAACAAGGTGCATCTTCTTTTCCGGAAGTCCATCGTTAGAAACTCTACAGTTAAGCATGCTTGGCTTGGAGCAATTCTATGATGGGTGACCCCCTAGGAAGTTTTCTCGGGGAGCGTGCGAGTGAGGACAAAGCATACTGAAAAGACCCATGTTGGTACAGTGGGGACAGTACGTCGTCAATCTAACAGCCGGGACAGCCCGTTAAGTGGGACTCGGGTCGTTACAAATGGTATCAGAGCTCGGTTGCCAGCCGAAAATTGGGAACTAAGTGCTATGCGGGACAAAGTGCTACGTCAAGGGCGGGAGCCACCTCTTGAACCCGTAGGACCCACCTCTAGAATCCCAACGCCTGGCAACGGATCCTCAGATGTATCAAGCGCGACGAGGACGTCACGAGTCTAATGGAGGGTGATTGTAATACCGACCAAGAAAGTTTAAAAGATTTGATAGGTACTACTCATACCAACAAGGTGCATCTTCTTTTCCGGAAGTCTATCGTTAGAAACTCTACAATTAAGCGTACTTGACTTGGAGCAATTCTATGATGGGTGACCCCCTGGGAAGTTTTCTCGGGGAGCGTGCGAGTGAGGACAAAGCATGCTGAAAAGACCCATGTTGGTACAGTGGGGACAGTACGTCGTCAATCTAACGGTCGGGACAGCCCGTTAAGTGGTACTCGGGTCGTTACTTTTAACTTGTACACAAGTTTCAGTAATAGTGATTGGGGTGGAGATATTGATGATCGAAAAAGTATCAACGGGTTTGTATTTTACATGGGTAACACAGCTTTTGCTTGAGCTTGAAGAAGCAACCAATTGTTATTCTATCAACTTGTGAAGTAGAATACGTTCCTGTCAGTTATTGTGTTACTCAAGCAGTGTGGCTAAGGAATCTGCTAAACGAGATTTTTTTTTTCACAAAGGGAGCCTACTGAAGTAAATGTAGATAACAGATCAGCCATTTCTTTTGTAAAGAATCCGTTGTTTCATGAACGTAGCAAGCACTTAAACACCAAATATCATTTTGTGCATGAATACATTGCAAATAAGGTGGTGGAGATTAGTTGTGTAAAGTCTCAAGACCAAATTGAAATTTTTTCACCAGGGCTCTCAAGTTCAATACTTTCAAGGCATTAAGAGGCTTGCTTTAAGTGCGTAAAAGTCATGTTTAAGGAGGGTATTCAAGGAATAAACATGCATTTCTCTTATTTAATTTAGTTTCATGAATTTAGAAGTTTGAGATACATGTATTAGTAATTTAATATGTACCTAGTGAAATGTGGTTTATGTATGCATGTATTGGTAATTAATATGTATCTAGTGAAGTGTGGTGCATGTAGTAGAATGAAATTGAAAGGATGAACTTATTTGATAGGAAGTCCTATAAATACCTATGTACTCTCAAGTTGAAGACAAGTCCACAAATGAATAGAAAATCATTTCCTCCTCGTTGAAATTTGGGTTGTTAGCAAGCATGCCTTGCTCTTGGGAGAGTTATGGGAATTATCTCTATCGAGCTTCCAAGAACAAGATTTGAACACAATCTAGACGACTTCGATATATGAAAATTGTGGGTTATTCACGATATTGAGAATTGTTTATTATTTACCATCCAGATGAGCTAGAGAAATTTTTACATGATGATCCATGCCCTCAGTGAAATCTATACTCGCAAACATATAATCTAAAGTGCGAGAAGAACCCAAATTCTAGTGGTGGATAATTTAAAATAGTGGCAATTCCACTAATCCTCAATGAGAAATCAAGCATTTCCATGAAGATGTCTAAACGTACGAAATCCCGCAAATGCATGGTATCGAAGATAAGTAATAAAGTGATAAGAGTATTGTCCCATGAAGACTATGTATTTAATCTAGATTCAAATAATACTAACTCTTATCAAATAGACAATTTAGATTGTCAATTCTATGTTAATTTATCTAATTAAGCTAAGTATTCTAAAGAGCAAATTGTTAAGGTTTTTTGTAAGACCATGCTGAATGATCATTACTAAGACTTTGAACCGCTCTTATTAATCCAAATTAATACAATTCAATATTATGACAATATGCATGCATTTTTGTTGATCAATGTTCTCAAGTTATTTAATAATCCCTCTCAAATATAATTAAATCTATCTTCTCATGTGATATTCCTCTATTTCTATGAAAGATGCGGACATAAAAGCAAGCATTAAAATGCTAGAACATCTATTGTAATCATGCAAGACATAGGGGTATATTTCTCTCTTTTATCAAACCTTACAACAATTTTTATAAGTGCTATCTATAATATTGTCTCTTCAGATAACAATAAAAGTCAAAAATCAATCTAATTAGTGATCAAGTAATTGAAAAATAATAATTACGATGAGAATCATACAAGAAATCACACATATTGAGCGTTAAAATATTAAAATCATATTAAACTTCATAATAAGGGTTCATCTATGTCTTAGTAAACAAAAGCTTAGCCTAGCAATTATAAAATCACAAGAAATCAAGATTGATTTATAAAATATCACTCAGATTTTTTACTAATGAAGAAGAAGAGGAAATCTTGAGTTTCTTCAGTGGTTTCTTGATAAATCTCTAGTTGTACCTTCCCTTCTTTACCCAAAAATTAAGATTAGATCTTCAAATGATTGAAATCTTGTAACTTTCCTCTTGATTTGTCCAAAAGAATGATGAATTGCCTTTCTTTTGTTATAGGGTGTGATGGATTCCGTGGTATGAAAGGTGTATTTGAAGTCTTGCCTATATTCTTTATTTATAGCTGTTGAAATTAGGTCAAAAAATCAATCGAATTTCCATTACATATAGAAGTCCAGCCGAAAAAGGAAACTAGCCCGTCTGGTCGAAAAATGGTCCATGTGTTTCATGAGCTTCCTTTTTGCATGCGCATGGTAGCTTCAAATCAGCCTCGGGTTCTACAAAATTTACCCTTGTGCACGCATGGGTGTGGGTGGTGTGGTGTGTAAGATCCACCTGCAAGTTTGGTAATGTGCATTTTAGTCCCCGATTTTAATCAGTTGTTCAGCTTAAGTCCTTCAACGTTTGATTTGTAATTTTATCCAATTGATTTATGTAGTTTTTAATCGACATTTTGTGATTCAAATTAAATAGTAAATATTTGCACTCTGGTCCTTGAACTTTGAAAATCATTATTTTCGTCGATTTTCGTTATTTTCTTCCTATTTCACTTTCAATAATTGAGTTTCACTTGACAACAAAATATATAAGAGCTTAATGTATAATTTATCAAAACTAACCCCAAATATTCATATTAATGGCCTAGATCAATTTACACTTATCAAACTCCCAAAGTTGAATATTTGTTTATTTTCAAACAAAACTATAATGTATCTTAACAAAGAAGCATGCAACAATTTTTTGGTTAGATAACCTTCCGCTTGTCTCAGGATTGAAATCATTAAATTAAATAATGAACAACTTCAAAATCGCAATACTAAAATCAGTCTCTACTTATCCAATGTAAAACTAGTGTGCGGTGAAGAATTGATGCAAACACCATAAATTCATAAGTTGCTTCAATTCCTAACTTTTAATGGTTAAATATTTCATTTCTTCACTCGTAAGATACATGCACTCCCTAACTTATTCGTTTAACTCTTTTCCCAATGTGTGATTTGAGGTTGAACTTTTATACTAATCCTTACCCAGTCTAGTTTGGATGTTTCACTAATTGCAAATCAATATCTCAATAAATAAGGATTCTTCTAATTTTGATTGCTTCAACCTCTAAAATTGAACTAGGCTAATAATCCCTTGTCAAAAATCTAATTCTCTCAAATAAGTAGTTGGAGTTTAATTAATGCATGTAGTGTGTCTTCTATTTCATGCACCTACTTTTCACGTTTATTTTCCGTATTAATATTTCATGCACTAGCTTTATCCTTTTCTGAGTTTTCTTTTTGGAATTTTCAATGAGTGTTCTCGTTAGTATCTTTTATAGGGGAGCTTTAACTTATGAATCATGGTAACTTTTTTTCCTTTTTGATGCAATGATAATATATGCCATTCCTTGAACACTCATTTTCAAAAATCGACCCCTAACTTAAGATTCTCATCTAATTTTCATTTTATTAGTCTTAGAAAATTCAAATAAAAATTTGCACACATAAAATCCTCATTCATCTTAGTATCTTCCTACAAAAGTTCAATCACCCCCAAATTATATTTAAAATGGTCTAAGGATGTATAATGTAGTTATTTTTTAGTTTACATCTAAATTATACTATTTCAACATTTCAATCATATGAATCAACTTATTACTTTACAATGCAAAATTTAATTCACTTGCACAAATAATATCAAATTCTATATGGTTAAGTATCAATTAACCTAAATAAGTAATATATTCACAGTTCATAAATCGAAGCATGATTCCATCATTATATGTGACAAGGCTACGGAACATACACAAACAAGAAACTAAAAAGAAATTTTTTTGGGTGTTTTCTAAATTTTTGTCACGTATAATCCAATAATAAAACACACAAATAACAGCAACAATAAAAACTCAATATTTTTTCCACCCCTGACTTAAATCAGATATTGTTCTTAATGTCTTAAAGTATTAACAATCGAGCAGCATAAAAGGGGGAAGGTAATGAAATAGGTACTCCCAAATTTGTGCTTGATATCAAAGGCGAGATATTTGGATTAGTCCATTCCATTATTCATCTTGTTGAGCTACCCTCTGCTTAATTTTACTATACTTCCATGTTAAGGGAATAATCAAGAATATTAGAAGTATATAAAGACATCAAAATGAGGTGGGATAGTTGTTTTCTAGGCCTAATATCATGATGAACCTTTTTAATTCCAAGTCAAAAGTAAACGTGCTTTCACTACAAGAAAAAAGATCTTTTGCAACATGCAAAAGGCAACATTCGTCAATTGCATGTTGCTAAAAGGGGTCTATGGCAACATTCAGCAAGTGTTTGTTGCTATTGGTTGACAAAATTGAGTTTTGGCAACGTTTTTTTAATGAATGTTGCTAATATACCCTTTTGGCAACATTCGAGGTCCTTTTGCAACGTGCGTCTGCACGCGTCGATTGTTTTAGCAACGTGCATTGCACGTTGCCATTAATAGTTTTAGCAACGTTCATCCGACGCGTCGTTAACCTTTTAGCAACGTTCAGTGCACGTTGTTATTAATAGTTTTAGCAACGCGTGTCTATTGCACGTTGCCATTAATAGTTTTAGCAACGTTCATATGAACGTTGCCATTAAACTTTTAGCAACGTTCATTGCACGTTGTTATTAATAGTTTTAGCAACGCGCATTCATTGCACGTTGCCATTAATGGTTTTAGCAACGTTCATATGAACGTTGCCATTAAACTTTTAGCAACGCTCATTGCACGTTGTTATTAATAGTTTTAGCAACGCCGCTCATTGCATCGCCAAGTTGCCATTAATAGTTTTAGCAACGTTCATATGAACGTTGCCATTAACCTATTCAATTTCATATTTCTTTTCTTCATTTGTAAGTTGGATAAAAACAATTTCTTATTACCCAAATTTCAACCCTTCACGGCCCAACCCAATCGAACTACCAGCCTAACCGAACTACCCTGCAAACCTAACCCAATATTGAGTTACCCACCCCAAATCCCAAAAGGCCCAAATTTTATATATTCCCAAACCCAGACGTCTTCTCCACTCGACGCCCTTCGCACCCAAATTCCTTCCCAAACCGTGAACTACCCAGCCCTTCGCACCCAAATCGTCGCCTGAATCGCCTCCAGAGCCCTCTGCCGGCCTGAATCGCCTCCACATACCATAACTCCTGTTCGCAGCCTGAAGACCTCGGCCTCCCAGGTTCGTACCAAGCCCTCCACTTCGCAGCCTCCACTTCGCACGCAGCCTCCATTGGACCACTTCTCATCCTCGCCTAGCCTGAATCGCCTCCACAGACCACCTGCAAGCCTCCAGGCTCCATCCTCTGCCTGAAGACCCTGACCGCCGCTGCAGAGCGCAGTGACTTCTCTCTGCCGACCGGAATCATTGGATTAGGTATTAAGTAATTTCTTCATTTCTTTAGGCTTTACAATTAGATATTTCAATTTTGCGTATTGTGTATTTGTTTAGCCAATATTGAGTAGATATGGCTGAAATCAGAATGTGGTGATTTTGGTGAAGTTTGGAAAGCCCACTAGCTGCACTTTGGTTCAGAATGTGGATTTCTTATTTGAATTTATTAAGTTCTGATACCGTGTTAAATCTCAATGTTTAATCATAAAATTTCAACTTTATTGAAGACTGACTGTAATTCTTATAAGTTGAATATAGTTTTCATATTTGATTAATGTTAAATTTCATCTTTGACCTATTTATACTCATTGCAATGTTTTTTGTAATGTATTGGATTTTGTAGTATTTGATAAGTGTATAGCTTCTAAACAGAATTATGGTTAATTGAGTAGCTCTCTACCAAATTTAGTGATATGTTAATTGCAGGGGAGAGAGAGAGAGAGAGAGAGAGAGAGAGAGAGAGAGAGAGAAAACCTGATTTGGATGCATTTGGGGCGAAGAAATGCAATTTGAAACTTAATTGAATTTGATTATTAGTAATTTAAGATCAAAAGTTTTGCATTTGATCAATCTGAAGAATTAAGAGAGCAATCAGAGGAGATTCACAAATTTTGGGAATCAAATCCAAGTTAAAGAATTGGAAGATGAAGAATCCATGGTGCAAATAAAAAGAGACTTGAATCGAAAAGAGAAATCCAAGCAAAAAGGAAAAGCCATTCACAGGAGAAGACATATTCTTTAGAAGCTTTATAGAAGTTTTGATACAAAACATATTTTCCAACATATTTTCGTACGTCTTTGTGTTGGAGAAAAAAAGAAGACATTAAGGAGATAATTGCCGTATCCTCTTTTAACAGCATGCGTTGCACGTTGCCGTAGGCTTCGACATATCCGCAACGTTCGACGAACGTTGTTAAAAGAGTCTATGGCAACGTGCAACGCATGCTGTTAAAAGAGGATACGGCAACGTGCACGGAACGTTGTTAAAATGGGTTACGGCAACGTGCACTGCACGTTGTGGAAAGGGGCTACGGCAACGTTCTACGAACGTTGCGGATACGTCTATGGCAACATGCGGTGCACGTTGTTGAAAATAGGAAACAGCAACGTTCGCTGAACGTTGTTGAAAATAGGAAACAGCAACGTTCGGTGAACGTTGTCAAAAGTCGAAACTCTACGACCACATCAAACTTCCCAACGTGCACCCGAACGCTGCCAAAAGTCTATGGCAACGTTTTTCGCGCGTTGCCATAGGTGGTTTCTGGTGTAGTGTTTATTCTAATGCAACCTACCAACTACATGTAATGCAAATACTTAAAGCCTAATAAATAAAAGGATGAAAAGTTGGATTGTCTTCTAATAAGCGCTTAGTTTTAAAGTCTTTATCTAGACTTTGTGAAGGAGTTAATCACAGTAGTTCGAAATGAATTTCATCGGCAAAGCATTGACCAAAATGTTTAGCATTGCCAAACCCCTTTTCGATTCTCTATACTTGAAGAGCTCATTTTCATCCTTGAATTTTTCAATGATTCAATTTAATCATTTTCGATGTGGGCACTTTACATGATCATTTACTTTATTTCTTCAACTTTTCGACTTTCCTCATTACGGGCTGGCTTTTTGATAGTGGTATAAACATGGATTTTCTCCTATTTGTCATCTACTCTCAATATCAGGACGCCTACTTCAAAGTTAATGACAGTCCGTCTTGTGGATAAGAAAGATCAACCCAAGATCATTGATACATCTTAGTATTCTTTTCATGTAGACAAAAAAATCCCCTTGTTGGTCATGAGGGACTGAGGAGTCCAAGTTAGCCGATAGATAGTTATTGTATCAATATCGATTCGATCTGAGCTCTCTTATTGAATTGCTCATTCAATGAGCATTTTCAATAGTTGCCTTGAAGGGGACTCGAAACTCCACGCTATTTAGAGTGAGATTTTTAGTTTAACATGTCTACCATTTCATCATCAAGGCATATTGAAATCATTAGGTTTATACTTGCTCCGAACTCACATTAAAAATTAAAAGTAGAGCTATTTCCTATTGAGAAAAGTATTTTGAGATTCCATGGAACTTTTAATTTAGAAGGTATTTTGTGTTGCAAGATATCACTGCACTTCGCATTTAGTGAAATGGTCTCAAAATCATTGAGATTTTTTTTTTGTTTGATAAGATTTCTTTTAGGAACTTTGCATAGCTTGATATTTGAGATATGACTTCAAGTAACATGATGTTTGCATAAAGCTTTTTGAATATGTCTAAGAACTTTTCAAACTGTTCTTCGAGCTTTTTCTGTAACAATCTTTGAGAGAAGGGGACAGAAGGCACATATGTTTTGGCAGGAGCGATTGTCTTAACCCATGGACTGTCTGAATTCTAATTTGTAGTTATTTGTGCTAAATGTTCAGATTGATCCACGTGCTCCTCATCTGTAGAATGTATCTTTTCATTCGACACCACCTGTCTCTTTAGTTTAATTTCTAGAAGTTGAATCCCACTCAATGTATTAATTGCCTGAATAATTTCACCTTTCGACCTTTTTCGAAGCCTTTAAGAAAAATGAATAGGAGATATGTATACCCAAACTAGAGTTTGTGCTTTCACGGACAATCTTCTTTTGTTTTATTCTTTAAGATACTTATAACCATTAGCTACTGTTCGAGATTTGTCTCAGTGTCACTTGGAAAGGACATTGGTGGTCTTTTTTAGAGAGTCTTAGCTATTTGTCCTATCTTATTTTTCAAATTTTTTATGGAAGCCCCTTGAATCTGAAAGTTCTTCTCCATCTTTTACATGAATTGAGTTGATGCTTCAGCCATCTTGGTAAATACTTCTTCCCTTGAAGGTTTCTTTTCTGGCTATGATGGTGCATTTTGATATGATTCAGTTTTTAGATGGCTAAGTATTACTCAAGGAGAAGTTTGGATGATTTCTCCAACTTGAATTGTATTTATTGAAGTATGGATTATTCTGTTACATTTGATAGTTCTACATGTAATTCATCTCCTTAGCTGATTTAATAAACTGACTCCCCATATTGCAGTCCTCACTTTCATGATTTGCCCCACAATGATTGTAGTTTGGCCCAACTACTTGAATTGTATTTATTGTTTTATTATTTTTCATAACTCTATCTTTTAGCTAGTGTTGCTAGATATGTTGAAATTGATGTTAGTGTGTCAACCTCGTGCATTCCCACGGCTTTCTTTCTACCAGATCTTTCAGTCTGCTGTAGTACACTATTTTATGCTAGATCCTTCATTATTTCCTACATCTGATTTGTTTTCCTTTTTCATAATTAACCCATCACAGGTAGAATCAACATTAGCCCAGCTAGTCGAATTTAACCAAATGTAAAAGTACTGAACTTGGAGCCATTTTCGCGAACCATGTTGTGAATATTTTCGAAGCAGCGCTTTGTATCGTTCTATGCCTCAAAATATTATTTTGAATCAAGTTGAGCGAATGTAGTGATTTCATCTCTCAATTTGGCAATCCTCTTTGGTGGGAAGTATTTGTTCAAAAATTTATGGCTTAGACTAATTCGAATTGCATCACTGGATCTCTCAAAGAATATGAAAAGAGACTAATTCGAATTGCGTCATTGGAAACCCTCGGTTATTTAATTATCACACATATATCCAAAAATTTAGAGATGTGAGCATTTAGGTTGTCGTTGGGTCTCCTAAAGAATTGTTATGCATTCTAGAACATATTTATCACGCATATCCTCAAATGGAAATTTACTTGCCCGAATGTTGGATATGCTATGTTGGACTTGGATTCTATTACTGATGAAACAATGTATTCTCCCATTAGTCTCTCGTTTTCATTACCTGCAGCTATAACTAGAAGTGCTGCATTTTCATTTATCTCGATGGCCTATTGATTTTATATTTTATCTGCCATTGATTCTACTTCTTGTTTTTAGTGTGCTTCTATATATTCTTTTCTTCTCAACCTGAATGTTCGTTCGATTTTCGGGTCAATTGGAGCAAAATCACATTATCTCAAGCTTTGCATACAAAATCCTAAAAAATAGGAGAGAAAATAATGTAATGTTTTTTTTAATACAAATTTAAAAATTAAGAAAGCAATAAAAATTTAGATTAAAGATATAACCTACTAATACTAAATAAATATTGTAGTCCTTGAGCATGACAAAAAAACTTGATTATACAAAATAGCGCAAGCGTTATCATAGATAAGTAATAAAGTGATAAGTAGAGTATCGACCAACAAAAAACTATATATTTAATCTAGATTCAATTAATACTAACTCTAATCAAATAACCAATTTAGATTATGAATTTTATGCTAATTTATCTAATTAAGTTAAGTATTCTAGTGAGCAAATTATAAAGGTTTTTTGTAAGATTATGTTGAATGATTACTAACCCTTCGAATCCCCCTTAATAATCCAAATTAATAAAATTCAATGTCATGATCATATGTATGCATTCTTGTTGGCCAATATTCTCAAGTTATTTAATAATCTCTCTCAAGTGGAATTAAATATATCTTCTCATGTGAACTTCATTTATCTCTATGAAAGATGGGAACATGAATGCAAGCACTAAGCACTAGACCATCTATTGAAATTATGCAACGTATAGGAGTGTATCTCTATTTTCTATCAGACCTAACAACAATCATTATAAGTGTTATCTATACTAATGTCACTCATGATAACAATAAAACTCATAAATCATTCCAATTAGTGATCGAATAATTGAAAAGCATTAAATACAATAACAGTCATCTGAGAAATTGAGCGTCAAAATTTTGAAATCGTATTAAAATTTTATATTTATCGACATCGTAGCAAATGAATCTTAGCCTAGCATTAAAAAGCACAAGAAATCGTGATAAATTTATAGAGAATCACCTAAATTTTTTATTAGTGAAGAAAAGAAAAGAAATATTGAATTTTTGAATTTTTTCAACGATTTCTAGATAAATCTCCTGTTGCGCCTTCCTTTATTTGACCAAAAACAAAGATTATATTCAATTAATTGGATTTTTGTATCTTGTCTCTTGATTTGCCCAAAAGAATGATGAATTGTCTCTCTTTTGTTGTAGGATTTGATGTATTTTATGGTATGAGAGGTGTATTTGAAGTCTTGCCCATTCTGCACTAATAGATGTCGAAATGAAATGAAGAAATTATCCGAAGATCCATTGCACATAGAAGTCCAACCGAAAAAAGAAATTGGCCCATCTAGCTGAGAAATGCCCATGGACTTCCTTCTTGCGTGTGCATGGTAGCTTCAAATCAACCTCATGTTCTTCAAAATTAGCTCTCGTGCATGCATGTGTATTGGTCGTGACTATGCACCACCTGCGAGTTTGTATTGTGATTTGAATCAACTATTGGTTATTTGCACTTTGGTTCCCGAACTTTGGAAATCATCATTTTTCGTCAATTTTCATTTCTTTCTTCCAATTTTACTTTCAATCACTGAATTTCACCTAACAAACAAAATATAAAAAAGAATAAGCTATAATTCATCAAAAGTAATTCCAAATATTCATATTTAATTGTCTAGAAAAGTGTACAATTTACACTTATCAATGTCCTTGTACAATTCTACAAAATTTTGGATAATAGAGATATCATTCATCCCAAGGAAACACCAAATACGGAAAAAGGGCATTTGGAGAATGAGGAGCTAATCCTAATGAAGCAAAACAAAGGAATGTCATTTAATGAAGTCATGAAAAGTTAATTTTGTGATTATGATCGATTAAGAAGTTGAAGTATTCATAGTTGAGTTAGAGTAGGGTGATATGGGCTGTTAGAACTTTATTAAAACTTAAACTTTATGATCTTGCCAAAATCTTCATGTCAAACCATCAAGAAACTGAATTAACGCGGAACATACCTTAATCAATTGATTTCTGACTTGAATAATGAATATTGAATCTGGATCTGTAAATCTTTAGTTTGGTTGCTTCAAATCTCTATCTTAATTCCTGATTGTGGGTTTTATGGATCTTCCTCTTCATATGCTTTCTCTTGTATTTTGTATTGATGGGATGCCACAAAGAATGAGAAAATCACACATGAATTGGGGACCATAACATTTTATATATTTCCATATGTTCGGCCCATCGTCAAATACAAACTCTAATGGATCAGGTCTCTACACATATAATCTGGCTCACACTTTATTTAGATACTTAAAGTCCAATTACTTAATTCCTTATTAGATCACTTTAATTTTGGGCTTAACTTTAAGATAGCATTTATACACAGTTAATTACACATGTCGGCCCATCATGGCAAATTAAATAATTTCCCAGCAATCTCCCACTTGGGCCACATATGTTACCTTATAAATGTGTATAACCTTATGAGCTCAAAACTTTTGCTAGCATAACCAAAAGCATCTCCGAACAATCTCGTCCATTGATTATATCAACATAGGATCAAAGCGATTTTCGTTATAAGTAACATAACTAAACCCATCAATGGTCACGTACATCAATACAATCAAATGAAATAGATCAAGTATGGATGTGTAGCATGGAAATTACATGTAATGTGATCTAAACATGCCTATTTCCAACTGGTCCTATCTTATTCTTTAATACCTTATGAGATTAACCATAAACTTTAATCAGAGTGGAAGTAAACTGAATACTTTATTTCTAAAATAAACTGAATGTGCACAATCCAAAATTATGTGTCAAAAGACAACATCCAAAATACAAACTCCCACTAAACTGGCATATCATCAAAAGATGCAACACCTATATGAGCATTATGCTCATGAAAGACCTTGGGTGGTAGCCATTTAGTAAATTGATCCATGATTATAGAGTTTGTCCTTATATGCTTTATAGAAATCTAACCACTCTGAATTCATTCATTGACACTAGGAACTTAATGTCTATAAATTTTGACATCGTCATGTTCCTATTGGAATACAAGACTGTTATTGTCACAAAATAATTTAAGTGGTCTTTCATTTCCATCCAAAATATGCAGCATAGTGACAATATTTTACAGTCAAATTCCATAATCAAAATCAGAATATCCAACGATCTCCAATTGGTCTGATTTTCCTGAATGTGATCATGTAATCCTTTGTTCTCTATAGATACAAAATAACCTGATAGTTGCTTTCCAAATTTCCATCGCAAAGTTAATTAAATATCTGCCTAACATTCCAACAATGAATGCTATATCCGGATGTGTGCAAACCTGAGTATACATTAAATTCTCAATTGCTAAAGCATAGGGAATTTGATGTATATCCTTTATCTTTAAATTTATTATTGGGGCATTAATTGAGACTAAAGTTGTCTCCCTTAATTGTAGGGGTATTACTTGATTTTCATATCTGCATTACAAATCTTTTAAGAACCTTATCGATACAACTCTTTTGTGGTAATCCAAAAATACACCAAGAAAAATTTTTGTGTATCTACATCCTTAATACAAAAGATGCATCACGAAGATTTGCTTACTCCCACTAAACTTGTGATATTCACAATCATCAATTGAATGTATCTCGAAACCAAATGAGATAATTATTTGATAAAATTGTGATATCATTTCGGGAAACCAGCTTAAGTCCATAGATGGATTTCTTTAATTTGTAAACCATCTAATGCAACTTAAGACCAAAATATGTCACAGATGCCATAATTGTCCTAAAAGAGTTTTCATAGAAACTGAAGAAAAATCTCTTTATGCATGGCATCAATCCACTCTTTAGAATTATTCATTTGCATGGCTTGATGAAAGTTGACTGATAAGTCATTCTATCATCAATCCATGTCATCCTTATTTTCTTGGAGAAAGACTATAAGGTTATCCAGAATTGTCTTTCTTCTTTTATAGTGGATTCCTTAATGATATTTGTTCTTGAGATTGTTGAGTTTGTTTTTCTGGAACAATCTCTTGATTGTATATGGGGGATTTTGTAATATTGTCTTGATCCAAAATTGCTTCTTGAATAAGATCTGGAGCAAGAATTTGTCCTTGAACCAAATCATTGTCAATTGCAACAAAAGAAATATATAAATATTCTTCATCTAAGACAAAATCATAACCTTATAACCTTATCTCCCCTCACAAACTCTACATCCTCAAGAAATCGAACATTTCTCATTTCGAACATTGACCTAATAGTGGGACCTTTAAAAAATTTGTAACCCCTTAACAATTACTTTACTTGGAACTTTGTTGAGATTTTAAGCTACAGTCTTTAGTGCTTATACCTAGGAGGATCCTGATGTACTGTGGGTAGATTCCACATTCCTCTAGGAATATTCCGAAAAACCCTGGACATTGTTCTCCTGATTCATCATATCTTTCATAGTATTCACCACTATGATAAGATTTGACTTGTTAAATTCTTTTACTGAGTCAATTTTCGAACTCAGTCTTGTATGCCTTGAACATGTCTAGTGTTTGAGATTTCTCATAGATGAAATATAGGTAGCCATATTGAGAAAAAATTGTCTATGAACGTAATAAATGTTGACCATTCTAAGAAGCCGAAGGGAATGATCTACAGATATCCGTATGAATTAGTTCTAAGACATCCGAAGTCCTATCGGCACCTAATCTCCTTATGTTTGTTTGTTTTCCTGTAATATAATTTACTTAAGTCTGAAAATATCAAGGGAATCAAGAATTCTTTCTGACACAAATCTTTCCATTCTCTTTTGAAAGATGTGACCTTATCGCTTGTGCCATAACAAAGCAGAATTCTCATTGGTTAATTTATGTTCAATACCACGCGAATCCAAATACAAGGTTTCTTTATAAGAGACAACCATATTATGCAAACATAGGTCATCGTAACCAAATAAAGAATTGACACCCACAATATTTGAATTAAGAAAAAGATCAAACTGACTATTTCTAATTGAACAAGAGTAACCAAATTTGTCCAATTAGAAATAGAAACCAAATTCCATCCAAAAGGACGGTACCACAAATATCTATTTCAAATTCAAATAATAATCAGTCTTTAATGATAACCTAAATTCCCCAAAACCTCAACCTTAACTAATTTGCCATCACCCCAGATAGATGAATCTTTCAGCATCAATTGGTTTTGGCAGCTCAGACAACCCCGCATAGACACACTTAAGTGAGTGGTGGTACCAAAATTTATCCACCAAGTGTGTCTTGGTATTGCCATTAAATTTACCTCAAAACAAACCAAAGTGAGAAATGTACTTTTCTTTACACGCCAAACATGGTATTTAGCACAATCTCTCTTTATATATCCCAGATTTTCATAAAATTTTCTAAATGAATTGATTGAAACAACATGTCACAAAAGTGACCTCTCTTACCTAGATTAATTTATTTGGAATATTAGAAAGGTTGTGTGTACATAATTCATGTGGGTATTGACCGGCCCAAAGGAAGGTTACCTATGGTAATAAATATGTGACAATTATAAGGTTTTATTTTATGTGAGCAATAAATCGGTCCAAAGATAGGTTTATTGCTTGACATGGTTTATTGTCAATATTTGATTACTACACCAAGAGTACCACTTACAAGTTGATATTTCTGTCCAAAGACTAAATATCAATGTTGTGATCGGTCTCTTGTGATGGGGTTTACCATTATTTGAATTAATTAATTGTTTAATACGGATTCCTATGTGAACATGTTAATTAAGTATTAGTTCTCTATTCAGTTAATCCATCAACTTCCACAATATCTGCCAACATCAGCTCCATTCTTGTGCTAAATGGAACCAACTATTAAGGACTGGAAAGAGAACGTTCTGATTGTTCTTGGCTGCATGAACTTAGACCTTGCGTTAAGGACCGAACAACCCGCTGCACTTACGGATAAAAGTTCTGTTGATGAAAATAAGGACTTTAATAAGTGGGATTGTTCAAACCGCATGAGTCTTATGATCATGAAGCGTGGTATTCCAGAATCATTCAGGGGCGCTGTGTCCGATAAGGTAACTACTGCCAATAAATTTCTTACTGAAATTGAAAAAACGCTTTGCAAAGAGCGATAAGGCTGAAACTAGTAGTTTTTGGCATACTTAGTTTCACTAAGGTACAAAAGTAAAGGAAATATTCGGGAGTACATTATGGAGATGTCCCATATTGCTTCAAATTTAAAAGCTCTAAAGCTTGAGCTATTTGATGATTTGCTCATGCATCTGGTTTTGATTTCCCTTCCTGCACAATTCAAGGTCAGTTATAACTGTCAAAGGGAGAAATGGACTCTAAATGAGCTCATTTCATACTGTGTGCAAGAAGAAGAAATGCTGAAGCAAGAAAGGACTGAAACTGCTCACTTGGCTAGTACATCTAAGGGCAAGTTCAAGAAAAGAAAGAATAAGAAAGCTGCATCCGGTTCGGTTCAAAATTAACAGCGAAATAAATTTAGCTCTAAATTTTGAACCGAACCGGATGCAGCTTTCTTATTCTTTCTTTTCTTGAACTTGCCCTTAGATGTACTAGCCAAGTGAGCACTTTCAGTCCTTTCTTGTGTCAGCCTTTCTTCTTCTTGCACACAGTATGAAATGAGCTCATTTAGAGTCCATTTCTCCCTTTGACTGTTATAACTGACCTTGAATTGTGCAGGAAGAGAAATCAAAACCAGATGCATGAGCAAATCATCAGATAGCTCAAGTTTTAGAGCCTTTAAATTTGAAACAATATGGGACATCTCCATAATGTACTCCCGAACAAAATAGAGTACGAGATAATATGTATCTAGACCGAGTTTTATAGAATTAGAGTTTCATATTTACACCTATATCTCACTTAAACAACTCTTACATATTGTTATGTATTTTTTAAATTTATTTTCAATTAATTGTTTCTTTATCATATGGGCTAATTATACCTCATCACTTACATAATTGTTCATCCTCTTTGGGAACTTCAATTGCATCCATATTCTTATGTAGATATTGATTAGAATTACATTTAGAGCTTACTTGAAATTGTTTTTTTTCAAATTTATGTTTCTCTATACTCATTTCATCCATACATTCTTATATAAAATTATTTTTCATATTTTTCCTTAAATTTTTTCTACTTTTTAACTGTACATTCTCCAAAAATTACTTTTCTCAAAATCATATCTCAAAAATTAATTTTTCAATGTCTTAAACTTTCCTCGACCTTTCTCAGAGCGATCTGTTCGAGATAATTTACAAGAATAAAACTCGAAAGAATTGGTAATATATAATTGTGCTCAAGTTCGTTACCCAATTATTACAGTTTGAGGTTTCCTATATCACATTTCAATTAATCAACAACAATCCCCTGGATAAATAAAATAATGTACAGCTCCACGCCCTATAGTGAAATATTTTAATGAAATCATTCGATTTCTTGTACATTGCACAAGCATCTTTAACTGTACTTAACTTACTTATAAATTACTTATTTATATTAAAATCTATTTTATATTTTAAGTACCAAAACTTTTTTTTTGTTAGATTAAAATATTATATTGGCGATTCTGTGAACAAAAGGACCAACTTGAACAATTATAAAAGTTTAGGGACTCAATTGTAAAGTTTCATAGTTGGTAGGTTCGCATAGGGTTCAAGGTTTCATATTTGGAACAAGAAGGATTCACGCCGGTTTATCGCTAGCTGTTTGCCGAAGTTGTGCTCGAGCGGATGATACAGCAACACCATCGCTCGACCTTCGCCCTACAATCGCTCGGGCGACGGTCCCTTGGCTCGAGCGAAATAGCTCTTAGAGACTTTTCTGGCCAAATCTACTTTTCGCTTTTCGAGACTTTTACTTGGTCCATACTACCTAACTGTTCAACTTATAAATAGAGGTGTCGTGTACACTTCGAAAGGAAGATTGAACACATGCTATCTTGAGAGAACACATCCTACACCAAATTGATATTGTTCAATTCATCACTTGTTTATGTTCCAATCCTTGTGAAAAAATAGTACGTGTCGTCGTCTAAGTTGGTAGATTGTAAGTTACATATTGTTTATAGTGGATTGTTGACTGGCAAAGTGTCCAGAGTTTTTTCCAGTTGGGTTTCTCCGTGATCATTCCGGTATTTGATTTACTGCTTTACTATTCATTGTTTATTATACAAATGCGGTAATTCAATTTAGGATAAATTGACTTGAATGTTGAATCATTTAGAAAAAAAATTAAAAAGTGACTTGTTGCTATTTAATTCGTAAAAATATTTTTAATTCCGCATATAATACATATTCAGCCCCGTCTAATTACTGTTAGGGTCGAACTGCATAACTTTCAATTGGTATCAGAACCTTAATTCGATTCATAACCCTTTATAACATCTAGATGAGTCAGTCATTATCCGTGCCTCCGTTTTTCGACGGAAGCAACTATGCTTAGTGGAAAGTTTGAATGAGAACCTTCCTTAAATCCTTAGATGAACGTATTTGGATTAGGGTTCAAAATGGGTGGGCTCCACCTTCAACAACTATTGCTGGTGTAGTCACACCACTGACATATCTCTGTTGACTAAAACTAATCTTGACGAATGCAACTGGAATAGTAAATTACATGCTCTGTCCATGGCTATATCTGCTGAAGAGTTTAGGCGAATGTCGATGGGTGAAACTGCTAAAAAAGGTTGGGATATTTTAGAAACTACACACGAGGGTATCAAAACTGTTAAGAATTCTAAATTGCATATGTTAACCACTAAGTTTGAAGAGATTAGAATGAAGGACGATGAATCGTTCAATGAATTCTATGCGAAGTTGAATAATATAGTTAACTCTAGCTTTAACTTATGTGAAAGGATCCCTGAGACCAAAATTGTTAGAAAAGTCCTTAGATCCTTGCGCGAAAGGTTTAGACCTAAGGTGACTGTAATAGAAAAGAGTAAGGACTTAGATGCTGTTAAGATTGAAGAACTCATAAGATCACTTCAAACTTATGAACTCATAGTCTCACAACCTAAAAAGGTTAAATCCATCGCAATGAACACCATTAGAAAAGAGGAAAGCGAGTCAACTGATATTGAGACCCTTAGGGACAATGAAATTGCTTATTTCATTAAAAAATTTCAGAAGGTGATAATGAATAGGAGAATGCCTCGGGAGCGAAATAGTGAAATCCCTAGTAAATTCTCGAGAGGTAAACGTGAGAAAAACACCTCTAGGACTCCCGTTAAGAAAGCTCAATCTGTCCAATGCCATGAGTGCAAGGGGTATGGTCACATTAGGAGTGAATGTCCTAATTTGAAGAGGAGTTCGAGTATAGAATGTCGTAAGGCTTTAGCTATGACCATGAGTGATGAGGAGTCAGAGACTAGTTCTCAGAATGAGACATCTGATGGTGAGGATGATTAAAAATTCATGGCTTTCACCTCGATTGTTACAATCGAATCTAACCGTGAGACTGAGAAGGTTTAAAAAGAGAATGAGAGTGAACAGTCTAAAGAAGAGTCTGAAAATGAGACCGACATTCATGAGTCTTATCGTGAATTGTCTAAGGAGAGTCTCAAAATTAAAAAGATCAACAAAGCCGTCTTGAAAAATGTGAATGAGCTTGAACTTGAACGTGAAAAATTATTAAGTGACCTTCAGGACTCGACTAGAAAATAGAGTGAGCTGAAGCTGGTAAATGAAAACTTGGAAATTAAAATTAAATCATTAACCACTGATCGTGATAAATCGAATGCTCAACTCCAACTGTTTATGAGTGGCTCGCAGAAGCTGGACACTCTGCTTGGGATGAACAAGCCTACTAGAAATAGGCATGATTTGGGTTTGTTCATAATAATAATACTACTGTCAGTACATTTAAGACTACGTTCGTTCCAGCAACTAACAAAGCTAGAAAAATTGTTTGCCCTGAACCAAATGGCAAAAATGACGTAGGATCGAGACCCACTATACAACGTAGGGTAAATCATCATACTTATCGGCAACAACCACTGAACGGGGTGGTTTTTAGGTTTATTCCCACCTGTCATCATTGTGGTGCACTGCGACATACTAGACCCAGGTGTCGTAAACTCGTTACTAGAAGTAACAGTCAGGATATCTCGAGCACAGTTAACTTTTGACTTGGGTTAACTGGACTAAAACTCATTACAGGGTCAATTTAGTTGCTTAATAGATAAGAGTTTGCACATAAGATGTAATTCACAAGAATTGTGATATAAAACAAAATTAAATTACATGCTCAACTTCAAGGGGAGTAAATAAACTTGTTGTGTACATGCTCAACTTAGGTTTAAAATATTGTATTTGCGATTATGTGAACAAAAGGTCCAAACTGAACAATTATAAAAGTTTAGGGACTCAATTGTAAAGTTTCATAGTTGGTAGGTTAGCATAGAGTTCGGGGTTTCATGTTTGGAACAAGAAGAATTCACGTCGATTTATTACTAGCTGCTCGTCGGAGTTGTACTCGAGCGGATGATACAGTAGTACCATCGCTCGACCTTCGCCCCACCATCGCTCGGGAGACGGTCCCTTGGCTCGAGCGAAATAGCTCCTCGCTCGAGCGACAGTATTTTCTAGCCAAACCTAATTTTCATTTTTCGAGACTTTTACTTAGGCCATACTACCTAAACTGTCCAACTTATAAATAAAGGCACCGTACACTCTTCAAAATGAAGATTGACCACATGCTTTCTTGAGAGAACACATCCTACACCAAATTGATATTGTTCAATCAATCACTTATTTATGTACCAATCCTCGTGAAAATATCAAATAGCCAATCCAAATACCAAACTGTTGTTCCTCTACATCTGATCAGAGTTCTGAAGATTGATAAAGTTTGACTGGAGTTCCAGTCTGTGAAGAACGATTTCACAGAGTTAGAAGTTAATGCAGGATAGCAGAATTCAGGAGAGATTTGGAAACTGCAGCTAGGAGTGGTGTAGGAGCACAGAATCTAGGAAACTGTTGCAATTGCAGTTAGAAGATCAGATAGTACATGTCGTCGTCTAAGCTGGTAGACTGTAAGTTATATATCGTTTATAGTGGATTGTTGACTGGCAAAGTGTCCGGGGTTTTTCCCATGATCATTCCGATGTTTGATTTACTGTTTTACTATTCATTGTTTGTTATACAACTGCAGTAATTCAACTTAGGATAAATTGACTTGAATGTTGAATCATCTAGAAAAGAATTAAAAAGTGACTTGTTGCTATGTAATTCGTAAAAATATTTTTAATTCCGCATATAATACATATTCACCCCCCCCCCCCCTCTAGGTATTGTTAAGGTCGAATTGCGCAACTTTCATTTTTTTTATTTAAGGTTCGGTGTGAATTCTAATCATAGATGACCTTGAACAATTTAAAAGTAACCTCACACAAACTCAATCTCAAAATTATTAGAGTTTTTAAACAAAATAAAGATGTCCATTTCTTATAAATTAAGAGAGTGTCAATTACTCATGCATGGTTGAGAACCTTCGGTGCAATTTCAAATCGTTCTCTTCTAAACCTTCTTATTGGTAACTTGTCTACTCTATTTGTCTCCTCTTCTTCTTCTCTTCCTTTCCTTCTCTATTTCATACCTAAGATGTGTGGATCCCACTTGAACCATATAGGACGTGACACCCCAACAATTATTAAATCATTAATTGTTCAATTATCTCTATTCAAATACATTTTACCACCACACGCAACTAAGTTCACTTTCACACTAGCATACTACAAAATCCAACTCGAAAAAAGATTATTAAAATAATAAAAAAAGATGAAACAAAAGAGAAATAAAAAAATTTCCATATAATATAAGCATTTGCCGGCAAATGTCACATTGGATCTGTTATTTGTCAATTAATTGTACGTACTGTAAACTAGCACGATACTGTGACATTGTCAAATTAATCCTCAATTTCATCAGTTTTTGCTTGTGTTTGGTACACCTTGCACATCGTTATCATGAGCTAAAAATGTTGTCTTGTTTTACTTTTAGAAATTGTTTAATAATATTTATGAAAACTCCAATAATCCAAAACAAATAATGGAATTGGATTTGTTGTCATTTTCTGAATTGATACATTCAACAATTGATCAAAGAAAATTTGCAGCCTGCAATTTCATCGAACTTCCTTAGAGATATAGATGACGTCGAACTTCTATAACATTTTTAAAGTCTTGGTTATTATACAGTGCTGGACTTAAAAGTAAACAATTCATTTTTTATTTTTTATTTTTATGTTATCTGTTAAGGGATATATATCCCACATCGATAAATGATATTGATACAGACCAATTAATAAAGATCTTAGGTTATTCCTCTTAATAAGGTAGACATTTTTAAGATGGAACCCCAATTATTAACATTATCTATATTGATTTATTCGACATATCAAATAAGTTGAAATTGCTTATATGTTTGGTTTTATTTTATTCGACAACGCCCCCCACAAAATGACAATAAATAATATTTTTTCGGTCTTACCATGTTCCATGTCGTCGAGTTAAACTATCACCCGGTCTAGGATTTCATCTAGACACATAATACACAATAGGAATATCAATCCGTCGAGTTATATATATATTGATTTGGGTCCAAATATTATAGGCACTATAATTTTAATAGTTATATATTTGTATTTATAATTTTTAAAATTGAAGTTTTTTTTCAGTCAAGTTAAATGACGCAATATTTATAGGAGAGAAAGGGGCAGAGAATTATAATATTATATTGACATTTATTGGTTTGACATATTATAGAGAAACAAAAATTAATGGTATAATTTTTTTCCAATTAATAGACAAATGATGACTCTATCCCCATTTAAATCTAGACTTTGATTAATTAGATTAATCAAATTGAATTGAGAATAGATTTGGTAAAATATAGCCAGTATCCCCAATTTAAATGCCCTAATTAATAAACGACTTATCCATCAGTTAAACCAATTTGTCCTAGTTTCTCCTCTCTTCCAATAAACCTAAAATTAGACCGGCCACAAAAAGCGAATATTTACACTTCTTTTTTGATAAGTGATAACTCCTTGATTTTAATTGTTAAATCATGCATGATGCATTTACAAGTATTGTAACTTATATGTTTACTTCGACTTTGTTAGTCCTTAAAATTCGACTTATGTTATGGATGTATAGTGATCGATTAGTTGGTCATCTAAATTGTTTATTTAGTAATTTATTTTTTGAAGGGGTAGATAAATTCTAGATTATTTGATATTATTGATTTTCTTAATATTTTTATTTTGTTGATTGGTGGTTCACATGTTTTTGAAAAATCAAGATAAATTTTTTTGAGCTCATAAAGTTTTTACAAGTTTTATCATTAGCTCGATTCTATTTTTGAGTGGTATATTTGGGGTATATTTTTGTAATACAATACCCAAACTAATATAAAGCTTTATTGTTTTTCCTTTATGTGTTCTTTAATTAAATTAAAGAGTGACACTCTTTTATATTTTTGCACGATGCCCTACTTAAACTTTTAGATCAAGTTATGAAGCATGATATCATCACGCAAATGTATATATTCAAGTTTCACCACCATCCATTTAAATGAATCAAGACTTTAATAGAAAAATATGAACAACGCCTTCATGTAAGGAGAATATGTTGAAGATCATTTTTGAACGATATTCATGTAACATTATCTAATAGCTTAAATCAAATGGTTCAACTTACTGGGACTTGATTTTGCATTTTAAGAAATTAAAATTATTAAGAGAGGTAATCCAAACCTTTATTGATATATTTATATTTAACCCCTAATGAGCAAAAGAAAAGCATGTAGTTGAAAATGAGTATGTAAAAAAAAGAGTTTTAAAAGAATGGGAGACAAATATGAGTTTATTACTTTGTTATTGACGAGTATGTTTTACTCACGAGTTTTATACAATTTTAACTTGATTGTTGACTAAATCTTGTAAGTATAGAACATTTTTGATGTGTTTGTTAATTTTTTTTATAGGTTGGTGAGGTAGTGAATAAGAGTGTTAAAGTGAAGAAACAAGCTAAAAGTAATAAGTAGAGTCAGTGCCCAAGCACCATACATGGAGCGCTCAGACGCTTAAAAACTGAAATTCCAAGAAACAACACAGCGCCTAGGCACTACAATTTCCCAGAAGCAGTAGGGAAATAACATAGATGTAGCTGCCTTATAGCACTTAGGCATCGTGCCGTCTGCACTAGAGTTACACAGTTTTGGCCCGCTAAAAGTCTAAAAAGACTCCAAATTTAGGAAACACAAGAAAAGAAGTATAAATTGTAGAAAAATGAGACACTTTTGGGAGATTTCAAACCTTGAAAGACACAAGATACAACTTGAGAATTTGAAAGAAAATCAAAAGGGAGAAATACATGGAATCAAGAGCTAGGGTTTCAAATCAATATTGGAGACAAGAAGAGAACTTGGTGCAAGCTTCATTATATTTTCTACATCTTAATTCAAAACTCGATGATGCACTCAATGCAAATCTTTAATTTTTCTTTCATTATTATGAGTAGCTAAGTTTTCTATTAGGGTAAACAATATAATATTTTGAGACCCTTCATTTCTATTATTCACGAGTCAACTTCTTTCATTATTTATGTGTTGATTTTGATTATGTACTTAAAGCTTTGAATTAATTGATCATTAATTCAATGATTTTATGAATTTATTACAAATTGATGGGTGAGTTTTAGATTTAGACTACGTATTAAAATTCGATAATCTAATATAACATGTAGAGATACATATACTAATTATTGCGGTCTTAGATGAATTTTTAGAACTAATATTTCATTTAACTAAACTTGATTTACATATAGATATGAGATTGAATTAGTTAGATGGACTCAATGAGAACTCGAGAGGGGTAAATAGAATACACTAGAAGCATTCAATCGAATACTATATTAGGTTATGAACATTGAATTAAAATTTAAAGGTTGTCAATAGATGAAATTGTTGTACCCTAATATCTATTCCATATTTGAAACACTAAATCGAATTTTTTTTGTGCATCCACTTATTTTCAATTTGTTTTCGTCAGATAGTAGGTAAAAATAGTAAATTAAGCATTAAAATCTAGTCCTCTTGAGAATGATAATTCGAACTCAAAGATCCACTATATTACTTGTTACGATATCGTACACTTGCGATATAAAAAACGCAACAAGGTTTTAAAGCCACTGCCAAGGAAAACAAATTGCCTTCCAAGTTGAAAGATCTAGGGAGTTTTACTTTGCCTATTTCAATTGGAGATTTTTATGCTATCAATGCATTGTGTGACACAAGTGCTATATACATTTTAATGTCATATTTTGTTTACATGAAATTAGGATTGGGTGAAGGTCAAATCAACATCAATAACGATACAACTAGCTAATAGAACAATTTCAAAACCACGTGGCAAAATTAAGGATGTGCTCATCAAAGTAGGAAATTTAATATTTCCAGTGGACTTCATTGTGTTGGACATACTAGAAGATCGAGACATTCCAATTATATTAAGTCGGTCATTCTTAGCAACGGGTCGAACCTTGATTGACATAAAGAAGGGTGGGTTGAACAACCTTCCTATAAAAATGATTATTGTAGAATTGATAAATAAAATCTACCTGATCAACGAATCTATCATAATAGAAAATCAAATTTCAGTGCACTTTTTAGTATAAATGAAAATGAAAATATCAAAATATGAAGAGCAAAAGGTGTATAAATGAAAATTGTACAAAGTGCAAGGACGGCATAACTTGGTTTGAGCCACCATAATCAATCATGGCAAAAAGTCAAGCTAATGATTTTACAGAAACGCTTCTTGAGAGGCAACACAAGCTCTATTCCTTTCTTATTACTTAGTTTTTTTTGTTTTAGGATTGTTTATTTTATTGTTGTAACATTCTCGTTGTGTTGTTTGTAGGAAGATTTTCAAGTTTGTGTGAATAATGTGGTTAGAAAGCACACCCATGTCCATCTCATCAAGGCGATGGCAATGATACAAGTTGATGTATTTAGGGAAGTCCTAACCCTCATTTGTATTTATTTTCACATTTGGGATAATGAGTATTTTAAGTTTAGAGGGTGAATCATTAGTTATTAATTGCTTTTTGTCAGTTGTTTAGTACTTTTGTGTTTGTGTGATATGATTTTATTTCTTGTGAAAAATTTTTTTTTTTTATATGTGCTTGTATGAATTAGATAGCTTGCTAGGATAAATATATTTGAAAGCAGTATTAGTTTATGAATTGTGAATGAATTATATTCTTGAGTTTAATTTTTTGCTTATCCATGTGAATCATGACAATATTTATGCACGATAATTGAGTATAGCATCGTACAAGAACATGAAGATTCATATGTATAAGCTGAATAGATGATTTAGATGCTTAATCCCTTGATCGTTGATTGACAACATCATTTAATCGTATACATAATAATTTGGGGTGTTCTAGCTGGTAAAAGAAATGATTTGAGATTGTGATGATTTCGTGTATGTGAAAAAAAAATTGTGTGGAGTGTCTTTAAATTTTTAATATAAGCTTGGTGATGACGGCATGCTAGGGATCTAACCCTTGTAAATTTTGCTTTTCTTTTATAGAAAATAAGCATTGCACTTATTGAGCTTATACCTCACGTCGGCACATTTTTTACTCGAGTTAGTAAGTCCGTATGGATATCTTGAAACTTGGTACTCTTTGGTGTTCAAAAGTCGGGAAGTTACCGATTAAAAGCTCATTACAAGGGTCAAAAAGAGAAAAATTGGTGAGGTCAATATTGGATTGAAAATAAAATATCAAAAAGCGAAAAAAAAAACTTTATGCAAGTGTGTAAGTAAGAATTGACTGTTAGAGAACTAGATTACTAGTGGGTTTGAATCATTTGATATAAACTTGATTGTTTAAGCACTTATAATTGGGAGAATCATTACATGATTGAATTATTGATGTTACTGGTTAGACTAAACCAAATTTAAGTGGTGTAAGGAACTCATAAAATAAACTAAATTTTAGAATTATGTTGAGGCGAGAATGAAATAAACAAGTTTGGGGTGTATGATACGAGAGAAGAAATGAGATAATTGACCATTGAGAGTTGGGAATTGAACAACTTGTGAATGTATGGCATTACGCTTGATTCTTCATGCACAACCGTTTTGCATTGGATAAGTGGAAGTTTGGCTCTTGTATTGTGATCTTGAAGTTGTTCATAAATATGATATAATGTTCTCAATATTAAGCCAAATTGCAAGCTATCTGACTAAGTTTGTGTTTGTGTGTCTTCTCTTAGTGAATTTCTTTTTCTCCGTGTTTACTTGAGTTTGGAGATATTTGATGAGTGTGTTTTACTCATGAGTTTTATACAATTTTAACTTGATTGTTGGCTAAATCTAGTGTTGTTTTATAGGTTGGTGAAATTGTGAAAAAGGGTGCTAAAGTGAAGAAACAAGCCAAAATACTAAGGGAAATAAGTAGAGTCAGGGCCTAGGAACCATACTTGGAGCACTCGGATGCTTAAAAACTGAAATTCCAAGAAACAACACAACGCCTTATAGAGGTATTAGGGAAATAACATAGATAAAGCGCCTTATAGTGCTTAGGTGTCTTGCCTTCTGTATTAGAGTTACACAGTTTTGGCTCTTTAAAAGTCCAGAAAGACTCCAAATTCGAGAAACACAAGAGGAGAGTATAAATAGTAGAAATGAGGCACTTTTATGGGATTCCACACTTTGAGAGGCACAAGATACAACTTGAGAATTCGAGAGAAAAACAAGAAATTAAGAGATAAGGTTTGAAATCAAGATTAGAGACAAGAAGAGAACTTGGTGCAAGATTCATCATCTTTTCTACATCTTAATTCAAAATCCAGTGATGTATTCAATGTAAATCTTTAGTTTTTCTTTCATTATTTTTTTTAGTTAAAGGAATGAAGTACCTCAGAGATTTTATTAATGCCCTCACTTGTGGCGGAGGAATACCGTAGTTATATAAGAAAATAATAAAAGAAGTAAATGAGAAATTACTACTTCCCTTATAATGAAAATAAATGATAAAGTATAAATGTAAAGCTATAAAAAATAAAGTATTACTTCTCTTACAATAAGAACTAATGTAACTAAAGACAAAAATAAAAATAAAAAATAAAAATCATACTCTAATACTGGGGCAGTCTATGTCTATCAATTTGTACGAGTCCTAATATGTTGTGGTAGGTCAGCTGCTCTATATATCTGATATCGTCGATGATCACAACCTTCTACAGCAAGAGCATCTGTAACCTGATTCCCCTTTCTATAGGTGTGGGAAATTGTGTCTGTCGAATGATACGATGTTTGTGATCTATCTGAGTATACACTGAATAGTCCATAGTCCTCCTCCTCTAGTGATGCAGTGAATAGCCACTATAGAACCTGATTCAATCCAAATGTCTGAAAGATCGAGTCCTCTAGCTAGTAGAATCCCATCAAGAATAGCCCTGGGTTTTTCTTCCATTTTTTGAGTAACTAAGTATTCTATTATGGCAAGCAATGTAATCTTTTGAAACTCTCTATTTCTTTTGTTCAAAATTCAAGTTTGTTTCATTATTTATGTGTTGATTTTGATTATGTACTTAATGCTTTGAATTACTTGATCACTAATTTAATGATTTGGTGAATTTGTTACTAACGGAGAGATAAGTTTTAGACTTGGACCACATATTAAAATCCAGTAATCTAGTATAATATGTAGAGATACTTATACTAATTATTACGATCTTAGATGAATTTTTAGAATTACTATTCCTTTAACTAATCTTGATTTACATAGAGATATGATATTAAATTAGTTAAATAGGCTCAATAAGAACTTGAGATGGGTAAATTGAATACAATAAAAGAATTTGATTGAATACTATATTATGTTATGAATCTTGAATTAAGATTTAAAGGTTACCAATAGATGAAATTGTTGTGTCATAATATCTATTCCATATTTGAAACACTAAATCATCTTTGTGTGCATCCACTTATTTTCAATTAGTTAAATTAAAAATCACAACTCTTTGTTTGTTTTCATTACATAGTAGTTAAAAATAGTAAATTAAGCATTAAAGTCTAATACTCGTGGGAACGATAATCCAGACTCAAGGCTCACATAACTTGTTACAATATCGTACACTTGAATATAAAAAAATGCAACAGTGATCATTTGTAGTCAATACTGCATAAGTTTGGTAATGTGTATTGTACAGCTACAATTCTAGGTTGTCCATATAAATAGTGAGCAGAGATCATGCTCATAATCTTCAAGCCATGCAATGTCTTTCTTCTATGTTATCAAAGTTCTAGTTGTGTTTTTGTGATCTTATTATACCCTTATATTTGGTTATAATCTTGGTATCAGAGCCATAATCAAATAATATTCATGTTATAAGCCCCTACGATTATTAAGCCTTTTCATTCTTTTTATTTCTCCTACTAGTACGTAGTGCCATGCTCATTTCATACTCGACATTTGGAGGAATATGCTATGTGGTTTCCTTGAATAAAGATCATCTCGGAGAATCCTAAAGTTGAAGTTGTGAGAAGATATCTCATAATAGTTTTCACATAGAAACAATAGAGTCAGTACCTTGAGGCTTCTTTCTGATTGTTGTGTTTTGGTACCTTGAGACTTCTTTTTTATTGTTGTAACTAGGCTGTATACTCAAATTTAATCAAGGAGATAGAAAACATCTCAAAATATGAGTTCAATCAAGCCTCAAAGTTCATCCATATCCCACTCAACTTTGCATTCAAAGAAAAATCTCGTTGTCCGAAGTAGATTTATCTTAGTGGAGTAGAATACTTAAAATGAAGACAACAAGGTCACACTGATAAGTGTGTTTTACACACTTAATTATGACATAAATTAGATTGAATGACGTTAGAAAAAGCTCAAAAAGGACGTAATTCGTTATGTATTGTTTTGTAGGGCTACTTTGACAGAATGAACGAAATGTAAGCAAAAAGAGGCGAAAAGGACCAAAATGCAAGTCAACGAAAGTTCAGGGACTAAATTGAAATTATCCAAAAGTTGACCCAAATGATGAATAAAGCATGGAATTCTACCAAGGAGCTAATTGGCGACTACATGGATGACTAGAAGTTGGTAGAGAAGGAAACAGGACTAAGGATGGATGAAAGGAAACTTTGGGGACTAAATTGAAAACCTAGGGAAGTTTTTCTTCCTTGCGATCGTGAGTCCTACCTTCCGATCGCCGAAGCCTCAACAGGAGCCCAGGAGAGGAAACCACTTGGCCCTTGCGATCGTAAGAGATCCTTACTTGCGATCGCAAGGAAGGTTTCTGCGCGAAATTTTTCTAGTTTCCTTTTCCGAATCAAACACTTATGGAATGATATCTTAGCACGCTATTTAAACCAAAACTCGTCCAGAATTAGGTTTTATGCATTCTTAGGGAGAGAAAATCGAATTAGAAGAGCAAGGAGAAGAGCTTGAACTAGGGTTTCACTTCAGGATCCAAGATTCAAGTTTTAGACTTCTACTTTTTGGTGATGTTCTCTTTTTATCATTTTTATTATTGTTTTAATTTCATTATGCTAGACTAGACTTTTTATGTACTAGGTGAACGATGAACTTTGCATTGTGATCTCTTATTTCTATTTTGCAAATTGACAATTAAATACGTTTGATGGTTTTGAATGATTTATATACGCTTCTTGTCTCCGTAATTATAGTGCACGATAATTGTGTGAGTTTAGGTGGTTTATTTCATGCATTCGAAAGAAGGGAAATAAATTCAACAAGGTATAAATCGTCGTTTTATTCATAGAGGATAGAAGTATACCTATATGCATTACGTGAATCTCTAAGTGTTTACAAAACTACACGCATCCTTATATATTGCATTTGCCATAGAAATATAGTCAAATGGTATACTAGGATAGGTTCAATTCTACTCGAAAGAGATTGTTGGATAGGTTATGAACATTGATTCTTCAAATAATTCATTGTGTTATCAAATTGTGAGATAGGGGTTAAGAGTGAACTTTGTTTGGCGATTCGGGATCCTAATACGCATTTCATACAGTGATTTCTTGAAACCTTTGCATTCAAACATTACTTTTGCATTTACATCAAAATTCTAGTTTAATTTGCATTTTATTCACAATTTCATCATAAAATCACAAAAACTACCATTTTGAGTTTTATAGTTTCGGTTAAGGTTACAATAATAGAAATCAAGTTAGATCAATCCTCGTGGGAACTATACTCGAAATTTTACAATTTTCACTTTATTACTTGTCAACGAACCGTACACTTGCGGTAATATAATTTCAAAACATATTTTCGTGAACAAGTTTTTGGCGTCGTTGCCGGGGATTGAGTATTAATTTGATTTTTGTTATTTTGACACTAATTCGAACTTGTTTTTCTTTAGTTGCCATTTTATTCTAATTTTAGTTCTATTACTTAAGCTGAGCTAAGTGCTGCTACTGTTTTTGCCTTTCAGGCATTGCATGCGAAGATCAATCAGCTGTGGTTTAGTTCAATTTGATTTGGAAATTGAACGAACTTTTCATCACAGACAGAGAGAAGCAAGAGTAGCACATCAGGTCAATCAAAGACATATCGAAATGGCTGAGCAACAAATGGAACCGAGGATAGGTCATGCAGCGCCAGCCAATCTTTGAAGCCTGTGGCGATGGGAAAGCTATACTTGGGGATTTTCTAGCACCATACGTTGTTCAAAGCCGATCCAAAGATCGTTTACCCAGCATTTGGACAGCCGAACTTTCAATTGAAGACAAATGTCATCCAACTCTTCCAGAATGGACATCAATTTTACGGAACAGCCAACAAGAATCCACATACACATATATCCCGTTTCTTGGATATGTGTCAACAGTTCAAATACCCTGGGATATCAGAAGATGCAATTAGGATAAGACTATTTCCATTAACTCTTCGGGATAAAGCACTTGAGTGGCTCAATTCACTCCCGGTGGCGAGCATAACTACTTGGAACAATTTGGCTCAGAAATTCTGCACCAAATACTTCTCACCGGCTAAAGTGGCGAGATTAAGGCACGATATATCAATTTTTAGTTAACATGAAACTGAATCACTTGATGAAGCGTGGAGTAGGTTCAAGGACATGTTAAGGAAGTGTCCTCAACATGGATACGACAAGAAAGAACAAATCAGATACTTCTATTGGGGACTAACACCAACTTTCAGAAGCATGGTAGATTCATCATCAAATGGGTCTTTAACCACCGGTCAGTCGAGGGAGCTTGGGAGTTGTTTGAGAGAATGGCTAGCACCTCAGCCATGTGGTCTACAGATAGAGGTGGTGCCAAGAAAGCAATGGGAGTGTATGAGGTAGATACCTATTCAGCATTATCCGCGAAGATTGACTCCTTGTTTCACAAGATAGAGGGTATAACACAGACCGTGAATTTAGGACAAGTGAAGAAGCCCAGTTGTGAAAAATGCGGAGCAGAGCATGTGACAGCTGAATGTCCCATTATTACACAATGGATGGAACAGGTGGATTTCGCTCAATGGGGTCAACGTCAGCAGAACAATCCTCACTCTGAGACATACAACCCTGGATGGAGAAATCACCCAATTTCTCTTGGGGTGGTAACCAGAATCACAATCAGAATCATACTCGGGCTCAGGGGCAGTTTCAGCAGGAGAGAAAACCTCAATTGGAAGACATGTTTGCAAAGCTTACGAAAAAGATCAATAAATACATGGAGACCACAAATCAGTTCATGAGGAAGACTGAAACAAACTTTCAAAATCAGGCTACAGCTATTAAAAATTTGGAGACTCAGATGGGACAACTAGCTCTATCTATGACAGGATGAGTGTCTGGGACTTTACTGAGCAATACAGAAGTGAATCCTAGGGAGCATGTTCAGGCCATTACTAGAAGAAGTGGAGTTCAGCTACCTGAGATACTTGTGAAATGGCCAAGAGTAGACAAAGAGATAGTAAACCCACCGGAGAAGGAGACTAATAGCACCGAGCAGACACCAGTGAAGGAAAGACCAACAGTGCCACAACAAGTTCCAGATAACTCAGTGAACCCTTATGAACCACTCATTCCATTTCCACAACGGTTGAGGAAGCCACGAATGGAGTAACAATACAAAAAGTTCCTTGAAGTGTTCAGAAAGCTCCATATAAACATCCTATTAGCTGATGCACTCTTCCAAATACCGAGCTACGCGAAGTTGTTGAAGGATATTTTATCAAACAAATGCAAGTTGGAAGATCACGAGACTGTAATGTTGACTGAAGAAGTCAGTGCCAGAATTCAGAACAAACTCCCACCAAAGCTGAAAGATCCAGGGAGTTTTACTGTGCCATGTACCATTGGTGAAATTTACTTTGATAAAGCATTATGTGATCTTGGTGCCAGTATTAATTTAATGCCTTTATCTATTTTTAGGGAACTTGGATTAGGAGAGGCTAAAGTAACCACAGTTACATTGCAACTAGCTGACAGATCGTTGACACACCCAAGAGGAATCATCGAGGACGTGCTCATCAAGGTGGAAAAATTCATATTTCCTGCTGATTTTCTCATTTTGGATATGGAGGAAGACAAAGACGTTCCACTAATTCTGGGTAGACCATTTTTGGCCACTGGAAGAGCACTGACTGATGTTCACAGGGGGCAGCTGATTTTGAGATTGGGTGACGAGCAGGTATCCTTTGATGTTTTCAAGGCCATGCAGTTTCCTTCAAAGGCAGATAGTTGTTTCAAGATCGATGTCATTGATAAGGTGGTGAATGATACTTTTCTACTTCAACATCTTTCGGATGCATATGAGGCGTGCATTACTCATTCTCAATCAATCAATTCTGATTCACTTGAGATTGAAACTTGTGTACGGTTTATGGAGACCAACCCACCATATTTTCGAAAATAGCACTTTCCAAATTTTGAAGAACTTGGAACAGAAAGCAAGAAGCATATACCTTCGATTCTGCAGTCGCCTAAATTGGAATTAAAGCAGCTACCACCACACCTCAGATATGCTTATCTTGGAGATTCTTGCACTCTTCCAGTGATTATATCGAACTCAATCAGTGAAGTGGAGGAAGAAAAACTACTTCGGGTACTCATAGAACACAAAATAGCCATAGGATGGACCATTGCAGATATTAAAGGGATCAGCCCTTCGTTGTGTATGCATAAGATCCTCATGGAGGAGAATTTTCGTCCCAGTATGGAGAGTCAGCGGAGGTTGAATCCAAATATGAAAGAAGTGGTTCGGGCTGAAGTATTGAAGCTTTTGGATGTAGGAATCATATATCCCATATCTGATAGTGCGTGGATCAGTCCAGTTCAAGTAGTGCCGAAGAAGGGGGGGAATCACAGTTGTACCTAATGAGAAGAATGAGCTTATTCTTACCAGAACAGTTACAGGTTGGAGGGTTTGCATTGACTACTGCAAACTCAATACAGCTACTAGGAAGGATCATTTTCCTCTCCCCTTCATTGATCAAATGTTGGAAAGGTTGGCAGGACATTCACACTACTGCTTTCTTGATGGATACTCCGGTTACAATCAGATTCCAGTAGCACCAGAGGACCAGGAGAAGACCACATTCACATGTCCTTATGGTACTTTTGCTTACCGTAGGATGCCTTTCGGTTTATGTAATGCTCCAGCTACGTTTCAGAGATGCATGTTGGCTATATTTTCTGATATGGTTGAGAGATTCATAGAGATCTTCATAGATGACTTTTCTGTGTTTGGAACTTCATTTGATGAGTGTTTGGAACATCTGAACTTGGTTTTGGAAAGATGTAGGGAAACGAATCTGGTATTGAACTGGGAAAAATGTCACTTCATGGTGCAAGAAGGAATAGTTTTGGGACATCGAGTTTCAGCAAAAGGAATAGAAGTGGATAGGGCCAAAATTCAAGTAATCGAGAAATTACCACCACCTACTTCTGTAAAGGGTGTTCGCAGTTTTCTAGGTCATGCCGGTTTTTACAGACGGTTCATCAAGAACTTCTCGAAGATAACTAAGCCACTATGCAACTTATTGATGAAAGGCAATCCATTTGACTTCGATGATAGGTGTTTAACAACTTTTCACACTCTCAAAGAAAAGCTTATTTCAGCTCCAGTGGTAGTTGCACCGGATTGGGAGTTACCGTTTGAATTGATGTGTGATGCCAGTGATTATGCCGTGGGAGTAGTTTTGGGACAGCGAAGGAACAAAATTTTTCATGTGATCTACTACGCCAGTAAAACTTTGAATGATGCACAGCTGAATTATGCAACCACCGAGAAAGAATTATTGGCAGTCTTGTATGCATTTGATAAATTTCGCCCTTAGTTGGTTGGGTCAAAAGTAGTGGTTTACACTGATCGGCACTGAAGTATCTGATGACGAAGAAGGATGCAAAGCCAAGATTGCTTCGCTGGGTATTACTGTTGCAAGAGTTTGATATTGAAATCAGGGATGAAAAGGGTAGTGAGAACGTTGTACCAGATCATCTATCTCGATTAGAGCTTGGTCAACCAGATGAGTCAGTAGAAATAAATGAGATATTCCCAGATGAACAAATCCTCAGTGTGGAGACTGCACCTTGGTATGCAGATATTGTTAACTACTTGGCCAAATCCATTCCTCCACCGGAATATTCTAATCACCAGAGGAAGAAGTTCTTTGCAGATTTGAAATACTACTTCTGGGAAGATCCCATTCTCTATAGGCATGGTGAAGATCAAATTATTCGACGATGCATGCCTAAAGAAGAAGTACATCAGATTCTAGAGCATTGCCATTCCTCAGCATATGCGGGACATTTTGGGGCCTCTAAGACAGCAGCTAAAGTCTTACAGTCAGGATTTTATTGGCCTACATTGTTCAGGGATGCCTTTGGATTTGTGAAGAGATGTGATCGATGTCAACGCACAGGGAATATCTCGAGAAAAAATGAAGTGCCTTTAACAAGTATCCTAGAAGTAGAGCTATTTAACGTTTGGGGAATTGACTTCATGGGACCATTCCTACCGTCATTCTCCAATCAATATATACTTGTTGCTGTTGACTATGTCTCCAAGTGGGTCGAAGCAGTAGCATTACCAACTAATCATGCAAAATTGGTAATTGGATTCCTAAAGAAGCATGTTTTTACTCGTTATGGAACACCGAGAGCTATCGTCAGTGACGGGAAAAAACATTTTTGTAATCGCTAGTTTGAGCAATTGTTGAGTAAGTATGGAGTCAAACATCGCATAGCAACCCCATATAATCCTCAAACCAGTGGGCAAGTTGAAATCTCTAACAGAGAGTTGAAAAGAATACTTGAAGTCACGGTGAATTCATCAAGGAAAGACTGGTCTAAGAAATTGGACGATGCACTATGGGCTTACCGAACAGCATTCAAGACACCTATTGGCATGTCACCATACCGTCTGGTGTTTGGGAAAGTATGTCACTTGCCAGTTGAGTTGGAACATCGGGCTTATTGGGCGCTTCGCAGGTTGAATATGGATTTACAAGCAGCTGGTGAACAGGGTTACTCCAGTTGAATGAAATGGATGAATTTCGCCAGGAAGCTTATGAGAATGCAAAAATAAACAAGGAGCGTACCAAGAAATTTCATGACATGAATATTCAGAGAAGAGAGTTCATAGTGGGGCAGCAGGTTCTGTTATTCAATTCTCGCTTGAAGCTTTTCCCGGGAAAGTTGAGGTCACGATGGTCTGGACCGTATACTGTCACCCAGGTGTTCCCACATGGAGCTGTTGAAATCACACATAAGAGCAAATGGACATTCAAAGTCAATGGGCAGCGCTTAAAGCACTATTGGAGCAGGGATTTCTCGAAAGACAAATCCACCGTTCACCTTCAGACACCAGAATGATCTTCATACGGTATAGTCGAGCTATCGACTATAAACTAGCGCTTGATGGGAGGCAACCCATCATTTCTTCCCTTTTACTTATTTTACCTTATGTTTTTATTTAAATAGTTTTGATTTTTTATGCATTGCTCACGTAGTTTTAGGTAACTGTTTGCTTAACCGTTCACACATCACTCATGAGTAATGCCTTTTAGTTTTAAATGTATTATACATATATTACGTGGTGTTGGAATCATTTTTGGGTGATTGTGTCTTCAAATTCACATATATCTAGGCTAAATATCATTTTATGAGTTTTTTTCGGTCCAACATGTGTTTTCATGGTTGATACTGGTTTTGGATGTGTTATCATTGTTTATCAACACCTCGGGAAATGCGAAACATGGTTTGATGAATTTTGGGTGGTGTTGGATGCATTGGGGGACCCATTGCTAAAAAACTAAAATATTGAGGTCAAAATGTGTTTTTGTGTTCCAACATGCTGTTTCAAACCGAGTTTTGTATCAATGCACATGTCAATGTTAGAAACTGGTTTAAACAGGTTGCACACACTTTGGAACATTATTGTGGCATTGTGAGATGAAAAAAGGTTGTTGGTGCAACATTGAAGTTTTCCTTGTTTTCTCCCCTTCTCAGCATGTTTAACTGGTCATCAACCCTAGAAATCCCTCACAATGTTTACATGATCTCACACAATTTATCAAGTGTTGAGAATCGATTTGGGGTTGCTCTCTGGTCACGTATGCAATTTTGTGAAAAATTCACGTGTTTCGGGGCAAAATAGTCAACTTTTATGTTTTTCGAAATTCACATATGTTTTCAGGTTCAATTTGATTTTGGAATGAGGTCTATGTTTTACAATGCACACGTAGTGAGTTGGAATGAAATTTGCGCAGTCAAGGGATGGTTAGGTCTTGAACTAATGACAATCAAGCAAACTTCGGTTTGTCGTGTTTGAATGAACCTTATGGTATTTTAAAGTTTATTTACCTTAATCCACTCATTTTTACTTCATTGGCACGAAAATGCATTGTTTGTTTTAATTAAAAAAAAAATTTCCTTACAATCGCATGGCTGGATGCCATGCGATTGCCCACACAGAGTCAGGACCAAAATTGGTCCTGGCCTGCTGGCCCTTGCGATCGCAAGGAAGAAGAGCGACGGGTTTTTAACCCTTTGTCTCATCACGTTTTTTTCACTCTTCACATTCATCCTCTCAATCTCACAAGACACTCCGGCCGTTACATTTTCAAATCAACAAGAAATTCCTCCTCTTCACTCATCATTTCGTGATTTGCATCCAACAAAATCCATTTCCACATTCAATTAACAATTCCACCATTCTCCCAAGGTAAATCTCCGTTTCCCCCATACTTTCTTGTTATCGATTTTTGATACTTATTGTGAAAGGAAGTTGGGCTTAGGTAGTTATGGGTTTTGGATGATAGGTGTACTGGAAAATTTGGTTTGTTTTACACCCCCAATTGTTGTGAAACTTGAGGATGAACAACATGCACACAATGTGTTCGATCAAATGTCTCAATGCTAATTTCTCTAATTTTTTCATGATTTGTAACTTTTACCTAGTTGTTGCTTGTGATGACTTACATGATGTGATGAAATTTGATGCATTTCACAATCTGGACACCATTTTACGCTGTCTTACAACTTAGAAGCACCACTGCACCCATGACTAGGCATGACTGCACTCCACGTCACCTACTTCGCACCCCCCCGCCCCCGTTTCACCAACCATTTGACCTCCGATTGGCACCAAATTTGACACGCTCGTAGTTGGACTTACCCTCTTTCATATGCCCGACTATTGCTCGGGAAAATTTCGAGATTTCATGCCGATGTCAAGGGGAAAAGTTGCTTAGTTGATCATAGTCTTGCATGCTAAATTTTCAATTTTTCGACTTGTTTTTCGGGTGTTTCACATCTTGCCATATCTTTGCCATAGCTTCTTCATGTTTATCTTCCGATATGCGTCGATTTCATGCACTGTATACTGTGGACTAATTTTTGCTATTTTCTTCATACAGGATGCCACCGAAACGCACTTCCAAAGGCAAGGAGAAAGTTGGATCTTCCTCTGGCATGGCCCGCACCCAAACACCTGACATGGGTGTGCGGAGTTTTCTGGGCCCCAGTTGTCGTCTTCGCTATACCGATGTCATATCTCATTGGCAACTACTGTCCGAGCACCCAGTTCAACTAGAGGATTTCCCAGGGTTTGAACTGGCTACATTGGTTCATCATTGTGGATGGGAAAAATTGGTAGGAAACCCGCACACTATTTATGAAGGTCTAGTCCGAGAATTTTACGCCAACTTCAATGAGGACATAGACACACCTGGATCAGAGCATCAGCACCAAACATAGGTTCGAGGCAAATGGGTGATGTTCACACCAGAGGTGATCCAGGACTACTACCAGCTGACATGGGATAATATCATCCCAACACCTAGGGATTTTCCATGGCCCGACGTAGCAGAGGTTCTGATGGGGCGCAAAAATGCCTGGCCGCTAGACACAGACGAGTGGTATCAGAATGAGCTCACACCCTCCATCGCGATCCTTTGGCTCTTCATTTGCTACAACATTAAGCCGACGCGACACCGCTCCACCTTCTCGGATCCCAAAGCCGACATGCTATATCATTTGGTTCGAGGACATAAGATCAATCTAGCCTCCCTCATCTATGAACAGATCCATACACTGGGACTTTCAGGAGACCGCCGGTTTCCCAGCCTTATTAGCGGCATCTGCAAGCGCGCGGGCGTCAATTTCCTAGCAGGGAAACTTCCAGTCAGATCAAGCCCATTCATTAAATGCAGTACACTGGAAGCTCAGGATAGAGCGAGGTTGAAGCGACAGGAAGCGCAAGCGTGAACTCACCAGGCCCAGCAGCCACCTGTACAGGGTGATGAGGCTGAAGATGTGGATATACCTCAGGCGGCAGCACCGCCACCACTACCTCTTGGGGCCGACACATAGATTTTGAGGTAGATGTTCACCACTATGACTGGCTATAGCAGAGACCTACAGGGTCTACAGCAGACTTTCGGGACCATGAGCACAGATTTGCAGCAGGTGCGGGTTGACACACTAGCCACCCGCACTGTGTCATCCGATATTGGTTGGGAAGTACTCGCCTCGAGTAGAGCGGTCGAGACATTGACAGGGAGATTGAGCCTTTATACTAGACGGGTTGATGATATACAGCTCCGCACCGATGCGACAGTCACTCGGTTGGGCAGCCTTGAGGCTGAGGTACAGTAACAGTCCAGTATTCTTCAAGAGCATACAAAGTTACTTTGGGGCCAATCTATACTTCTTCAGGAGCAGTCCGAGTTGATGCGCCAGATTCTTGCACGACTGCCACCACAACAGGATGCTGGACCCAGTTTTGCTCCTCCACCACCATCACCACCTCCAGTTTGATTAGGGAGTTCTTTCCTTTCCCATTCTCTTGCCCTCACTCTCACTCTCTATCCTTAAATTTTACACATTGGGCAATGTTAGATTTAGTTTGGGGGGTGGAACTGCATATGGTTTCAGTAATTTTAGTTTATCATTCATTTTTAAATTTTGCATGCGTTTGTTTTGTTGCATGTTTGAGTGCTTGTTTAAAAAAAAAACTTAAAACAAGTTCTTTTTCATTTTTGTTCACTTCAGCAATTTTTATTTTTTGTGCTTGTGTGGGTTTAATAGCTTTATCGGCAATGATAAGAATATTGGAAACAGTATGACTATGAATAGTGGACATTGTGCATGTTGAATTGATCTACACTTGTCTATGTGGAAACTTGACATTCCTGCGCACAATACTGATGCTGGGCATGCTAAGCTAGTGATGGATGAACACATTAGAGTAGATATGGACATGATAGGTCAACCCAGCAAACCTCTAGTGCACTTATCAATAAACCATTATTTTAGAAGTTTGGAGATGATTTAGCTATCACAGGGAAACATTGAAGTGAGTAGGAATTCCATGCGTGAAATTGTGTTGTGTGGATTGGATTAGACCAATGAGACAAAAACGACGTAAAAGTTTCAAGTTAGAGGGCAGTTATGGAAACTGGATGTCTGAAAGAAAAGGGGCATTGCACTAATCATTGAAAATAAACAATAATAATAAAGACATTGGTTCGAGCCTGTATAACTCGAGTGATTAAGTCTGTAAGGGTTTAAAACTTGGTGCCCTATGGTCAACTGACTTGGTAGTTATCGACCCAAAACTCGCTACAGGGGTTATATAGAAAGCAAATGGACGATGTTAAAAAAAAATTATTATCCATTGACGAATAACATACATACTCCTATGTATGGAATTCACTGATTAGCCCCAGACATCCAGTTGATAGAATCATATCTCTAATACGAAACAAGTAACTGAGTCTAGTCTCAACGGTTGAAACAATCAAATAAATAGGAGAATCCCTGCTTGTCGAAATGCAACCTTGTGGCTGTGAGATCTATTCAAACTAAGAGAGAGTGAGAACTTAAGCAAATCAAAAGTTCTATTCTAGAACACACTTGATCTTTGAGCGAAAGAAACAAGTTTGGGGGGTGTAAATCTCTCGAGTGAAGAAAGGAAATATTTGACTACTGTAGGTCGGGATTTACACCCATCATCAGTTTGGTATGTTTTCCATGAGTAAGCACCCACATACACATCGAGTTCTACACATGACAGGTGAAAATTTATTTAATTTTGCACTATTGAAACTGTTCATTTTGCTATTACTAAATTCCAATGCTGAGACATGGTAGACTATTAAACCATGCCTTGTGTTAAGATACATTATCATTTTGTTTGAGGACAAACAGCAATTCAAGTTTGGGGGTATTTGATAAGTGTATTTTACACACTTAATTATGACACAAATTAGATTGAATGACGTTAGAAAAAGCTCGAAAAGGACGTAATTCGTTATTTATTGTTTTGTAGGGCTACTTTGACGGAATGAACGAAATGTAAGCAAAAAGAGGCGAAAAGGACCAAAATGCAGGTCAACGAAAGTTCAGGGACTAAATTGCAATTATCCAAAAGTTGACCCAAATGATGAATAAAGTATGGAATTCTACCAAGGAGCTAATTGGCGACTACATGGATGACTAGAAGTTGGTAGAGAAGGAAACAGGACCATGGATGGATGAAAGGAAACTTTGGGGACTAAATTGAAAACCTAGGGAAGTTTTTCTTCCTTGCGATCGCAAGGAGTCCTACCTTGAGATCGCCGAAGCCTCAACAGGAAGCCCAGGAGAGGAAACTACTTGGCCCTTGCGATCGCAAGAGATCCTTCCTTGTGATCGCAAGGAAGGTTTCTGCGCGAGATTTTTCTAGTTTCCTTTTCCGAATCAAACACTTATGGAATGATATCTTAGCACGCTATTTAAACCAAAACTCGTCCAGAATTAGGTTTTATGCATTCTTAGGGAGAGAAAATCGAATTAGAAGAGCAAGGAGAAGAGCTTGAACTAGGGTTTCACTTCAAGATCCAAGATTCAAGTTTTAAACTTCTACTTTTTGGTGATGTTCTCTTTTTATCATTTTTATTGTTGTTTTAATTTCATTATGCTAGGCTAGACTTTTTATGTACTAGGTGAACGATGAACTTTGCATTGTGATCTCTTATTTCTATTTTGCAAATTGACAATTAAATACGTTTGATGGTTTTGAATGATTTATATACGCTTCTTGTCTCCGTAATTATAGTGCACGATAATTGTGTGAATTTAGGTGGTTTATTTCATGCATTCGAAAGAAGGGAAATAAATTCAACAAGGTATAAATCGTCGTTTTATTCATAGAGGATAGAAGTATACCTATATGCATTACGTGAATCTCTAAGTGTTTACAAAACTACACGCATCCTTATATATTGCATTTGTCATAGAAATATAGTCAAATGGTATACTAGGATAGGTTCAATTCTACTCGAAAGAGATTGTTGGATAGGTTATGAATATTGATTCTTCAAACAATTCATCGTGTTATCAAATTGTGAGATAGGGGTTAAGAGTGAACTTTGCTTGGCGATTTGGGATCCTAGTATGCATTTCATACAATGATTTCTTAAAACCTTTGCATTCAAACATTACTTTTGCATTTACATCAAAATTCTAGTTTAATTTGCATTTTATTCACAATTTCATCATAAAATCACAAAAACTACCATTTTGAGTTTTATAGTTTCGGTTAAAGTTACAATAATAGAAATCAAGTTAGATCAATCCTCGTGGGAATGATACTCGAAATTTTACAATTTTCACTTTATTACTTGTCAACGAACCGTACACTTGCGGTAATATAATTTCGAAACATATTTTCGTGAACAAGTTTTTGGCGCCGTTGCCGGGGATTGAGTATTAATTTGATTTTTGTTATTTTGACACTAATTCGAACTTGTTTTTCTTTAGTTGCCATTTTATTCTAATTTTAGTTCAATTACTTAAGCTGAGCTAAGTGCTGCTACATTTTTTTTTTTGCCTTTTAGGCATTGCATGCGAAGATCAATCAGCTGTGGTTTAGTTCAATTTGATTTGGAAATTGAACGAACTTTTCATCACAGACAGAGAGAAGCAAGAGTAGCACATCAGTCAATCAAAGACATATCGAAATGGCAGAACAACAAATGGAACCGAAGATAGGTCATGCAGCGCCAGCCAATGCTGAAGCCCAGGGCGATGGGAAAGCTATACTTGGGGATTTTCTAGCACCATACGTTGTTCAAAGCCAGTCCAGCATCGTTTACCCAGCATTTGGACAGCCGAACTTTCAATTGAAGACAAATGTCATCCAACTCTTCCAGAATGGACATCAATTTTACGGAACAGCCAACAAGAATCCACATACACATATATCCCGTTTCTTGGATATGTGTCAACACTTCAAATACCCTAGGATATCAGAAGATGCAATTAGGATAAGACTATTTCCATTAACTCTTCGGGATAAAGCACTTGAGTGGCTCAATTCACTCCCGGTGGCGAGCATAACTACTTGGAACAATTTGGCTCAGAAATTCTGCACCAAATACTTCTCACCGGCTAAAGTGGCGAGATTAAGGCACGATATATCAATTTGTAGCCAACATGAAACTGAATCACTTGATGAAGCGTGGAGTAGGTTCAAGGGCATGTTAAGGAAGTGTCCTCAACATGGATACGACAAGAACGAACAAATCAGATACTTCTATTGGGGACTAACACCAACTTTCAGAAGCATGGTAGATTCATCATCAAATGGGTCTTTAACCACCGGTCAGTCGAGGGAGCTTGGGAGTTGTTTGAGAGAATGGCTAGCACCTCAGCCATGTGGTCTACAGATAGAGGTGGTGCCAAGAAAGCAATGGGAGTGTATGAGGTAGATACCCATTCAGCATTATCCGCGAAGATTTACTCCTTGTTTCACAAGATAGAAGGTATAACACAGACCGTGAATTCAGCACAAGTGAAGAAGCCCAGTTGTGAAAAATGCGGAGCAGAGCATGTGACAGCTGAATGTCCCATTATTATACAACGGATGGAACAGGTGGATTTCGCTCAATGGGGTCAACGTCAGTAGAACAATCCTCACTCTGAGACATACAACCCTGGATGAAGAAATCACCCCAATTTCTCTTGGGGTGGTAACCAGAATCACAATCAGAATCATACTCGGGCTCAGGGGCAGTTTCAGCAGTATGAAAAACAGCATAGAAATTGGAAAGCCTAATCACAAATTCATTTACATCTATCAAATCAAATTCTTTAGAATGTTCTAAAAGAGATTAGTGTCGATGCGTTGGGTTAAAGTTGGAACAACTTTGTATGAGAAAGAGTTTATCCAGTAAGTCACACTTGAAAAGACACTTGTATTCTCATCGTATGTCTAAAGGCACGCCGGCAAAGGCAACTTAAAAACACAGCAAAGGTTGGTGTTGTGGAATATGGGCGAAGTATCAGAATGTTTGATAGGGTTATTAGAACACTCACAAATATAAGGCAAGCTCTATAACTGAAGAGGAATCTCGTATCTTTAAGGGCCCTTGACTCTAGGGATATAGATACACGCGTAAAGTGGAGATTTGAAGGTAAGATGTCATGAAGGGACATAAAACCTCTACTCGGTTGTACATATTGTAGAGTTCCACAGTTACAGGGGATGCAACAGTTTCTATTTCTTCCTTGCAAATGAAGAAGTTACAAAACTTTGGCATATGCATCTTAGGCATACAAGTGAACATTGTATGACATAGTTGAGTAGAAGGAGACTTCTTAGTGGGCAAAGGACTAGTAATATGAAGTTTTGTGAGCATTGTGTCATTAGGAAGCAGAAAATGGTTAGATTTATCAAAGCAAGACACAACATGAATGGAACACTTGAGTATATCCATTCAAATCTTTAGGACCTACGATGGTCCCTTCTAAAGAAGGTGCTTATTACTTGTTGACATCGATTAATGATTTCTGTAGGAAAGTTTGGATATTCTTCTTAAAGTAGAAGAGCGATGTGTTTAGGACCTTCAAGAAGTGGAAAACAATAATGGAAAAGCATACAAGAAAGCAGGTGAAGCTTCTGAGCATAGATAATGTGTTGGAGTTTTGTTCAGGTGAATTCAATAGCTTTTACATAACTAAAGGCATCTTGAGACACTTGACGGTGTCTGGAACTCAGGAGTAGAATGGTGTGGTAGAACGGATGAATAGAACTTTGATGAAAAATGTTCATTGATTGCTTTCAAATTTTGGGTTGCCTAAGGCTTTTTACATTGAAGCTGCTACTACTGCTTTTTTCTGATTAATCACTCGTCTTTAGTTAACATTGAGAAAAAGACACCAGAAAAAATATAGTCTGGCAAACCTTCTTATTATTTTGATTTGGATACTTTTTTACTGTCATGCTTATACTCGTGTGAATAGTGAGAAGATGGAGTCTACATCTAGAAAATATATCTTTCTTTGGTATAAACTAGATGTGAAAGGGTATAAGATGTGTTGTCTTGAGACAGGCAAAGTGGAGGTTAGTAGAAATACAATGTTTGATGAACTTGCTATGGTTCTAAATTTGCCTCGTGAGAATTTTGTAAAACTGATCAACATGATCAAAATACTCGGGTTGAGTTGGAGATTACTTCAGAAAAGAGATCGGGGGCTTCAGATAATTCTAGTTCAGAGCTGACAAACAATAACATTTTGCCTATCTTGCCTACAACACCACAATATTCGATTGCTAAGGATAGATGTTACAGATAAATTTAACCTCCACAGAAGTATGGAGAACCAGATTTGGTAGCTTATACTTTAAGTGTGGCTAACAATATTGATTCCACTGAAAAGCCTGCTACATATTCAGAGGCAATTAGTTACAGTGATTCTAGCAAATGGTTTATTGCGATTCAAGAGGAATTGGAGTTATTAAATAAAAATAGCACATGAATTTTGGTGAAATTACCCAAGGAAAATAAGGTTGTTTACTGCAATTGAGTGTTCAAAAGAAAGGAAGGGATATCAGGAGTTGTAGATGCCAAATACAAGTCCAGATTGATAATTAATGGCTACAATCAGATTCTAGGAATTGACTTCCCAGTCGTGTTCTCACCAGTTGTAAAGTATAGTTCAATTCGAGTTTTACTTAGGGTTGTGGCTAAGGATGACTTGGAGTTTGAGAAAATGGATGTCAAGAGAGAATTCTTGTATGGAGAACTTGAGGAGAACATTTACATGCAACAACAAAAAGGATTTATAGTTACTCGAAATGAGGTCTATGTGTGCTTGTTAAAGAAGTTCTTGTATAAACTGAAGTAGTCACTGAGGCAGTAATACATGAGGTTCTATTCATTCATGACTACTCATAACTTTTTCAGGAGCGGTTATGATAGCTGTGACTACTTTAGAAAATGTGATGATAGGTTGGTTACATATCTATTGTTGCATGTTGATAGTAGCTAAAGATAAAGCCGAAGTTTGAAAAGTAAAGGCTCAACTCAATGAAGAGTTTAAGACGAAAGATTTTGGAGCAGTAAGGAAGATTCTTGGTATGGAGATCTTGAGGGATTGAAAAATTGATAGATTGTATTTGAGTCAAAAGGGGTACATTGAGAAGGTACCTCACAGGTTCAATATGCTAAATGCAAAGGCTATCGAACTCCTTTGGCTGTCCACTTTAAATTGTCATGTGGATTGTGTCCTCGGTTAAATGAAGACAATGATTATAAGTGTAGAGATCCTTAATCAAGTATAGTGGGATCGCTTATGTACGCGATGGTTTGTACAAGTCCAGATTTGACACATGCAATCAGTGCAGTTAGTAGATACATGAAAAATCCTGAAAATGAACATTGAAAAATAGTGCAATGGATATACAAATACTTGAAGGGCTCTACTAATGCCTGCTTGCATTTTGATAGAAAGACAGATGAAGTCATTTGGTACGTGGATTTAGATTATGCAGGGGGTCTTGATAAGAGTAAATCACGTATAGGGTATGCGTTTGCCCTTGGAGGTTGTACTATTAGTTGAAAGGCTACTTTGCAAAATACAGTAGCATTATCTACAATAGAGGCATGTAAAAAGGCTGTGGTTGAGGGGTTTAGTTGGTGAAAGTAGTGAAAACTTGCAAATTTCTATAGTGTATTGTAATATTCAAACTGTTATCCTTCGACTAAAGATAAGATGTTCCACAAGAGGACTAAGCATATTGATGTAAATTATCACTTTGTGCGTGATGTGATTGCTTGTAGTAATATTATAGTGAGCAAGGTCGAGACCAAGGGGAATCCCTCTGATATAATGACAAAATCACTTATTATTGCTAAGTTTGAATATTGCTTGAATTTAGTTAGTGTTTGTCATTGATTTAGCCTAATGGAGCTTGTTTGGAAAAGGTGGAGGGTGTTTACTTTAGAGATGTGTTTTGAAATTCCTTGTATTGAAATTTGGTTTAAGGTGGAGATTTTTTATAATGTGATCCGAATTCTATTGGGTAATTGGAGTTTTGGTTGTATTCACTTTAAAAGGGGTCAAAATTACATGGGGATTGGAGTTTTGGTTGGAAAAGGGAGTTTGGATAGGTCATTGGGTGAATTTGTCCCGAGAGTCAACGCCTTAGCGCCCTACGTGCAACGCTTGCACTGCTGCTCGATTGCCGCTTATTTATCTGACCTAAGCCCAAGCCCGTTTTGCGTTTTGACGCGTTTTCTCTACTCTATTTTCTCTCAACTTGGTTTGAGGGTTCATATATATTCTCCACAACATGTATTGGTGATATAACACTCAAAACAACATTTTGAAAGCCTAGATCTTAATTGAGAGTATTTGGATCTAGATTTGTAAATACATTCGTTATTGATTATAGTGAAATTCTCTTCCCTTGCCCTTGATTTTTTTTTGCCTTGGGTTTTCATGAATAATCTCTGTGCTCTTGTTTGTTTTATTTATTCATCTTGCTATTATCTTGCGGTCAATTCACAACATCTTGTAGGAAGGTTATATTCATCAACATGATTATGTACACAACATGATTCCCCGAGGAGCACCTGTGATTTAGCTGGACCTTCCTATTACTAGAGACATGGGGGCCTATGATAGAAATTTGAGAATATGGTAACACGTATAGTTCCAATATTCAAATAGTTTGGATAGTAGCGATAAAGACATGTTGGTATTCCAAAAAATTGGTATCCAAAAGGGGAAAACATAGTTACGACGGGAATACCATTTCTTTGATGGAGAGTAATTGCAATTCAAACAACTTCAAAATGAACATGGGTATAATCTTATATTTTCCACCGCGGTAGGAAATCTTCTTGGAGGTTCAAGGGAATCAATTGTCCTACTTCAGCTGTAGGAGAACTAAGCTCCATTGGAGCCGAGAGACTAGTGGTAATTCCTTGGTAGAAATAGATTTTGATGGAGATTGTATACTCTTTCGGACTCTTGTTATTGACGTGAAAGATTAGTGACTACTTTGTTTGCATTCAAAAGAGGTATGTTGATTATGGGGATTTTGTAATCTTCATCTGAGTATTATATTTCATAAAGATACTTTGGACAATAATTTTTTCTCAGTAGGTGAAGATGAGAGGGATAAAGATGAACTTGAAGAGAATGAATTTTGGGGGCTTGAAATTAAACTCATATTTTAAGCTAAGATTTCTTTATATCTCCTCCTCCTAATTCATATGAGTCAATATTATCTCTATGGAATGACTAAACAAATAATATATCCTTTAATTAACATCCGCATTAAACTTGAGCATACAACCGAGGAACAGCAATCACAAAGAAGCCTCCAAGTAGCAACCGTGTGTTTCCATACAAAGATTATTATGAGATATTTTCTCAGTACTTCAAACTTTTAGCCCCTATTTAGTATCACTAAAAACACTGACTAAAATTTAAATCAAAATCAACAATTAACTTTAATCACATTTCATAAGACCCATAAGGATGATAACACAGATTATTTGTTTATGGCACTGATACCAAAATAACAATTACGAAGGTGGTATCCCCTATTTAATAAATATTAAAATGAGTTTTGAAATAGTGATTTTTTTGAAAATGCGTTGTTAAAAAGTAGGAAATTTTAAAAAAAAAAAAGTTTTGTCCTATTGGTTGTCAAACAGGAACACAAACTGCCCTTGTTTGAGTCCCATATATCCCCCAAACTCATTTTTTTCAAAATTCATTTTCAACCACACATTCTCCCATGAAATAATCTTATACGTAAACACATAACATTTCCCAACTTTCTAACCCCACATTCTTCAAAAACCACTATTACAAAACCCATTTTCTTAAAAAAAATAATAAAAAAAAAAGAGGCACTCAAACTAGGGAAACTTAATACCATATAAGAGAGAGAGAGAGACATATATATAGACAAACTATACCTGAAGCTTATACAATACATATTACAAACTTGACCACAAACTCAATACGAGCACATGGGGATAGTGATAGTGGAAATTACATGGAGCCCTACAATTGGAGATCCAATTTCTAAAATCAGAAATTCTTTTTTTTTTTTCAAAAGTCAGAACTTTTTAAAATAGATACAATATAATTATACATGTTATAATTATATATTAAATTTCAAAAAATTAGCTCGTAACAGATTTTATCCCTTAATTAGCCGTTTTAAAATAGGTAAACCACGTTAACTCCCATGCATTCTGGAAACCTTCAGAAACTCCCATTTTATAGGGAACCCACGATCGCAAATTTGTAGGGAACCGACGACCACGAAGCTTATCTCCGTTGAAATCGCCCCCGATCACGTAGTGCCCACTCCTTCATATAATCAGTTCCGGTGACTATTGCTCCCGCTCAGAAATCCGTGGAAGCCTTTTTTCTTGTAATCGTAAACACAAACCCAAATGGGTCGTTCGAGCAGTGAAAATAGAGAGACCAATGTTGGTGAGACCTCGGATGGAAGAGGGAAAAGGAAGTTGGAGGGGGTTCAGGAAGATTCGTCGACCAAAAGACAAAAATCGAACCGGTCTTCCAAAAAATCGATGGAGACGAAGGTATGTATGGGATTCTCAGTTTTTTTTTTCAATTAAATCTCAAATGTGATGGAATTTGGGAATTGATGTATTTTGGGAATTATGATCACCTCATTCTGTGATGTATGGAAATGGGTAAGGTGTATTGATGGAATTTGGGGATTACGTTGCCTTCATGCTGTGATGTATGAGTTTAGTGGAAAATGTGTAAGCCGTTTTGTGTTCAAGTGAACATAAATCTTGTCTAGGTTACCTCTCTGAATATGTGCAATGGGGAAATTAATGATGTCGATCACAGATTCCATAGTCACAGCTCACTTACCATGAAGTCACAGATCCTATAGTCACAGCCCAAGTCACATATTCATAGTCACAGGTTCAGTCACATATATCATAGTCACAGGTTCAGTCACAGATTCATAGTCACAGAGTCATAGTCACAGGTTCAGTCACAGATTTCATAGTCACAGCTCATGCCACAGATTCATTTGTGACCGAGAACAAATTTTCTGTGATCTACCCAACAATGTTTTTTGATTTGTTTGTTTAGAAGAAAATGCATGTCTGAGGTTCTGTCCACTAATGGGTTACGTTTGTTTGGTGATCTTTATTCAGGTATGGAATTTTGTTCTACCAGAGAAAAGTTGGTTTCCTGGAAAAATTACTGTCATTAACACGAAGGGCGTGTTGTTGAAGTTTAAAAACAATCTGCAGGAGGGACAAAGGCACATTCTTCGTAACACATGTTTCGGCCACTTTCTAGAGTGCGATGATGTTGTCGTTCAACCGCAGTTGATCCATTATTTCCTACTGAGACAGGTTAAACAACCAAACGAAGAAGAAATATGGTTCAATATAGAAGGGCGGTTTGTTAGATTCTCAGTTCCGGAGTTTTGCTTGGTGTCTGGACTTAGATATGTTGGGGACGGGGATACGAGCAGGCTGGAGAAGATACCATCCCATTTGAAAAAAAAATATTTCAAACATTTAAAGGTTGTGACCTAAGAAGATGTCAGGGAGGCATATTTTGCTGCTGGCGACATGCCTGATGAAAATGTTTCCAAGCTTGGTGCATTATATTTCATTACCTCATATTTACTTCCTAGGGATTACAAGAAAGTGGTGGAACACTACTTGTTTGTTCTAGTTGATGACTTTAATAAAATGAACTTGTTCCCCTGGGGTAAATTGTTATTTGACGCGCTTATCAGTTCACTTAGGGATGGGTTGAGCAAGAGGACAGCACATTATAGATTAAAAGGTCTGTTGGTAGTGTTCCAAGTATGGATATATGAGACGATTCCTAGTCTAGATGGATCTATAGCTACAAGGATTGCAAGAGAGTACCCCCGGATACGGAATTGGACGACGAGATGATCATCCGTCGGTTGCCAAGCTCGAAGGACCTGATTGCTTCTCGGACCCGGATGTAAGTGTTTAATCACTCACTAATTCGAATGTAGCTAGGACATTACATTAAGGCACAGATTGGGAAACAGTTCATTTGTCATCAAGGCACATATTATATAGTCACTGATTAGGTCACAGCTCACTTATCATGAAGTCACAGATTTTGTAGTCACAGATCAGGTCACAGAATCCATAGTCACATGTTTAGTCACATATTCCATAGTCATAGGTTCAGTCACAGATTCCATAGTCACAGCTCACTTACCATGAAGTCACAGATCCTATAGTCACAGCCCAAGTCACATATTCATAGTCACAGGTTCAGTCACATATATCATAGTCACAGGTTCAGTCACAGATTCATAGTCACAGATTCATAGTCACAGGTTCAGTCACAGATTTCATAGTCACAGCTCATGCCACATTTCAATTTGTGGATTTTAACCTGTGACTTACACTTCCTAATTAAATTCTTATTTTTGCATTGACAGATGCAAATATGTGACCTGGATCCGTCCGAAACTGAAATGGCAATGCCATACATGTCCGAGGTTCTATATCATAAACCTACCCAACCAAAAATATCACGTGCGGAGAAGAGAAAGGGTGGCATGAGAAATAAATCAGCTCACCAAACAGATACAAGCAGCATGCCAGGTTCCGCCGCAGTAAAACCACTTCTCATGATCACTGATGGTAGAGTTGGACATGCTGATTTTGAAGTTGATGATGATGATTTTGTGGATTCTCCACCCAGATGGCACGGAACACCATCACACGGTAAATCTCCTATTGGGGATGGTCCTTCTGGTGTCGCTAGTAATCCTCACACACCATACTCAGCTGGGACTCCATTGAGTGATGTGAGTTGTTCGTTAACATGTCTCCGCTTCGTGTTTAAATTTGGAGTCAGTTGCATTTATTATGGTCTTATTAGTCTTTTCCACTCTATTCTTGGAACTGATTTTGGTTAATCTTCTGGTGCAGGAGGTTCCACAACAGAGAGAACAACTTCATGAGATGAAGTTACAGATGTCCTCATTGAAGTCTGAGCAGCATAAGAAAATGAACATTATTGTTCGAATGCAAGGTGAAATCCGTACGGACATGCTGGACATCAAATCGAATATGCAATTTCTATCTGAATCTGTGATGGCCTTGATTTCCAGTTCGATGGATGCCATTTTGAGCAAATTTAGAGAGATATCAGTGGATAATGCTGCAGGAGCTTCCGATCCTGTACACCAAGTACGTTAATCAGGAACAGTTTGAAGTTCCTTTCCATTTAACTTTTGACATTCGATTATGCATTTTACATTTGATCATTTCCATTACTTTAGGAGGAGGAGACGGCAGCTGTGAAAGGGAAGGGTAAGATGTATCCTGATGATTCATTTTTTCCCTCCGGTCTGCAACCTCCATCATTTGATCTGGGTATTGGATACACACAAGCAACACAGCCAGAAGGAATGAAGTTTGAAGAATTGCAATGTCAGGCTGACTCGGTCATTTCCAATGTCCTGAAGGAGACGGAATCTGCTGTGAATGAGGTATCAATATTATCTGTTATGTTGGAGATTATGCACATCTCGCCTATTTAGGTATACATTCATTTGTCTGACATTTGATATCAATTTTCCTATGCAGGCATCGCCTGTTCCCCCACCGAGCTCTGGATTGCCTGTTAAGAGGGCTCCCAAGCCGGCTAAGGCACTTCAGTCTCCATATGCCATAGAAGTTCAACAAATAAAGCCTCAAGGGAACGTACTTGTCTTCGAAAAATATAATCAGAGTGCAGATGATTGTGATGTTGGTGATTTCCAGAACTGGTTTCAAAGAGGATACAAACCCCACAACAAGTTCGAACGTTATCTATTATTACTCAATCCCTTACAAATACGCCTTGCTGCATTTAACCAATAAGTTTAACTTCTTTTAGAGCATCTCCAACAGACTCTTTAAACATGAGATGCTCTCTATTTTAAAAAGTCAACATGTAAAATCATGCTCCAATAGACTCTTTAAATTAAGATTTTAATTTAGAGAGTGGGTTTGGCTCTCCAAATTTGGAGAGCCAAACTCACTCTTTATAATTAAATGCATTCAAAAAGTTTCAATTTTCAATGTAGAAAAGCAATAAAATAATCTATAGAAAAACTAGTTAAAATAAAAGATAAAGAAAAATAATAAATATTTTTTGGGAATAGTAAATTTAAGTGTTAAATATAAAGAGTTTGTTGGAGTACATCAAAATTTTAACTCTTTAAATTTATAGATGCTCTCCAAATGATAGAATATGCTCTTTAAAAATAGAGAGTCTCTTGGAGATGCTCTTACAGGAAGAAGTTTAATGATAAAGATGATCACATTAAACCGCCGTTTGTAGTTGGCCAATACCTTTTTGGAAATAAATCCTGGTGGTACAAATGTATATCAAGGGAGGCATCATGGAGCAGTTCGGTACGTCGCTAATTATATGTTATATATATAGGAGTACCTTACAGTTGTATTCATGCATGATTTCATAGGTCACAGCCCAGGTCACATGATACAAACAGTCACAAGACTGTCACAAAGATCTGGCACAAAGATCGGTCATGCTTTTATATCTAGGAATACTTTACAGTTTTGCTCATACATGATTTCATAGGTCACAGCCCAAGTCACATGATACAAACAGGTCACAGCACTGGTCACAGCATATGTCATCTTTATTTCTATCATTTATTGATGTGTATTCTTACTACATTGTAACAGCATATGGACGTGTGCTTCTACTACATTCGTCAATTAGCAAGAAATGGTCAGAATGTGAAATTCAACGCTACGACAACGGATTCGTTATTTCAAAGCCAAGCTAAAGAACATTTATCAAACGTTCAAGGACGATCCAAATTGTAGTTGCCACCGATTCACGACTAATTGACGACATTACAGTGCACGCATCCCGTTGAGTACAAATTGGGCTGATGTGGACATTGTCTTTTTGCCAATCGCCCACCAATAAAGCACACCTGGATGCTTGCAGTGCTCGACATAAAGAAACGAATGTTGCTTGTATTCAATTCCTCTAGGAAGACATACAATGATGTCAAGGTGCTTGTTGGAATTGAACCATTTGTCAAAATTATCCCACACCTCTTGAAAGCTACTGGAATCTGGAAAGAGTTGGTTGACATGGAGGTGAAGCTTGATTTCTCACTTCCTCAGCAAAAAAATGGGTAAGTTTGTGACATCCACATTGATATTAACACCATTAAACCTTCGAGTTGCATATTAATATTCTGATGTTCCATTTTCAGACATGACTGTGGCGTATACGTGGTAAAATATGCTGAATACATGCTACATAACGATATAGGATCAATGCCGATGAGATTTGATGCGGGTAGAGCACACCTGGATATAGCATCGTTGCTATTTAAACATCGTTCAATCAAAAAGGCCACAAAGAAGGCGCAGCCAACTTGAGGATAACGTATTCACATAGATTGATGGTTGATTTGCAGTCTTGATATTTAGAATGTACATGTAATAGATAGGAGACTTTAGCGTATTTCGTAGGTACTAATTTGGACTTATCTTTTCTGCACTTCGGATGTATTCGGTTGGATTTGAATCAAATCATGTCAATTCCTTCAAAGTTATTGTTTGGTTTTCAACTTATGGTCGCAGATTCATATTTTCGTTCTGTAATAATCAGTTATATGGTCAAAACTACGATCACAGGTCTAGTCACAACTAAGGTCACAGGTCACAACTCAGGTCACAAATCCACACCACTTGATTGGTTGTTTATAATTGATTAACAACAAGATAAGACTCATGCCCAACAGCTTTGTGAATAATTAGAAGTTGTTTTCATCTGGTCACAGTACAGGTCACATGTGTATTGTTTTTGATTTTTTGGTTCTTGTTGATAGTCAGACATTTATTTCAAATAGCAACAGTACAGGTGACTGAATATTGAACACATTAACATGTGACATTAAAAAAAATGACAATTGGAAACTGAATTGTCTGAAGTAATGTTGTTCTTACTTGAGAAATTACACTTGAAAATTGAATGTCAAACAAAAAAAAACTATCAACGAAGTGTTGTCAATCTCTATCTAAGGTGGACTTCCTCTTCCCCCCTTTGTTTTTCGATTGACTCTGACTTAACGGAACCAAGCTTGTGCAAGTTCTGCGGTTGTGACCGCTATTACCACATCGTCCGCATTTGATAGTTATGCTAGCTTCACAAGAAGATCTGAATCTCTTTTCGGTAGGCCTTCCACTACTCCTCTTTTGATTAGGCGCTATTACAACAATTTCCTGAATATCTTCTGGGACTGTCCATTCATTTGGATCTCCAACGGGGAAAATGCTTCCTTGATAAGCATTCTGGTATGCTTCTCTTGTGTAATAGTATGAACAGTACTCATATGGATCCATCATCATACTTGCAAGCACAGCCAATGCATGTGGACATGGTAGTTGATCAACTTGAAACATCCTACATGTGCAAGTACGCTCTTGTAAATCAACAACGAAGGACGTATTTTCACAACTAACTGAAAATGATGCCTCATTTACCGGACAAACCTGCAATTGATGATCAAAGTTATGTACACAACAAGTTACGTAAACAACGATAAGATGAATTCGGTCACATATGAGGTCACATATGAGGTCACAAATCACAACAAATATATTACCCTCAATTTTCTCACATCTTTGCCCATTTCTCTTAGCTGCTTCTCGTACTTACTAGACAAGGTGGTGAAAGTCATGTGAATTCTCTCTATGTTTGCAAAACCAAGATTGCGTAGTCTCACGCAATGATTCCAATAAAGCTATTATAGGGTAGTTCTTGGCAGACTTTGTGACCGCATTCACCGACTCTACTATGTTCGATGTCATCGTGGAATATCTATTCGTGGGCATGTGCAATCGTGACCATTTGTCAAGCCCAACACCAACCTACAATAATAAAAACAATGACAAGGGTCACATACATTACAATTCTACAATAGATGTATACGAATGCAGACTGAACATAATATGTATTATATTACCAGGTAACCCCTGATCTTCTCATTAATTGCGTCGAGTTCTTGCATGTGATATTCGTATTCTGACAAGGTGTAAGCACGAACAATGAGTTGAATGCTTGCGTGATGTTGTGACCTGATTTCCCATATCGTGACTTCAGATTTTGTAGGAGATGGTATGAACAGATCCCGTGACATGTTCCAGGATATACACTTTCGATTGCGTTCTTGATACTTTTGTGACGATCCGATATAAAACACAACCCTTCTCTATCCCCATATGCCTTCCTCAAATTTTCAAAAAACCACGTCCAAGATTTGTCGTTCTCATTATCACCAATCCCGAAAGCAAGTATGAATATGCTATTATTTGCATCTTGTGTACATGCCGTGAACAAAGTCCCACCATAGTGTCCATTTAGATACGTGCCATCGACCACAACAACAGGCCTACAATGTTTCCATCCCTGAATTGATGCACCGAAAGCCATAAAGCAATATTTGAACGTATTGTGACCACCAAGGTGTAGACCTGTGACCGTCCCGGGATTTGTTACCTCCAACATGGAAAAGAATTTCGGTACCTGACTAAATGAATCTGTTGGGTCACCTCTAATCATTTTCAAAGTATCCTCGCGGGACCTCCAAGCCTTCACATAGTTCAAAGATACTCCATATGTGTGCAACATGTCATTACGTATATCATTTGGAGTGTATATGGTGCGCGACGATGTGAATTTGTATTTGATGCAAGATGACACAACAGCCTTTGTCACTTGCCTATGAGTGCCTAATATAATGTTTGAAGCACATGTGTGACCTTCTGCAATGTATCTAATTTTGAACATCTCTGTTTTACCCATCTTTGATGCTCTGCATTTCCAATCACACTCGTCATGACTACACTTCACAAGGTAGTCTTTCTTGTCTGATCGAACAACTACATATTCAAACATTTTTTGGATTGCATATAAGGACAAGCTCAGCTTCATGATCTCTTTGTTACGGAAAACAACTCCTTTCTCTACTTCTCTATAGTCAGCATGTGATAAAACTGTGACCACATGTCGGAACTCTGGACATGGTGGTTCTATTATTGATCCACATATGTCTGTCGACAAATCCTGTAACGTGAATTCCTTTCCATTAGGCTGTACACAAATTGGTTCTGTGATCTGTAGTTTGACACATTCAGCAGCTGTGACGGCAATTGTAATTGGATACTTGGTAGGGTCACGATGCATATACTTCAACACTATGTAGGACAACAAATTATCGTCATTTTTTATTGTGACCGGAGGCAGATTGTTAATCAACTCATAACTCATTGTGACTGAGACCTTAGCCGGATCAAAGTTGAACTCACTCATAACTATATCCAGAAGCTTCGCATAACCACAGCTACGATCGATCAACACCAACGATAGCTGTGACCCATTCGTCAAACCAACGTGAATTTTTTCCATTTCTGTCAAAACAAACCAAATAACATATTAGACAACAGTAATAAAAGGGTATAACTCCACATAATACCTACATAACGTCACAGTTCAATAGTCACAGGTATATATATCAGATTTCGAGGTCACAGATCAGGTCACAGATCTCGTCACATTTTAAGACACTTAGTCACATGTTTAAATAACAGATTAGACAACATTTTTGAATACCAAAATTGCACATAGAAACTACATAACGTCAGCTTCAATAGTCACACTTATATATATCGATTTTGAGGTCACATTCGAGTCACAGATCTGGTCACAGTTTAAGACACTTAATCACTGGCAAATAACAGATTATACTACATTTTCGAATACCAAAATTGCACATAAAACCTACATAACGTCACAGTACCATAGTCACACGTATATATATATATCAGATTTTGAGGTCACAGATCAGGTCACGGACTCATAAACATGATTCTGAGTCAGAGATCTGAATGACACAGTTTTTTAAACAGCAGGAACAGCTCACTGACATCGGATTGAATACAAAAAAAAAAAAAATCATTGTTATTTTGAACTGCATGTGACACAGCCCGATCTCAGATTGCTTTGTGAAGCACGGATGGTCACAGGAGTCTTCATCGGAAACAATCATGTCAATTCCTTCAAATAATGTGACTTCACGTAGCGTCAATTCTGATTTTTAACTTCTGGTATTAATAATGACATACCCGAATTGGTCGAAATCGGTTGACGGAATGGAACCTGTTCCATGAATTGTCCTTAGGCTTGATGTGGCTCTAATCAGAAGTTATTCTTCAATTCGTGACCAGGATCTTCCGATTAGCGTCGCCTCAGAGGTTTTCGGTGTATGTAGATTGTGAATTTCACAGACCCGTGGATTAGAATCATTCCCTGCTTACGGATTGTATTTTTGGAATGTTAATTTTGAACGAACGGAGAATCCGGGTTTAACGGTAAGTCAGGCTGGTTTTAAGGAAATTTTATAGGGTTATTTTCTTATTTATATATAAGAGATTTATATTTGTATGTATAGGTCAATCTCTGATTTTAGAAATTTAAAAGATGAATTGTTATTTTTTAAAAGGTCCAAAGATAAATTCTGAAATCTGAATTTTTCCCATAGTGATACATAACTTAGACACCACTGTACTTTGATCTACATTTTCTTGGTAGATTGTTATAAAGATGAGGCATTCTGAGCTTTATTCACATGAACACATATTCTACCCTACTTCTAGTCACACTTGTGCTTATACATGACAAAAATACTTTTCTTATGTAATTCACCTCTTCATAGTTGCTCTTTAAGCACATCAATATGAAATAAACATGCTCATTTGAGATAATGCTCTTTGATACCATCCATCCTTATATGTTATTTCATATTTTTATACTTGACCCATCTAGAATTTTACCTGTAGAGTGGAACAACTTATTTCTAGTTTACTTCAACAAAATTCATGCATTGATGTTTTAAGTAGTCTAGTGCTTACGATTTTCACACAGTAGATGGCAAAGAAACTTAGAAGACAAGATTTTTGGCTGATGTTGTGTTATATATAACCATCTCGTGTAAAAATTTAAGTTGTCACAGGCGAGAGACATTATCTATATTTCTCAATGGCATGTATGTATGCATGCGTTCATGTAGGTTAAATACGGATATAACCCTAGATTAAGTTCATGCTAAGCCTTTATATCAGTCTCTTCTATTCTCTGTGTTGTTAAAAAATAAGCTACTAAACATTGATACAATAACATTTTGAAGAAAATTCTGCACCCCTTCTAGAATACAAAGCCATAAGGTCAGTTGACACAAGTGCCTTTTAGTGTTTGATGATAGGTAATATTGGAGCCATAAGGTCAATTCACACATGTGAATTTAGTGCATGTTGATAGGTAGTATTGGAAAAGACTGAAGCATAAAGAACAATTTCTTATTTATTTATTTTTTTTCTGATTACAGTCTAGTAGAATCCAATATCCTTAAACCACAAGCATACCTGAAGAGATGACCACTTTAAAACTCATAGCCAAACACAATTTACGAGAGATTCTGAACATGTACACTTTTGGCCATAACAAAAAAGACAGCTAGACTGATCATACACGGAACCTCATCGTGATCTTCTTGTAGAGATCATAAGAGATTAGCGACAAGCAAACGTTAAAATCTTTGTTACTTGCTATCAAAATGCACGGACACACAAGTGAAGAACTTCACAGTACAGAGTCCAAGTTCAGAGAAAGATAACACGACTGTTATATTTCATCCACATATGAAAGCACCAACAGAATTTCTTTCACTATTAAGACGACCAGAAAATCAGTACTTTGTTTTCTCATTGTTCTAAATCAACGATTAAGGTGGAAACAATCTTTGTTGACCAAAGAATCCAAGTCCTTGGTTGCTTGGCTCTTATTATACATTTTGTAAAATTATAAGGCTCTTCTCAGTTAAATTGGGAATAAACCTTCTATATATCATTTGTGCTATCAAACTGATGATCCCGAAAACTCAAAGGCTTTCCCTTCATACCCGAATGCTATAGACCTCAAGTGCCAATTTTCTTGAATATCTTCTCAAGCTAATTGAACTCATCCTATTTTTGCACCAAGAAATGACTGCAAATAAAAAAGAAAACAAAGATACAATTTTAATATTCTATCCCCAAAAAAGTACAACATGCTTTCTTTAAATATCAATTATGCACATTGAAGGAAAGATTATTCGGGGAGAAAGATCTACACCCTTAAAGCAGATCATGTCAAGGACATTGCAAACTATTAAGAATAACGATAAAATAAATCAGACAAATGTCCTCTCTTCAGCATTTTGTGGTCTACTTTTCCATATTGACTGAAACCATACAGCAAACAAAGCAGGTTAAGAAAAGAGGGAAAAAAAATTATGTGCAAAATATTAAATTTAGTGATAAAAGCTCAGTGAAAATTTTGTCAAATCATTCAGATGCTTTTTGTCAGCATAGCCCCGGTTCTTGGGCTCTGTGCTTACTTTATTAGCATGTTGTTATTAGACAGATATTTCACATTGCCAGCTAGCATTCTGTTGATTGCCAGATGTAATATTGTTAATTCAGTTATTTATACAGGTGGTTGACAAACTGTAATGCATGTTTTTCATTCTTCAAAAAACAAATACATTTTCCCGCCTTTTTCTCATCTTTTCTCTCTAGAATCAATATGGTATCAGAGCATAATTCCTAATTCTTCTCCAGAGTTTTGGTTACACCAATCTTTGATTCCGACTTCATTCTAATATCTGGTTCATCATCTCCATGGCGACTGATGCTTCAATTTTACCAAAAAATTCAGCTTCTTCAGGGAGCAATTCAATCGTTGATGATGGATTGAGTCCTTATTAACTTCATCATTCGGAAAGTCCAGGGCTTATACTGGTTTGTCAGTCATTAGTTGGTGACAATTATGCCTCTTGGAGCAGAAGTATGATGATAGCCTTATCCGTGAAAAACAAACTAGGATTCATTGATGGATCTATTCCAAAACCTGTAAGTAATGACAATCTGATCAATGCTTGGACTCGCAATAATATCAGTCATCTCCTGGATAATTAATTCTGTGTCTAAGGAAATATCAGCAAGTCTTTTATATTTGATGTTCGCTTATGAAATCTGGAAGGACCTTAAGGACGCATTTTCCAATTGAGGCGTGATCTGATGATTCATGCTCAGTCTCAACTAACGGTAGGCGCTTATTTCACTAAATTGAAGACAATCTGAGAGGAATTGAGCAATTACAGACCATCCTACTCATGTGGAAAGTGTACGTGTGGAAGAATTAAGGCTTTAGCTGATCACTATCAAACTGAGTATGTGATGTCGATGGGGCTTCCTGATTCCTTTGTTCAAACACGTAGCCAAATATTGCTTATGGATCCTATATCACCAATCAACAGGGTATGTTCAAAAGTATCTCAAGAAGAGCGTCAGAGGACTATGAATAATGTGGCAAGAACATCGACTGGGAGTAATCCTATGGCTTTTTACATCAAAAATGAAGATAATCGATCCAATAACAACCTATATTCTGGTAGATATCAGAAAAAAGATCGTCCAGTTTGTACATATTGTGGATTTACTGGTCACACTATATACAAATGTTATAAATTTCATGGTTATCCTCCTGGGTACAAGGCAAGACAGAAAGTCACTACCGGGAACATAGACGGTTTTGTCCAAACCTTGAATTCAAACCAATATCAACACCTATTGGCCATATTGAACTCCCATCTGGCATCAGCCAAAGCTGACACAGGAACTGATGTGAAATAACAAACACATCAGGTATCTCATTCTCTGTTTCTAATCATCATGTGCTTCATTCTCCTGGACATTGAATAGTTGATTCTGGTGCTACAAACCATGTATGCTTTGATCAATCCCTATTCCAAAATATAGTTCCCATTTCAAATTCATTTGTTACTTCCAACAACTCTCGCATACAAGTTAATTTTTCTAGATCAATTTAACCCAGTCCTTCATTGATATTGTATGATGTTCTTTATGTTCCACAATTCCATTTTAACTTGCTATCTGCTACCTCACTGACAAGGAATTCTTCTCTTCAAGTCAAATTTCTTACAGATTGCTGTATCATCCTAGAAATACAAACTTTGAAGATGTCTAATAGATATTTCACATTGCCAGCTAACATTCTGTTGATTGTAATCATCTCAAAGTCTTTCGCTGTTTGCTATGCCTCAACTTTACCCTCCACTAGAACCAAGTTTCATCCTCGCGCAGTAGCATGTATATTTGTTGGGTATGTGCCAGGCATAAAAGGGTACAAGCTTTATAATATCGAAATACAAATTTTCTTTGTGTCTCGTAATGTAATTTTCCATGAGTCATTGTTTCTTTTTCAGTCCATACCTCATCCTACTGATATTGTTGATCCATTCCCGAATGTAGTCCTGCCTATACAAGCCTCGAATCTGTCCATATTCCCTGTATCTGTTTCTAATTTTGCTCCACATCCTTCTAATATTCCCCATATGCCTGATACTACCACAGTACATGAACCAATTGTTCGAAGGACTTCCAGGACCATTAAACCACCTTCTTTTCTACGTGATTATCACTGCAACTTGCTTCAGCAACTCTTCCTCCAATATTCCAAGTCTTCCTCCAATATTCCATATCATTTGCACAATTACATTTCTTATACATCTCTCTCCTTTTCTCATTATACCTATCTACTCAATGTCTCTTCCAATTTTGAACCACAATTCTACCATCAAGCTGTTCAATATCCAAATTGGAGAGAAGCTATGAGTTAGATGCTATGGAGTCCAATCACACATGGTCTGTTCAACCTCTTCCTAAAGACAAACATTCAATTGGGTGCAAATGAATTTACAAAATAAAATACAAATCAGATGGTAGTATTGAACGTTATAAAGTCCGGTTGGTAGCTAAGGGCTACACACAACAAGAAGGTTTTTCTCGAGACATTTTCTCCGGTTGCAAAGTTGGTTGCAAAGTTAGTTACAGTTAAAATGTTACTTGCTGTTGCTGCTATAAAAAGTTGCAATCTCTTGTAATTAGATGTAAATATTGCCTTTTTAAATGGAAATTTATTTGAGGAAGTGTATATGGATCTTCCCATGTGTAACACCCCGAAAATTTTAGAATAAAATTATTTGTTCTATATGTTATATTTTGAAAGTTGAGGGACTAAAATAAAGTTTTTAAGTTCTTATGTTTTAAATGGGTCAAATATTTAACTTTTTATAGAATGACCAAAAGTATATCAACATTGGGCTTATTTTGTAGCTCGCATTAAATAACGTAGATTGGGCTGGAGAAAATGTAAGTTCAGATGAGTTAAGTCCAAGATATTTCAATTCAAAGAAGCATGATTTATATGTATTATTTTATTTTATGAAATTAAACCTTTTAAGATAATTAATGATAGAATATAGTATTTTATTAGATAATCACGTTTATCATTAAATTGAAAATGTTAAATCCTATCCAAACTTTGCCTTTCATTTTTTCCAATAGATGTTCACGTGTGTGTATATAGATATTTTTAAAATAATATTAGTTTATACCATTATGATTGGTTTAATAAAAAGTCATTCTTATCAGGTTAGATAAACATGATTTTCATCACGGTTATATTATGACTCAACTACTGTTTTTCCCCTATAAATAGTGTGCTCATATTTCACAATTCACCACACAGAATTTTACACAGCAGTTTTCATATAGAAAACAACTTTAAATTCTAAGTATATTTTATATCAAAAGCTCGTTTCAGCAATCAAGGTAAGATACTTTTTGTTCAAGTTGTTCATTTCCTTATACTTTTATATTCAGTAATTTATGCATGAATTCCCAATAGGCTTTCGAGTTCTTTAGAAAGAGAATAGAAAATCCTACGGGATTTAAGATGGCCTAAGATGTGTGTTTCGCTTGGTCACCGAGATACTCCATAAAAGAAGAGTGGTATGAAATATTATTTTATTGCATATAATTGTGTATGGAAACTGCACGTATCTTACGGGTGTTTTCAAAATACTCACTCTTACAATTCTTACAGGTTATTTCGGGTCAATTGGATTTGTGGCGGGATGGTGCAGCGGACTGCCAATGGATTTCCACATACGAGAACAATATTAAGTTTTTTGCTTTTTATCTTTTATTAGTTTGCTTTGTCCAATAACAGTAGTTGAGAATGTTTAAATTGTTTTTAAAGATATGATTTATGATTCGAATTTAAATTATGAATGTTTTTTTTATTTAGAAAAAGAATGAATTTTATAGTTCCGCATTTTAAGTATATAAAAATTATTGTTGGTAGATGTTTGAAATTTTGGGGCGTTACACCTTGAGCTATGATGCACACAAGAAGGTTAGTAGTAAGGGGGAGAAACTAGTTTGCTGTTTGCATAAGTCAATATATGGTCTTCAACAAGTTTCGCCACAATGGTTTTCTAAGTTTTCCCAGGCTCTTGTTCTACATGGTTTCATACAATCCAAGTCAGATTAGCCCCTTTTCACTAAAGGTTGGTTCTTCTTTTATAGCTCTACCGGTGTATGTTGATGATGTCATAATTGCAAGTTCTGATTTACTTGTCATTGAGGAGTTAAAGCGATTTCTTCATAGCCAATTCAAACTCAAAGATCTTGGTATTTTAAAGTACTTTCTTGGCTTGGAGATTGCACGGTCAGCTCGTGGTATTTTTCTATCCCAACTCATTACACCTTACAGTTGCTTAAGGATTCTAGTTTTCTTGCTTGTAAACCAGCTTCACCCATGGATCCAAAAACTAAGCTCAGTTCCTTTGATGGTAACCTCTTTCCTGATGCTTCTTCCTATTGATGCCTAGTTGGACGCTTACTCTACCTCACTGTGTCACAGCCAAATATCACATTTGTTGTCCATAAACTTAGCCAATTTGTATCTTCTCCTAGGCAATCTCACCTGGAAGCAGCACATCACCTTCTGAAATATTTGAAAGCCTCTCCTGGACAAGATTTATTTTTCTGTGCTTCTTCTGATTTCCAACTACAAGCCTTTGCAGATGCTGATTGGGAATCCTACTTGGACACTCGAAAATTTGTGCCTAGCTTTTGCATCTTCCTGGGTGACTCTTTGATCTCTTGGAAATCCAAGAAGCAGGACACTATCTCACAATTTTCAGCAGAAACTGAATACAGAGCTCTTGCCTCCACAGCCAGTGAAATTGTTTGGCTTCATCAATTTCTTACTGACTTTCACATCCCACAATCTGGACCAGCAGCTCTTTTTTGTGATAATCAAGCAGCCATACACATTTCCAGCAATCCTACATTCCATGAACGGACGAAGCATCACCAAAGCACTGCCCTCTGCTTCTTTACTCCCTTTGCTCTCCAAGATGGCGGTTCTTGACATTCACCAGCCATCTTGAGGGGAGAATTAGACATAGATATTTCACATTGCCAGCTAGCATTCTGTTGATTGCTAGCTGTAATATTGTTAATTCAGTAATTTATATAGGTGGTTGACAAACTGTAATACATGTTTTTCATTCTTCAGAAAATGAATACATTTTCCCGCCTTTTTCTAATCTTTTCTCTCTAGACTCAATAGTTATCTTCTCAAATTTTCTTCATACATGTTCAATTCAATGAACACTATAGATATATATTTAGACACAGCACAAATTTACCTTTGATTTTGTTTGAGGAGTTCCTCGTTTAGCTGTAGCAATGCTCCCAAATCCGAATTTTGGCTTCTTTTCTGCAGGTTTCAGTATTTGAAAAGAGCACATTAAAGTTTCATCCACGCTCATCATGGCACCGGCATTGTCAAATTCTCCACAGTAATTGGGGGCTGAGAATATTGTGACAAGCTGTCTTTTGGCAAAAAACTCATAACCATCTTCAACGACCTGTAGTTAATCAAACGGATAGTAAGTCACTGAGATTCTGTATTACTGTAGAATAATACAAAAATTAACATTTAAACCTGATGGGCACGGCATATAAGATCAAGATCATGCTTTTGAAGGAACTCGGTTACTGTATCAGGACCGAATGTATAGGACACTCCCCTATCACTCATTCCCCACCCTTTGACATTTTTACTGGGATCTGACCATAGTATATCACAAAGTAAACCAGTTTCTGGAACATCTATTGGACGTTGCATATTTCTAATTTGATCCAAATCATGCAGATCAGGAGAGAGTCCCCCATGCATGCACAATATCTTTTCATCTATTAGAGCTGCTATTGGTAGGCAATTAAAACAATCTGTGAATGTTTTCCAGAGTCTCACATTAAATCTTCTTTTGCACTCATCATAAAATCCATATATACGATTTACCGATGCACATTCATGGTTTCCCCTCAAAAGGAAGAAGTTTTCAGGATACTTTATCTTATAGGCAAGTAGAAGACAGATTGTTTCCAGGCTTTGCTTCCCCCGATCCACATAATCCCCCAAGAATAAATAGTTAGATTTTGGGGGTAATCCACCATATTCAAAAAGTCTAAGAAGATCAGAATATTGACCATGAATGTCTCCTGCAAAATATTTAACTAAAAAGTCAAATTACATTGAAATATAAATTGTTTGTTAAAAGGACAAACATATTCCAGTTAATTCAATGAAAAATCAAAAAACTAAAAATCTTCAATGGATCCAAAAATAACTCGAATATGTAGCATTGACAGGTCTTTCAACAAAATTTCTTCGCCTTGGATTGAAAAAGTTAAATCAACAGATTGATTATGGCAATAGACTAATTCCCTTAGAGCACCTCAAAACTTCTTTTGGATACCATACTTAGCAGATGAAGCCAGACCAGCAACCAATCTATTTCCCTCGCCTTTTACTAAGTATGTTAATCCTCATTCGTGTTAGCAACTTCCATCGTCTATTATCCAGGACAGCTTCTACAAATGGGTTTTTGCCCTCTTTATCTACATTGTGAATATATATTTATTCAGAGAATCCCTTCAGAAATTGAAATTTGACTTCATCCTTCACCAGATCCTCAAACCAAACATTTACTTTTCCCCAAAGCCCCCTTGTCATATTTTCAGTTTGTCCATGAAGATATTGAGTACTCTTTAACACCTATCTTTAAATTAATTTGATGATCAATGCTGAAAATGGAACTCATTCATTAAGATTACTTTAAATGCAAGTTTGAATACCACATTGCAAGCTGAAAGAAACTTTTGCAACCAAGATATAGGACAATCAAGCTTACTCAAAACATATCAACTTTAATATACTGGAATAACTTCCATATTTGTGTTTTACAGGTATTCATTAATTGTTTCAGGACTTCTAATGTTTGTCTAGAAAAGAAACATAACAGAAAAATTACAGCACCCTGACAATGTACGATTTCTATCTGAAAGAAAAGGATCTCATGAAATCAGTGACAAGGGATTCTGGATAAGAAGGGGACTTGACCAAAGCAAGACATCAACTTAAGAAGTTGGAGCATCTGGTAAACTATGTTGGGAAGATTGAAATATCAGAGGATATTTAATTTATTTAGTTGCCATTTATAACCCGCATATAATCCAGAATTTCTTTGATTGTATAACACAAAATCTTTCCTTGTATATTGTTGTAATATTCTATAAATTGAAGGAATACATACAACAAAATCATTCAGCAAAAACTTGTCATGGTATCAGAGCCCTAAAATTACTTACTCGTACGTGTGATTTGCAGTGGTGGCTCGCGGTTCATAGTATTCGGAGGTCGACGTCTCAAGCGATTTTCTGGCAGGCAGTTTCGGTGTCTTCTTCTTCTTCAATCCAGCGTCGATTTCGCGTCTCTTCGTCTTCTCGTCTGCGTCGGTCGAAGCATTGGTTCAAGTTTCCGCCGTCGGCAGTCTCGGTGTCGTCTTCTTCAATCCAGCGTCGACTTCTTTCCGTCTGTGTCGCTAGTGTTTGTGTTAATTCTGGCCCAAAATTTTGTTCCTTTTGTGGGATGAATTGAATCTATTGGGCTTGAATCTATTGGGCCAATGGGTTATTAGTTGTTGGGCTTGGGCAATTTAATTATTGGTTGTTGGGCCAATTTGTTGGGTAATTTCAATTCTCAATTGTCTTTTGTTCGAGTTATTTTGTTTGGGCTTGGACAACATTGGGTTGGTGATCAATTTACTTTTGGCGGCCTCTATACTATTTTCACCATGTCAATTGAGAAAACTGACTCCGTTTGTATTCATTTTAATGGGAAGAACTACTCGTCTTGGGCATTTCATTTTCAGTTGTTGATTGAAGGGAAAGGAGATCTGTGGGGCCATATTGATGGAAGCATTCCACCTCCTGATCGAGAGACAGAAAAAGAGAAGTATATTACCTGGAAAATCAAGGCTTCTCGAATTATGGCCTCAATTATCGGTATTGTTGAGGCTAATATTGTTCTTAATCTCCGGCCCTATAAGTCCGCTCGTTCTATGTGGGAATACTTGAAGAAAATCTATACTCAATAACAATGCTCGGCGACTCCAGTTGAAGTTTGATTTAGCAATTTTTTGTCAGGAATCTCGCTCCATTGAAGAATATTATTCTGGATTTTCTAATCTTTGGGCTGAATATACAAATATCATTTATGCTTCGATTCCACCGGAAAGTTTCGAGGCCGTACAAGCTGTCCACGACGTCACCAAGAGGAATCAATTTCTTATGAAATTGAGAACTGAATTTGAATCTGTCAGGTCCAACCTTATGAATCGCGAGTCTATTCCTACACTGGATAATTACTGAGGGAGGAACGTCTTATCACTCGTAACTCTTTGGAACATCAGAATTCCTCAGCACCGATTCCCGTTGGTTATGTGGCTCAAGGAAAGTACAAACCTCGGAATATGTCTAGTGTGCAATGTTACAGCTGGGTTTGGTCACATGGCTCTTCAATGTCCACGAAAAGTTTGCAATTATTGCAAGAAACCAGGCCATGTCATTAAAGAGTGTCCTACTCGTCCTCCACGCAAGATTGGAACAAGTTATGTTGCTACTGCCACTTTAACCTCTGGTTTTGCTCCGTCATCTGCTCCCACTCAAGCTCTAGCCTCTCCTAATTCCTCTCACACTCTCATCACTCCAAGATGATTCAACAAATGGTTGTCTCTGCATTGTCTACCTTAGGTATCTCAGGTAATTCTCAACCTACTCGTTCTTCTTGGTTATTCGACTCAGGTGCTTCTAACCATATGACTAGTGATCCTAAACTGCTTAGTAACCTTAGACCATATAATGAACCTCTCAAGATACACACTGCTGATAGTAAGACACTTCCTATCTCAGTTGTAGGCGAATAATGTTTTAGTGTCTCTAAATTTATCCACTAATCTTCTATCTGTTGGCCAACTTGTTGATAATGATTGCACCGTATCTTTTTCTGCTTCTGGTTGTCATGTGCAGGATCAGGTGTCCGGGAAGACAATCATGAGGGGGCCTAAGAAGGGACATCTCTTTCCTATTTCACCGAAGCCTGTTTCATCTTTTCCCATTTTTTGTAATTCTGCTACTTTAGATATCTTTGATTGGCATAAGAAATTGGGACATCCCAATTCTAATATGTTACAACAATTGTTCAATTTTGGTTTACTTAGTAATAAGAATTCTACTTCGGTTTCATCTGTCTCACTTGATTGTGCTTCATGTAAACCTGCTAAAAATAAAGTTTTCTCATTTCCATCTCAGGGTTCTCTTGCTTTGCATATTTTCGATATTGTTCATAGTGTTGTATGGGGTATTGCACTTGTGGTGTCTCGTGCTCATTATAAATACTTTGTTACGTTTATAGATGATTATAGTCTTTTCACATGGGTTTATTTTCTTCATGCCAAGAGTGAGGTATTTTCTGTCTTTCAAACTTCTCTTGCTTTTATTGAAAATCAATTTTCCTCCTCAATTAAAATTTTTCGATCTGATTCTGGGGATGAATATATGTCAAATGCGTTTCAATCTTTTTTACAAACCAAAGGCATTATCTCTCAGCGATCTTGTCCTTCTACTCCTCAACAAAATGGGGTTGCAGAACGCAAAAATCATCACCTTCTTGATATGGTTCAAGCACTGCTGATTGAATCTTCTGCTCCATCTCGTTTTTGGTGTGAAGAATTATCTACCGCTGCGCATCTCATGAATCAATTACCTTCTCCCACTCTTAATAATGTTTCTCTATTTTATAAGCTTTTTGGTCACCATCCCACATATTCCCATCTGCGTCCCTTTGGCTTTGTGTGTTTTGTTCACTTACAATCTCATGAAAGGACAAAACTCACTCCTCAATCTATCAAGTGTGCTTTTTTAGGATATTGTGGAACCCAAAAAGGGTATATCTGTTATGACCCTACAACACAACGAATCCGTATTTCTCGTAATGTTATTTTCTTTGAAAAGCAATCCTTCTTTACATCTGAAACCGAGGTTTCCCCCATGTTTTTTGTCTTACCTAATTTTCCAGCACAATTCTCCCGGTACAAGCCGGGGTGTGTTTACACTCGCAAGGATGTTCCACCTATCGCTGGTTCCACACTTCCTTCTTCGACTACTACCCTCCCAGGCCTTCACCGGATGATCTGCCACCTCATGTCCCTCCTCGTCGTCCTTTTCGTGTTTCTCGCCCACCTAATAGGTATGGTTTTTCCTCCCATAGTTCTATGTCTACTACACTTTCTTCGATTTCCATTCCTTCCTCTTACATAAACGCTATGGAGCAAGAGTGTTGGCGACAGGCGATGACAATAGAACTTGAGGCTCTTGAGGCAAATCAGACTTGGGATGTTGTGCCCTATCCACCGACTGTGAAACCCATTGGGAGTAAATGGGTATATTCTGTCAAACTTCATTCTGGTGGTTCTCTTGAGCACTATAAGGCTCGACTTGTTGCTTTAGGTAACCGTCAAGAGTATGAAATCGACTATGATGAGACTTTTGCTCCGGTAGCCAAAATGACCACTGTACGTCTTCTGTTATCACTTGCCACTTCCCAGTCATGGTCTTTACATCATATGGATGTGAAGAACGCGTTTCTTTACGGCGACCTCAAGGAGGATATCTATATGAAACTTCCATCTGGTATGCCTCTTCCTTCATCAGATTTTGTTTATAAACTCAAACACTCTATATATGGCCTTAAACAGGCTCCTAGAGCATGGTTTGACAAGTTCTGCCGCACCCTTTTGGATTTTTCCTTTACTCAGAGTCAGTATGATGCATCACTGTTTCTTCACAAGAGTAAAGATGGGTTCGTTTGTTTGTTAGTATATGTGGATGATATTATTATTTCTGAATCTGATCACATCCTTATTCCAAAGCTTCAGCAGCATCTTCACTTAGTTTTTTATATGAAAGATCTGGGTCATCTCACTTACTTCCTTGGATTGGAAGTCCATACAACGCCGCACGGTATTTTCTTGAATCAACATAAATATATTCAAGACTTGATTGGATTGGCTAATTTATCTAATGCCTCGCCCGTTGATACTCTGTTGGAGCTTAATGTTAAATATCGTCAAGATGAAGGCGATATTCTTTCGGACCCTACTCTGTATCGAAGGTTGGTGGGCAATCTTATGTATCTCACTATCACACGTCCTGATATTTCCTTCATTGTTCATACTGTCAGCAAATTTATGGATGGTCCTCGTCATCTACATTTGGGGGCTATTCGTCGTATTATTCGGTACCTTATTGGGTCTCCTCATCCTGGTTTGTTTTTCCCTCGGGGGACATCCCTTGAGCTCACCGCTTATAGTGATGCTGATTGGGCTGGCTGCTCTGATTCTCGTCGATCTACCACTAGGTGATGCTCTCATTTCTTGGAAATGTAAGAAGCAAGATTGTGTTTCTAAGTCTTCCAATGAGGCTGAGTAACGTGCTATGTCAGCTGTTTGTTCCAAGGTTGTATGGTTGCGAGGTCTTCTTGCCGAACTTGGTGTTTCTCAATCTCGGCCTACACCACTCCATGGTGACAATACTAGTGCTATTCAAATTGCGGCTAATCCTGTGTATCATGAACGCACCAAACATATTGAAGTAGATTGTCATTACATCCGAGATGCCTATGATTCCAATGTCATTACTCTTCCCCATGTCTCCAGTGCTCAACAGGCTGCCGATATCTTCACTAAATCCTTGACTCGTCATCGTCATAACTTTCTTGCCAACAAATTGATGCTTGTGGACTCACCAACATCAATTTGAGGGAGAGTATCAGAGGATATTTAATTTATTTAGTTGTCATTTATAACCCGCATATAATCCAGGATTTCTTTGATTGTATAACACAAAATCTTTCCTTGTATATTGTTGTAATATTCTATAAATTGAAGGAATACATACAAGAAAATTATTCAGCAAAAACTTGTCATGAAAGTGATCATGAGATATGGAAAGGAACTATAATATCAAGAGAGTTATTTTATTTTGATGTGTTTTATCACCCAATTGTAGACAATTTTGATATGTGGAGCTTACCCAGGTCAAACCAGAATATTTTATTTTCTTTTCCATTTACGAGCAATACGTATGCCCAGGCGCAGGGGCGCCGGATATGTGCCCGGTGGAATCCGGAAATTTGCTTTTGCTTTTTCAAAAATCGTATTTTATTTGAAAACTACCCACAAAAGTGCAAAGGCTCATGGCCTTTTTCTCGTTCTAGATTCTCTGTCAATTTTACTATCTCATTTCTGATAATTAGATTCCACAGATTTATTGTGCTAAATTAGTCCTCTGTTTTGTCTGTTTTCTTGTATAAAAAGTTGTTCGCTATTGTATTACGTCATTGCTTATTATATTGATTCTGAGGAAGAAAGATAATCAACTTTGAAGGAATTTTTTGCTTTATTCAAGTGAGTTTACATTGTTATCCAATTATAAGCAAGAAAGTACCTTTTTTGGTATTTCAAGAGGGGGTTCAGCTTGCTTTTTCTGGTGTTTCAATTCATTCCATTCTATGTTTTTACAAGTGAATTTTGATTAAAAAGCTCCATTTCTTGAAAAATTCCATGCTTTCTGAAAAAAAAAATGTTTATCAAAAATAGATGATTTTGATACCTGATGTAGGATTATCATTAAATCATATGAACGTCAGAAACTTTGAACAATTGGACACTTAGTTGAAGCGTTGAACAAGAGAGAAAGAGGGAAAATGAAGAGAATAATGAGGTCTATGTTTCCAAGGCTACATGTGACATGATACAGAGAAAGAAGGGCCCAAAAACACCTCCAAGAAACAAGATGGCCATTCATGAGCAACTAAGCATTCCTTCACATAGATTTAGTCATGGAGTTTTACCTCTTAAGCCCGTGAGTAACAACTCGAAATTAGAGCGTTCGACTTCTTTAATCCAGGTTACTTGAGTATTCAGATTTTTTGCGAAGTCCAGTGGTACCCCACCGAATCAGCTTCCTGGCTACACCACCGTATGCCTCCTTTTGGCACATTACTAATAATAATATGAATTGTCGAAAAAATCAGCGACAGCAATCATTTCCATCTCTAGTGCTTCTTATTCCTCTTTAAGTAGAGAAAAATTAAGAAGCTGACGTGAAAAGTCCATTATCTTTAGTTATCTATATAATTGTTTCAAAGATAGGTAAATGTTGAATTCCCATATCAGTTTATAATTGCTTAAATAGTTGAAGAAAATTTAAGTACCTTTAGATATTCATTAAACTAATATAAAAGAAGAATTTCTTATCTAACAGCTGGTGCCGTGATCAAAGCATGTTGCCTAGTCCTACAGTGATTTTTCCATTCTTCCCAAGTTTCTTCCTTCCTCCCCTTACTTTTCCTTCTTTTCTTTTGGATAAAACCAGAGTTATGAATTGATAAGAGAAAGAGTAGACAAGACTTGAGGACAAGTGGTCCTCCAAACAGAAAACAGAAGTGCACAAACAAATAAATTTCTCACATTCATTAATTTACACAAATGACCATTAAAGAAAAAGAACGCTAATAAAATGTATTATTTATGGAGCACCATTCACAGAAGAACAGTAATTATGTTGTCCATTTCTTTAACCATAACTGTCCATTGCTTATATCGTATCATCTAATTCTTATATAGGCCAAGTATAATAACTCCTTTTCAATGCATTTTATAGCTTATATAATTCTTGTATGGGTCAAATCCATTCCATCACCTTGTGGCACCTCTATCAACTGCCTAGCATCAGACTTATCTACTAATAATAAGACACGATAACATTTTGTCCTACGCCAAGGCCCATGAGAACTGTAACTATCGTTTTCTATAATCACCGCATGATGCTTTGTATATAATTATTTTGAAGTCGATATTTGTTGAAAATAGAAAAACAAAATTACAAATTCGGCACATATAAAGTGAAATTCAGTGATAAGACTGTTTGTTCATATTAGATGCAATAAATAATGAGAAAACATGCCAACGAATGGAGGTTAGGGTATGTCATCATTGACTATAGAGGTTCTAGTTCATAAAAGCGATGAAATCTCATTAAAGAAATTATGAGCAAACCAAAATAACATGGACTTTTGTGGTAGTAAAGGATAGTTGTTTGGAAGTTATGGTAGTGCAACAATGGACCAAATGGTAAGGTGGAAAGGGATTCATGTAGCCAATCCCAAATTTATTGGCAATTAGACCTTTGTTTCAAGATCATTGTCGACATTAGTAGTATAAAACTCAAGTCATTGGAGACACCTATTTAACAATGAAGGTACAATTAAAGGTCATCAAGAATGAATTTGATGCTCTACACAAGTCATTTATCTTATTTCGAGATTGATGGATGAATATATAGTAGAAAGAAGTAAAACTGGAACATGACGTTTATTGATATAAAGATAGAATATTACAGAATTAATAAAAGTGTTGTGGTCGGTGTTTTGGGGGGGAGGGCGGGAAGTAAAGAAGAAACTCCAATTCGAATTGTAAACCACCAACGATGAACACCTATATGTTAGTACCCCAATAAGCTCGTTTCAAGATTCTACCCTAATCTTTATCTTTTCTTTAGTCGTGAATAACCTTACAAAATATATCCTATATGAAGTCCTTCATTTTAGTGGATGAGTCTGGAAAAGGAATAAGTCATAATTTTAAAACATTGGAGGAACCGAAGAGTTGAAAGTTAATTAAAGCTTTCGTATGAATTGGAAACAACTAATGCATAAAATTAGCAGGAGTTAGACAAAATCAAGAAACTATACAAAAGTTCTACAGGATAGATTTGGTGCAGAGAGTGTCAAATCAACTATACTTTATGGTATTGGCTATTAGGCCGTTAACAGACAAAATTTCAAGAGATGACTGTGGGAAACATAAAGATGTTAAGATAAATGTAGGGTCATACCAGAAAAGATAAAAATGAGATATGGGACAGAGAGGAAGAGCTGTATCAAATGCTCATGATGAGCATGTAATTAAGTAACTAGTTCAGGACTCCTTTTGTCAAGTTTAAGGAATAAACCAGTACACCAATTGGACATTATCACTGGCTTTCTAATGCTGGAATAGAAAAAATACAAAGAAGATCACCTGGTAGGATAACAAAAGAATTAAAGAAGTCCATCAAAATGAAAGGAAGAAACCTAATGTAAAAACAGCCTAGTGCAGAATTGTAAGTGTTTGCCTGCATAAACTCTCTTCATTCAATCTTTATGGACCCCAAGAACCTTGAAGATCTTTTCACGCTTGTCACCCACCTTTCTGTTTAGACTCTAATGACTATCATAGTCTTTGTTCATTTACTCATGACTAACCATAGTGACATGTAATAGTGGTTCTTCCCACAAAGACAACCAACGCACAGGAATGGTGTTATTTGACAACATAGAGTGCATTAGAAAGATAAGTTTTCTACAATGAAAGAAAGGATCTGTTACTAGAATATTGTTATCAAGCTGGGAGTAGGCAACCAAGGAAAAAAAGTATGAGAACTCGTAAAAGCCAAGCGTCCTATCATTTTTTATCCTCCCACATGAAACAAGTGGCCTCTTATACCCAATTACACTATAAAATGAAAGGGCAAACTATAGTCATGAAAATAGGAATTTAAAATAAATGAAAAAAGCCACTTCACAAAACAATGAAACTTTAACACGCATGGAGAAAAGGCCAAATAAAAAAAAAAATCCATGTTCTTAAAGGTGGGTTTTATTATGTGGTGATTTTGTGTATATATACGCAGTAAATTAACAACAACTAAGTCGAAGGAAAATTCACCAGAGATCTTAATGGGTGCCTCAAGCTCAAGAAGATTAGGCTGTTGCAAGAAAATCTCTTTAGACTGAAAACAAAGCTGCTTGATCTCCGACTCTGAGAGCTGCACTTGCTTTCCCGGCTTCCATTTAACCTCAAGCAAACGGTTGATTATATAATCAAGAGCAGCAGAATCCATTTTTTTCCTCCTCTTTCTTTACTAAATTTCATACAAAGAAAAAGAAACTAAAAGTTAAAGTTTTCTTGGCTCTGTGTGTAATCGAGCATAAGGGTTTGTGGGTTCTTGGAGTGTTTTGAATGAAAGGCTTTAGCTTTATGGGGTAGCCCTTTTTTTGTGGGAATTTTAGAAATGGCTTTTTGGGTTACATTTGTGCTTATCTGCGTGTGCGCGTGCTGGAGGAGAAGGGATGAACCCGCGATCGGCGCGGAAAGATCCACCATTAGCTATCAATGTCTGGAGAGATTACATAAAATGGCGTGGAGAAAAATACTGGACGAAAAAATTGAGATTAGCCTCTGTTTGTATCCATTCCTTTTTTCATTCTCATTCTTCTATTAATTTTTAACCATACATTCATCAATAAAATAATATTTTCCATCACATCAATAGCTTTTCCTTCATTTTCAACCACAAAAAAAGTGTGATTTGACACAAAGAATGCATATTTTTCTAGAATAATAGTTACCAAACGGTGCCTTAGTTTTAAATCTTCAAATAGTAAAATAACAAGTGACATCTTTTATATAAAACTAGTGGTGCACACGTGCAATGCATTTATTGGAATGTAGTTGGCTATCTAATAGCGTGGAGTGATTTTTAAATTTTTATTTACAATAGACAAGATTGCACCATAAGTAAGGTAATGTTTGTAGGGGAATGAAACTTTTGTTACATCTTAATATAACACAATGTTCTATGATAGTTTAAAATCAAGAAAGAACGCAGAACTTCATTAATATATACATCTAGGTGAGTGCAAGCGTGTGTGACTGTGTAGTTTTATTAGGTTCAATGGATTTTGGTCCTGGATATTTTGCCGATGACACTGAGGGGTGGCTGGTTAGAAGGAATGGAAAAATCATAAACAACCACATCAAACATTTAAGAGAAATATTTTGTTGAGAAAATTGCTGTTACATAAGGAAGATTACCATCGAGAAACAACAGCATAAAAAATAAATTCAGATAAGGCTTAGCAAACAATACTGTAGATCTGTTAGAAAAGATAAACAATGGAAATGATCAAAATTTGAATTTACACATCAGTCTATTCACTTACATTCCCTCTTATTAATTCTCTCTTCTTTATTTTGTTTGGTTGATATGCACAAGGTATATGAAGAGAACTCCCAAAAGAATTCAAGACAGGAAACAATTTTTACAACCAGAGATTTTGTCAACATCAACAAATCTTGGCCACAATATTAAAATACTGACTAAAGTAGAGGAAAACCAACTTTTCAAAATCAAATTATCAAAACACCAATAAGTATGGTGAAAAATTAAGATTACTAAATGAACTGAAATATGGCTACTCAAAAAGAAATAAACCACCATCTGCTTGTTTTTCGATTCAAATAATATTTGTAATCCTACTAAAAAAATGTAATGAAAAAGCACCCGGCGAAAAAATAAAAAGAAATGGAAACACTAGTTTGCTATAATTCCAACAAGAAAAAGATTCAAAAACTCACAATCACATTCTCAATATTTTAAGGAAAATGCTATTTGTACATAACATTTTACATAATGGGTGTCATAATTGACAAATGGTGCCCCTATTGGGGAGGCGTCTGGCCCACAGGCACCCCCCAATAGGGGGGCCGCCATTTGTCAATTAGGCACCCATTATGTATGCCTAGCATAACCCACAATTTAACATGGGAGAGAAGGGAGAAAAATGTATATGGCATTCCAAAAGTATCTTACTCAGGAGCACGATAACCAAATGTTCCAAGAACGCGAGTTGAGTGAAGACATGCAGCTTGGAGCTTGATTTGACAAATCAAAGTCAGCAATTTTAGCAGCATCATCATCAAAGATTAAGACATTGCTGGACTTAACATCACGGTGGATGTGTGAAGATCTGCTTTTTCATGCAAATATTCAAGGCCCTTAGCGGTACTTACTGCAATCTTTACACGCTGTGCCCATGAAAGAACAGGACCAGATTGTGCTCCATTAACACCTTTCCTTCTTGAAAGATGACAAGTGAAGATTGAAAATTGAAATTTCTCGTCAAGCTATTAGTATGAATCAGCAAACAGAACAACAATAAAATGTCAGACCAGACACAAACTCGGGCATTCCCATTTAGTACAAAGGCAGGGGAAGCAGACAAGGAACATAAAAATATTTTAGCAGGGAGGTGTTAACATACCATGAAGAATATCGTGAAGAGAACCATTAGATGCAAATTCGTATGCAAGAACGCGCTGATTTCCATCAACACAATAACTAAGTAATTCAACAAGATTTTCATGCTTTAGCCTAAACATCATAGAAACCTGCACGTTCAAAAACAATTTGTTGGATATACTCAATAATGAACTTCTAATTCCTTGTAGGACTGGATAAGTTACAATATTCAAATGAAACTTGGGCTAAGAATTCGTCATCTGGTTGCTTGCTTGCATCCAACTTCTTTATTGCAGCAGCCCGACCATTCTTAAGGATTCCATAATATACTCGCTCATATCTTCCCCAATTAAAGAATCAGAGCCAAAGTTATCTGTAATTTCTTTTAATTCATCACCAGGAATTGACGGAACTGCAATAGGCTGGACATTAAAAGCTTGAGCTTTCAGTGCAACATCTGTTGTATGATAATTTCCTCCATTTCCTGGAGGAAGAACTCAACTTAGTTTAAACTTGGTCTTGTTACTAATGATAAAAACAAAGTGAATCTGGTAACATGAAATATGAAAGAAAAACAAGAATAGAAAAGTCAGAAACATTGCACAATAAGCCCTTGTTTGTCCATTCTTTCAAAACTGTTTTTTCTACATATTTATTTTCAACCACACATTCACACAATAAAAATTCTATACGTAAACTAAAAACGTTTCCGTACTTTCTAACTGCACATTTTCCAAAAATTCACTATTCAAAACAATTTTTTTTTTTCCAAAAAAAAGGGCCTCCAAACAGGGGCTAAGTAATGGCACATATTTCAAGGTGTGGATTAAATTAGACACCTATAACAGTGCATAAATCACCTCATCTTAGCTGAACGCTTGATTTGATTGGAGAATTAAATCATATTAAACATTAAGTAAAATTCAATACTCCTAAGTTTATCAATGTAGAACAGATTAATAAACAATGTTTAGCAAGAACGTAGTGTTTAACCTAGACCCTTTGTCCCCAGATAACAGATGTATAGAGATTAATTAACTCCCGAAATTCAATTAACACAATTCACAAAATTTCATGCGAACATCAAAAATATTGATGGAATAAAAAATATGAGGGAATCGAAAAAAATAACTCACTTAAATTCAATGAATATTTGAAGGAACCATAAAAACATAAGAGAAAGAATAACCAAGTTTTGAATCGGCCTTATACTTTAATCATATCATGATAAAAATACTGAAGAAAAGAACATTGAATCAGTAAAAAGATTAAAAAATAATTGCAGTATAAAAACAATTCGTAATCAATATATGGAAATACATAAAAAATTGTTCTTGAAAACATTTATAAACATCATCTGCACATAAACATCGTATGTTACCACATACTAAAAATTTACACAAAATAAGTAGCATTATAATTAACATGGAAATCGAGTTAATTATCATGTTATTGAAGGGAAAAAATGGAAGAAGCTATATGTCGAGGTAGAAACACGAATAAACTATAACCAAAGAAGTTTTACAAACACAAGGATTCTATCGACAAATTGACGCCGGGCAGAATAGTGATTATTCTGTAGGCGGGATTCAATTGACAAAAACAGAGAAGAACGCAAGAGAAACACAAATAAAAACGAGAAAATTCTTTATTATTCAACAACCGAATGAAAATAACCCACAAGCTGGGTTAAATAGCCAGAAAATAATAATAATCGGAATTTTGCCAAAAATAGCAAAATCCTGATATTCATACCAAAATAAAATACTTAATAAAAGAAACAATATCACCAAAATTCGGCTCAAATCGAGCAATTATTCTATGTCAAAAGGGAAACCGAAATATTACCATAAATAGTAAAAAATAACTTAAATTGACGATTCGGAAGGGAAAACAGCTGAATTTGACCTCGAATCCGATGCACACCGAGCAGCCCACGACGTGTGCGCCGAAACGAGCTTTCCGAATTGGGGTCACGGGCGTGATTCTGACAACCGTAGCCAAAGTTATGGCCAAAATACCAAAACGTGTTCAAAATTGACCCCAATTAGGAAATGTCGTCGATTACTTTCCATTCTTACGTCGATCCGCCAATTCATGGTACGTTAGCGCCATCAACGAGTTATCTGACAACTCAGCTTCGTCTGACTCGGACCCTCCTGCATCAGTCGCCCCTGGTTGGAAAGAACTCGTCCTCGAGTTCACATGAGTGTCTTCAGGATCCCCAAAACAAGGACTGAGGTGCTTCACATTGAATACATCAGAAGTCTTCAAATGGCTGGGGAGGCGTAGTCGGTAAGCATTGTCGTTGATCTTTTGCAGAACCTCACAAGGACCAACCTTCCGCTCCTTCAGTTTATTGTACTCCCCAACGGGAAAACGATCACGAGTTAACACTGCCCACACAAAATCACCAACTTCGAAAAGGACCTGACGACGATGACTATCAGCCTGAACCTTGTACTTGGCATTACTATCTTGAATGGCTAACTTCACTTGTTCATGGATTCCCCGAAGATGTTCCGCCATCTCATCTGCTTTGTGACTTATGCGACCCACACGTGGAATAGGGGCTAAATCAAGTACCCCAGATGGAACTCGACCATAGACAATTTCAAATGGACTCATCCCGGTAGTTCGATTCTTCGACCTGTTGTACGCAAATTCTGCCTGAGGTAATGCCAGATCCCACTGCTTCGGCTTAGTTCCTGCCAGACACCTCAACAGGTTACCCAAGCTCCGATTCACCACCTCTGTCTGACCATCAGTTTGGGGGTGGTAGGCACTGCTAAAATTCAACTGTGTCCCCAATTTCTCCCACAAGCTTTTCCAGAAATGACTCACGAACTTAGTGTCACGGTCAGAAGTAATTGAATGAGGCACTCCATGCAAACGCACAATTTCCTTGAAGTAGAGATGGGCAATCCGGTAGCATCCATTGTCTTCCGACAAGCTATGAAATGGGCCATCTTTGAAAACCCGTCGACCACAACAAAAATAGAATCTCGAGGCTCGTTGGGTACGAGGTAGTCCCAAAACAAAATCCATACTGACATCAATCCAAGGAGCTTCAGGTACTGGTAGAGGTGTATAAAGGCCCGCATTAGTAAGAGCCCCCTTTGACCGCTGACACACACAACAACGCCCAACATGATGAGCCACATCACTACTCAATTTGGGCCAGAAATAGGTAGATGAGACCAACGCCGAGTGTCTTATCTCGCCCGAAGTGTCCCATGTTATGAAGTTCACTAACAATATGCCGCCTTAGTGAACAATCCGGGAACGCATAACCGTAACCCACGAAACAGATAGCCATTATGTAAAATGAAATCATGTCGTTGGTTGTTAGTTACCTCCTGAATTATCTTCCCAAAGGAAGGGTCTGCGCATACAAATCCGAAATGACTCAAATCCGACGACACCGGTGCTCACGGTGGTGAGAAGGGAGGTACGACGGCTCAAGGCATCTGCGACACGATTCAAACTCCCGACTTGATGTCTTAGTGAAAAAGTGAACTCCTGCAAGAACGCCACCCACTTGGCATGTCGTCTACTCGCTTGTGTTGTCCATTGATATACTTCGGTGCCTCATGGTCGATGATAAGAATGAACTCCTCTCTCGTATCAAGTAATGACGCCAATGCTTCAAAGATCGCACTATGGCATAGAATTCAAGATCATAGGTGGAATAGTTCCTCTTCGATCCCGATAGCTTCTCACCGAAAAATGCCACCGGACGCCCTTCCCGACTCAAAACACCACCAATGCCAACTCCGGATGCATCACAATTAACTTCAAACACCTTTTCAAAATGCGGAAGTGCCAAACCGGAGCCTCGGTCATCCGTTTCTTGACCAACCGAAACCGGCTTCGCTTCATCCGACCATTTGAATTCACGTCCCTTCGTACATTCCGTGATGGGAGCAATCAAAGTCTTGAAGTTCCCGATGAACCGACGGTAGAAGGATGCCAATCCATGGAAACTTCGACATCGTGCAAAGTTTTCACTTGGGCCATCCCAATATTGCATCTATCTTCGACCGATCCGCAAGAACACCATCGAGACACCACGAAACCAAGAAAAGTAACGGAAGAGGTGAAGAAAGAACACTTCTTCCGATTAACGAACAGCGCTCCGTCCTCAACATATCAAAAATCGCACGGAGGTGATCAAAGTGTGACTCCCAAGTCGGGTCAGAATAAGGATATCATCAAAGTAGACAACCACGAACTTCCCCATAAAAGGCCGTAACACCGATGCATAAACCTCATAAAGGTCTTTGGGTGCATTGGACAGTTCAAAAGGCATGACCATCCACTCATACAAACCATGCTGCGTCTTAAACGCTGTCTTCCACTCATCTCCAGGTCGGATCCTGATTTGGTGATATCCGCTCTTAAGGTCAATTTTTGAGAAGACCTTAGAACCAGAAAGCTGATCCAACATATCATCCAGACGGGGAATTGGAAACCTGTACTTCACTGTGATCCTGTTGATTGCTCTACTATCAACACACATACGCCAAGATCCGTCCTTCTTGGGTACCAGCAGAGCAGGAACTGCACACGGGCTCATGCTTTCACGAATGTAGCCCCTCTCCAACAATTCAACCACTTGTCGCTGCAACTCTTCAGCTTCCTTGGGACTGAGACGATAAGCTGGTCGATTAGGCAGACTCGACCCTGGAACAAGGTCAATTTGATGTTGAATATCCCTCATAGGCGGCAACCCTGGAGGGAGATCTTCAGGCATCAAATCAGAGAACTCCGTTAGCATCTTCTGCACTTCTACCGGTAAATCTGGATTCTCTTCTGTTGTACTATTCTCACAAGGCAGTAGAGCATAGACCACATCTTCTCGCGCAATCTCTCCCAAAAAGCTGGACATAGAAAGCAGGTTGGCACTTTTAGCTACTGGAGCAGGAGTGATTTCTTCTCTTCGCGGCGCCAACACAACCGTCTTCCCTTTGATGCTAAGGGAATAAGTATTTTTCCGCCCATCATGAACAACACTGCGATCATACTGCCAAGGTCGACCCAACAATATGTGACAAGCATCCATCGACACAACATCACACCAAGCATTGTCGAAATATTTCCTACCAATCGAAAAAGATACTAGACATCGCTTTTCTACTGATACTGCACTGCCCTTACTCAACCACGACAATTTATATGGCCTGGGATGCCGATCTGTCTTCAACTGTGGACAATTTCTTCAGACACTACATTTTCACAGCTTCTACTATCAATGATCAGTTTGCAAACCTTATCCGCTACCGTGCAGGTTGTGTGAAAGATGTTGGTTCTCAACCAGTCATCCCCTGAATCGCCTTTGGGGGTCAATAGACTCTTACGCAAGACTAGAGTTTCATGACCGTCCCCATACAACATTCCTTCCTCTTCATCATCGTCATATACGGGCTCTCCAACCTCCTCATTCTCGTCTACAACTTCTTCATCAATTAGGAGATTTTTACCTGGCCGATTAGCTGGTTTCCTGCAATCAGTTGCTCGATGTCCCTGTTCACCGCACCTGAAACATCTAATACCTGAACCAGGATTATCCCGTGGTGGCTGTTGAGTAGGACGAGGAGCTTGAGGGCGAATGGGCCGGCTACCTTCGCTTCGACCACCGGTTTCCTACTCTCGCTTCTCTCTGACAAGTGCACGCCGGTATGCTTGTAAACAATCCACGAGTGAAGGCCGAGGACATCCCGTATGGACCGTCGCAATCCTCCCAAATATCTCGCCACCATCTGTTCCTCCGTTTCGCATGCATCATTCCGAGCCACCAATTGATAAAACTCCTCAGTGTAGTCATCAACCGACCTTATGCCCTGTCTTAGAGAATGAAGCCGTTGAAACAAAGTTTGAGTATAGCCGAAAGGAAGAAAGTGACCTTTCATCTTCTTCTTCATTTTCTCCCAATCTGTGATTTTGGCTTTACCCTGTCTATTGCGTGAACGTCTCAACTGTTCCCACCATGCGGATGCCCTACCTTTAAGTTTGATGGCAACTAACCTTACTTTGATGTGATCTGGAACCTCCTTGTACTCAAAGATACGTTCCACTTCATTCAGCCAATCAACAAAACCTTCAGCTTGTAACGTACCGTAAAACTCGGTAAATCTACCCGAAAGCCGAAATCCACATGACGATCCTCCCGACCACGATGCTCCCAGACCCGAGCAGGGTTGTGATACGGGTTTTCGTAACTGGTATCGGACTCGTGACCCTCCAGTTCGCGGTCACCGCGATCCTGCGCCGCCGTACGCCGAGTTAACTCTCGCAACTTGCCTCTCGTAAGTCTTCAATCGTCACATCTTGAACGTTACGATCACGGTGTGGGACTTCCTCATTCGGAACCTGCCCTCTGCGACCACGACCACGACCACCAACCATGATTGACCGATGAAATCTAGCCCAAGAAGATCTTTGAAGCTCGATACCAATCGACGCCGGCGTAATAGTGATTATTCGTAGGCGGGATTCAATTGACAAAAACAGAGAAGAACGCAAGAGAAACACAAATAAAAACGAGAAAATTCTTTATTATTCAACAACCGAATGAAAATAACCCACAAGCCGGGTTAAATAGCCAGAAAATAATAATAATCGGAATTTTGCCAAAAATAGCAAAATCCTGATATTCATACCAAAATAAAATACTTAATAAAAGAAACAATATCACCAAAATTCGGCTCAAATCGAGCAATTATTCTATGTCAAAAGGGAAACCGAAATATTACCATAAATAGTAAAAAATAACTTAAATTGACGATTCGGAAGGGAAAACAGCTGAATTTGACCTCGAATCCGATGCACACCGAGCAGCCCACGACGTGTGCGCCGAAACGAGCTTTCCGAATTGGGGTCACGGGCGTGATTCTGACAACCGTAGCCAAAGTTATGGCCAAAATACCAAAACGTGTTCAAAATTGACCCCAATTAGGAAATGTCGTCGATTACTTTCCATTCTTACGTCGATCCGCCAATTCATGGTACGTTAGCGCCATCAACGAGTTATCTGACAACTCAGCTTCGTCTGACTCGGACCCTCCTGCATCACAAATGAACATATACAAATAGAAGAAAAAGATCGCATACTTAAAAGATTAGCCTTGTTATTAGACAATTCATCAAGATTTGCCAGAAACGAATCATTCAAAGTTGCTAGAAACAAATGACATGTTGTTAGTTTCAAAGTTCACAATTTTTTTAAGTTCCATAAAAGCTATAAGTAATTGTATTATGCTATGAAGTGAGAATAAATATGATATGTTAAAAAAAAGAGTTGTGTAATACTTCATAAATTAATATCGTTATTACCAAAATCCACAAAGTAATATTCCGTGGTATAAGAAAAAGTAGTTTGCATGTCAATTAGATCGATTCCATTTATTTCAAATATATGACAGCAGAAGTTTGAAATCAAGTATAGTAGGATATAACGATGAGATCTACCACATTTATGAAGAAGCACCAATTAGCAAGAATTATGGAAGAACAAATGATGCAGTTTACAAGAATGGTGGTCAGCAACATAAGCGGTACAAGAAAGAGATCAGTCATTCGATATGATGTTTCGTCGGCATGTAACATATGAGATCATATCCATACTTTCACTAATCAATCGAAGAATTAATGAATCAGATACTAAAGAATGTTCTTCATTAATTGATCGATATCAACACCTCCACAGCCATCCATATTAAAGAAAAAAAAATCTAAAGAAGATTAAACTTCATTAAGTAACAATAGCTAACAATAGATCTCATAAACAATGTCAACCACATCAATTTCTTTTTCATACTTCATGTCTAAAAAATTAGAAACGTAGCCAAAAGTAATTAGATAATGAAGCGAGCAATGCATTTATGCTCATCTCTGTTTGTTTATTTTTTATGGGTTTGAACACGTATGTTTTGAATATTCACATGTTAAAATAAAGTCCAAATTTAAGGAAAACAAAAGTTCTTCCCCCAACACGAGACAATTTCTAAGGGCATAATGATAGTTTTGACATCTTCAATGATTTACGTTGAGAATGATCCTCAAAACTTAATAAGTTTCAGCTCAGCATCATCTAAAAGTGATAGATGTGTCTACAAGCCAAAGAGTAACATGCTGTCTCAAAGCAAATAATACCATTTTCCAAAACTCAAATATGATATGTTGGCTTTCTATTTGCTCAATAAGATCCATAATCTCTTGATTTAGGAATTCATTTTATTTTGACTGTATCCTATGAAAAGAAATTACAACATGATATAAAAAATCCCATAAGAATATCACATTATTACTTTGAAAGACATATACACAATTGGCCAGAAATATTCAACAGTAAAAAAAACTATCATAAAATAATCACTGCACACCATAATATTTAGCAATCTTACAAAACTACACTCCACCAAGAAGATAATCCTAAAATACTCACACAATCAATATAATATTTAGGAATCTAGATTAACCGAATAAGACTACTTCCAGGCTTATACATTCACAAAGATATGCAATTATGTAAATAAAGAAAAATAAGACATAAATTCAATCCCAACAATGCAAAACTATTAATTACGCTCCCTCCGAAGCAGCCAAAATGGAAGAAAGTATATATTTCTACACAAAATCGAAACTCCCATAAAAAATAATGACGTTTTTTAAGAAATAATTATAAATAAAATAAAAATTTTATTGCACGAAAATTACTGAAAATAATTTATCAGGAGAGAATCGTTGATCATAACTGTTGAAGAAAAATTAGAAGATTTACTTATCAAAAACCTTGTTTCAATCATTCTCTCGATCAATCTCTTTCTCGATGATGAAAACTTCAAACCTATGCAAAAGAAAGCAAAAATAGAGGTTTAGAATTTTCAAGATGTGCGGTTTAGGGGTGGTATTCAAGCAGCGACAGAGAAAATAGGGTTGTGGGTTGTGCTACTACGCGGTTTAGGGGTGGGATTCAAGCAGTGACGAGGTATGAACGCAGTGTGAATTTGTGAATGGAATTGATGGATTGTGCAGAGAATAGGTCAGGAGTGTGCAGTTTAGAGGGTGGGAAATGACGAAAAAAATGTGTGGAGGAAACGACGTCATGTTGGTTGACGATTCAAATTTTCAACATCTGGCATGAACAGTGCCTTCCCAAACTGGCTCTTTTAGATGATAAGGATATTTACATATACGTAGCAAAATTCATTTCGAGTCTCTCGTTTTTTAGAGTTAAATATTTCACTAGCCACTAAATTATACATTTTGTTACAACTTACTCACCCAACTTCACAAACATTATCAATGGTCATTGAATTTAAGTTTGTTGCACTAAAATGGTCACTAAATGGATTTCTTATGTGATTGTTTTATGTGGAAGATGGAATATTGACGTGGTCGTTAAAATTGTCCACATATCAAACAAATTGCACGCGTGGACGCCAACTCACGTAAACAAACCTTGCCCATATCAAAACATAATTAAAACTAAAAGTTTATCTTTTCATCCAACCTCCACCTCCACCCAAACCACCCCAAATCAAAACCAAAATCAAAGTCACCGTCTATAACTCTGGCGCCACTAGTGCTGCATTTTTTCCCCAAGTTTCTGAAATTTACAAAAAAATAAAGACTTTATAGGTTTTTAATTTGAATTCTGTCGAGTTGAAAAATTATATTTTTATATGTTTAGTGATGATTAGGAATGAAAGAATCGTAGTTGTTTAAGTAGCATATGCAAAAAAATAAAAAAATAAAAATTGGTAAAAAAAAAAAATTAGGTCAAATTAAAAAAATCAATCTTTTCCAATAAACTGTAACCATGAGCCCTAATCTTGAACGCAAACTTCAACTTTTTTACAAATCTTTAATAACAAAGGGAGAAAAATTAAGGGATTTTGAGGAAAAAAAAATGCTAAAAAACCGTATCCAGAAGTTTTAAAAACAAAGGTACTATAAAAGATGAAAAAACCAAAAATCAAGAAACTTACATGAATGGCCAGTGACGTTGACTAGAAACACTAAAGATAATACAAAAATAGTCGTGATTAGTTCAAGATCCTGGAGAAATTATGTAGAAATATTGAAGAGAGACGAAGCTGGAGAAGGAATTGGCGGGAAATTCTGTTATTTATGAAGATGAAAATGAATTCAATTACAAACTAGATGTACTGTACAATATATATAGAGATGAAAAGAAATAGAAAAGACCAAAATAACCTCCTACAATTTACAAATTCTTCAATACTCCCTCTCAAGATGGAAGGTGTATATTCAATACTCCCATCTTGGTTATCAATTGTTTAAATCGAATTCCTCCTAATGGTTTTGTCAATACATCTGCTAACTGATCTTGAGATGCAACATGTAGCATTTTAATTTCTCCAACTTGAACCTTATCTCTCACAAGTTGACAATCAATCTCTATATATTTTGTCATCTCATAGAAAACTGGGTTACTGACAATATGGATAGCTGATTGATTGTCACAGAACAACAAAGTTGCTCGATCATGTTTGACACAAAGGTCTCCAAGTATGGTTCTCAGCCAGCTTAATTCACAAACAGCAGCAACCATGGATCTGTACTCTGCTTCTGCTGATGACCTAGAGAAGGTATGTTACTTCTTTGATCTCCATGACTCCAACGAATTCCCTAGAAAGACACAATACCCAGTGACTGATCTTCTAGTATCTGAGCAAGCTACCCAATCAACATCACAAAAGCCTTTAAGTACTAGGTCTGATTTGCTTTCAAACAATAGACATTGTGCTGGTGTACCCTTCAAATATCTTAGCACATGATGGGCAGCTTCCAGGTGTGGTTGCCTAGGTGATTGGAGGAATTGGCTTAGAACCTGCATAGCATATGATAGGTCAGGTCTGGTTATGGTCAGATATAGAATCCGTCCAATCAATCTCCTGTATGCACTTGCATCTTCAATAAGTTCTCATTGATCCTTACTCAGCTTCTACGGTAAGGGATAATTTGTAGGCTTGGCTCCAAGATATCATGCATCAGTCAATACATCGAAGGCATATTTCCTTTGATTTACAGAAATTCCATTTGATGTCTTGTCTATCTCAAGTCCAAGAAAATATTTCAAAACCCCCCAAGTCTTTGAATCTGAATTGCTCATTCAGTTCTTTCTTAAATTACTCAATGTAGGATAAATCTTTGCCTCCTATGATAATATCATCCACATAAATGAGCAAAGCAGTGAAGGACCCTTTTTCCTGTCTGGTGAATAAAGAATAATCAGATTTTGACTGTTCAAAACCTTGCGAAACAATGTATGAAGTGAGCTTAGTGTTCCATTGCCTATATGCATGTTTGAGTCCATAAATGGACTTGTTTAATCTGCAGACCAGTTGTTCCCCAAACTCCCCTGCTGCTAATACCCCTTAGGCATCAACATGTATACCACCTCATCAAGTTCACCATGGAGGAATGCATTGTTGATGTCTAATTGATTAAGATGCCAGCATTTATGAGCAGCAACAGCTAACAAGGACTTCACAGTTACTAACTTAGCAACAAGGGAGAAGGTTTCTTCATAATCAAGGCCAGCTTGTTGTGTGAGTTCCTTTGCAACAAGCCTGACTTTTTTCCTCTCCTCAGTTCCATCAGAGTTTAGTTTAACTTTGAAAACTCATTTCCAAGCTACAGGCTTCTTATGTGGAGGAAAAGAAGTAACTGTCCAAGTGTTGATTGAAACCAATGGTTGATATTCAGTTTCCATTGCCTTGCACCAATCAGGAGACTTAGCAACATCTTCATATGATCTAGACTCAAGTATAGTAGATAGGGCCAATGAATATCTTTTTTGTGCAAGAGATAATCTGCCATAGTCCAGGTACTCAGATATAGGATATTGCTTGCCAACCATGCGACCTTTCACCATAGATTCCGATTGTAGAGTAGGCACTTGAGATGCAAGACTGCAATGGTAATTTTGAAGATAGGCTGGGGCTCTTTTAGGTCTATTTGATTGTTTGATAGGCAAGTTGGAGTGGGAATAGGTGTTGAAACGGATTCATGAGTGTGTATTTGAGGAGAATCAGATGAATCTGGAATTAAACTAGCACGAGAGTTGACAAAAGTTAGAAAGAAGTCATTACCAGAACTTGGAATTGACATATCAAGAGGTGAATCATTAGTTGGAACTAGAAAGAGATATGAATTAACTGGTAAGCATGTATTAGACTTTGTTAAAGAGGTAAGGAATTTGGGATGATTAAAGGAGAATATATTTTCATGAAATATAACATCTCGAGAAGCAAAGACAGTAAGTATTATTTATCAGATTATATAATTTGAATGCCTTCATGCCACAGGGGTAGCCAATGAAGATACAAGGAACAACGATTTCTTTTGAGGCTTGAAGCATAGCAAAGGCAACTAAAAACTTTGAGGTGTGAATATGATGTGTTTTATTTTCAAGAATTAAGGTAGGGGTTCTAGCTATGTTTAGAAAATGTTAGTGTTTTCTCTCCACTACCCCATTTTGTTGTGGGGTTTCAACAAAGTTGAGTTGGTGAATAATGCCATTAGACATCAAGAAATCATTCATATGTAACTCAGAGACATTATCAGATCTGAGAATTTTTATTTTGCAGTTAAAGTGAGTTTGGATCATGTGATAAAAAGAGTGAATGACAGATCTAGTTTGGGATTTTTCTCTCATTAGGTAGGTCCAAGTCATCCTAGTGTGGTCATCTACAATGGTTAGAAAGTATCTAGAGCCATCTAATGAGGGAACTAAATAAGGTTTCCATATATCACAATGGATGATATCAAATCTTTTGGAAGCATTATGATACAAAACCGGGTAGGGAAATCGCATGGAACTCACAGAATTGATTTGAAAACGCCGGGAAATTCCAAATCTAGGTTGTAGACGATAGAATCTCGACCTGAGCCTCACGATGGGTTTTAGACGATAGAATCTCGACCCGAGCCTCATGATTCAAGAACCTAAGGTATATTAAACCTTAGACCCGTTGATATGCGGAAACAAGAACCTCGATTTGCGAATGCCACAAATGGTGCCTAATCCTTTGATAAGTTCTATGGATGAACGCCACAAATATTCAACATATTTGATAAGTTCGAAATTTTATGGAAGAATCCATGGAGAGAAAATCTCAATAATTCATAATACCAAAAGTTTTTAATACAATGAATGTTTTTGGTATTTATACCAAACCCTAGAAATTAGGTAAAAACGTGGATAATCTCATAAATAAGGTAGGAGATTGACTAAACATAGAATTCTAGTAAAATAAGGCCATTCACGAAAAATAAATTTTTTCCCCGAATGTTGTTGGGCTCGGGGGCGCCACTACCGCGGGTTAAACTTTGGCTTCCAGGTTCATCTTTAAGTATTTCGGTCATATCTTCCTCTTCCGATATCTTATTTATGTGATTTAAAATAAGTTAGAAAGCTTACTGCAAGGGATACAAATCTTCTAAAAATAGAAATTGTGAAATTCGAACATATTCTATGCCAAAAATGGGTCTCAATCTGAGACTGAAAATTCGAGTGCTTTCCAACCCGTTCGGGCTTCCGTCCCCAACATGTTACTTGACCATTGGCTTGTTGTCTTCAATATTATGGACTCCATTGCTTGAACATGCAAATGACCAGCTTTATCGACTCTTTGAAGTCTCAAACTTGGCTCTACTCTCTCTCCAACAATCATCAAAATCTTGATAAATTGTGGTGCAACTCGAATCATATCATACTCCCCCTCTTCAAGAGGATTCGTATCGAATTTGTACCTTCAATGCCCAGATTATAACCCTTTCCGCCAAACAATGCAAGAACATGAAATGATCCATCACCTAGAGGATGCAATTTGGACCTCATTTGAAATCGAACCGGCCATCTTCAATTGTAAACCCAATCATCTTCACATGGATCAAAGTGTGCTCGCCTCGACTACTTGACCTTGCAAGATTGGGATGCTCCCATAGACTTCATTTGATGAATATCCATGCATTTTTGGTCCATGCACTTGTAACAATATCACTTCTAACGTACCAATGTTGTCTCTTTGATGATCTTCTTCACTCAGTCCTCTGCATATGAAATTTCTCCAGTACCTTTGATACTCAGTCGTCTCCTCGGGAATCACAAAGTCAATTTTCGACAAATAAGAGAAATTCAACTGAAGCTCAATCCTTGGGTTGGGTGGTACTCCAATGGGGTAGTTTGCTGGAATAAAATCTTCGATATCCTGCAAAACAAAAATAGCCAAACTAGGGAGGGAATTATTAGTTTTCACCAAAGCCTCATCATCTTCACGCTCCTCCTCATTTTGGTTTACTTCCAACTCCTCCTTCACCTTCGAAGACTCTCCTTCAATTTCCTTTTATAGCTCTACTTCCCCTTTTGAAATTTCACGTTCAATTTCTTTTTCACTCTCTTGTGGCACTTCCCATTTTTCCTCAAAATCAACCACCTCACTATTTTCTCTCGAGCTCACCACTTCATCATTTCCGCTCTTACTCTCATTTTCTCTCAATCCCTTCTTTTCCTCACTTTTCACTTTGAGTTGATCTTCATACGCATGTTGTGCTGTCAAGCCAACCAAAGTGATTCTCTTCCCGTCCTGAAGAAACCTATACAACTTCCTTCCCACATCATACACAGCCTTCCATCCACATCGCCAAGGTCTCCCAAACAAGATATGAAAGGATTTCAATGATACAACATCACACCAAATCTCATTAATATATCTCCCAATGGCGATATTCAACAGAACCTGCTTGTTCACATATACATTCCCACACTCTTTCAACGAACTCAGCCTATAAGGCATATGGTGTTGTTGTAAAGGTAACCCCAATTTATCCAAAATTGTGATACTAGCCAAATTGGATATGTACTCCTTATAAATTGGAAGACTACATACCTTACTACTCACATAATACCGAGTTTGAAAAATATTTCTGCTGACCCCAAAAATGAACTCAACAGATGCCAGACCCACTCTTGCCACGTCAAGTGCTGATCCGGCATGTTTCCTCCTGAATAAGAACAGAGATTTGATTGTAATGAACTTGAGAGGCACTTTTCGACGAGAGACACAAATGTTCGGACTCCGACAATTAGGTTTGAGAAGCACTTGCACTATCAACGAATGCTTGATCCGTTTAACTAAATCACTCCTTTCGTAATGTAATATGTGGAAGGATAGACATGAAAATGTACTGTATATTCTTTGAATATCAACATGTGTTCTTCCTTGTGTTTTGTAAAACAAAGCTAAACGTATAAAGATGTTCTTTATTTCTTGATTGTATGCTCTCCCGTTTTCGATACAAAGAGAGGTTATTTATACTAATCTAGCCGACATGGTGACCGTCTGATCATACCCACGTGGCGACATCTCCTAGACCGAAGACTCGCATCACTGTCCATTCATAGTATTCAATGTTTGACAAAGGGTCAGCCGAGCTAGGTAATAGGCTGACATATTAACATGTTTAAAGTTACAGACATTTTATTACGGATGTCCCATCAATCTGTTCTGCGAGATCTTCGAATCTGTTGGGAGGTCACGTCGGCTTTAGTATACGTTGAGGTCAACTTTGGGCTTATGGATCCATCTGATGTGATTGAGTTTCAGTGCTTTAGTACTTCGGACATGAGGGGCCTTAGTTAGATCTTCGTTTTTTGGCTGGAAGGATACTAGACGACTAGTGCCTCGGCACTCGCATGACCTCGTACAGGCATTCTTTGTTGACCTTAATTGTGCTAACATTCCTGCTGACTTGTTAATTGGCTTTATGTCCACTTGGCTATAGAGAGTACGTGGCTGTCCACATGGAGTGCGGACTTGGAGCCTCTAATTTCGGGGATAACAATAGTCCCCCAAGTCTATGCATGATTATTTATGTAATGCGTGGACTTGAAAGTAATTTTGAAGTAGGGCTTCACTATAATAATGTACTTTCCGTGAGCTTTGTCCAATTGATTCTTCGACCCTCCTAGGTACCGAGGCTACATCTTCTATTTTAAGATGTCTCCATGCGTTCTGAAATAGATAGGGTCTGATGTGTTAAATAGCCTTGATTTTGATAGCTAAGAGGACATTAATTTCTCAATAATTTTGAGACATACGAAGAATTTCAAATTATGGAGCCCCAATGATTTGATATCGTAGTGATTTCCCAAGAAAGGTAGTTGCGACTATGCAACTTCTGATACGTGCAATAGCCATCGTTTTTAATGAACAGTAATGATTGTTTTCCCCATGCTTCTTAACAAAACTTAGATGCGTAAGGGTGCGTGCGAGTGACGTTCAAATCTAGGCCTTTGAAGACAAAACGTCAGAAGTCGTGGGTGGCTCAGATTAATACATACTAATCAATGGTTGGATGGCCTAGATCGAGATCTAACGGCCAGGGTTGAGCGAGTTTGCCTATAAAAGGCAAGAATCTTATAGAGAGTTCCTTTCCTACCTTTTGCACAAATCTTGGTGCTCTTTTCTCTCGAATTTACTAACTCCTTCAAGTTTCTTTCCCTTCTGAGATCCCTTTGAGCATTCATCTTTTCTCTTCAATTAAGCTCTTGTGAATCCTTTTCTGACCAGTTAGTAATTGATTTCTCAAATTTTTGGTATTTTTTGCATTTATGGCTTCTTCTGCTTCTTTTGGGGATGGTGTAGGTGTGGCCAATGTGGCTAAAGAATTAGGACTCCAAATAACTAGTAAGGCCGACCTTAGAAGATCTGTTGAGGCAGGCCGAGGTGCCTCTATTTCTGGGTACGACGTCAGAGGTGATGACGGTGTGGGTTAGAGGGAAGCTAAAATACGTTCCAACGTCGACCCAACCCAATTAGCTATTCTTAGAGATAGGTATAGGATCCCCTACAACATCGAACTTCTGGCCTCCTCTCCTGATGAGCGAACTTGCTTCCCTAGGTCGGGTTGTGTTGTTATCGGTGAGTACCTCTTGAAATCTGGCCTTTGCCTTCTCCTTCATCCTATTTTTGAGCCGTTCTTCGACTGTATGGGTTGGCCCCCACCCAACTGGCTCCTAATGCCTGGGCCAGCTAGTGAGCATTAAATTTTAAATTCTATATTACCATTATCCAAAATTTATTCTTTGCAAAAGAAAGGAAGCAAATCACTAAAATACACATTTTAATTGTTACTGTTTATCAAATCAAAAAATAAAAATGTTACTTTTCATATTAAAAAAAAAATAATAATCAATTTTCATTGTTCACGTGAACAGTACATCCTATGTTACTGTTCATAATAAATTTTTTTTTTTTTTTAATTTCCTCTACTTCACGTCACTGTTCATCCGTGAACAGTGACTCCAAAAAAATTTTTTTTTTTGTCTACAGAATCGATTTTAAAACTCTTTGCTCTGATACCAAATTGTAATGCCCCGAAATTCAAAATAAAATTTTTTGTTTTATAAATTTTGTTTTATGATTTTTGAAAGTTGAAAGACTAAAATAAAGTATCTTTTAAATTCTTATGTTTTATATGGGCCAAATATTTAACTTTTTACAGAGTGATCAAAAGTATATCAATATTGTACTAGATGGATAGCTTGTAATTTAATTATGCATTTTGGGCTCGAGAAAATGTAAGTTTGAATAAGTTAAGCACAAATTATTTCAATTCAAAGAAACTTTTTAAGGTAATTAGCAAATGAATATATTAATTTAATGAAGTTTATCTCTTCCAATTGCATTGTTGCATGTGCATGTGTATTATTGAATAAAATTTTGCAAATTTTGTATTATCCCAACTTCTAATACACGTGTCATGCTATAATTGTTTTATTTAAAAAATTCATTCTTATCAAATTAGATAAACACGATTTATATCACAATTCTATTATGACTCAACTACTGTATTTTCCCTTATAAATAGTGTGCCCATATTTCACAATTCACCACACAGAATTTTACACAATAGTTTTCATATAGAAAGTAGTTGTAAATTCTAAGTATATTTTTTTTTTATATCAAAAGCTCGTTTCTTCAATCGAGGTAAGATACTTTTGTGTAAAGTTGTTTGTTTCCTTATACTTTTATGTTCAATAATTTATTTATGAATTGCCAATGAGCCTTCGGGTTCTTTAGAAAGAGATAAGAGATACTTCGGGAATCTAAGATGACCTATATGGGTGTTTCGCTTGGTCACTGAGATACTCTATAAGAGAAGAGTGGTACGAAGTGTTATTTTATTGCATATAATTGTATTGGAAATTGCACGTATCTTGTTGGGTGTTTTTAAAAATACTAACTCTTACAATTTTTACAGACTAGTTCGGGTCGATTGGAGTTGGGCGGGATGGTGCAGCGGACTGTCAAATGATTTCATGCTACGAGAATATTAAGTTTTATCGCTTTCCTTTTAAAATTCATTAGTTGTTTTGTCGAATAACAGTAGTTGAGAACATTTAAATTATTTTAAAGATATGATTTATGATTCAGATTTAAATTTATGAATATTCTATTTATTTAGAAAATCGAATTTTATAGTTCCGCATTTTTAGTATATGAAAATTATGTTTGGTAACACCTCAAGATATATGAAATTTTGGGGCGTTACAGTTTGGTATCAGAGCTAGGTTGCCAGCCGAAAATCGGGAACTAAGTGCTATGCGGGACAAAGTGCTACGTCAAGGGCGGGAGCCACCTCTTGAACCCGTAGGAGCCACCTCTAGAATCCCAACGCCAGGCAACGAATCCCCAGATGGGTCAAGCTCGACGAGGACATCGCGAATCTAATGTGGGGTGATTGTAATATCCAGACCAGGAAAGTTTAAAAGATTTGATAGGTACTACTCATACCAACAAGGTGCGACTTCTTTTCCGGAAGTCTATTGTTAGAAACTCCACAGTTAAGCGTGCTTGGTTTGGAGCAATTCTATGATGGATGACTCCCTAGGAAGTTTTCTCGGAGAGCGTGCAAGTGAGGACAAAGCATGCTCAAAAGACTCATGTTGGTACGGTGGGGATAGTACGTCGTCGATCTAACTGTCGGGACAGCCCGTTAAGTGGGACCCAGGTCGTTACAAATGTCAACCTCTCTTCCGTAGCGCCAATGCTTCCTTGCATGGTAGATGGTTCATCCATGACAAGCCTTCTTCCTTGAGGTTTTGTCTTTGTCAAATGAAGGCATGTGTGTCCGCCTCGGAATCCAAGCTAGGTGATCCCTGTAGGAATGTCAACCTTTTTTTGAGGCGCCAACGCTTCCCTGCATGGTGGATTGTTCATCCATGTAAAGGCTTCTTCATTGACGCTTTGGTTGTCAAAGGAAGGCAGTGTGTCCGCCTCGGAATCCAAGCGAGGTGATCCCTGTGGGAATGTCAACCTCTCTTCCGAGGCGCCAACGCTTCCCTGCATAGTGGATGATTAATCCATGTAAAGGCTTCTTCCTTAACGCTTTGGTTGTCAAAGGAAAGCATGTGTGCACGCTTCGGAATCCAAGCGAGGTGATCCCTGTGGGAATGCCACCTCTTTTCTGAGGTGCGAACGCTTCCTTGCATGGTGGATGGTTCACCCATGGAAAGGCTTCTTTCTTGACGTTTTGATTTTGTCAAAGGAAGGCATGTGTGTCCGCCTCAGAATTCAAGCGAGGTGATCCCTGTGGGAATGTCAACATGTCTTCCAAGGCGCCAAGACTTCCTTGCATGGTAGATATTTCATCCATGCAAAGGCTTCTTCCTTGACGTTTTGACTTTGTCAAATGAAGGCATGTGTGTCCACCTCAGAATCCAAGCCAGGCGATCCATGGCGCCAATGCTTCCCTGCATGGTGGATGGTTCATCCATGCAAAGGCTTCTTCCTTGACGCTTTGGTTGTTAAAGAAAGGTAGTGTGTCGGCCTTGAAATCCAAGCGAGGTGATCCCTGTGGGAACGTCAACCTCTCTTCCGAGGCGCCACGCTTCCCTACATAGTGGATGGTTCATCCATGCAAAAGCTTCCTGCTTGACGCTTTGGTTGTTAAAGGAAGGCACGTGTATATGCCTCGAAGTCCAAGAGAGGTGATCCCTGTGGGAATGCCACCTCTCTTCCGAGGTGCCAATGCTTCCTTCCATGGTGGATGGTTCATCCATACAAAGGCTTCTTCCTTGGCATTTTGGTTTTGTCAAAATAAGGCATGTCCGCCTCGGGATTCAAGCGAGGTGATCCCTGTGGGAATGCCAACCTCTCTTCCAAGGCTCCAATGCTTCCTTACATTGTAGATGGTTCATCCATGCAAAGGCTTCTTCCTTGACGTTTTGGCTTTGTCAAATGAAGGCATGTGTGTCCGCCTCGGAATCCAAGCCAGGTGATTCCTGTGGGAATGTCAACTTCTCTTCCGAGACGCCAACGCTTGCTTGCACTTCGACAACTCTTTTGTACACAAAGTATTTATTTATTTACAAGGACTGAGAAAAACCCCCAGCAGTGGTCCACATTCACTGGTAATATATTCGCAAGTGTTCGACATTCCATGAATGAGGTTAAACCTTTCCATCGATGTCTTTGATCCAGTAAGTTCCACGTCGAACTTACCTCTTGATACGATAGGGTCCTTCCCAATTAGGTCTCAATGCTCCTACCCCTGACTCTTTGGAGGACAAGAAAACTCTTCAAAGTACCAGATTGTTTATTCGAAAGGATCTCTTCTTCACCCTAGCATTCTAATATCGGGTCATTTTCCTTTGGTACATGGCTATTTTGATCTGGGAATCATCCCTCCTTTCTTCGAGGAGATCCAATCCACATCTTCTTGATTCATCATTACCTATCTCATTGAAGTGTATCCTCCTAGGTGACGGAAGACCCACCTCAACGGGGCTCATGGCTTCTGTTCTATATGCCACGGAAAACGGGGCCTACCCAGTGGCAGTTCGAATGGTGGTTCTGATAGTCCACAGAACCTGGGGTAGTTCATCCACTCAAGCCCCTTTTGATGCATCAAGTTTCCTTTTCAAAGTATACTTGATGGTTTTATTTATGGCCTGAACCTGCCCATTTATGGCTTCTTGATTGCATGCTCTCCCTTTTTTGGTACAAAGAGAGGTTATTTATACTAATCTAGCCGACGTGGTAACCATCTGATCATACCCACGTGGCAACATCTCCTAGACCGAAGACTTACATTACTGTCCATTCATAGTATTCAATGTTTGACAAAGGGTCAGCCGAGCTAGGTAATAGGCTGACAAACTGACATGTTTAAAGTTACAGACACTTTATTACGAATGTTCCATCAATCAGTTCTGCGAGATCTTCGAATCTATTGGGAGGCTACGTCGGCTTTAGCATACGTTGAGGTCAGGTTTGGACTTATGGATATCTGATGTGATTGAGTTTCGGTGCTTTACTACTTTGGACATGAGGGACCTCTTCCTTCCTCTTGAGGGGCCTTAGGTAAATCTTCATTTCTTGGTTGGAAGGACATTAGATGACTAGTGCCTCAGCACTCGCATGGCCTCATACAGTTGCATTCTTTGTCGAACTTTACCGTGCTGACCTTCCTGCTGACTTGTCAATTGGCTTTATGTCCACTTGGTTACAGAGAGGACGTGGCTGTCCATGTGGAGTGCCAACTTAGAGCCTCTGATTTCGAGGGGTAACAATTTCTCCAATCATAATTCATTCTCTTGTGTAGGTGGAATCACGAAGATTCAAGAGAATAAGGAAATTAGATAATTGGATGAGTGAGTAATTGAATCCGAGAAAGTGGTTCTTGAAGTTGGGATTAGAATGGAAGAAATAGATTTTTGGAATGGGAATTGATATTAGGGTATCGAGCAGTTTCCAAGAAATCAGTTTTTTTTTTATTTTTTGGACTGTACGGGTGAACTACGATGAACAGTTTTTTTGAATTTTTAAACTCAAAAATCAACTATGATAACAACGAAACAGATGGAAGTTGATTTGGACTCAAATTGAGCACAAAAACAACTTTTAAATTTTTTTTGGAATTTTTTGGAACAAAGACTCAAAATATTACTGGACATAAGAACACGAATAATGAAAGACTCAAACAACAAAAAAATATAGAACACGAATCTGGCTCCCAAACTCTGATACCAAATGATACAAAACTGGGTAGGGGAATCGCATGGAACTCGCGGAATTGATTTGAAAACTCCGGGAAAGCCCAAATTCAGGTTGTAGGTGATAGAATCTCGATCCAAGCCTCACGATTCAAGAATCTAAAGTATATTAAACCTTAGACCCATTGATATGCAAACAAGAACCTCAATTCGCGAACACCACAAAGTGTGCCTAATCCTTTGATAAGTTATATGGATGAACGCCACAAATATTCAACATATTTGATAAGTTCGAAATTTCATGGAAGAACTCATGGAGAGAAAATCTCAATAATTCATAATGCCAAAAGTTTTTAGTACAATGAATGTTTTTGGTATTTATACCAAACCCTAGAAACTAGATAAAAACGTACATAATCTCATAAACAAGGTAGGAAATTGACTAAACATAGAATTCTAATAAAATAAGGTAATTTGCGAAAAATAAAATTTTTCCCCAAATGTTGGGCTGGGGTCGCCAATACACCCTGTAATATGCGGCTTCAGTTGAGCACCGGGACGCCTGGGAATGGCGCGGGGGCGCCACTACCGCGGGTTAAACTTTGGCTTCCAGGTTCAACTTTCGATATTTCAGTCATATCTTCCTTTCTCGATATCCGATTGAGGTGATTCAAAATACGTTGGAAAGCTTACTTCAAGGGATACAAATCTTCTCGAAATACAAATCTTCAAATTTGAACGTATTCTATGCCAAAAATGACTCTCAAACTGATACTGAATATTCGAGTGCTTTCTAGCCCGTTTCGGCTTCCGTCCCCAACACGTTACTTGACCATTGGCTTGTTGTCTTCAATATTATGGAATCCGTTGCTCGAAAATGTAAATGACCAGCTTTATCGACTCTTTGAAGTCTCCAACTTAGCTCTACTCTTTCTCCAACCATCACCAAAATCTTGATAAATTGTGGTGCACCTCGGATCATGTTATTCTCTCCCTCTTCAAGATGATTCTTCCTCGAATCCGTACCTTCAATGCCCAGATTATAACCCTTCCCGCCAAACAATGAAAGAACATGAAACGGTCCTGTCCACCACCTAGAGGATGCAATTTGGACCTCCTTTGAAATCGAACCCACTGCCTTCGATTGTAAACCCAATCACCTTCACCTGGATCAAAGTGTGCTCGCCTCGACTGCTTGACCTTGCAAGTTTGGGATGCTCCCATAGCAACTCCATTTGATGAATATCCATGCATTCTCCTTGCTTTACTTGGTCCATGCACTTGTAACAATATCACTTCTAGAGTACCAATGTTGTCTCTTTGATCATGTTCTTCACTCAGTCCTCTGCATATGAAATTCCTCCAGTACCGTTGATACTCCGTTGTCTCCTTGGGAATCACAAAGTCAATTTTTGGCAAATAAGGGAAATTCAACTGAAGCTCAATCCCTGGGTCGGGTGGTACTCCAATGGTGTAGTTTGCTGGAATAAAATTTTCGGTATCCTGTAAAACAGAAACAGCCAAACTAGGGAGGGAATTGTTAGTTTTCACCAAAGCCTCCTCATCTTCACACTCCTCCTCATTTTGGTTTACTTCCAATTCCTCCTTCACCTTCGAAGACTCTCCTTTAATTTCCTTTTGCAGCTCTACTTTCCTTTTTGAAATTTCACGCTGAATTTATTTTTCACTCTCTTGTGTCACTTCCCATTTTTCCTCAAAATCAACCACCTTACTATTTTCTCTCTAGCTCATCACTTCATCATTTCCGCTCTTACTCTCATTTTCTCTCAATCCCTTCTCTTTTTCTCACTTTGAGTTGATCTTCATACGCCTGTTATGGTGTCAAGCAAACCAGAGTGATTCTCTTTCCGTCCTGAAGAAACTTATACCAGTTCCTTCCCACATCATACACAACCTTCCGTTCACATCGCCAATGTCTCCCAAACAACATATGGAAGGATTTCAATGACTCCACATCAGACCAAATCTCAACAATATATCTCCCAATGACGATATTCAATAGAACCTGCTTGTTCACATATAAATTCCCACACTCTTTCAACCAACTCAGCCTATAAAGCATAGGGTGTTGTCGTAAAGGTAACCCCAATTTCTCCACCATTGTGATACTTGCCAAATTGGATATGTGCTCCTTATCAGTTGCAAGACTACATACCTTGCTACCCACATAACTCCGAGTTTGAAAAATAATTCCTCAATCATAATTCATTCTCTTATGTAGGTGGAATCACAAAGAATTAAGAGAATAACGATATTGGATAATTAGAATAGTGAGTAATTTAATCCAAGAAATTGGTTCTTGAATTTGGGATTAGAATGGAAGAAATAGATTTTGGAATGGGAATTGATATTAGGGTATTGAACAATTTTCAAGAAATCAATTTTGTTTTTTTGTTTTTGGATTGTACGGGTGAACAGTACCGTACGGATGAACTGTAATTTTTTTTCGAATTTTTAAACTCAAGAATCAACTACGATAACAACAAAATAGACGGAAGTTGATTTGGACTCAAATTGAGCACAAAAAAAACTTTTAAATTTTTTTTGGAATTTTTTGGATCAAAGACTCAAAATATTACTAGACACAAGAACACGAATAACAAAAGACTCAAACAACAAAAAAAAGATAGAACCTGAATTTGGAGCCCAAGCTCTAATACCAAACGATACGAAACCGGGTAGGGAAATCGCATGGAACTCGCGAAATTAATTTGAAAATGTCGAGAAAGCCCAAATCCAGGTTGTAGACGATAGAATCTCGACCCGAGACTCATGATTCAAGAACCAATAGTATATTAAACCTTAGACCCGTTGATATGTGGAAACAAGAACCTCGATTTGCGAACCCCGCAAATGATGCCTAATCGTTTGATAAGTTCTGTGGATGAATGGCACAAATATTCAACATATTTGATAAGTTCGAAATTTTATGGAAAAAACCGTGGAGAGAAAATCTTAACAATTCATAATGTCAAAAGTTTTTGATACAATGAAAGTTTTTGATATTTATACCAAACCCTAGAAACTAGGTAAAAACGTGTATAATCTCATAAATAAGGTAGGAAATTGACTAAACATAGAATTCTAGTAAAATAAGATAATTCGCGAAAAATAAAAATTTTCCCCGAATGTTAGGTGCAGGAGCGCCAATACCCCCTGTAATATGCGGCTTCAGTTGAGCGCGGGGGCAACACTACCACGGGTTAAACTTTGGCTTCCAGGTTCAACTTTTGGTATTTCGATCATATCTTCCTCTCTCGATATCCGATTGAGGTTGAGGTGATTCAAAATACATATGAAAGCTTATTTCAAGAGATACAAATATTCTAGAAATAGAAATCTTCAAATTCAAATGTATTCTATGCAAAAATGGGTCTCCAACTGAGACTTAAAATTCGGGTGCTTTCCAACCCGTTCTGGCTTCCGTCCCCAACATGTTACTTGACCATTGTCTTGTTGTCTTCAATATTATGGATTCCGTTGCTCGAACATGTAAATGACCAGCTTTGTCGACTCTTTGAAGTCTCAAACTTGGCTCTACTCTCTCTCTAACAATCATCAAAATCTTGATAAATTGTTGCGCAACCCGAATCATATCATACTCTTCCTCTTCAAGAAGATTCGTATCGAATCTGTACCTTAAATGCCCAGATTATAACCCTTTCCGCCAAACAATGCAAGAACATGAAACGATCCATCACCTAGAGGATGCAATTTGGACCTCCTTTGAGATCGAACCGGCCATCTTCAATTGTAAACCCAATCACCTTCATATGGATCAAAGTGTGCTCGCTTCGACTGCTTGAACTTGTAAGTTTGGGATACTCCCATAGCAACTCCATTTGATGAATATCCATGCATTCGCTTTGCTTGATTTGGTCCATGCACTTGTAACAATATCACTTCTAACGTACTAATGTTGTCTCTTTGATCATCTTCTTCACTTAATCCTCTACATATGAAATTCCTCCAATACCTTTGATACTCCGTAGTCTCCTCGGGAATTACAAAGTCAATTTTTGGCAAATAAGAGAAATTCAACTGAAGCTCAATCCCTGGGTCGGGTGGTACTCCAATGGGGTAGTTTGCTGGAATAAAATCTTCGCTATCCTGCAAAACAGAAATAGCCAAACTAGGGAGGGAATTGTTAGTTTTCACCAAAGCCTCCTCATCTTCACACTCCTCCTCATTTTGGTTTACTTCCAACTCCTCCTTCACCTTCGAAGACTCTCCTTCAATTACCTTTTGCAGCTCTACTTCCCCTTTCGAAATTTCACGCTCAATTTCTTTTTCACTCTCTTGTGGCACTTCCCATTTTTCCTCAAAATCAACCACCTCATTATTTTCTCTCCAGCTCACCACTTCATCATTTTTGCTCTTACTCTCATTGGATGAGTGAGTAATTTAATCCAAGAAAGTCATTTTTGAATTTGGGATTAGAATGGAAGAAATAGATTTTTGGAATGAGAATTGATATTAGGGTATTGAACAATCTCCAAGAAATCAGTTTGTTAATTTTTAAACTCAAGAATCAACTACGATAACAACGAAATAGACAGAAGTTGATTTGGACTCAAATTGAGCAAAAAAAAAAATTTTAAATTTTTTTTGAAATTTTTTGGATCAAAGACTCAAAATATTACTGGACACAAGAACACGAACAACGAAAGACTCAAACAACAAAAAAAGATAGAACCTGAATCTGGATCCCAAGCTCTGATATTAAATGATACGAAATCGGGTAGGGAAATTACATGGAACTCGCGGAATTGATTTGAAAACGTTAGGAAAGCCCAAATCCAGGTTGTAGCCGATAGAATCTCGACTGGAGCCTCACAATTCAAGAACCTAAGGTATATTAAACATTAGACCCGTTGATAGGCGGAAATAAGAACCTCGATTTGCGAATGCTATAAATGGTGCCTAATCATTTGATAAGTTCTATGGATAAGCACCACAAATATTCAACATATTTGATAAGTTCGAAATTTAATGGAAGAACCCATGGAGAGAAAATCTCAATAATTCATAATGCCAAAAGTTTTTGGTATTTATACCAAACCATAGAAACTAGGTAAAAATGTTCATAATCTCATAAATAATGTAGGAGATTAACTAAATATAGAATTCTAGTAAAACAAGGTAATTCAAGGAAAATAAAATTTTTCCCCGGATGTTGGGCGCGAGGGCACCTCTACCGTGGTTTAAACTTTGGCTTCTAGGTTCATATTTCGGTATTTCGGTCATATCTTCCTCTCTTGATATCTGATTGAGGTGATTAAAACTACGTTGGAAAGCTTACTTCAAGAGCTACAAATCTTCTAGAATTATAAATCTTAAAATTCGAACGTATTCTATGCCAAAAATGGGTCTCAAACTGAGACTAAAAATTCAAGTGCTTTCCAACCTATTCCGGCTTCCATCCCTAATATGTTACTTGACCATTGGCTTGTTGTTTTCAATATTATGGACTCCATTACTCAAACATGTAAATAAACAGTTTTATCAACTCTTTGAAGTCTCGAACTTGGCTCTACTCTCTCTCCAACAATCATCAAAATCTTGATAAATTGTAGCGCACCCCGGATCATATCACTTTAGTTTCACTCTTTGGAAAAGATAGTCTATGATGTTTGGCTGTTAGACAAACTATGCAATGTAAATGTTTGTTAAATGTAATGGATGGAACCAAATTATGTAAGACACTTAGCTTGGAAATGGGAAGGTGTCCCATACGACAATGCCATAGATCAATATCAAAGTTCACATTGAGATTACTTATGGAATTACAAGAGGTATATCTTGCTTTATTACAATGTAAATTGAGATCCGAATTGCAGTTGGAATTAGAAAAAACATGAAAGTTGTATCAAAGATACCAGTATATTGAGGGTCGAAATGGAGACTATTGATTGAAGATTTATCACGAAGGTGCTGAGCAGAATGCTAGAAAGCATACAGTCCATCTTGAAGTTTGCCCACTCCAATTGTCCTCCATGTTAAAAGATCCTAGGCAAAACAATATCGATGCAAAAATATTAGGAAGCAATTATGTTTAAGAGTTAACTTGCTAACTGAAATCAAATTGAATGTGAAACAAGGCACCACCAATACTCCTGTCAAAACCACGTTTTCAGATAATCTGACTGTTCCAACATGTGTAGCCTCAGTAGTGTCACCATTAGGTAATTTAACAGCTGCTTTAACCTTATGAGATATGGTAGTCAAATGCCAAATAGAGCATACCATATTGTCACACGTTTTCTATAACGTGAATTATACCGCAAGTATACGGTGTCAAGTTTTGTAATATAATAATGAAGTGAAGATTGTCGAACCCAGAGGGACTGATGTACGATTTCTATTGAATACTATAATTGTTTAATTTCCACTTTATTTGGACAAGCAATTGTGATAATGGTGTGATTTTAACTAGTAATTGTAACTTAACGTTGGTGAGTAAACAAGTAAAAAATTCCACAAAGTTATCAAATTATGAAATTCTAGGGAATGATTTCATCGTTCTATCGACAATGTTTTTCAACCTAAACATACTCACTCAATCAGACTTATCTCAATTTATAGGCAAGAACCCTAATATAATTCTATCACCTCTCTCGAGTGCTGGCTATAATCTATTTTTACTATTTAACTCCAACATCTATTCCTAATTAAATATGTAAAAATTATAGTGCACGCAGTTCTTAAATCAAACAAGCCTCAAAAATTCGTACTTTCTCTCGAAATCTACAAAATCTAGGTTATGTAGTTTTAAGATCACGCATAAATTTTCCTCTCTCGAGTGCCGAAATTCACGCATCAAATCATTCAACTAGTGGCCAAATAATTGAAAGCATTAAACCTAAACTACATAAATAAATTGATGGAAAAATCCAAAAGAGCTAGATAATTAGGAATTAAAACACGTCTCAAGTCGATTACATCAAACCCTAGATCTAAAGTACTAGTTCATAATGAATACAATTGACAAAATAGAATTTAATACGAAAAACATGATTAAGGAGAAAAGAGTTTAGAAAAATTATTATTTGCCGCTTGATTTCTTTTCCAAATTGTGTCAATCGTCTCTTCTTCGATGGATTTCTTCAAGAACTTTGCCCTAATGTTTTCTCCTCCTTCTAATCGTCAGAAGAACCCTCTTTAGGTCTTCAAAAAGTATATTTATAGTTTTTAAGGTTATAGGTCGAAATCCACTCGAAATCGGCCGGGTTTCTTAAAAATTACGATTTTCTTGATTTTTTTCTCGGCGCGCGGCGCCTCGGCGCCAACCTCTTCCACGGCGCTAGTATTCTCTTTTTTATTGGCTTTTTGTTTTGTTTTTCTTTCTTTGTTTTCTTCTTTTCCACCTCGTTCTTCATTATGTCTTCTCCAAACCTTGCCTGACGCATTCTTTTTTTTTTTTTTTCTTTGTTTTCTTCTTTTCCACCTCGTTCTTCATTTTGTCTTCTCCAAACCATGCCTCCATCTATGATCATCATCGTCACTCCATTCCAAGCTTCAAATCACTCCATTTTGAAAAAATTTGTCTAGCTACAAAACAACATCAAAACACGCATCAAAACGTTCAAAAGTACTCAACATCAAACAAAAAACTAAGATTTGAGAGTGCATATTTAATGAGGTGATTACACTCATCACATACGTTCTGAAGCACCAGTATCCATAATCCATTTTACTATACCAGTCTTATCGTTAGAACAAGAGTGATTACCTGAAAAGGCAAAAGCATCTGGTACAGAGTAACCAGTGGTTGGTTCATCCTGAGGCTGTGATGATGTTTGTATTCGAGGACCATTAGTTATCTACCCTTTCAACTAAGGTACCAACATTGCCAAAACCTGCTTACATTGATCCGGAGTAATTGTGAGATTTGAGAGAGATTTCATAACACTAGGTTGAATACAATGAGATGATTGTCCAACAACATTTGCCACTACAGTTTTGCCTTTAGCAAATCGATGTCCAGGAGGATATCCTACCAGCTTGTAACATTTTCCCTTAATGTGTCCAAGCATCCCATAGTAGCTGCAAATAGGCCTATCCTTTCTCTGATTTTGAATGAATTAAACATTCCTCTGGCTTCCATTAGGACCTTGTGCAACATTGTTAGCAAAGGCAGATGCCTCAAAATTCTGTTGCCTTTTAGTGATAACCTCTTTTTGCCTTTCATTTTGTAAAATAAGTGCAAAAACCTTGTTAAGAGAAGGCAGAGGATCCATCAACAGGATCTGACTCCTTACTCCAGAGTAGTGTTCATCTAGCCCCATTAGGAATTGCATAACTTGATCTTCCTATTTGTAATCAGATCCATTGATGTTCGGTCTATAGTTATCAAGTTCCTCCCATAATCCTTTAAAACGATTGAAGTAGGAATTAACTGAATTATTCTCCCGCGAAATGGTAGAGATCTGCTTCTTCAACTCATAAATTCGAGGACCATTACCTTGACTATAACGATCCTTCAATTCAATCCCTATCTCTTTGGCTGAATCCTTGTGTATCACACGTTGATAGAGTTCTTTTGGAATGGACTTAATGATTCATGATGAGGCCACGTGGCTGCATCTCCTCCAAGCGCTATACATCAGATCATTAGAACTTGGCTTAGTTATGGTTCCATCAATAAGTCCTTCTTTATTCTTCACACTGAGGGCCATGACAACGGCGCGACTCCACGTCGCATAATTGTCCTCCGTAAGTACAACTGATATGAGCTGCATACCAGTGTTATCACCATAATGGAGGTAATAGGGACTGCTTGGATCTGTAATCAGGCGACTGGTAATTGAATTGGCTTCTTCTCCAATCAAGTCTCCAACAGTAGATCCTTGTGACGCCATCGCAACAAAACTTCAATGCTCTGATACCATGTAGAAATATTGAAGAGAGGCGAAGCTGGAGAAGAAGGAATTGACGGGAAATTCTGTAATTGATGAAAATGAAAATGAATTCAATTACAAACAAAATGTACCGTACAATATATATAGAGATGAAAAGAAATAGAAAAGACCAAAATAACCTCCTATAATTTACAAATTCTTCAATAAATTATAAGTGCTTAAAAGGTTCTTGAAAGGAAGAAGTTTAAAAAGATAAGTCTGAGTGCAATGTATATTATAACAAAAATACGTGTAAGATTTTATTGTATACTGTCCTATCAATTTTATTTATTCCTTTGCTATGTGCAGTACGAAAATTAATTTTATTGCAACATTTTATAAGAAGACATTATTTTAACATAAAAATTTTGACTGCTTAAAACAAGTATACCAAAATATTATAGCACTGGAGTGTAAAAATTAATCTCATAAACTTGTTAAATAAATTACTCCAATACAATACATGCACAAAGTGAAGAGTGCACAATGACTTATCGTCAAAAGATTCTTTCATTGTGCATTTGAATCTTCAACTTGTAACCAATCTTTTCCATCGATTTCTGATTTCGCTATGGAGTTTTTTATGCACATCTTTGTTCATCTGTTACATTTGAAATGTAGAACGTCTTTCTATTGATTATATTCAGTTATATTCCACAATTTGTTACGGTTTATGATGTCCATTAGTTATCTAATTATTCAGTTTCACTTTTAGGAAGTATTTGGCATCAAGGAGTTTTTCTTTTCTTCTTAAATTAATAGTTTTGGCAAACAAATTGTTAGATTATCATAACACAAGCTTAGGTTTGTCCTCAAATTTCCATTAGGTTGATACATGACAATGCCATTTTTAGTATTTATTATGGCATATTACTGATGATAAGAAGTTTTGTTTCATATAGCATTTTGTTTTCTACTCATAGTTTCTTCAGTTTTTTCTTGAATGTGTTTTTCATTTAATATTTAGCCATTAGTTTGCTTCACAATTGATCTTGATATCAATGGAAAGGTTTAGTTGGGGAACATAACTGTTGATATGGTATGCTTTCTCTTCTATTTCGACTCTACTCTGGCTAATAAAATGGATAATTGGAATACATCTACACTTTTGTCATGCATTTAGCAAAAATAGATAATGGAGGCATTGATTCCTCTACATCTATACTTTCTGAAATGTTCTTGGTGGAATGAGAGGGATGACACAATTATTATGGGAAATCTCATTACTTGTTTCAGAAGATTGTGTCACTTTGAACTTTTAATGAGATAATTGTGCAGTTAGTAGATACATGTATCATGCAGAATTGTCTCGAGTGTCTAAAAATTGAGGTTGTGTAATATTTACTTTCTATTTTGTGTTGTTTACTCAATTTTCTCTTAGGGAATTCACTTCTGGTGTTTGTCTATTCCTAAATACTAGAAGGTATTACATATAGCAAAGCCTATGGAGAACCAATGCCCGAGGGCCTCCTTTGGCTTCTTTTAACAGGAAAGGTAAGATCTCATTGTTATATAGAATGCTGTATGAAATACTGAATACTTTAGGATAGTTCACACTTTGTTTTTCTAGGTAAAAGCTGTTTTTGAAGGTCGTCATTTGTTATTGAGCCATCTTTTTATAGGCTTTGTGCTTTCAAGTTCCTCTAGGCCCGATAACTTGCTTAATGTTGATCTTGTGTATTTGTTCCACATATATTCAGATTCTCACAAAAGAAGTAGATTCATTATCAAAGGAATTGAGGAGTCGTGCTACCATCCCAGGTCCTTTTAACTCTCAATACTGTCTTTACCGCTTAACATTGATCACATGATTACTGGTGTTTCATTTTTTTTTTGATGGAATTTGCTGTTTTTCGAGTTTTGAAGTTGTTATTTTTGTTGTTCTTTAATGGATGTTCAGTATAGGTAGGTTTATCCATAATGCAATATTTTAGCAGGCTAATATTACCTGAAAAATAATACAGCTCGTACATTGCACTGGCAAAAGAACGGTAACTATAAAAGAGTAATCAATTAAATAAGCATCAATCAACTAAATATACATTATTTAGCCAATAAATTAAATTTATTTACCTGGTTATTTAAAGGTCAAGTAGAATGGCGTCATTTATTTACTTGTTCATATCAATAATACTACATGTACATTTTCCTTTAAATTAAGTTTGGCATTCTTCCACATGGCATCCATCAAAGCCACTGATTTCTACATCCCCATCACATCACTATCCAGATTTTGACAATAAGAGAAACGTCAATGAGAATATAAACAATAATGTACATATAACTTAATTTTGTTCATATTCTTTCAATAAAGAAACTATGCCCTTCTTTAGGCTCCAATAAAATTATAATTCATTTTTCTTCTTTTCTTATCAACTACACATCATCCAAGAAAATAATATTACACATAAATTCGAAATTTTTCTTTTTTTCTTTTTAACCATACATTCTCAAAAAAAATTACTATTCCTAAATACATTTTTCCCAAAATCTAATTAGAACGGAAGCTAAATAGGAGCTAAATATTTGATGAAGATAGAATTTTTTTCCTATCAAAAAAGAATAGTACTCCCTCCGTCCCATATATATAGGCTGGGTTTCTTTTTTTTCTTGTCCCAAATATATAGGCTTGTTTCTTAATTGGGAATGTTATGTTTTGTTCTTTTACTAATTTACCCTTATTTAATTTGCCTAATTACTAATTCCAACAATAATTTACTTCTAGTTGTTGAAAATTAAATAGGGATAAACTTGGAAAGTTCTTGATAAAAATTGCTTTTCCAATAACATTAAATAAGATTTCTTAATCCGTGTGAAAAATGAAACAAGCCTATATATATGGGACGGAGGGAGTAACAAGTTATATCTAGATGGAAAAAAACTAAATCTCGCATAAACGTGATGTTTCAAGATAATACTTGAATAATATATATGGCCCTTTGTAACAACGTAAATATTAGGGATAATTACACCCATCCCCACTTTTCAACTTTCCATTTCAATAATTAAGAACAAAAAATTTTCTTTCAAAAATCATGTACACCCCCACCTCTCTCTCTCTCTCTCTCTCTCTCTCTCTCTCTCTCTATATATATATATATATATATATATATATATAGACTTGTCCATCCACCAACGTCTAAAGCCACTCACCATTTTCCCCTCTCACACTCGATGGTGGATCAACCGACAAGGGCTCATCCCTATGATCGATATTTGAGCTTGTTGCAGTGGCAGTTGTGTGATGGTGCTAGTGTTGGTGGCTGCATGGTGGTGCGGGTCTACGCCTGTAGTAGTGCATTGTTTAGATCTATGTGCGATGATAGTGTGTCGCTGGCTTGTGGTATTGGTGGCGGTGGTAATGGTGCAAGTCTGCGATGCTGTTGGGAATGCAGTGATACTAGTGCTGTTGTTGATACGACGATGGATCTGTGGTGTACTATTTCCGGAGGTGTGAGCTAAATGACCTCCATTTTTTTTGTTTGTCTCTATAGTTGTCGGAGATGGTGGGGGTAGGAGGGGATGTTGTGAAAACTAGTTGCTATTGCGTAGTGGTACGATGGTGGTGCGAGGATCGATATTTGACCTCTTAGTTGGTTACAGTCGTTGGTAGTTGTCGGGTGCAGACGATTGGGTGGTAGATGTACAAATTTGGGTAGTGGTTCTTCCCTAAAATAATGTTTCACATCCCTCAAAAACTTTTCTTCTGATGATAGCTTAAATCATAGGGAATAATGTCACTCACCAAATAGTTCAAGAAATCAACATACCAAGGAATGACTGAAACTGCTAACAACTGCTCATCTGGAAAGCTTTCATTAATGGGCTCATCTACTCTTGACCGCCCCTCTAATCTAGACAAGTGATCTGCCACCACATTCGCCATACCTTTGTTGTCTTCTCTTTTGTCTTGAATCTCAAGATCAAATTCTTACAGTAATAGCACTCATTGAATCAAACGCAGTTTGGCATCTTTCTTTTTCAGCAAATATTTGATTGCTGAATGATCTGTATATACGATCACTTTGGAACCTACAAGATAAGATCGAAACTTGTCAAAAGCAAATACAATAGCAAGCAAAAAATCCTGCATGGCCAAGAAAACTTCTAACTTCCTGAACATTGTGAGGTGGTGGCAATTTTTCAATAATTTCAATTTTTGCTCGATCCACCTCAATGCTTTTTGTTGAAATTTTGTGACCTAAAACAATAATTTCATGCACCATGAAATGACATTTCTCCCAATTTAAGAACAAATTGGTCTCCTCAAAATGTTGCAAAACTCGAGACAAGTTATCCAAACAACTATCAAAAGAATAGCCAAAAATAGAAAAATCATCTATGAAAATCTCCATGATCTTTTTAACAAAATCGAATTGGAATGTAGCAAGTGCATTACACAACCCAACAGGCATCCTATGAAATGCAAAAATACCATAAGGACAAGTGAAGGTAGTATTTTCTTGGTCTTTGGGGAATATAAGAATCTGTATATATCCTGAATAACCATCTAGAAAATATACATTGAGGGGTTGTTCAATTGGTTAGGTATTGGGTTTGCTCCCCAATGGTCACCAGTTCGAATCCCCTCAAGACCACTGGGGTGAGTACCCGATCATAAACTTAAGGGTCCCGTGAGACTAGTCGAGGTGCGTGCAAGTTGGCCCACGATTATCAAAAAAAAAAACTATCTAGAAAATAGTAATATGCATACCCAGCAAGTCTCTCAGGCACCTGATCAAGAAAAGGTAAAGGAAAATGATCTTTATGGGTAACACTATTAAGATTCCTATAATCTATGCAAACTCTCCACCTAGTTACTGTCATAGTGGGAATTAATTCATTATTTTCATTATGCACTAGACTGATCCATAAACTATCAAATATAGGATAAATAATCCTTGTATATAACCATTTAAGAACTTCAGCCCTAACTACTACTTTCATGTTAGGATTTAACCTTCTCTGATTTTCAACAACAGGTTTATAGTTATACTGCATTAAAATTCTATACACGCACAATGAAGGGCTAATTCCTCTAAGATCTGATATAGCCCATCCTATGGCTTTTTTTCTTGGGCCTTGTTTGAGCCAAATTATTGTAGAATGAGAATGAAAAATATAGCCGTTATTAGGACCCACATAGGAGACAGAAAATTTAAATTTAAATGTTGATGTGATGGATAACGGTCATATTTTTCATTTTAATGAGATAATAATGTAGATCAAACGATGGGCTCAATCTCAAAATATGTTTCAATTTGTCAAGTTGATCATCACCCAATGAGGCACTCAAAATCATAGGCGAAGTATTAGTTTCACCTAAAAATGCATTCCTCAGATGTGAGAGTAGTAGCTTCAACTCTAGAACTAGTGCTTGCACATTTGAAGGGGGGGTAATTTCCTACCTTTCCCTAGATCTTCAAAATGAATACTTCTTTGCTTCAGCTTAGGACCTGTAGCCTCTACTGCACATGCGTATTCTACAACCTCCAAATTGTCATCTTTACTTGTCCCTGCACTCACTAAACAAATCTCAAGAAGTTCTTTAGTATTTTCAAACCTAGAAGTCTCTCTGGTCGACTTATCCACAACATCAATTCGAAAAACATGATCAGTAAAAGAAGGGTATTCGCAACTTCAAATAAATTAAATTCTACCTCTTCTTCACAACCTTCAAAGTTAAGCTACCATTTTTTACATCTATAACAGCTCCAGCTATGACTAGAAAGGGCCGACCTAAAATTATAGGGATCTCGTTGTCTTCTACCATCTCTAACATAATAAAATCAACTGGAATGATAAACTTCTTTACCTTGATTGGTACATTCTAAAGAACACCCAAAAGATATTTCACCAATCGGTCAGCTAGTTGCAAAGAGATAGTAGTAGGCTTCAACACTATCACCTAAATCACACAAAGCTTTAGAAAAATTAACATCACCTATAGTACAAGGGATAAAAAAACTCCCTAGATTGGTAGAAGCTTATTTTGGAATGGTCTCGAAATCCTCCAATTTCCTCCTCTTAGAAATAATCTCCTTTAGGAAATTTGTATAGGTAGGGATCCGTGCTAAGGCATCTGCAAAGGGAATATTAATGCGAAGCTGCCTAAAAACTTTAAAAAATTTATTGAACTGTTGATCAATTTTATTCTGTTTAAGCCTTTGAGGAAAAGGATTTGGAGGGATATAAGGTTCGACTGGTGGCTGTGGAGATGGTATCTTAGTTAGGCCCTCAATTTCTTCACCTACCTTCTTACTCACCTCTTCTTGGTCTACTTCATTGTCAACTACACACCAATTACCTGACCAAGTTGCTTTCTTAAGGTTACTACCTTGCAATACCCCTTCAGATTGACCTCTGTCTTAATAGGAAAATTGCCCTGGCCATGAGAATTGATGGAATTGGCTAACCGCCCCAATGTTATCTCCGCATTTCTATTGAAAATTTGTCAACTGGTCAACCTTTGCTTCAATCTCTCAAATCTCTCTAAACTAGCATTGGCTAACTTCTCAATAGCTATCTCCCAAGGCTGCTTACTGCCTGACTGGGATGTTCTATGTTCGAAACCAGGATGATGTAAAGGTCTAGAACTGCTACCTTTGTTACCGTGATCTTACTATGAAAAGTTGGGATGATTCCTCCAGCCTGGGTTGTACGCGTTAGAATAATGGTGGTTTTGTTGCTGCTGGTTAAATTTAGACACAAATAGGGCTTGCTCTACCTGCATATAATCAGAACTCACATAATGCTCTTCCATACCAATCACAGCTCAATATAGGATTCGAAATAGAATTTACATTACCCAGCTTACCGAACATTTTTACCAGAGAATCAACATTGGCATTCAGCATGTTTATGCCATCTACATCATACATACCTGGAACTTTCTTAGGCATACCTCTTTCATTAGACCATTGATAATTGTTGGAGGCCATTTCTTCTAACAACTCAATTGCCTCTTCTGTTGACTTATTCACTAAAGTACCACCTGTAGCTATATCTATGGTAGTCCATTATAAAAAGTTTCTACGATCAGCCCATCAGGAAGACTATGATGTGGGCACTTCCTTTACAAATCTCTAAACCTCTCCCAATCTTCAAACAGAGGTTCACCATCAAACTGAACAAAACTGGTAATACCATTTCTAATTTTGGCAGTCTTAACCGGGGAAATACTTACTCAGAAAATGTTGTGATAATGCATGTGGTGAAAGAGTTAGGCGCTTTAGAATTCAACTAGCCTTTGGCCTTATCCTTTAGAGAAAATGGAAAAAATCGAAGCCGAATAGCATCATCACTAACTCCATTCAACTTGATTGTATCACAAATTTCCAAAAAATTGGGAAGGTCTGAAATTGGATCCTCAGAAAGTCCTCCACCAAACTGTTATCGCTATTGAAATACGAGATTCTTGGTGGATTTTATTACCTGGCTTCCAACTGGATTTATATAACACAGCCTTCACGAAAGTTTTAGATCTCGTCCTCAGCTTTCCAACGCACCTCTGTTTGCTTTATTCTGACTTCTAGAACTCCGGATACAGGCTGAAAACCGAAGTTGGGTCAGGCTGTAGTGAATTCTGGACAAATTTGGAGTTCCCTGCTTTTGATTGGATTTGAACTTTTTAACGGCAGGACAGGGTTCTGGAGTCTTCATAAAAGTTTTAGGCTTAAGGATGGCAACGGTGTGTGCATGGGACACGTAAGGCATTCTCACATTCGTTCCATCGGATATTTTTGTTATCTTATCCTATTCTATAACCATTTAAAACGAGACAGAGCGGGTTTGGGACGGGATAGAGGTGGGGTGGGACAGGTCCCCAGTCTTATTTATTGTCCCATTTATTTTTTATTTTTATTTTTTCTATTGTGCCAATCATCAATTCTGATTCAAGAATTCATCCAGACCAGTCCTGTCCGTGCGAAGAACAGCTTTCTGCCTCAATTTGTGAATCTGAAGAAGTTATTCCAGCAAATTCACCTAACAACAAGGCCATTGGGAGTCTCAAGTCCATGGGTAACACACCAATTAAGAGTAATGATGATCAATTGGGCTTCAATTTGATACCTCAAGTGACGGTTGAAGAGCCCACTTTTAATCCAAATTCTGATGAACTTTTTTCTTCAAGTGATATAGCTCCTTAACTTGTAACATCGCCTCAAGATGTTTTGCCACCGGTATCTATGTCTCCAATCAATAATTTTGCGAACCTTACTTCTAACTTCGAGCATACTTCACGGGTCCACCTCCTAATGGATTTTGCATCCTCTTTCAATGTAAATACCCATCAAAATAGGACTCAACAAGTTAAAAATATTGGGACCAAATTTGGTCTAACCTTAGGTAATGGCTTACAAACCACCTGCGGCGTGTGTCCCTCCCGGGCGTCCTCCTCTGGGTAATGTTATAGCTCCAAATTCTTATCAACCACCTATTGGCTCTTTTGGAGCCTCCGGTACCACTCAAGCTCCAAGGTCGTATGCTGCAGCTGTTAATTGTAGGCCGACTATTACTCAAGCTAAGAGAAGTCTTAAGAAGTCCTTTGCTAATGTGCTTCGTGCATCTCATAGTCGAAACAATGTGTTCTTGCCAAAAACAGCAAATAAATTATTTGGACATAAATACGCAACACAATTGAATGAGTAAACACTATTTGTCTGGGTTGGAGATGAGGAATGTGGTTGTGCCCCTACTTAATTCGCATGCTCTGTTAAGTTTAAACCACAAATAACATTATTTTATTATCGAGGAAATCAATTTACACAACTTAATTGGACGACAAAAGAATACCAAGAAACTAATATTAATTTACTCGAGCAAAAATATGCATGCCTACCCTCATACCTCACCTATATTGTCTCCACTCACTATCTCACACACTCTCTCTTTGCTTTTCTATATATCTTCCTTTCACACACTCTTTCTGTCATACATTTACAATACATACATCAACTATATTTGTAGCGACCCGAATTTTAAAATGCAAATTTTATAACTTAAATCATGTCACTAAGACGTTTCCGTCAAATTTAGAATTTATTTTGCGTACGTCGAGTTGTCTAGCAAAAACATTTAATATAACAATTCAAAAACGATCTTTAATCTTAAAAATTTAATATTTTCTTATTGGGTCGAATTTTACATACAATATCTATTTTAAATTACTCTGGGTCCAACATGTTTCTTTGGCCCAAGTCCATTAACAGCCCAATCAATTATCCAAACTCTGGAGTATATGTTTGTAGGTCTCAATACTATCAAAACCTAAAAACATTCATTCCACCTCCAATTTCACTCTCACGGCTGAAACCTTCACCAGGAATCAGGACATTCATCTCAAGGTAAATTTCTTCGACATTAGAACAATTATTTTCCTTAATTCCATCATCATCATCTTCTAATCTATTAACCCACTGCAACAGTTCATTCGTTCTTCTAGTTCACCGTTGCAAATTCAAATCAGTAACTCACTCTCTAAAAATCGGTGCAGGCAACTTCTTCGAAATTAATTTTCAGCTTCTTTGGAATTCTATAATCACCATTCTTCGCAGTGTGTATATATATATATATATATATATATATATATATATATATATATATATATATATATATATATATATATATATAGAGAGAGAGAGAGAGAGAGAGAGAGAGAGGAAGTCGAAAACAAAAACCCTAGATTTAATACCGTAAGTTGAGTTTGGAAGTGATCTGCAACTCCATTATCTTGCTCTTGCCATTAGCCTTCCTTTCTCCGACCTCAATTTTAATTGAAAACCATTAATATGTAAAATCCAATTTGGAATTTCGTTGGATTTGAAACTGACCTTCAGGGACGTGAAAATAGAATTGGGGATGGGGGGTTTGGTTATAAATAGGGGAATTTCATTTTTAAATCCTCAACTTTGGCCAAAAGTTGAAGTTAGTCCCCTATTTGATTTTTATTCTTTTAAAATCCCTAAAGTTTATGTATTCTTCAAATTAAATATATAATATTTTCTAATTTTATCATATTGACCATAAACATTCTAATTTTGATAACGAGACTCCAAATATTTAAAGAATTATCAAATTACTCATTTTCTTTACTTTCAAAAAGTTCAATCAAGTCCCTAAAAGTTTAAAGTATTAATTAAGACTTAGTATCCTAAATTATATTAATTTTGTTCTTGCTAGACGAGGTCGTGGAAAAAGTTTAAAGCACGGTAACATCACATCAGTTCAATTTCAAGAAAATTTTCAAGACTTTGAGGTGGGGTTTATATTTAAGCAATTGTGATTATTTTTTTCCATGTTAATTCTTGATGTGTGATTTTGATTGTGATAAAAATGCTTGTACATATGAAAATGTTGTCAGGGACAGTAAATAGGTTCGGGATCGAAAGTGGGTCATTGGGGGTGTCCCACAATGCAAAATTGTTATGCGCTTATAACATGTTGTTAGGGACCGTAAATAGGTCCGGGATCGAAATTGGATCCTTGGGGATGTCTCATAGTACATATTTCTACAGCATGTTGTATTGGTATTATATTCATAATTTAATTTCATGTTTAGATTTAACTTGAACTGATTGCTGTTTTCCCACTGAGTATAATTCGTTATGTTCACCCCAATATTTTCCACCCTTTCAGGTTAAGGAGCTTGGCAAAGCAAGGCAATGAGCGGGCCAATCATGATTAAATAATAGACAATTTAATTTATAAATTTTTGAAACAAGTATTTTGATAGCCGATTTCCATTTTGTCAATTAAATCTCAATTTTAGTATTTTTACAAATTGTGGCACTTTGTTTATTATATTTGGCATTGACTCTTGGATGAGTAAATTATTTAAATGACGTTTCCGCATTTATTTCTAATCTACCATAGTTGAAAAAAAAAAATATATATATATATATATATATATATATATATATATATATATATATATATGATCTAATGAGCACCGGTGCTCATCTTATCTTAAGCACCAATGAGTTGATACATTAATTCATTGGTGGATTGGAACTCACAAAATCTTTATCCACGAATGAATTAATGTGCCAACTCATCGGTGCTTAGGATAAGATGAGCACCGGTGCTCATTAGATCATTTCTATATATATATATATATATATATATATATATATATATATATATATATATATATATATATATATATATATATTTACGCATTTTTGGCGTCCATTGAGAATACTTATTTACATGATATTTCGACCTAAGTAGCGCCTTGAGTTGAATGAAATTTGGGGCGTTACAGTGTGATATCAGAGCGAGGTTTACCTTTCTGTAGACTTGTGAAATTTTTGCAAAAATATAAAATAAATGAGAAAATGTTTAGTAATTAATTTGAATGCCACCCGCTTTTGCCGCGCCACGCTGACTCCGAAAAGGTAAAATGTTTAGAAAATTTTATTTGATGAAGTTTGAAAATTTTCATTTGCTGGATACCATGAATTTATTATATAGCTGCATTTGAGTTTGAATGTATATTGCTAAAAGTTATATGAGAATGAAATTTGCTATAGTTGATGTAGTTTGAAATGTTTGAAAGTTTGTGTCCAGTACATGTTATAAATTTTCCCATGAGTTATTATATTTAGGAGTTGAACTTGTGATGTGAAGTGTTTAAAAATTTTTAGAAATTATAAATTTAGTCCTTGGAATTAGACTAAAATACGTAGTAACCAATTTCAATGGAATTTACTTTCATAATGGATATGCCAAATGGAACGTATGAGAGAGAGATGTATGAAGAATTGTTTGTGGAATTCAGTAAGAGAACATATTTCGGATTATAGATATTGGTTGCAATTTTATTATTTTATTTTCCTTTTGGGAAAATTTGAGATAATAATAAAATTTGCTTTTAACTCTACTGTGTTTTTTTATGATGATTCATTTTTAGATTTTATTATCCATGGATGAGCATTGTGAATTGCACAATTAAGTGGAGGCTGAGACTAATATTGTTATGGTTTAGGAAATGTCTCGTAGAACAAATCGAACACCAGCGAATCGGGCTGCTGGAAGACAAGCTACCCCAGGCCAGATTGCTATTGGTGATGTGGGAAATAATGCATTAAGGGACCTGATGAATGCTCTCCAGAGGTTCACTCAGCAACAAGTCCCAACAGCCCCACGAAGTGCACCTAATTTACCGAATCCACATGCTAATGCAAACACCACCAGCATGGTTGTTGAACAGTTTCGCCGATATAAGCCACCAACATTCAATGGTCGAGAGGGACCCCTAGCTGTAGAGGAATGGCTAAGGGCATTAGAACGGATCTTTAAACACATAGCCTGCACAGACACTCAGAACGTGTCATACGCTGTGTTCCAGCTTGCTGAGGACGCAGATCATTGGTGGGAGTCATATCTGCGCACCAGGACTGAGGCACAGCAACTTGAACTGACATGGGCAGGATTCAAGGAATTAATACTACAAAGGTATTTTCCCCAGTCTTTTCGGGATCAGAAAGAAACAGAGTTCCTTGAACTTAAGCAGGAAAGTATGTCAGTGGTGAAATATGAAACGAAATTCAACTAGTTGTCCAAATATGTTATCCATCTAGTTGGCACTGATATCAAGAAGGCTAGAAGATTCGAAAGGGGTTTACGTCCAGAAATTGGAGGAATCATGGCAGGTTTGGGACTCACTACCTATGTGAAGCAATTGTGCGAGCACAAGCTATATCCTCTCGCTTAAACCTGGAAAGGACTACTCAGAAACCCGCAGAGGCACAGGTGAAAAGGAAATGGGACAGTCAGAATATGGGCAAAGGCAGCTATCAGAACAAGAAAGGGAAACCATGGGGAAAAATTGAGGAAAAGGCTAGCACTGAGAAACCCGTATGCCAGAAGTGTGGTAAGAAACACTATAAGGAGTGCCTGCTTGGAAAGGGGATGTGTTTCAGATGCAAGAAACCTGGTCATTTTACTGGTGAATGTCCTGAATTCAAGGGTAAAGAAGATGCCAAGAGGGGAAAGGCCCGAGTTTTTGCTTTAACTCAGAAAGAAGCAGAGAAAGATTCAGATGTGATAACAGATATTCTATCAGTATTCAATATACCTGCTATCATTTTGATTAATTCTGGTGCTACGAATTCTTTTATCTCTGCTAGTTTTCATGCTAAGATTGAAAATGTGTGTGAAAGTGTGAATGATGCCCTGGAGGTTAGTATTCCTTCAGGTGAAACTATTATCACTAATCTGATGTCGAAAGCTGTTAAGTTTGAAATAGATGGGAAGAACTTAGAGGCTGACTTGTACTTAATAGACATGAGGGATTTTGATATCATTTTAGGCATGGACTGGCTCAGTTGTAATCATGCTACGATTAAGTGTTGTGAGAGGGAAGTGCTCTTTCAGAAACCAGGAGAATTTGAATTAACCTTCTTTGGGACAAAAGTTAAAACCACGCCTCGTATCATATTAGCATTGAACGCACAAATGATGTTGAGAAAGAATACCAGTCAGGGATATCTAGTGAGCATCACTAGTGTTTAGACAACTGAGATAACTGCTATAGATGTACCAGTTGTGCGTAATTTTGTTGATGTATTTCCAGAGGATCTGTTTGGTGTTCCACCAGATAGACAAGTAGAATTCACGATTGACTTGGTATCTGGAGCTGCACCCATATCTAAAGCACTCTACAGGATGGCACTGAAGGAACTTCAGGAGTTGAAGGTGCAACTACAAGAACTGTTGGATAAAGGATTTATTCGACCAAGTGTATCTCCTTGGGGAGCGCCGGTACTGTTTGTGAAAAAGAAAGATGGATCAATGAGGATGTGCATTGACTACAGGGAGTTGAATCGCCTCACAGTAAAGAATAAGTATCCTTTACCACGAATAGAAGATTTGTTTGATCAGTTAAAGGGTGCCACTGTATTTTCCAAGATTGATTTGAGATCAGGTTATCATCAATTGAAGGTTAAGGACAATGATGTACCAAAAACCGCATTTAGGACTCGATACGGACATTACGAATTCACTGTGATGCCGATTGGGTTAACTAATGCACCAACTGTCTTCATGGACTTGATGAATAGAGTATTTCATCGATACTTGGATCGATTTGTAATTGTCTTTATTGATGATATTCTGATTTATTCAAGGGACAAGAGATAACACGAGGAGCATCTCAGCATTGTATTGCAGACACTTCGACAGGAAAGGTTGTATGCAAAATTCAAGAAGTGCGAATTCTGGCTTGACCGAATTGGTTTTCTTGGACATGTGGTTACCGCAGATGGTATTGAAGTTGATCCAGCCAAAGTTGAGGCTGTCCCTAATTGGAGTGCACCAACCAATGTAAATGAAGTTCGTAGTTTTTTGGGATTGGCTGGCTATTATCGAAGGTTTATCGAAGGATTTTCAAAAATAGCTGGACTGATGACACAATTGACCAGGAAGGGAATAAAGTTTCAGTGGACAGAAAAGTGCGAGAATAGTTTTCAAGAGTTGAAACAGAAATTGATATCTGCACCAGTTTTGGCTATTCCAGAAGGGTTAGAAGGTTTTGTTTTCTATAGTGATGCATCGAAACAAGGTTTGGGATGTGTACTGATGCAACATGGAAAAGTGATTGCATATGCCTCTAGACAGTTGAAGCTACATGAGCAGAATTATCCTACACATGATATGGAATTGGCTGCTGTAATTCGTGCTTTAAAAATATGGCGACACTATCTATATGGTAGTAAGTGTGAGATATACACCGACCATAAAAGTCTAAAGTATTTCTTCACTTAGAAGGAATTGAATATGAGACAGAGAAGGTGGTTGGAGTTAGTTAAAGATTATGACTGTACTATACACTACCATCCTGGCTAGGCTAATGTTGTTGCTGATGCACTTAGCCGGAAAGGTAAAAGACAGTTAGCTGCCCTAACCAATCAAGAACAGTTGATCAAGGATTTTGCCAACATGAGACTTGAAGTTGTAGCTCCTCCACATCACACAACTGCAATTATAGCTGCTTTGATTGTTCGACCGACTCTCAGAGACAAAATTAAAGAAGCTCAGGGTAAGGATAAATTTTTGTGCAAGATTAAGGACCGAATACTCGCTGGCAGTATTAAAGGTTTTGAAGTATCAACTGATGACACTCTCATGTTCAAGGGAAGACTGTATGTACCGAAGGATGAAAACTTGAGGAAGGAGATTCTAGAGGAAGCACATTATTCACCCTATACTGTACACCTAGGAGGTACGAAGATGTACTAGGATCTACGAAAAATTTATTGGTGGAGAAACATGAAGAAGTCAATTGGCTTGTTTGTTGACAAGTGCATGACTTGCCAACAAGTTAAAGCTGAACATCAACGTCCGCCTGGATTCTTGAACCCACTTGAGATCCCAGAATGGAAGTGGGAACACATAGCAATGGATTTTGTCATTGGACTTCCTAGATCTGCTAGAGGTCATCAAGCTATATGGGTCATAGTTGATCGGTTGACAAAATCTGCTCATTTTCTACCAGTGAAGATGACTTTCAGTTTAGACCAGTATACTCAGTTGTACATCAGGGAAATTGTAAGATTGCATGGTGTACTAGTTTCTATAGTGTCAGATAGGGATACCAGATTTACATCCAAGTTCTGGGAAAGCCTGCAGACAGCTATGGGAACTAGATTGAAATTCAGTACAACATATCATCCATAGACAGATAGACAATCAGAGAGAACTATACAGACTTTAGAGGATATGTTGAGAGGTTGCGCTTTAGACCTTGGTGGTAACTAGGAAATGCATAACAATAGTTTCCAGTTTACCATTGGCATGGCACCATATGAAGCTCTTTATGGCAGAAAGTGCAGATCACCAATTCATTGGGATGAAGTTGGTGAGAAGAGAGTTTTGGGTCCAGAAATAGTGGAACAAACTGTAAATGCTGTGAAAAAGATCAGAGAAAGGATTAAGACAACACAAGACAGACAGAAGTCTTATGCTGACAAGAGACGAAAGGAACTACAATTTGAAATTGGTGAAAAAGTGTTCCTTAAAGTGTCTCCTATGAAAGGTGTGGTAAGGTTTGGAAAGAAAGGGAAGCTTAGACCAAGGTTTATTGGACCTTCTGAAATCTTGGAAAGAGTTGGAAACGTGGCCTATAGGTTGGCCTGGCCGCCAGAGCTATCAGCTGTACATAATGCTTTCCACATCTCAATGTTGAGGAAATTTGTTCATGATCCTGGCCACATTGTTAGTTATGCATCCTTGGATATTAGTAAGGATATGACATATGACGAAACTCCTGCAATTATACTTGCGAGGAAAGTTCATACATTGAGGAATAAAGATATTCCTTTAGTTAAAGTCCAATGGAACAGACATGGTAGAGAAGAGGCAACTTGGGAAAGAGAAAATGAGATCTTAGCTAAATACCGAGACATCAAATCAAGTAAGTTTAATTTTGAGACGAAATTTATTTAAGTGGGGGAGGTTGTAGTGACCCGAATTTTAAAATGCAAATTTTATAACTTAAATCATGTCGCTACGACGTTTCCGTCAAATTTAGAATTTATTTCACGTCCGTCGAGTTGTCTAGCAAAAACATTTAATATAACAATTCAAAAACGATCTTTAATCTTAAAAATTCAATATTTTCTTATTGGGTCGAATTTTAAACCCAATATCTATTTTAAATTACTCTGGGTCCAATATTCTTCTTTGGCCCAAGTCCATTAACAGCCCAATCAATTATCCAAACTCTGGAGTATATGTTTGTAGGTCTCAATACTATCAAAACCTAAAAACATTCATTCCACCTCCAATTTCACTCTCACGGCTGAAACCTTCACCAGGAATCAGGACATTCATCTCAAGGTAAATTTCTTCGACATTAGAACAATTATTTTCCTTAATTCCATCATCATCATCTTCTAATCTATTAACCCACTGCAACAGTTCATTCGTTCTTCTAGTTCACCGTTGCAAATTCAAATCAGTAACTCACTCTCTAAAAATCGGTGCAGGTAACTTCTTCGAAATTAATTTTCAGCTTCTTTGGAATTCTATAATCACCATTCTTCGCAGTGTGTATATATATCTATATACATATATATAAAGAGGAAGTCGAAAACAAAAACCCTAGATTTAATACCGTAAGTTGAGTTTGGAAGTGATCTGCAACTCCATTATCTTGCTCTTGCCATTATCCTTCCTTTCTCCGACCTCAATTTTAATTGAAAACCATTAATATGTAAAATCCAATTTGGAATTTCATTGGATTTGAAACTGACCTTCAGGGATGTGAAAATAGAATTGGGGATGGGGGGTTTGGTTATAAATAGGGGAATTTCTTTTGTAAATCCTCAACTTTGGCCAAAAGTTCAAGTTAGTCCCCTATTTGATTTTTATTCTTTTACAATCCCTAAAGTTTATGTATTCTTCAAATTAAATATATAATATTTTCTAATTTTATCATATTGACCATAAACATTCTAATTTTGATAATGAAACTCCAAATATTTAAAGAATTAACAAATTTTTCATTTTCTTTACTTTCAAAAAGTTCAATCAAGTCCCTAAAAGTTTAAAGTATTAATTAAGACTTAGTATCCTAAATTATATTAATTTTTTTCTTGCTAGACGAGGTCGCGGGAAAAGTTTAAAGCACGGTAACATCACATCAGTTCAATTTCAAGAAAATTTTCAAGACTTTGAGGTGGGGTTTATAATTAAGCAATTGTGATTATTTTTGTCCATGTTAATTCTTGATGTGTGATTTTGATTGTGATAAAATGCTTGTACATATGAAAAGGTTGCCAGGGACCGTAAATAGGTCCGGATCGAAAGTGGGTCATTGGGGGTGTCCCACGGTGCAAAATTGTTATGCGCTTATAACATGTTGTCAGGGACCGTAAATAGGTCCGGGATCGAAATTGGGTCCTTGGGGATGTCCCACAGTATTTCTACAGTATGTTGTATTGGTATTATATTCATAATTTAATTTCATGTTTAGATTTAACTTGGACTGATTGCTGTTTCCCCACTGAGTATAATTCGTTATGCTCACCCCAATATTTTCCACCATTTCGAGTTAAGGAGCTTGGCAAGGCAAGGCAATGAGCGGGGCAATCATGATTAAATAATAGACAATTTAATTTATAAATTTTTGAAACAAGTATTTTAATAGCCGATTTCCATTTTGTCAATTAAATCTCAATTTTAGTATTTTTGCAAATTGTGGCACTTTGCTTATTATATTTGGCATTGACTCTTGGATGAGTAAATTATTTAAATGACGTTTCCGCATTTATTTCTAATCTACCATAGTTGGAAAAAAAAAAAAAAAAAAAAATATATATATATATATATATATATATATATACGCTTTTTTGGCGTCTATTGAGAATACTTATTTACAGGATATTTCTACCTAAGTAGCGCCTTGAGTTTAATGAAATTTGGGGCGTTACAATATTTATAGATCGATGGGCTACACTTCTACAATCATATATATATGGTTGTGGATTAAGAACATGAGAGAGCATATTGATCAGCCTTGATGGTTTGAAGTTACTCTCTAAGGCACAAAATTTCGTTATCAGTTTTGGCAACATAAGCTACATGACTCTCCTTGGCCAGTCCCAAATCTTTGGAAACTAACTTAACATCAGTTATCAAGGAAGCCTCCGCCTTCTCTAAGGAAGCTTACCTCTTTTCCAAAGAATCAACTTTTTTCTCCAGTTTATCAGCCTACATAACATAAATCTCATACTCTATCTGCTAATCATGATAAAGTACAATAGCTCATAAGAGATGAGCTTCAATTAGATTCTCCCTTTGCTCAGGGATAAGTTCATTTACAAACATTTCCCAAATGGAGTTAAAATACAAAAAGGTGGATCGGGTAGCCCAGAGACGAAAAGGGAAAGTACCGACAATGCCTTCAGGTCTAGCTCTTCGTTAATGTAATGAGAAAATAAAGACTTAGAGCCCATAGCTGACTCAGACCCATGACATCTTTCTCTTCTTAGAAGGGTCCCTAGATAGCAATGGAGACCCGAATTTCGAAAGCATAAACCTTTGAGTCGAACCAACAACAGCGGATGTTGAACCACTAGCCCCTTGAGGGGAGGAGGTCGATGAGATACATATTCGTCCCTTCGCGAAGATATGTCTCAACTTCCTTAGAACATCTAGAGGTCAAGTCCTTTAGAGAAAGAGGAGCCAAAGTTTTCTAGGGCTTGGGAGTTGCGTAAAATCAATTTCATGGTGATATAGATACTGAGAATACTTGTGCATATAAAACAATGAATATGGCATTAACAATTTCTATATCCACCATAACATTAAGAAATAACAACAAACAAAGATCATTGAGATTTAATCCCCCAATCACCCTAAACAAGGAAAAGATTTTTTTTTTACACAATAATAGAAAAGAGTATGACGAAAATGCTAACAAAGCAGGGAGTCTGAACCCTATATCCGTTGAAAATATTCACAATAAGTCTATGTCATAAAAAGCCAACCCTGAATCTCACTCAAGTATTCCTAAAACAAATGGGTAAATACTCATGGGACATAAAAAATAAGCAAGACATATATGCAATATAAAGTAGAAGAAAGTACCCGAATAAGAAAAAAATTAAAAGGTAACAAAGGAGAACAAAACCACTACAAAGCAAAAATATCGCCAGAAAATAAGATAAGGGTGTAGAAGTAGTAAAAATGTAAGGAACACTAAAAGAAGGTGTATATTTATAAGTTCATTAGGGCATCGGATAAATTAATAATAGGACTCGACTGTTCAAATTCTCTTCGTAATCGTAGCTATCAGATAACAACAAGCGCCTGACATGCATTCAAAAAGACACGATTGAGATTGAGCGTAGTTAATATTTGGGACATTAATCTAGAAACACGCAAGTAAGCATCCTCTAGTGGACGAAAAATCATGACATGTCCCTTCAACAAGGCCTATGTCAGCTCCTATCAACAAAATAAAGAACAAATAAGTTCGTAAGGCCACAAAAATATAAGTCCTAGATTTATTATGAATAATTAGACCGAGCCTCGAGGACTATTTGTTGATGTTCGACCAAGAGAAAAATATAGCAAGCCCAACTGATAAGTCTCATAATTCAATCCATGAACTTGGCTGACTATCTGAAAAGCTTTTGATAATATGCAGAGTAATAAAACATAAAATGGTTCGTACCACATTAGTGAAACTTTCCTCCACCCAGGTTGGCTACAGGCTATTAATACAATATATGTGGTCTAACGAATAGAACGTTACATCATAACATAATTGGTTATAAGGCAACCAATATGGATCACCCTCTGTCACATTTAGTAAATGATCGAGATGTCTCAAAGTTTGGAGGGAAATCTATAAATACCCTAACTGTATGCAATTCAAATATTTCACTCTCAAATAACTATTTTGCTCCTTGCTCCAAGTTTGACCATTGAAACTAATGAACTTAGGAAGAGAAAAATTATAGATAGGTGAGAAGATTTGTTGATTCGATTATTACCATCAACACTATGTGTCAATGACTATAGCTTTACCTAGCCCCTTGACCTAATCGCAACCACAATTTTCCCAACTTCGGCCGCACATTGCAAATATTAGTTTAGTTTGAGTTGTAATTTCCTTTTCATTGTAATAGTTTATTTTAGTAGTACAATAGCTCCGATATTTGTAAATATTTAGTATGATTCCTCCTCATTTAAACGTCTACTCCTATCACTTAGGTTCTTGTTTCGCAAGCTATTATAGGGGGTATTAGTCATTCAAAAATCTTTAAAACTTACTGTTATTCGCCCCCTGCACCAACCATTGTAATTTTCTACTTTCATCAATTGTAATTTTTCACTTTCATTAATAAATAATCAATTTACTTTCAATGCATCTAACTTCTTTGTTGCAAGCTTTGTACAAATTGTAATCAAATTTTCATTTGGAAATGATTGAGAAAGGCGGAAGGTAGTCTAGCGGAGCAGACTACTGTCGTAAGATGTCTATTTTTGTGCCAAAAGAAGGTACCCTGTGAAAGTTGATATCAAATATGCGGCTCACGACCCTCGATAAGAAAGTTATGGATCCAATTACATCAAACACCACAGAGGTCGTAGATCCTCAAAAGCGGAGTATGAAACAATGCTTGGATGCGCTTGATGAGGCAACTACTAGGTTCTGCTATGCCATGGAGGGCCTTGAGGAAAGAGTCGAGGTGGCAGAGATAGAAATTCATAAATTACACATCCAATTAGATGAAAGCCAAAGGGCTTGTCAAGCAATGACTGATGCCGTTGCAATCATGCGTGATCTGCAGGATAAAATGGAAACATTGAGAGCTCAATTACAAGTATTTCAACATACGGTTGGCAATTGTTAAGCCCCTGCACAAGATTATGTTATCAGGCTTGGAATTTTGGAATAATGTACCTACGGAGGGTCACGCGATGCAAAAAAATTCGAGAACAAAATGTGCTGATATTTAGGCTAACAGGGTCCAAATAGATTATTGGGATCTCCCCAAGAAAGCGATCAAATCATAGTTTTTTGTAGAAAATATGGACTATCAGGCACGATGGGTACTACAAGAACTGAAACATACAAGCTTCATCAAGAAGTACGTAAAAGCCTTTTCAGGACATATGCAGAATATTCGAGATATGTCGGACAATGATAAGCTATTCACCTTCATGGAAGGGTAGAAACCGTAGACATGTACGAAACTTCAGTGATAGAATGTTATTTATTTGAGCGCGGCTATGGGAGCTGCCGAATGTTTTAGTAACTATTAATCAGAATCGAAAAAAGATCGACCTTCAGGGATTAGTCAAGCTCTTGGAGGTGGAAGTCGAACTTGCAGACCCAGCTCAAACTCAAATGGGGAGAGCGTTACTATCATAATAAGGGATGAGTCAATCAAGGCACTAGCCATAGTAACTTTCAGGGAAATTATCAAAACAACCGTCAAGAAAACTATAATGGTAGCAATAGTAACAAATGGAACAAAGGAAAAGTGATGGAGTGCAGATCTGATGCAATTCCTAAATTGATGTATTTTTTATGTGAAGGACTTCATCGGGTGTCGGAATGCCCTCAGAAACGGTTGGTGAATGCATATTGTCAACTAGTGAGTGGCGGAATTAGTTCAAAGCAAGATGTCTTACAAGCTAGCTGTCATGGTGAGATCGACTCCGAAAATGATGAGGATGTAGTTGGTGTATTCTCACATCGGTGCAATATACTATCGCACTGGGCTACTGAAAATGATGATGTTCCCTCGAAAGAGGTAAAGATGAAAGAATCAAAAGCTCATATTTGTAGGGTCAAATGCCTAATGTACATTGATGTGAATATTAATGGAAAGCCAATCAGGGTTATGGTAGATACTGGTGCTACCCACAACTACCTCGTAAGTATCGAAGTGGAGCGACTCAAATTTGTTCTGAAAAAAGGTAGTGGGTGTTGACCTATGATTAAATATAACTCCATTTGTTTTGATTATGACAAACTAGATACTTATGTTTATAACAAGTCTTGTTTCTTGAGTTTTTTGTTTATGTATAAATCTTTTTAAACATTCAAAGGCTCAAATCATTATTCATTGAAAAACAAGCGATCAAAATAGACTCAAAGAGAACAAGAACTTTGAAGATTAGAGCTTAGAAGTTCTTTATTGAAACTTCAATTTATATGTAAAGGTATCAACTCATCAATTTTTAGCAAGTGCATAAAGCTCCAATTATTTTCATAATTCATCACTTGTATAAAAATGTTTTTAATTCATAATATGAAATAGATTTTGGAAAAATGAATATTTTGATATAAAAACTAAATTCAAAAAATCTCATACTTCGGTCGACCGAAATTCTATTTGACAGAAGTGATAGAAATGCTCAGCTGAAATTCCAACGGTTTAAAATATAAAACGGCTATATTTATCTTTCGGTCGACCGAAATGCTCAATCGAAAGTTGCTGATTTTCAAACATTTTGATCTATAAATAGCTCACTATTTTGCATTCAATAAAGACAACTTACAAGAACAATTAAGAGAGTTTATTTATTGAAAATCATTGAACTTGATTATATATTCTATTTCATTTATTAAAAAGAATCTCTTGATTGATCAAACTAGTTTCATCTATTTTATCAAGAATTCTATTTTGCAAGGAAATTTTTCAATCTCATCTATTTTCAATTCTTGATAAAGGTTTTCTTGCCAACACTTATATTGAAGTGTAAATCTCTCTTCATACTTAACTTGCATTATTTGTTAAGATAAATCATAGGTTGAAAACTTTGATACAAGATACAAACTATTTCATTATCCATTATTCATCAAAACTTACAACATAAACACTTGAGCTTTATTATTCGCTATCTATTGAAATGATATCATAACTCTCTAAATACTTGACTTGATTATATCATTTGTTAAGAGATTTCTTTCAATTGTAAAATTATCATTTATATTTTAGTGGTTTCGAGAGCCTTGCGAAAACTCTATTGTTGTCAAGGATAGATACTCTTTATTGTAAGTCATTTAAGGATAAGTGCTCCTTGTTGTAAGTCACTTAAGGATAAGTGCTCCTTGTTGTAAGTCACTTAAGGATTTGTACTCTTTGTTTGTAAGTTACCACTATATTGCATTTGACATTGCTCGTGACAGAGAGCTTGATAGCGGGGATGTTGAACACATTGTGTATTTAACCCCATTAAATTCGCTTGTCATCTTTACATTATTGTGCTTTACTTTAAATTTCTATTTACATTGTGCTATATTTACTTAAGTGACAATACTTGAATTAAGTTATCGAATTTGCATATTTACTTCTCTTATTACACTTCGCATTTATATCTTGTGTATTAAATAGTTTTGAGACTAATTGAAAAAAAAAAGTTTCAAAAACCAATTCACCCTCATCTTGGTTAGTTATTCTTGGGTTATCAATTGGTATCAGAGTCTAGGTGCACATTTAAAAAGATTTTACTATCTTGTGTTGTGGCTAATCATAATATTGAGGGGCATTCTACAAATCGTCCTCCTTTGTTTGATGGTGCACATTATAATTATTGGAAAACTAGAATGATGATTTATATCCAATCAATTGATTATAATGTTTGTGAGGTTATTGAATTTGGTCCTCATAAATTTATTAAGGTTAATAAAGTTGATGGAAAATCGGACCAAATTATTTCAAAATCTAGGGAAGAATATGATGAAAATGATAAAAGAAAATTGTCTTTGAATGTAAAAGTAAAAAATCTTCTTTATTGTGCTTTAAATATAAATGAATTTAATCGTATCAGCATATGTGATTCTGCATATAATATTTGGCATGCATTAGAAATCAGACACATGGGTACAAAAAAAGTAAAAGAAACTAAGATAAGTCTAGAAAAGCAAAAGAGGAAAAAAAAATAAAGATCCTCCTAGAAAATAAAGCCGAGACAATGGTACAAAATGTTTGATGCTTACTAATGGTGAACTTGTTAGCAAAATGATTAGGTCTCTCTCGGAAGATTGGGACTCATTGAGGATGTTGATAGAGAACACCAAAGATGTCAACACGTATCCTTTGGAAGAGCTCTATGGAACCTTGATGACTTATGAGCTAAATTATGTCGAAACAAAGGAGAAGTCTAGAAAAGCAAAAGAGGAAAAAAAGAAGGATCCTCCTAGAAAATAAAGCCCGAGACAATGGTACAAAAGGTTTGATGCATATGTACTAAAGATAGGTTTTAAAAGGAGTGAGTTTGATGTTTGCTTATACTATAATAATATTAAGAGTGGGTGTGAAGTCTACTTGCTGCTTTATGTTGAAGATATGCTTTTGGCTAGCCCTAGCAAGTCTCAAATGAAGAAATTAAGGGATCTTTTAAAATTTGAGTTTGATATGAAAGATTTAGGAAATGCTAAAAAATTCTAGGAATGGTTATAGATAGAAATGTGCCTAAAAACAGGTTAACTATTATACAAGAGGCATATTTAAATAAAGTTGTAACCAAATTTGGGATGAAAGAGAGCAAAACTGTTAATGTTCCTCTTGCTAGTCACATGAATCTTTCCCATTCTCACTCTCCAAAATCTGAAGAAGAATTGAAAGAGATGGAAAACATACCCTATGCCAATGCTATAGGTTCAGTCATATTTTCTATGATAACAACCAGACCTAACCTTACTTATACTATTAGCTTTCTAAGTAGATTTATGTCCAATCCTGGAAAGCCTCATTGGGTTAGGATGAAATGGTTGTTAAGATATATAGTTGGAACATTAAATCTAGGCTTAGTATATGAGAAAGGATTCGAAAATTTAACCTTTAAAAGTTATGCAGATGCTGATTTTGCTGGTGATCAGGATAGTAGAAAATCCACTACAGCATATTTCTTTACTCTTGGTGATAATTGCATAACTTGGAAATCTCAATTGTAGCCTTTAGTTACTTTATCCAACACTGAAGCTGAATATGTAGCCATAACTGAACTTGTTAAGGAATGTATTTGGTTAAAAGCAATTTTAAAAGAATTGAACATCATGCATGATACTCCTATAATGTTTACTGATAGTCAAAGTGCTATATTACTTAACAAAAATCCTGTCTATCATGAAAGATCAAAACATATTGAAGTGAATTATCATTTTATTAGAGAAAAACTATCTCAAGGTGAAGTTAATCTTGTTAAAATACATTCCGATAAAAATCCCTCAGATATGGGGACTAAAATTCTATCTGTAGGTAAGTTTAAATTGTGTTTATCTTTACTACATATTGACACAAGGTAACTTTTTTGCAGCTACTGGGCAATGTTGATGAACATCTTTCCATGTGCAAATTCTGCAACTAAGAGAAAGTGTTATTGAGAACCAAGATGAAGAATGTGAGAGTAGTGTTTCTCAAAACACATTTAAAAACGGTGCTGTTTGTAATTGCCTTAATTGCTTATTTGGCTTGAGCAGAGATGAAATCAATGGCCGAGATCTATTCTTGAGATAATATTGTCTTCTAGGTTTCATTGAGTCAGATGACTTTTTTGATTTTCTAGACTCTTCATTTTTCTCTCTCTTTGGCTCCTCCATTTTTGAGTCTGTAACTTTCTTCTTATTAGGTTCTCTGTAATTGACCTAGCTGTTAGGAGGTACATGTTTGGTGTTAAATTAGGCCTAAAAGAGTGGCTGATTTCGTGTAGTTTTTCTCCTAAGTATTGGGTTAGATCTGTGTATTTTTCACTCTCCGTTTTTGCGAGATCTTAAGATCAATGACCAAAAATCTGGTACTGAGTGGTTTGCTGTAATATTTCTCTCTTGGAAGGTAGTTTTGTACTAGTGGAATGGGCTGTTCCTGAGCTCCCCAGATTAGGCCATTTTTCGCTGAACTGGGTCAACATCTTTTGTGTTCTTGTTCTTTTCTTTACTGCTTTTGTATGTTTATGCTTTGTAGTTCGTATTGATAAGTGGTTTCATACGTAAAATCCCAACAAACTGGACATGATTGAATTATCGTTACACCTTCTGCTTTAAGTTATAAAAATAACCTCCCCCTCCCCTTTCACCAAATCACACAAGCCTCAGTATTTAGAAGTGTGAAAACAGCAACACCAGCACATGGCTACACACTTACTTTTCATTTATTTACTACACAACAGTTGCATAAAGCCCATATGATCCAATAAATGATAGAGCATATCTGAAAAACTTTGCTAAATACTTTTTAAATGTTGGCCTTGTCAAGAGCTATTGGCATCACTTTTGATCCCCATCTCAATTCCCCTTTCCTTGACCTTACCTGAAGAATTCCAAAAACTATATATAAAATCACAAAATAAAAATAAACAAATCACAATCATATAAACTGGCACAATTCTGGATTTTATAATATAATTAGATTGATATGACATAGTAAATACATTTATTAGTTATTACGTAGATGCCTAAATGTAGACCTGAGCAAGAAAAGCTTCCACGTCGTCTTGGCAAAAGCAAAGCAAGCCAATGGCAGCATGAGGAGTCATTGTGCCTTTAGATATGAACACAACTGTGGGGAAAAGAGAAAATCCAATGTACAAATATGAGCCCAAAAATGAGGAGTAATATTGGGATGATGAGCACGCCGCATATATTTTATTAAAAATATATTTTAATTGTGGTGGGATTATAATATAGTGTAGTAAGTAAATTTTGTGTATAATTATCCAAAAAAAAAAAATGTTGATAAACCATTTACAGGCCAATGATTGGTCTCTGAGACGTACTATTTTTCACTAATGGTTCTTCAGAGTCTAATATTTGGTTGTTGATGGTCTATCTTCATTGACCAAATATTGGTTGTTGAAAAATGATAGTAGTTTTCATTGATACTTTTTATCGACCAAAGTTTAGTCCATAAAGGGTGAAGATCAATCAATTCTACCAACTACCAGCATTTTTTGGTAAAAAAGCCTTTACCGACCATTCTAATTCGTCACTAAATTTATTTATTTATTTATTATCAATGAATAATTTTTTGAAAATTTTGCAGTTTAATTAAAATAGTTTTGTTTTTTAAACAGATGAGTTGAAATGTAGGGTTTGCTGGAGTTTAAGATGGTGGTTGGATAGTATAGCCATTGGAGAGGAAATACGTGAATATGCCCGGTTGACCCAATCATATTTCAAAAATGACCTTTGACCATATTTTAAAAAAGTGTTAAAATAGAATAATTTTCACATTTGCCATCATCTTCCCCAACAAACAAAACAAACAAAAGAGACGAAAAAAAGGCCAAAACAATTTGAAATTGGTGGAAAGTGGGCCCAAACAGTGGGATCTAGTCGAAGTTATCAACATCACGATCTACCGAACGCCGACAACCACAGAGAACTCGGTGATTATCTTGAAAAATGTTAGTTTTTTGTTGATTTAAGAGTGATTTTTCATTTTGCAAAGTGTATGAATTTTTGTTGATTTGAAATTGTTATTTATCATTTTTTTTCATTAATTAGGTAGATTGAGTAGAATATTTTAAATATAAATGTTTGTCAAATTATTTGTCGCCGAAAAATAGTCGGAAATGGCGATTTTCTCGCCATTTTTAATGACAAGCGATTCTTGATGATCAGACCATTGCAATGATCAGGTTAAATTTGTTAAAAGTCGGCCCAAACTCCAAAACAGTCAGTCCATGACCTTTTTTTTTACACAATTTTAAATTGTTTTCCTTTTTAAATGATTAGTTTTTTTTTTCAATTTAAATTCTTTTCTTCGATAAAAATTTAATTTTTTTCAAATTTAATTAAATAATATTTATATTCTTTATTTAATTTTTATAATTACATTTTGTTTGAAATTTTTATATCTATAATTAAATAAAGAATTTGAAATTGATAATTACTAAAATGAAATAGATTTTTTTAATGAATTAGCAAATTCTTTTTTTTTCTTTAATTTTGTAATTTAAAATTCTTTAATTAAATATTCATTGTAAACAAACATTTAATTTTTTCAAATTTAATTAAATAATATTTGTATTCTTTATTTAATTTTAATAATTTCGTTTTGTTTAAATTATTTATATATATAAGTAAATAAAGAATTTGAAATTGATATTTGCTAAAATGAAATATTCCTTTTTTAACGAATTAACAAATTCTTTTTTTTTTAATTTAAAATTATTTAATGAAAAATTCATTGTAAACAAATCTTTAATTTTTTCAAGTTTTGTTAAATAATATTTATATTCTTTACTTAATCTTTATAATTTTGTTTTGTTTAAATTATTTATATATATAATTAGATAAATAATTTTAAATTGATAATTACTAAAATTAAATATTCTAACATTTGAATTTTTGCATTATCTATTGTACAATGTTTCTTGTAAAATCTCTTGTACAATAAAGAATTTTTTCATTATCTCTCTAAAATTAAATATTCTAATATTCATTTCATTTTGCATTATCTCTTGTACAATGTTTTCTAGCATTTGAATTTTTGTAGGACAGATTACCATCTCGATACAAAATTGAGACAGATACCAGGGAAAGCTACTTGGAATAGTAGTTTTGACCGTTTCACTACCGTGTTGGAGTTGCTGGATGATCAGCATGCACGTATTTTTCGCCAATCCTTCCTCTGGCCCTTGCATGAGTTGAGGGAGGTGCAGTTCTCGGGACAGATCATCGACGCACTACTATGTCGACTACTCAGACCAATCGACGACGATGCCTTCCACTTCGATCTCCGGGGCAAGGTCGCTACTTTCTCCGTATTTGAGTTTGCCCAAGTGACTGGACTAAGATTACGGACGATGCAGCAGCTCTTGATGGTACTCAGATGAGCATTAGGCTACATGATGCTTATTTCTAAGGACAGGGACAATGCTTCTGCCACAGCTAGTCGACGCGATCATGGGATGCAACCAGATGTTAGACAGACTGAAGCTCGACTGGTCTACATCCTTGAGAGCGTGTTGCAGTGTCACCACAAGAAGACTGCGATCGACCTGTTCCATCTGGAGATCATCGACGATCTTGGTGTCTTCAACACTTGTCCGTGGGGCCAGAGATGTTTCGAGGACAAGGTGCACGTCTTCGCCATATTGCACTCGAGGCCCAAGGGGGCCATGCTCAAGTACAATACATATGAATTGCCCCTAGCAATACAGGTAAATGCTTGACATAATTAATGTTAACATATTTTCTATAATAAATATGTATATAATAATTGTATGTATTGCAGATTTGGGCATATGAGATAGTCCCCATCTTGGATACTCGCTTTGCCACGCGAGGAGAGATACGCTACCCTCAGATGCATCATTGGCGAGTGTGCCAGAGGTCGAATGTCTATCGGGCAGACATTTAGCAACTTTTCTTGACGACCCTCAGGTGAGTATTATACATTTATAATTTAATTGCATGTACTTTCAAAAACTCATCACTTGTTCATTAACTAGTTGAAATGTCAATATGTTAGCTTGAAGTCATAACTGAGCCGACGCCGTCGATGGAGGAGAAAGGTTGAGGATTTGTACATGAATTATCCATTCCGCATACTTCAAACGACCAGGTGTTCGATTCGGTCCTGTACCGAGGTTGGGTACGTGAACTGAATATAATTAACGTTTATTACTGGCTTGTATGAGTTATCAATTATTAATTAAGTTAATAATTTTTAATGTTGTTGTTTGTGTAGGACCATGGTCCAGTTGATCAACGATCACCTCCGTCGAGGACATCACCTCCTCCCCGTCCAAACACCTCTCCCTTAGAGCTCCGCACATAGTCAGAGCCATGATTTCGAGGATCTATATGCCCAGCTAACTGGGTTCTTAGCAGAGGAGGTGGGCGCGTTGCGACGAGAGTTGACAAAAGGGTCGACGATCTGAGACGACAGTTGGTAGGCAGGGTCAACGATCTATCTAATGATGTTAGATTGCTACGTGGCTACGTCGTTGACCTTTATGATGAGATCACAGTACTTAGAGCTGATATAGTGGCCATGCGATCGGGTACTGGAGAGGGTGGCGGAGGGGGTGATGGAGAGAGTGATGGAGATTGAGGTCACTCACCGTTGTGGCAAGATGCTGAATTATAGTCATTATGGGTAGAGGCGGAGACAGAGATGGCCCTGATAATGGAGGTAGAGATGCCCAAGGAGAAGTTAGTGGCGGAGGCATATGGGGTGCCCGAGGCGACGGACAGGGCAACGGAGGTAAATTCGGTAGTAGATGGGGCGCCTCGATGACGAAGGATAAGAGGATTGCAGTAGCGACAAAGGGTAAGAGGCATGCTGTTGATGTGCCAGAGCATGTGGCATATGCATTTTTTGAAAAAGAAAATACACAATCTTGGATATGGTTTCTTAATTATTTGGGTGAGGACATTAGAATGGGTAATGGAAGTGGGTGGACATTGATGACAGATAGGCAAAAGGGACTTCAGAATGTATGTGACGAGTTATTCCCGACCGCGGAACATCGCTTTTGTGTGAGACATATGTACACGAACTTTTTGAACTCAGGACATAAAAGCAAAATTCTAAAAGACTTTCTATGGTGTGCCGCGAAACTTTAGTGGAATACAAACATTGGATACAAAAGAAACGTGAAGTCAGTGAAGCTGCACATGATTAGTTGATAAAGAGGCACCTTCAAGAGTGGAGTCTGTCACACTTTTCAGTACATTCGAAGTGCAACATTGTATTGAACAATGGATGTGAAGTCTTCAACAAAATACTACTAGATGATAAAGAGAAATTGATTTTGAATATGCTAACATCAATTTAAATGAGTTTTATGACAAGGATACAGAAGTGACGAGAGAAGATGGGGAGAAGTGAAGGTCGTCTTGTCCAAATATTACGAAAAAACTTCACAAGAATGCTGAGATGTCTAGGGAATGTACCTTGCACTTTTCGGGTGGTCTAAGATGGCAAGTTGATTGCAGTTCGGGGACATTCATCGTGGATCTCGAAGAACGCACATGTGCGTGCAGGAAATGCAATCTTATGGGTATACCTTGTATGCACGCTGTTGCTGTTATATGGGATTGCAGGAATTCTGTCGAGGATTATGTTGAAAATTGTTACACTATTGACACCTATATAAGATGTTACAATAATATCATGAACCCAATGAATGGGAAAATGTTGTGGCCAGATGTTGATGCACCTCCAATCATTCAACCTAAGTGGACGCTTGCTACAAAAGGGAAAGAGGCAGAAAAAACGAAGAAAACAACCAGAAGAAATAATTGTGAATGCTAAGGGAAAGGCATATGTGAAGAAGAAAGGACAGGCCACAATGACGTGCACACAATGTGGATTGAAGGGACACAATAAGTGATATCATTCGAGAGACCATGCCCCATTTTCTGTAAGTTTTCATTAGTTGTTATTAGAAAAATTAATGTAAGTCTGAACAAATTTGGTAATTCTAACTTGTATTAGTATCAATGACAGGACTGGGTTGACGCGGAATTAGAGCCAATTCAATCAAATATCCATGTTGATATTAATGAACAAGTACATAAAGTTTTGATTCAAGTTCTTTTTCATACATTTTAAAATTCAAGTTCCTGTTAAAAGCTAGTAGGCGATGAGTGCTTTACATTTGAACTCCTATGTTTTTTCAATGTTTGGACTACTTTACAGGGTAAAATGGTAGCCTCTAGAGGAAAGGGATCTTCGTCATCATCGGCGTAGGTTGAAGAACAGCCCATTTGGAGTATTGGATTTAGCCAACCTGCGATAAAATGATGTGGCAAGTTATTGTTTATCTCAAGGGAAGTGTGAACGTGGACCAACGTTTTGCAATTTTTGGTCAACTAGAACGACAAATGACATGGAAAGGACTATTGTTTTTTTATCACGGTCCACATTTTTTTTTTGTAATAGCCGACCTAATGTTCCACAGTTGTTTTTGTATCACTTTCTTGCATCTCTTGTGATGAAATGATTGGGAAGCTATTGAACTGATGTTGTGGTTCTATATATAACAAATTTAGTTCTTCAAGTGCATTTTGAGCCTTGTTTACATGTGTTTTCTATCAAAATTTTCACATAAACACCAAATAAATAACTATATGTACTTCAAACAAATATAGAACTACTCACCTACACTAATGTCAAATATTTCCATTAGAACAAGAAGTCATTCATTGGCATGGAATAATACATACTACTCTTAACACTACGTGAAGTCCAGTAGCATGAATACGAACATAAATTATGAGAAGAGCTTAATGTCAAATACATGAAAACTGAGTGCGACTACTCCAACAAAAGCTGGTTTTGCTCAGTCACATTGTGTGAACTTCACATCAATTTTCCCTTTCCTTTCTCGTCATCGTTCATCCACGAGATTTTACTTCATCCTCGGTTTCCAGAAAGTCGAGTTTACTCATGTCCCTTGCCCCACGCAATGGAAATTATACTAGACACAAAAAAAGAGAATCAACTTTAAAAATCGAAAATTTAATGCTACATAGCATATAACTGTACGTTTGTGAAGACTGTAAGTATTGCACATGAAGGTAGAGCTGACACCTCAATTTCAACACAGCAGTAAACTGAAGCTCGGTGCAAATAAACTTGGTTTTGTGTATTGCCAAATTCGCTTAATCTGAAACTTAAGCTAGGTGCAAAGCTTAATCTCAAGCTGACGTTTTTTTACAGTTGATAACTTTCAAAGGAAGAAAATGACAGAAATTAGAGAAGCTGAACGTGTAATTTTTTGGTAAATGAACACACACCTCAATGAGATCAACGCAGGTTTTTCGATTTCGCCCAGCCTTCGATCGGATTTTGATTTGGGCGAAATCAATTTCTAAGGTTCTTCGACTTTCTGCTAGGAATCGATTTGATTTGTGAGTAAAAAGTGTTTTGGAAGTTCATCAGAAGATGAAAGCGTGGGTTTCTCCATAGCACTTTATCACAGCTTGGCAATAATTGACGCCGTCGGATGCCAACTCGGATTCCGTCGAGCCACGTCAGACAGGCTGGAGACGGTCATTTGGGGAAAGGCGGATGGAGTGCTATTTTCGTAAGTTCAGTGGCCACTCAGAAGCAAAACAAAGTTGAGTGACAGTTTGTGAAGTTTAGTGATGAATTGAACTTTTTACTTTAAATATGTTAACCCATGTTTGATGTTTGGGAATAGGAATAACTGCTTATATCCCTATACAATAAAAGAGCCAGTTTTAAAAACACTGTTCACAATTTCGTCCTTTGAAACGACGTCGTTTTGGCGTGAATCACTACCAAAAAAAAATATCGTTTGCTCCATTTTCTGACTTTCTCCATTTCTGCACTCAATCGAAGCACACTTTCCCCATTTTATGCACTCAATCGAGGTTTGATCTCTTACCCACTCTTTCCCCATTTCTACACTCAATCGAAAACCTAGACTCTCCCACATTTCACTCTCGGTTTGACTCTTAATTTTCCTCAAATCTGAAAGGGCTCATATTTGTTGGCGTCAGTGATGCTGTGCTTCGATAGATTGCCATTCTTCTTTAGCGGCTCTGGTGCGGTTTATTTGTCTTAATTTTGTATTTATGAATTCGTTATTAGCTTTTAATACTCGTGTATTATGATGTGAGCGTGGATCTATATAATGTGATTATTTGCTTTAAGCTTTTAATTTTGAAGTATACTTGATTCTAATGCTTATTAGTTGCTTGAGTTTGAGTTCTTTGATTCAGTTCAAAGTCGAGCTTACTTTCAAGTTTTCCCCATTTTTACTTTTTATAAATTTCCATTACTAATTTCTGTTGTTAGTTTCTCACTGTTCTTCAAAAAATAATTTTGTATATGGACGATTTTCGAGTTCAAATTCAGGCACTGGAGACTAGAGATATATAATCCTAAATTTTATGTTACTGATGCATAAGTTACTGTACGATTGTGGAAAAATAAGGTGTTGTGAGTTAATTGTTGAAGGTGCTTTTTGCAAAAAGTAAGGGATTTTTGTTTCAACTCACAGGGTATAGATAAACAATAATGTGGAGTTGTATTGTGACCAATGCAAAGCATAGAAGATTGAATTTTACATGATTCAATTTCCTATTATTACATAAAGGAGATAGAGCTCAAGCATATTTGCACCATAATATCTCTTTCTCAGATTTGTAGTAGCAATTTAGAAAGCCACATAATTGTGTAATTATTTGGACAAAGAAATAGAACCATTTTTAATTTGTTCTTGATTTCAAGTGAGAGTTTATATTCTTATGTTGTAACTTATTCCTTCCCCTATTATAGCTTTGCGAACTCATTTAACATAGTTTACAATATAAAATCAGGGTTGGTAAAAGAGATCTACTGGTCAATCTTGAAGGGGTTGCTTGTTTTATGTTATGTGTTATATACCACTGATGCTGACTTACTAAATAAACCATTGGAAGCACAGGTTCTGTCTCCAGCCACAGTGCCTTTTACAGCTCTTGCTATGCATGAACTGCCCCAACCTGCAGACCATAAAGCTCGCCAGAATCTTCTCGCTCCTCACGGTACACCTTGCTCTGTAGCAGCAACAGCAAAGCCTCCTAATTATGGTCCTTTTATAACATCTTCCCCCCCTTCTATGAAGGGATGTCTATCCACAATTGCTTATTGTATTTCACTATCACTATTTCACTATAATATTAAAGAGCGACTTTGTTTGTGCACTTTTTATAAGGAATTGTGCCCAGTTACCATTCAAATTTTTTTTGTCTACTCACACAACAGATAGAAAGAAATATTTTCTATTATTTATCGGAATGAAAATTTCCTTTTGTGGGTTTCCTTTTATAACGATCGTAAAATCGTTCTCTGAAAAAATTGTCTACACTGCACAACAATCCTTTTCCATGTAATTTTGTCGAGGTTGAAGGTATGAGTATCATCCTTTACAATCACTATTTTATGCATTTTCTAGATTTCATAGTTTAATCTTTGTTGATGTATCTGAGGTTAGTTGTCAATTTGTTCTATTTAAAATTGTGAACGAGTCGTCGTGATTTCTTCATTTTTTCTTGAATTTTCAGGTTCTAAGTTTTAACTATGATTTAATTGGTTTTATTTTAATTAATGGTAATCAACGACTTAGTTCTCATTTTACGAGGATTTAATGCTATGATTGCTTGTATGATAGTTTGTTACGCGACAATTGCAGCCAGGTTATGAAATGCAAACGAGGAAATCTAGACATGTTGCAATGTTAAGAGGTAAGATTTTTCTATTGGAGGCATAATTCTCATTTTTTTCTATTCCTTTTTTATTTATTTATCTATTATAAAAAGACTAAACTTTATTTTTTTCACTATGTCCATCTCAAGAGCATGGTGGACACCAATTAGTTCGCCCTGAATGTTTAGGTTCCACGGATAATGTTCCAAATTGGGATGGTTCTGAACTTGAAAGAGGTAAGTTTGTAGATTTTAGCCATTTACCTATGTTAACATGAATTTACTGCATGAGCTGTCTTGACACCTCATTGCAAAAATGCTATTTGTGTTTCTCAATATTAGTGATGACTCATTTTATTGTAGTAGTCGGCTATAGTTATGGTGAATCTTTGAGACTTCGATTTAGTATAATAGAACGGGAAGTCGATAGTTCGTATGACTGTGAGCATAATCAGCTTAGAATTGATGAAGTTGTATATTTTTATTGATTTTCTCATGTCGGTTTTTCTAAATCCTGAAATCTATATTCAATATTTCGTTTCTATTTTTTTGTTCAATTTACCTTTTAACTTTATTCTGATTTTCACCTTTTGTGAATAATATGAAAAGTTTTCATTTGAAATAGATGGATTAAAGCAAAATTTTAAGATTAAGCATTTTGATTGACAAATCTTGAAGAACAATCAATAACATAAGTTAAATTTTCTTGTTGATTATTGTTTTGGAAATTTAGGTAGATGACCAAAATATTTTTTCCATTGCATTCTTGGTTGATTTGGATGGCTAACAGTTGCTAGATTTTATTTCTAAGTATCAGTGTTGGGTGGAAATATGAAAGAACTATACTGCCCTCAACTTATGCTATGTTAGGTAATTATGAATTTAAATGATATATATTCATTTATTAATTGGATCTGAAGTGTTTGGTTGGGAAAGGTTGTTCGCAAATTTTATTTATTTTTTAATTCTTTGTTTTGTTTACTTAATAGGTTTGTTTTTCCTTTTGATGCAGGTAACCCTTGTCAGGTATAATAGTAATATGTGATTTTTGTGGAAGATGTGATGACATAACACCTGAGCAAATGTTTGGCTTTAACAAAAAATAGCATCTCAAACTGATTTATTTATCAAACATTTACAAGATTTTGATCTCATTGAGTTTTCGATTCTTTTGTATTTCTATTTAGTCTATTCTTCATATGCACCGGTGAAAGGACTTTATCTTTATGGAGGAGTTGGCGCAGGCAAGACTATGTTGATGGACCTGTTTTTTTATCAATTGTAAGCATCAGATTCAGATTTATCCAATCTTGCTATGTAGTTAAACTTTATCCTAGCTGTGTGCATTGATCCTAATTCAATAGATTATATAAGCACTATGTTTTGCAATCAATATTCTTTTATGTCTTCCCAGGCCTTGCAACTGGAGGAAAAAGAGGATCCACCTTCATGACTTCATGCTGGATGTCCACAACCGTTTGCAAGTACAAATGCTATTTTGTTTCCTCTTATTGCTAATCTGCAGTAGATTTGTTGGGATGAATTGATGTTTTTGAACATGCATCATCAGATTTATCCAATCTTACATATTTCTATGATGTCCCTTCTCTTGCATGTAGGAAGTTCTTTTGGTCGGTACAAGACACTCCCTAACCCATCTAAGTTGGTCTTTTCATACTTTATGGTCAATTTAAAACATTTTCACTTTTTGGCATTTATTATCATTTTTTATTCTATCCATCATAATATCTTTGTTTTTGTTGTATCATCTTATAGATATTTTGTCATTCAATGACTAACATTCAGTACCACAAGGTATGTTACACCTTGAAAAATATTAATAATACTTTAGTAATACGCGATTCTTTGTTGTGACCACACATTGTCTTACTAAGGCTAAAATGACATATATGTTTTGTATGAGTTCTACTTATAACCTTAAAATATCCTCTAAAATTTTATTTTGAGTTTCTTCCTCTGATTGTCTCATCACTTGATATTATTTAATCAATGAATAATATAAACTAAGGGACCTTATTGTGAAGTATATAAGTTGCTCTAGCTTTTATTTAGTTTCTCATTGGAAATGAATATTACGCATTTTTTTATGGTCAAGGCAAAGTATAATTAACTGAACATAATGCTATGCATCTGTGTATAAATTGTGTACAGATATCAACTAAAAGGCAGGATTATTTAGTGGACACGATAGCCCTTCATGATGTGATGGGAATTCTTAGGCCAGTATTTGCTCATCCTGGAATTTGCAAGGTACTATCATGAGTATAATATTTTTGAATCTTGTTCCATTCATTTCTCTTCACCATGGAGTGGTGAAAATTTGTATTTAATTTTGTACAATTCATTCATAAGTTAAATTTGGTTTATATACACAGACAGAGTAACTATGTATGGAAAATGAATTATGAAAATATTCATACGATCCTTGATTCTGGCTTGTTGCTTGATTATAGCTGATCCTTGATTATGGCTTGCAGTAATCTTGGCATAACAGCTGTCAACATTTTCAATGTGAGTTGGCATATGATGACAGATCATTTTTCCTTGATAGGGAATGTTCTATAAATTGTAAAATTTGTTCATTTGAGTGCTCTGATTATCTGAGCTTTGTCTTCGTTTTTTAGTTATGTTCATCTGGATTTGTAGTTTTATTGCTTTCGTCAATGATAATTATATGTCCACAGGCTGAAGTGAACGTGAAGATAAAAGCATTCTGCCCTCCAAACGTGGTAGAAAAGAATCCATGCCTCGAGTACGTCAAGTACGTTATTTTCCCATGGTTTAATGAGTTCAAAGTTGAACAAAATTGAGATAATGGAGGTGACAAGTGAGTTACTCTTATTTCTACTGAGATTTTTATTGACCTTCATAATGTAGCAAGTGTAGTTTATTATTTTTGCAAGAAAGTTTCCATTCGTAATTATATAATTAAATAAGTTGTTTTTTTAATGTATAACGTGATTACGTGAATTTAAAAGAAAATTGAAGATACGTCGAAATAAGCTCGTGTTTTTTTCTTTTTTTTTCATTCTTTCAAAACTCTTTTTTTATTTAACCACACAATCACACGATAAAATCTTGTGAAAACTTTGTTCAATGTTTCTAGAACATCTCTTCAGCTATTGTCATATTGTTAACGAATGGTTGCCACACTGTGAACTTTTAGGAAGAATATTTCTTCCATCGAAAAAATACTTTAAAATCATTCCACGCTATTAAATACCCAACTAAACTGTAACACGTGCGTCGCACGTGCTTACACGCCCTTGGGTAAGTGTAAGTGTACAAGCAGCCTTCCACCACTTGTCTTTCTTGGAGCGCATAACGATTTCACTCCTTCACCAAGGCACATGTGAGTAGGTGGGGCCGCTAAGCATGCGGTTCATCCTTTTTAGTATATATATATATATAGTAAAAGTCGAAGTCCTTTTCTTGTTAAAAGATTCCTCTGCGACAAACCGCTCTCTACCAATTAATTCTGGAAAATTACCTCAATTAATCAGACACTAAATCCTCCGAAAAGATGAGAGGCTGGGGCAGGAATGAATCAAATTACAGAAATCCATGTCTAACAATGCATCAGCCATGGGCTTCTTTACTGGTTCATGGCATCAAGCGCATTGAAGGAAGATCCTGGCGCGCCCCTATCAGAGGTACATTTAAACTTGATAATTTCTGAAACCCATAATTTCTTTTTCTTGTTTTTGCTCTGTTTTTTTATCTTTTTCGATAATTAATTTATGTGTGATAAGGGTGCTAAACCCTAGGGTTGTTGACAGAATCTTTATCGCTTTTCTTTTTGCAGAGGTTATAATTTTTATTTTTATTTTTTTGTACTTCATCTTGTAATCTTTGTTCTGAGAGTAAATGGTTTACTTGATAATCAACGTATCTATCCATGTTTAGTTGGTGACAGGTTTGAGTTTAGTAAGTATTAATGAAACATGTCTCAGTGCACTATGATTAGGGGAATTTCTAGGTCTATACTATGTTTAAACTTCATAAATCATTGAAAGGTGGAATAGCAACTGTTTGGGTAAATTCCTTACTTTGCTCCTGCAGATATTGGCAACCGTAAACCAAATTGGTTACTATCAATCAGTAAATTGATTAGTAACTGCTTGCCATCCATGACCTTTTAATGTTTTTCTATTTCTATTTATCAATCAAACAAATCCTGTTCATGATGCTTCTGTTCTAATCAGTGAATTGGTCTGGTTATAAATCTGTCTTACTTGGACTATGTGGAAAGTATATAGCTTTTCCCACTTGTATTAGCTAGTTCAGCTTAAACATTCAACCAATTACTTTTGAGATTTTGTTGTAAATCTAATTTAAGTCTAAATGACTTTTCAATGTATCAAAGTGATTGTAGCAAAACAAAACTTTACTTTTTTTAAGTTAAATCACAATTCAAAACTAACTTTCGAAAAGTATGTTTAATTATATTTACATATTATTTTTAATATATATATATATATAGTCGTTCAACATGCTCATGCTTTATTTGACTTTACTTCTATATGGTTTTGTTATGATATGTTTGATAGATTGATTCATTAATTGAATGAATATTGTGAGCATGTACTTGGAGATATGCTGATTATCTTCTCCAGTAATTGGTTATATTATATTATCTTGAGATATTGGAGGTAATACACTGAATGGTAGAACCAAGTATATATCCACAATCATGCCCTTGATTGATCAGACATCATTACAGTTTTATTTGTAGAGAGTTTGAGCCTAATATTGGAAAATGTTCTCTATCTTCTACTCATTGCCATATGTCATGGACTATATGTCTTGTGTTAAATATGTTTATCACATAAGAGATAATTTTTACTTTAAATCCTTTTTAATTCCACATCCCTTGTTTGACACATGTTTATAATCTGTTTATAATCGGTCAAATCACATTTTATCCGTATATTTCATGGGACCCACAAATACTGCACACTTATCTACCAATCAAATCTATATATTTATAATTTAAACCAATTATAAACTCCCAAACACGTTTTGGACATTATGATATGTATATTGAATTTATATCATGATGTTAATTGACTGAAGCATTCCCATGATTGTGTTCTGAAGTCTGCAAGTGCTCATGGACTCCAGTTGTTTATATTACTTGATTATTAAATGTATTAACTGCATTCGGCACGTTTCCTTGTTTTCTATTCTTAAAAATTTCGAAATTTTATCAAATGAAAATCACACACGAGGTAATATCGTTAATCAATAGTAGATACTTACCCAACTCGATGTGAAAATCCATCCATGTGTCCAGAGTAGTTGGTATGGAGTGGAACACCAAATAAGCATATTAATACATAAGCTCAGAATCTCTAAAACTAGTTCAGCAATCCGTTGGCAGCCCTCCCTTGCATTCTTTTAACGTTGCCACACAGTGCAATGTGATGCTGCAAAATGTTATATTATCTGGGATTATCTTCCACCCAAGTGGACTTTTCTGGTCAACTAGATAGGTCCAGTGAATGCCATCATTGATTTTCTCCTAACTGTTTTTTGTCAGACCATCCTATGGTGGAGTTTTATTAATGCTAAAATAGGATACAATCATTCCAAGGTTCAATGCTTTGCCTTCAAATTTGCAGAAAGTTGTTACGGCTACATTCATTCATGTCTGATTGGCGGTTTGGATATCAATCACTACAGTCTTCCTTTTGCTCACGTCTGCTCATGCATGTCCCCATGCACACTCGCAATTTAAGAACATGTTTATGTTATATTTCATTTTTCTTCTTCTTGCTATTTATGCTATATTAACATGGATTAAATTGGTTGTAAACAAAAGTTCTGAATGGATTTTCCTGTAGATGTAGTACTAGATTGTATGGAGTGACAAAAAGTGATTTGATATATAATTGATTCCAAATTAATTGGGAATAATGATTTTGTAATATTATGTAGGTCGACTCTGGATTCATGCTGCTGGTAAGGTCCCAGAACCAGACACAATCAAGGCAATGGAGGACTTTTATAGGGAAATCTATGCAGTGAATGGAGTAACACATATCGAGTTTCCTGAGCACTACCCAGTGTCCAGACTTCTGGGTATAAAAGTTAATTTTTCTCTATGTGATTAATGATCAATTCCTTCTTCCCTGCCTTTTTTATAGAATATATACATATGGGAGTTGAGAAGCTGAAGTAGTGAATTTCTGTTGTGAAATGACAATTTTTCATGTTCATTTTGGAAGTATTTTATTGAGAAATTATTCTGTTGGCTGGGTTGAATTTTTCACCCTCAAAATGTGAATTATTATTTTTCGATGAATGGATTGTGACTGTTATTGGTCACCCAACCTTGTGATTATTATGCATCTTTATCATGTGCGGGCAGAGCCTTTGAGCCACATCCTGATTTTATTTTATTTTATTTTATTCTCATTTCAAATGGCATAGCATAATTATTCTCATTTCAAATGGCATAATAAATAATTATCCGTGACGATATGTATGTGGGACCCGCTTATTTAGAGAAATGTATACTCTCTCTTATTTACATTTGAAATGATACTTTATTCCTTTTTTCCTTCTTGCGCTTGGAAGTATGTACATTCAGGACATGTTGCAATTCAGATTAAATCTGTTTCTTGACTTTCCAACAGTCTGCTATAAAACATTCCATCGGATGTTTATTAACTTTTGTTATTACTTAATCTTTGACATCAATTTTCACAGGTTGTGTTGAAATAGCCGGTTGTGTTACATGCGAAGAGCTAGTAAGCTGGGAAGCCATTCCTGAAGGGGTGAACACCGAAAATCTCATGCATCTTGTACTTTATAGCTATACGATGTGGATACTGCTGTAATTTATTCACGTTGATTTGCATATTTTCTTCTTACGTAATTCAAGTGCTTTTGCTTGCAGGTGAGACTAGAAGGGCAAACAGCTTTTGTTTGGCTTTGTGAGCAACCACAGGTTTTTATTGCCCTCATATATATGATTACATGAGTTATTTTTGGTTCTTCAACACCATGTAATCTGGTCTGGATATACACGTCTCAGTTTTACATCTAAGAAAAAATTAATTTTCTTTTGTTTATTTGATGCAGAAACTTATAGTGCCATTTGAGATGCGAGGGTACCAAGGAGTTTATAATTTGGAAAGGAGGGTATGAGGGGAAACTAATGTCATGTTCTATTGGAGGCTGGAATTTATTGCTTAGTTATCAGGATAACCTAAAGTTATTTTGCTCTTCTTGTGTAGATATATGAATCAGCAGTTAGAGGTCTCACTTCTGTTAGCGCTCCATTACCAGTTAAATTTCCTCTTCCGAATCCGCAAGATCGTTTTTCTTTGAAACCTGGATCACTTGCTTCTTATTCCAGTGGTTCAAGCTCATCGAAAATGGAGAAGTCGCCTGCATTGCAAGCAGCTATAGATGGTGCTCGAGCAGCTGCGACACAATTTGCTAAGAATAACAGTTCTGAGCCTACTACACTTACCATTGAAGGCAGCGGTAAGCCTGTATCCACCCGAGCAAAGTAGAAATCAAATGAGAAGGTTCAAAGGCACATTGATGAAATACCTGAGAGTTATGATGCGACTACAGTGGCTCTCAAAGTAGAATTTTAGTTTTTATTCGATGAACAGTAAGCTATAAATGCTGTGTGGATGTGATGTACCGATCTGGGTTTTCGCCCTCGCGCATGATGCTAATGGTTGTTTACATGTTATATATTTAATTTGTTCATTGTGATAGTTTTCTTGTATGATTTGTGTAATGTGCATTTTATCAGCAGAAGTGAACCATTAACTCTTTCATTGATTGAAGAATTATGAACGATGTGAACCAAATATTCTGACTTTTGAGCTATTATAATTTGGTCGAGCTTAAAAGTTGTTTCGCGCGTTTTTTGCTCGCTAACAATTAAAAGGGAATCAGACGATTGTGTAAGGGACAAACCTCTTGGAACAAAGTCCCAAAAAGGGTGTTTATCAAATATGAAGATTACAGTTGAGGCACGAACAAGATGCCTCCAAGGGGCGCAAGCACACAATTACAAGAGAGTTGAAGTAACTAATAAGTTAATCTAAGAAAAATAAATTACATGTTCTCTGTTTTGAGAGTGAATTTTGTCCGTCCTTTCTTCGTTGTCTTCTTCTTTCTTTTATACGGCATGGGCAGTTTTGATCGTTTCAGCAACTGCTTGTAACTACCCACTTCTTTCATCATGGTCCGTTGGCTAAAAACTGCCGTGTGCAATTTCTATCACTACGCTCTCTTCATAACTGCTTGCCATCAACTTTCTCAAATCGTGGGGCGTAATTATGATGTGCTCAAACCGTCTTAGATCGTGATTCTGGATGACAACAATCTTTGATCGTCTCTTGGACTTTGGGCGACTCAGCATTTTTGGGCGACAATCGATCTTCTGCTCTGGGCGATTGTAGGGTGCTTCCTTCGCTCAATATCTGGGCGTCCTGCCGACTTGGGCGACGTCGTACCTTTGTCTTTTTGAGCCTTCCGCATATGTTAATGACACTTCAGATTGGGCCTTTTATTCTGATTTTTCTATCTGGGCTTCTTCTTTGGATCCATTTCCTCTCTTGGGCCATTTGATTTGGACTGCCTGGTTTGTGTGTCAACAATTACCCCCCAATATGGCGGAATTAATTTTTAATCTTCGCCATATTCATTTACGTATATTCCTAGCAACGTTTGAATTTTCCAAGGTTTTTCAATCATCACTTTCTTCTAATTGTCTGAAACGGCGTGACGTTACAACCCTTCTAAACCCAAACATCGCGCCACTTTACTGCACCACGAAACCACGTCCTTATACTTCGCGTCTTTCCCCCCCTTTATTTACTGTTCATCGTCTTGCTTCTGCTCTACGTTTCCTAAGTAATCTCAGAAAAACTCGTATTTTGTGTTCAATGGCATCATCTCAAACCCGTTCGGAATCCCCTTTTAGTTTCGAAGACTTCCTGAACTTTCTCACCAGGCCGTATGTAAACCCTTCTCGTCTTGCGCCGGCCAATCCTGACCGGAATGAGTTTTATCTTGGCCCATTGTTCAATGATGCTGCATCAATAGAGAAAGTGGCGGCGGGTCAAGTATTCCCTTGCTCGGAAAACCTTCCTTTTCTGAACTCACTGCCGTTAAAGCCTATCCAGGAGCGAGGTATTCGCACTTGGCCCAAAGCTGATTCTTCTTTTCGTTTTTGGCATGCACGTCTGGTAAAACATGGTCCCACAAAAGCACTTTTTGATCGTGCTCGAATTTCTGATTTGTTGGAGATTACTCTCCATCCTCCAATTTATGACTCGGCACTTTTCCCAATCGCGCTGAGTTTTTGGTCTTCAGAGTATAACACTTTTATTTTCCCTCTCGGCCCAATGTCTATTACCCTGAGGGACGTAGGGGCTTTGTTAAACCTCCCACCTTTGGGCGATACCATATTTCCTGGTATCTTGGTTACTAGCGCTGCTCCGAAATTTGATAAGAAAATTACTGAATCCTATTCGAGCATGCAGAACCTTTATACTGCTTCCATTTCTGAACCTAACCATGCTGAACGTGTAGCTTTTATCCACGTTTGGCTGTGTAAATACATCCTCTGCGTCCCTAGTCTGAAGCCCTCGACAAGTTATTTGCCCATATTACACGAACTTGCACGTGGTAGACCCTTGAATTTATGCTCATTTCTTTTGGCTGCTCTTTATAGAGGCATGGCTTTCCTTCAATTTTAATTGAAGAATAATGCCTCCCCTATAGGCAGTGGACCTCTTTGGTTGGCCCAATTGTGGTTGAGGGCGTACTTCCCACAACTTGGTGCTGTACCTTCTCCTCCTGATCAGTCGCTTGCTATGGGTTATTTATTCATCAGTTAGACCCTGTAAATATGTCTGCCCGAGAAATTTTCACATTCTTTTATACTCTGAACTCCATTCCTTCATTCTTTCCTTTTCCCATTCATCAAATCCCCATTTTTGTTCGTCCTCCTTCTACTATGGATGAAGCAACTGCATCTTTGTCTACCTGGGTTGCCTTTTTAGTTGGGAGGGAGTTGTTTCATGATATCGTGACAGGGACCAATGCTAAAGCTGGTGTTGAGATATATGCTCCTCATTTCTTTGCCCGTCAGCTTGGCTTTGGCCAAACTTGGCCCGTTCCTCCTTGTTACTCCAAAAATTTCACAGAGCATTTTTACCTTGTTAGTAAGGTTGAGACTGAAACCATAGATGCTAGTAATAAAAGCTTGGTCGAGGGCTTTTCTTTTGTCCCTTTTAATCCTACTGCTGTCACGCATCCTCTTTTTGACCAACTGTGGCCATCTGTGAAGCGTATGCTCTTTTCGGTCAATACCAATCGTGCTTTTCATTCATTGGATCGTTTAAAGACTCTCCCTCCTTCTCCTATCCTTGCCACTCCTCTGTCTATCAAGGGCCCTTCCAAATCACCATCAGCTTCCCACAAACGTTCGAATCTTCCTTCTGCTTCTTCGACTTCCTCGGCCGTTGCTACTAAAAGTACTTCTAGCCGGAAACGGCCAGCTGCAGCTTCCCCAGTCTTGCATGATGATACTGGTGACGATGGTGATGATGATGTTGATGTCCCTCTCATTCACAAGAGAAAGGTAATGGCCTTGTTTAAACATAACTTATTGATCTTTGTGGGCTGATGGCTCATTTGACTATTCCATTTGATGGTTCCAGAAAAGTTCATCCTCTCGTTCAGAAGCTTTAGCTACAGGTTCTCCTACTCCAGCTCCTGTTCCTGTTGTTGCAATTGTTTCGACAGGGTCATCTGATGAAGGGGTTCCTCCCACAGAGCGACCTCTAGTGTCAGAAACTTCATCACCACCGCAGACTTCTCAGGACGTTCATCCCCCAATTTCTGTGCCAGCAGGTTGGCTGTTTCTTGGCGCTTTCGCCCTATTTGTTGACTTGGCAATTTCTGACCTATTTTCATCTCTGTGTACGTATTCCCCACAGACTTGCCCGTTGCTGCAAGTTCGTCTTATTCAGGAAAAGGGAAGTCTTCAGGAACGATGGGGCCGATGGATGATGATCCTGGGTGCCCGAAAGCTGCTGACGAGGTATCTCACGTTTCTTCTTCGCTTCTTAGTTTTGTTTGATTGAACTGTTGTAGTGATATTGCAACGTTGGCATTTTCTTTTAGTGTGCTAGTACCGTTGTACGCTCCATCCACGATTTGCTTTCTTCTTGGGAACAATTGGAAACATCTTGCTTCTCTTCCAGTCATCCTTCATGCTCCTCAGAGGCAAACATGGAGGTTCTTAGACAATCAAGGCTTGAGTATGTTACCTTCATGGACATGGATGTCCGCATGGCCAGTGCTGCTGCTCAGAAGAGTAAGTTTGATCTCTTGAGCACAAAGTTGGTACAAGCACTTGCACTTCCATCGCTCAATGTTTCCCCGAAATTCAAGGCGACGTTGAGGGCTATTCATTCTGAAGTCCTTTCTCTGTTGGCTAGAAGCGGCGAATTGAAGACCAAAAGTGCTCAATATCTTCGCGCTTCTTCTGAAAAAGAATCTTTGCTCCAGGAGATCAACAAGGCCAAAACTGAATTGAATGAACTCTCCTTTGAAATTCAGGCCGAAGATTCTTTAATGATGACTTTGGCTGCAGAGATGAAGGAGCTTCAAGCAAAGATGGATGATTGCAAGGCCATGATGGCAGCTAAAGAGCCTAATGCTTCCCAAAAGGTAGAACAGACCAAATCATTGGTTGGGCGTTACAAGGAGTTGAAAGTGGATGAAGAAGTGGTGACCGACATAGATACTGCTTCTCAAAGGCAGGATGAGGATTGGGCGAAGCTTAGGGAACAGATGCGATCTGTTTGGGGTGAACTGTAATTGGGACATTTTTATGTCCTTCTCTTTGTAAATTCGTGGATCTTTTCATCATAGTTTTTAACTGTTACAGTAGTTTTCGTCTTTAATGAACAATTTGTTTTGCATGTTCGAATATTAATTGACGTTTTAAATCGTCAAACCCCCAAGCACTTGATTACATGCTAATTTTATGTTCGAATATTGACGTTACTCTTTTAAGTCGTCAACCCCCCAAGCATTTAATTACATGCTAAGATTCATGAACATTAATTTCTTCACCCCCAAGATTTTTGGGCCATTCAATGTATGTGGCCTTTCGTATCCTGACTCTTCATATTCGTTTCCTTATAAATACGTTCGTGCTTTCCTCACTTATCACTCCCATTCGTAATCCTTTTCCCAGAATCATTCTGCTACCATTGTCCAATATCTCAACACTCTCCCCAGTTTCAACTTTCTGTAGAAATGGATCAGTTGATCCATCTTGTGTGCCGTCTGACTTGACACGCCTGTTGGTATGGGAGATATAGGAAAAGTTTCTTGGCCGGCGGCAAAATTCTTCCCATCTATCGATGGTGGGGGGAACGTGTCTGGGCCAGTTAGCTTGCTGAGAGTGCTTCTCAGCCTTTCTGCCCGCCATTGCAGCAATGCTTTTGGGGGTGTGGCCGATCCCAATCCACAATTTTCACCGTTGCTGTCAAAGGCCTACAATTGTTTGCCCTTAGTTGTACCTTATAAGAGATTCCAAATTCACGCTCATAGGATGTTTTGTACTTTTCATATTTCTGTTGATGTAACCAATGTTTGATTAATAAAATTTTATTTAGACGCATTTCGTCCTTTATTTTATTTGGTTATCATCGCTCATCAGAATTTATATTTTAAGTTTGTAATTGTTCGTCTTCCCACAAGGAAGGAACATATTTCTTCAAGTATTTGCCATTGATGAACCTCACATGATTAGTACCATCTAGATCCTCTAAATGATAGGCTTCGTTAGGCAAAACACTTTTTACTTTGTATAGTCCTTCCCAATTTGGTGACCATTTACCGTATTTTGGATCTTTACTATCCAGAGGGAGTATTGCCTTCCAAACTAAATCGCCCAAACTGAAAGACTTGGCTACGACCTTCTTGTTGTAAAACTTAGCCATTTTCTGTTTCTGGACTTGTAATCTATCCAGAACATCTAACCTTAATTCGTCCAATTCCAATAAATTTTGGACGAGCAATTCTGCGCGTTCGTTGTCGCCCAGATCATTTTGTGAACGCACTCTTCTTGACTGCACGTTGATTTCCACAGGTAACACTGCGTCTTGCCCGTATGTCAGTTGAAAAGGGGTAACTTTAGTGCTTGTGCGTGGTGACGTTCTATAGGCCCACAGAGCTTGATTCAAACACTCGTGCCAATCTCTGGCGTTTTCACTTATCATCTTTCTTACGATGTTTTTATGATTCGGCCTGACCGTTAGATTGAGCATAGTAAGGCGTAGAATTTACCAATTTAACCCCAAATTCGCCCAAAAATTCCTTCACTTGGTCTCCGTTCAAGGAAGTTCCATGATCCACCGTCAGGGTTTGTGGGATTCCAAACCTATAGATGATATGGTCGCGAATGAATTCTATAACACTTTTTTGAGATATCTCTTTTAGAGGTATGGCTTCTACCCACTTAGTGAAGAAATCCGTTGCCACTATAATGAATGTATGTTGTTTGGACGATGGTGGATAAATCTTCCCTATTAAGTCTATCGCCCAACCTCTAAATGGCCATGGCTTAATGATAGGTACCATTTCTTTAGCTGGTGCTCTTTAAATTGGCCCATGCTTTTGACATGCCAGACAACTTTTCGCATATTGGACACACATTTCTCCCATTTTGGGCCAAAAATATCCACTCCTAATAATTAACCACCTCATCCTTTGACCAGCTTGGTGGGCTCCACAAATTCCTTCGTGTATTTCAGCCATAATCACCTTGGCTTCTTGTAAACTTACACACTTTAATAACACCCCATCTGGGCGTTTTTTAAGTAACTCACCTTCAATTAATGTATAATTCACTGATTGTAACTTTATCTTTCTATTGTTCTTTTCACTTGGTCTTTCCAAAAACGTTTTTATCTCCACTCTCCAATCCATTGCGTCTCCCTCTTGTATACAATGAATTCCAATCCTATTTGCCCTCCTTTGCATAACAGGCAAAATTGTTCCATATTCACAAGTGTGCTCTATGTCTAAAGCTTTTAAGTACCCTGAGGCTATTTGGGCCAGTTTGTTTGCTATATCGTTGTACATTCTGTTGACATATTGTAGTTCTACTTGGTCAAACTCTTCTAATAATTCTTGGCCAACTTCATACTGGCTTATAACAGATTCACTCTGACATTTAAAATCGCCAGTTAATTAGTAAACCACCAACTGGGAATCGCCTCTAATAATCACGTTTTTTACTTCCATTTCGATTAATAATTCTAGGCTAACAATTAATGCCTCATATTCGGCCTGGTTATTGGTATACATTCTGTCCAATGTGAAAGCAAATTTATAACAAATTCCTAGTGGATTTATCAAAGCTATTCCTACCCTTGCACCTTTGGAAGTTTTTGATCCATCAAAGTACAGGATCCATGGCTTGAACTCGCATGAGTCTATTTCTAACTTAATTTCTTCAGGCATGTCAAGGCACGGGTGATCGGCCAAGAAATTAGCCAATGCTTGATTCTTAACTGCCTTCTGTGTATATATTGTATTTCAAACTCGGACAAGCTAAAATCCAAAGGCCTATCCTTTGGTGTAAAACAGGGCGAGAAAACATGTATTTCACTGAATTAATTTTAGAAATCAGATAAACCGTTACAGGCCGTAAATAGGCCCTTAATTTAGTACATGTGAAATACAAAGCGAGACATAGTTTCTCGATAGCAGAATAATTACATTCGCATTTCGTCAAACACCTACTTAAATAGTATATTGCCCTTTCTTCACCAAACTAGTCTTCCTGCGCGACCATTCCAGCTATCGATTCTTGTTCAGCCGATATATACACCTTCATTGGCCGTCCTTGGATAGGTGACACCAACACTGGCGGATTTGCCAAATACATCTTTAGGCTATCAAAGGCTTTTTGATGTTCTTCTTTCCAGACGAGTTCGTCCTGATTTTTCAACTTTAGGAGAGGGGAAAAAGCTTTTGTTCGCCCTGCACAGTTAGAGATAAATCGCCTTAAAAAGTTAACTTGACCTAGAAATTTTTGCAATTCTTTTTTGTTGTTAGGCGGTTTGGCCTCTAAAATAGCCTTCGCTTTATTCTTATCGAGTTCAATCCCTCTTTGGTGTACTAGAAAGCCATGGAAATTACCGGCATTGACACCAAATGCACACTTTAAAGGATTCAATTTCAGCTTATATTGCCTCATTCGCTCAAATGAGCGTTTCAATTGTTCGAAATGATCTTCCTCTCTAACAGATTTAACTACGATGTCATCTACGTACACCTCAACAAATTTGCCTATCATATCATGAAAGATTAAATTCATCGCTCTTTGATAAGTCGCCCCTGCATTTTTTAGGCCAAAAGGCATAACTACCCATTCGTAATATCCTAAGGCCCCTGGGCATCTAAAAGCAGTTTTGTGTATGTCTTCTTCAGCTATATATATTTCGTTATACCCTGAATACCCATCCATGAAAGAATACATGACATGTCCTGCAGTGGAATCAACCAAGGAATCTACCGTGGGCATTGGATACTCATCTTTAGGTGTTGCTAAATTCAGATTTCTAAAGTCTATACACACCCTCATTTTACCATTCTTTTTTAACACTGGCACGATATTAGATAACCATTCAACATATCTAGCTGTCCTTATGAAACCTGCTTTCAATAACCGCTCAATTTCTTTCTTAATTTCAGGCAACACGTTAGGAGCAAAACGTCTAGGAGGCTGTCTATGGGGCTTAAAGTTTGGTTTAGTTGGCAATCTATGCTCTACTAAATTTTTGTCTAAACCAGGCATATGTTCATATTCCCAAGCAAAACAGTCTTTATACTCTCTTAATAAAGCGATTAATGCTGTACTAACCTCTTGGCTGAGCATCTGGCTGATAAATGTTGGGCGATCTTCTCCTACACCGCCAATGTTTATTTTGATCAACGGGTCTTGTGCTTGAGCGTTTCCAGGTTTGTGGATCCTCATTACTTCATCGTCCGCATCCTTTACAGGTATTTCCTCTTCTAGGCAATCTACTTTGTTAACTTCCTGGTCAATACTTTGTTCCAATTTGAATACTGCCAATTTGTCTCCCAGCGTTTTCAATGCTGCCTCTTTTTTGATTTTCTCTTGACACTCTTTATTGAAAGCCACTAGTCTGGCTTTAAAGGCCTGAATTTCGGCCACGTGCTCTTTTGGTGGCCAAGTCATTAAAATTCTCTGAGCGTTCTTTTGCCAATAACTGGCTCTTCCAGGGCCACTATGTTTGGCCTCATTTGACTGAACATTTCAGCGAGTGCTTCTACTGCAAATGGTTCTTCGCTCTGTGCGACGACTTGAGTTTCTTCTCCATCTTGGACTATCCTAACAGGTCCGTAGTTCCCTTCATACATGAACCTTTCTACCGAGTTAGTTTCTGCAACAAAAGGCCTATGATCTGCTTGTACCACCTCTGCCTTCCCTTGGTCGTTCCAAAAAACCAAACACTGATGGAGCGACGATGGTATACAGTGACTCCCATGAATCCAATCTCGCCCTAACAATATATTGTAGCTGGTAGGACCATCAATGACAAAGAAGACAGTCGTCCTTGTAGTCGTACCCACAGTTACATCAAGTGGCATTACTCCCTTGGTTGAAGTGGCTCCCCCATTGAAGCTCGTGAGAATGACTTCTGTTGGGATCATGTCATCCTCTATTTTTGCGAACTTCCTCATCATCCTTAATGGGATAGTGTTTATGGCAGCCCCATTGTCAATAAGCAATTTCACCATGGGTATGCCATTTACCAAGGCCTTCACATAAAGTGGCCTTAAATGCTTGGTTAATTTCATAGTGGGTTTTTTGAAGACGACTTTTTCTGCTGCATCAATTTCCACTTCCTGTTTGTTTCCTATCGACTTATCCCTTTGTGATGGATCTACTTGCAATACCTCGGGCTGAATATCCATCTGTGGGGCATCCTCTCTATCTTTTAGTATTTCTCCCGTATCTGTCCAACCTGTTTCGGGGGGTAGTATCCTTGGAGGAGATCCGTATTTCTCAGAACGAGGAACCCTTTTCTTCCTTTTGGGTGTCCCATATAGTACGTAGAAATCGAAAGAACGCCCAGATGGTTCTCCCAACAAATCTACTTCACGGACCCCTTCCTGATGCAGTTGTTTCAGCAAGATATTACGCGATACTCCTTTCTTTTTCCTTTCCTCTTCAAGATCAATCTCTTCCTCAATATCAGTCATGCCATCATCCTCTTCGCTTTGAACTTCTTGGGACGTCTGAACACTTTCACATTCCAACACACATGCTTCTTCTTCGTCCCCTTCTTCCCTCTCTTTATTCTTAAATTCGTTGGCCAACAAATAGTTATTAGCCATGACGGGAGGCAGGGTACCGAACTGGATAGTAAGAGGTGGTTCCGTATCGTCTTCCTCTCTTTTGCTTCGATCAAACTTCGACCTCCCAGAAGAACTTTCTGGCACTTCTCTCATTGATTCTCCAGTGCCAGTCTTTTCACTATCTTCGAGAGCATTTTGATTGACCATCTCCAGCATTCTTGGTGCTTTAGGACGTGACTTTTCTGGTTGTTGCCTCATCATTCGTCCATAATTCCGTTGAAATCGTCTTTGCTGAGTCCTGGTCATTTCATTAAAAGGTACAACACGTCTTGCACTGTACTGATATGAGTGCCACACATTAGGTTGGCGAGGCTGTGGTCTGAACGATTTCTCATGCCGTGTCGGCCTGAACTGCCTTTCCAAAGGAGGCCCCTTATAGAAGGATATGCCCTGCCTCCTGTTTGGAGTGAACTCAGGACGATGGTGATTCCGCCATATTTCTGGTCTTTCAGTATTTGCTCTCATTTCTCCTTTACACCTGGCACACAAGACTTCTTCATCCTTCATAGGTTCTTTTCCCCTGATACGTTCGAACACACTGGCATGTTTCTCGGGGTCTTCCTCATCATCGATGACTAATTTAAACCTTGGTAATTTACTGGTAACATTGGTCGTCACCATATTCACTTCAAGTGATTGTGGGAAAGGATTTTTATTCACTGCCATTTTCTTTTTGTCTTCGAACGTGATTCGTCCTGACTCGGTAGCGTCCTGTAAAACATGACGGAAAAGCAAGCAATAATTAGTCATATGTGACCACGCATTATGCCATTTACAATATTTTTTACCCTTAATCTGTTCAGGGCTTGGCAACTTATGTTTATCGCTCAGTTTTGTCTGTTTATCTTTATATAGTTTATCGAATATAAGGTCAGCTTTCGTAACATCGAACGAGAACGTTCTGCTCTTTTTGTTTTCTCCTTTTACAGGTTCATCTCTGGCTACATCCCTAGGTTTAGCCATTATGGGACAGGTATATGCATCCCCCTTGATCAACTCGGCCAAACATATTTCAGTTTGATCATAAAATTCATCATTCACGGCATGGACGCCAAAGTGTGGGTCTTTATAATAAGTCCCTTTGCTAGAATTTTTTACTTGCTCTTCTTCTCTTATCAAACGTTCGTACCTGATTACGCTCGCACTAAGTTGGAACAGGTCAGGGAATTCCCTATCCTGAAATTTTTTCTTTAAATCAAAACTTAAACAGTTTTGAGCGATTTTGACAAATTCTTTTTCAGGTAGAGGTACAAAGCACTTACTCCTAGCTGTTTTGAACCTTTGAAGGAAACCCTCTGCCCACTCATTTGGCATTTGACGTAAGTTAGCCAAATCGGCCAATGTGACCTCATATTCTGTTTTATAAAATTGAGCATGGAACAATTGTTCCATTTGTTGCCATATCTGAACGGAATTTTCTGGCAAATTAATGAACCATGAAAAGGCCACTCCAGTTAGTGAACTAGGGAATAGTCTCATTTTATGGTAATCGGTCACCTCACCACTCTGTAGTGTGAATCGCCCTATATGTTCTAGAGTAGATACTTCTCCTAAACCAGTGAAAAATGAGAATTCAGGCACTTTATACCCTCGAGGCCATGGGTATGCTTGATCTACCCAATCAGGATATCGTTTAGTGTAAGTAGGCCTAATAACAGGATGTACCCCCATGGCCATTTGATCTTGTACTATTTCTGCAATCTGATTCCTTAGTAAAACATTTGGATCATATTGGACTCCTATGGGTTGATTTAATTGTTGGTTTGTCTGAGGTGGCCTGATGTTTGGTCCTTGATTGGCAGGGAAGGTACCATTGTTCAGACCATTATACCCATTGTGTTGAGTATTCATTCCCTCATTAACACGAGGTAAATTATGTCCACCATTCATGACATTATCTCTCATATTTGGATTACCCCCCAGGTTGGTAGTCATGTTATCGCCATTCAAATTTGGCGCTCCATTGACCCCTTGATTTGAAGTGGAAGGGCCAAAAAATGTTTCTAAACCAGGACCTGGGTTCAAACCAGAGGAATTGTGTGGTGAAGCATGCCCCACAATCGCTCTGGTCTGGAAATGACTTCCTACGGTTGGTTGACATACTTGGCCTACTAATTTGCTCATGAGATCGTTTAACGCACTTAATTGTTTGACCATGTTATCATAGTGAACATTTCCATTCTGGGTAAATTTTTCCATGTTATGTACATTTCGTAAATTTACCTGTTCAACGACGTCTTGTGTGAGCTCTCCCAGCAATGCACGCATGGTTCGAGGACTCAGCTCCATCATTGGCTCATAACGACTGTGACTGCTTGGAGTCTGCCCTTCTATCTGAGGAGAATGCTGTTGCTCATGCTGCTGCTCCTCATATCGCTCGATCATAGATTGGACTACTCCGTGACTTGCTGATGCTTTATCCGAATTTTTATGAGGCATAATGTTTTCCTTTTGTATCTCCAAACACCAATGTCCCACTGGGCGTGTCAAATTGTTTCGCGCGTTTTTCGCTCGCTAACAATTAAAAGGGAATCAGACGATTGTGTAAGGGAAAAATCTCTTGGAACAAAATCCCAAAAAGGGGTGTTTATCAAATATGAAGATTACAGTTGAGGCACGAACAAGATGCCTCCAAGGGGTGCAAGCACACAAGTACAAGAGAGTTGAAGTAACTAAGAAGTTAATCTAAGAAAAATAAATTACATGTTCTCTGTTTTGAGAGTGAATTTTGTCCATCCTTTCTTCGTTATTTTCTTCTTTCTTTTATACGGTCTGGGCAGTTTTCATCGTTTCAGCAGCTGCTTGTAACTACTCACTTCTTTCATCATGGTCGGCTGGCTAAAAACGGCCGTGTGCAATTTCTATCAATACGCTCTCTTCATAACTGCTTGCCATCAACTTTTTCAAATCGTGGGGCGTAATTATGATGTGCTCAAACCGTCTTAGATCGTGATTCTGGATGACAACAATCTTTGGTCGTCTCTTGGACTTTGGACGACTCAACATTCTTGGGCGACAATCGATCTTCTGCTCTGGGCGATTGTAGGGTGCTTCCTTCGCTCAATATCTGGGCGTCCTGCCGACTTGGGCGACGCCGTACCAGTTGTCTTTTTGGGCCTTCCGCATATGTTAATGACACTTCAGATTGGGCCTTTTATCCTGATTTTTCTATCTGGGCTTCTTCTTTGGATCCATTTCCTCTTTTGGACCATTTGATTTGGGATGCCTGTTTTGTGTGTCAACAAAAGCACCTTAAAGTCACAAGGCCATGACGTGCTGCACAATATACATCTTATGGTGTCGAGATATTAAGAATACTATACTGTGTTATCGAGATATCAAGAAAATTGGATATACTATACGTAAATACTAATTTACTAAAAAATTCATAGTTGAGAATTAATTGTATGGCACGATGTACAGGAAAAATCTGAAATATGTGAGCATGCATTTGGGACATTTATTAATGTCACCAAAATTGAATATTGACATCTACTTAATATAAAAATCAAGAACTAATCGGATGATTAGGAGGAAAAATCTTGTCTCGAATCTCGTGCATTTGGGACATTTAAAATCACAACACAAAATTGTTCACGGTTTTAATTTTAGATAAAATTTTAGCGAGTATTGTTATGCAGCGAAATTGGAGTTAAATACTAGTTTAGGTGGCATTTATGTGTAGCATCAATTGATAAGAAATTCAGTCCATGTTTGGTAGTACATTTAAATTTTAAATACTTATAAGTTGTGGATTTTACATGATTATGTGAATAATAAGCGGGTCGTAATATGTGAATCTTATGAAACATGTGAACAAAAAATATGCTTGACCATATTAAATTAAAATTTGAGCTTTGCCAAACATGCTATTAAATGGGACCCGTAATGCTACATTTAAATAACATGTTCTTAGCATTCAATTTTGGTAGAACATCTAAAATGTAGTCCCAGGATAATATGCACTTATTTGAGATTCTAAAATGCTTATTTACGGTTAAAGTGAGTCGACATCTACCTAATTTAGTGTAAATATGATAGTGTAGGTAAAATCCCAATTTAGGTGTAATTGGCATGAAAAAAGGGCGTTTTTGAGTTTAAACGGAATTGGTTCAGAGCACTTGATGATCAACTGGGTTGCAATTATTCAATATGAACAATTAAGGGAGCAATTGGGCGAGAATCACAAGTTTTGGGAGTTAAATTCAATATTTGGAAACTTTGGAGATTTAATTGCAATATTTCTAAAGTTGCACAGAGAATCACAAGTTTTGGGAGTTAAATCCAATATTTGAAAACTTTGGAGATTGAATTACAAATTTTCTATACTTAAACCGGATCAATTATGGATGCTGAGGATAAAATTATGAAGAGTTAAAGTTAAAGGGCCCATTGTGCAAAAAGAAAGGACTCGAGCAGAACAAAAAGGAGGAATTCGAGGACCAAATTGCACAAAATCATAAATTGTGATCATGAAATCACAATGCGATCACAATGGTCGAATTTTGATTTCCAGCAAGCAAAGCATGAAGACGATGCTATCGCAACAAATATCAAAGTACAATCATGAGTAAAATGTCAGTCCAGATTTTGTTTCCTATTTTGATTCAACATAGGAATCGATTAGGGATTTTTTTTACCGATTTGGTGTCTGTAAAAACATTTCTGAATCAACAATTATATTGGGCTTGGAGGATTAATATACATAAATCATTTAAGTTAAAGGAGGCTCTGTACTACAAAAATACATAAATCTTTCACAAAGAGAAAAGTCAGAGGAAGCTTTTATCAACTGACCCTTTCAAACTTTATAAAAGTTTTGATACAAAAAACATCTCTTCCTGGGCCGAAATAGAAGATGAACTAAAGATGATTGATCAAGGAGTCACTGAAGAGAATTGATATTTTCAAGATTTCTTTCGATCTTTTTCTACTATCCAATCTTGGTAATGTTGTATTAATTTAATTTGTATTCTTGTAACTACTAAAAGATTCTTGTCGACCTCCTTTTTCGCACCGTTAATGTGGACAACAGATATCGGGTCCACTCGCGTTCTCTCAAGCTAATTCCAATATCTGTGGACTGATTGTCAATCGATAATAAAACAATGTTTGAACATGGGAGAAACTTTATAATACGAGACAAATATATTCGGGATCACACGAAATATAGGAGATAGATTACACAATAATGAACGACTAAGTAAGAGCCAAACTCAAGATCACACCTCAAACATTAAAAATAAAAGATTAATAAAAAAAGGAAGAAAATATATAGCTTGCAGTTGATATATTTGCATTACCCCCCAAAATGACATGAATGAGGGATATTTATAATGTTACATGTGAAATGGTACCCATGGATGGGGGGACACATGGCCTCATCTCTTTAACCGAGGTGTCTTATCATATGTATCAATTTTGACTTCACTAGCCTGTTGCGCATTAAATGTCTCCAAAAAGGAAACAACCCCATAACCTATGTTGAGAAGATTGACCTTTCTACTCATTACAAAAGTTCAATCAATCATTCTAAGAGGATTCAGAAATTCAATATCTTCAAACGTGTATCGTCACTAGTTTTAGTTGAGCTTCAAATTCTATTTCGTTGAACCTCGTCACTTTGGCAAAGAAGTTTCGTTTGGACCCTGAATTTGTCTTTAGTAGAGGAACTTCGACAAGGCATGGCTTGGATTTGTCTAGACTCTTTAAGAGTGCGCTTCGGTGGATTGGATTTGTCTAGACTCTAATAAGTCATACTTTACATGGGATGCACATAGCTTCTGCGGATGGGGCTTCGGTGGGTCAACTAAGCCACTTTGGAGCCTAGGTGACGAACTATAACAATAGTCTCCCAAATCCATGTAAGATTATTCATGTCATGCGTGGACTACTGTCTTGAGTTGAATTTCTTTGGTACATGTCCTTTTGCCATGGTTAGGTTTTCAACAACACAGTAGTTCCCCAAGTCCAAGTATACATATTGATATCATAGTTGAAGTTCAAAATTGAATATGATTTTTGTATGTCATCCTATCCTTATGTAACACTGAATTGTTGAAGTTCCTTATTTTGAAAATAGCTGAAATTCGTTTGATGAGCCAAAGTAGGGAAATGCTGAACTATCGAAGCTCCTTATTTTGAAAAATAGCTGAAATTCGTTTAATAAGCCAAAGTAAGGAAGTGCTGAACTGCTGAAACTCCTTATTTTATTGATAATAAAGTATACTTTTTATAATCGTGCCAATGATTTGATGTTTTTGTACATGACCAAGGTAAGATAACTGAGGCATTTCGACTTCCAATACACGTACAAGCATTATATATTGAATGCATAATGATGGTTACGTTGCTGCAGTTTTAGATTGATGCGCTAAGGGTCGTGCATGAGCGACACGCATCAATCAGAGGTGTTAATAGCAAAAACTGTTTGAATTCAACGCCTCAGATGAACCTAGAAATGGACGCTTCTGATGAAGTAGATCTAGATCCAATGGCTGAGCTTTGTCATTTCTTCCTATAAAAGCCAAAATCATGCTTTTGTATCCCTATTTCACCTTTGCAAAATCTTCAAATCTCTCCAGCATTCAAATTTTTTTAGACCGTTTCTATTTTTCGGCGATGTCGCATTCCTAGATCTTTTTTTTATTTAAGTAATTTCTCTAAAGCTTCTCGTCCTTCCATCCTTTCCATTTTTTGTTTTTTCAATTTCAATGGCTTCTGAGTCAAGTGCTAGTAGTGAGAGGGTCATCATTGCTAGGGTTGGAAAACAGGTTATGCGGATGGAGGTTATTGGACAATGAGTGAAGGTACCATTGATTACAAGGCGGGGTGGAGGATGCAAGAATTCTTTCTGCTATAACCTCTGCCAAATTGGTTGAACTTAGGGAAAGATATAGAATCCTAGATTCCATAGAACTCTTAGAGCCCGAGGCCACGAACGTGCATGTTATCTGAAGCAGGGTTGTGTGGTGGTTAGCAAGTTCTTATTTAGGCCAGGTATGCGTCTGCTTCTGCACCCATTTTTTAGGGCCGTGCTAAGGTCCCACATGTTAGCTTCCACACAATTATTGGTAAATGGGTAAAGCCAATTGGTTGGGGCATATTTTCTTTGGAAGGAGACATCGCTTGGCAAGGATATGAACTTTATGTCTTCCAAACACTTTTCCAACCTGGGGAACTTATGAAATGAGAGTCTAAGAGATGGTATTACTTGACCCCATGAGGGGGCCCATGCCCCTTTCGTAGTATGTCTGCCATCCTCCATCAAGGGGTGCAAGGATTCATGGTTTTAGGTGGGTGGTAAGTGGCAGTTGGTTGAAGGGAATAAGGCCACAATCGATACTGTGCCAACTACCCGTACTCCGAAACTTGTGAGTTTCTCTTCTTTTAGACTTTCCATTTGTTTGTAATTTTACCTAACGCATCTTGATTTTTAATTTCAGGGACTCACTTCGAGCTCTCCCAAGCAGAGTGGGACATTATCGAAGATATTTATAAAAGTCCTTCAAGGTTACGGGATTTCGACCGCCAAATTGATTGAAACAAGTTTTTCCTGGACTATGGATTAATGGTTTCGAAATGTAAACATTGAAGCTCTATGTAAGTATATATCTATAGTACATATTTTAAAATTGCCTCTACTATTTACGGATGATTTTAAGAGGAAAAAATACCCCATCCCTGAAGTGGCTTTTATCTTGAAGGCCACCTTTATAGTTAAGCTCTAGGGCTCTGAAGCCTTCACCAAAGGTGCTAAGCATGTCCAGGAAAAACTTGAACAACTTAGTAAAGAACGTGCTAAGAAAGTGGGGACAAGGGGTTAAAAGGGTCGACAAGGGCAATGGGAAAATTTAGAAGCCTAAAAAAAGGAGGTTATCCTACGACACCGAGAAGTTCGGGATGACCAATGTCCCCGCTGCCAAGCAAATCCCACCTCCCCTACCTCCAAAGCTTATGCAGGTTTCGTTTGATGCTGCTAAGGCCCATAAAGCTAAAGTGGCCAGTGAAGAGGCTATGAAAGAGGTAGGGCAAACCTTCGAGGTTGTAGGAAAGGCACCGATGGCAAGGACCCCTAGGAAATCTGTACTGTTCTTGGAAGGGCAAGATTAGGAGATTGCCCCAACAGTGATGGAGATACTGCCACTGCCAATTTTACAAGTTTTGGACTGAGAGGTGTTAGAATTATGTCTCCACCTCATAATGCAATTGAGCTTTTATCCCTTAAGGCTAACTAGGACCACACTCGCTCATGAGCCCGTGTCCTCAGATGAACCATCCACGAACAAGTTCTACGTAAAAGTTTACACGGGCTCCATTCTTTCTTCCATCTCGGGACGTTGGCAAATTCTGTCATGAAGTCAGTGAGGGCCTTGCCTTTGATAACAGTTCTTATTTTGAAAACAATGTCAAAGTTGCTAGGTTGAACTGCCCATTTTAATAACCTTCCTGAAGGGTCAAATTTCTGAAGATCTTTCTTGATCAGAACGTTGGTTAGCACAAGTATTGTGTGATATTGGAAGTATGACCTCAATTTTCTAGATGCAGTGATCAAGGCAATTGCTAACTTTCCCATATCGGGGTAGCGGGCTTTGACCGCCAAAAGTATCTTACTCACACAGTAATAGGCAACTAGAGAGTATCTTATTTTCTTATGAGAACTGCGCTAATCACTTCATTGGAGGGAGACATGTAGTAGGAGCTTTTTTAGCGCATGGAACGCCTCTTCACACTCCCCCGTCCATTGAAACTTCTTATCCCCTTTCAAGATCTTAAATAAAGGGAGGCAATTTTTGGTAGCCTTCGAGATGAAACAACTTAAAGTCGCCATATGCCAGGTTAAGCTTCACACCTCTTTCAATTTTTGAGTTAACCTCATCTCGACCAAAACTTAAATTTTTTCTAGATTAGCCTCTATGTCCCTTTGGTTAACCATGTATACTAAGAATTTGTCAGTGGCAACATCGAATACACACTTGAGGTGGTTCAACCTCATTCTGTACCTTCATAGAATTTGGAAAATTTCATCCAAGTACCTTATATAGTCATTTACCTTAGAGCTTTTCATGAGTATGTCATTTACGTAGACCTCCTTTATTTTGTTATCAAGGCTAGGTTTGAGACCAACTTTGGGTAAATGGCCTCCTTGATGAAGCCATTATTTACTATTTTTTACATGTCCTCCTTAAGGGCCTCATATCTTTCTAGGTTGAGAGCCCTTATCTTTTTTCTATATGGGGCAACTTTAGGATTAATTTTTAGATAGTGATAACTAACCTTGGGGTCAATACCTACCATGTCTACCTCTATGCGAAAACATCAAGATTTCTATACAAAAATTCCTTGAATCCTTCTTTGGTCTCGAATGGCAAGCTTTTTCCCACCTGCAATGCATTAGTGGGGTCTTGACGATCCACCGAGAAGCTTAATAGCTCCACCACAAGTGTCGTACGAGATTCAAACTCAATAACACAAGGTTCTAATTTGTCAAACATGACCACCTACTCGAGGGTATCCGTTATCTCGATATCTTCTTGACCGGAATTTCGGCCTCTGGGATGTCCACCATATCAACATCCATTAGCACCAATTTGGAATCCCTGGGTTTGACTTTCCTTATCGAGTTCAGGTAGCATTCTTGTTTTCCTTTTGGTCACCCCTAACTGTGGCAATCCCATGCTCACTAGGGAACTTCATGTATATGAATGGAGGTGACGACCCATAAGTCCTTTAAGGCGGGTCTACCTAGTACCCCATGGTAGACTAACAGGTTATACACTACCAAGAATTTCATAAAGTTTAAAGTTGTCTGAGGTGGCTCTCCTATTTCCACAGCAAGGATTATTTTCTTCCTTGGGATGATGCTATCATCGGTGAAGCTGTACAAGGGGGTTGTGATGGGGGTTAATTTGTGATCAAACGATCATTTTGTCAAAAGTGGCCCCAAGAAAGATGTTGACAAAACTACCATTATCCACCAGTGAGGGAAGTATACCCCTCCGCATCCTCCTGGGTACTACTATCCACTATATAGCTAGTCATTGGGGGTCCTTAACTTCTCTAATATAATTCCTTTGTGAGTTCATTGTATTGTCCTCAACGTATTGTTTTTAAAAATCATATCGATTTCATGGATATGAGAGTTTTCCATGTTGGCCGAGGAGTATCTACGTTGTCATTGTGCCACACTAGGCTTTTCTCTATCGTATTCTCTCCTTTGCCATAGGGATGGCTCCCAATGGGAGGTGGGGGGTCTAGCCTCTTCACATTTAAGCCTTTAGTCCTTCCTAGAAGGGGTTGTCCTTACGAGAGCGACCATTTCTTTTGTCGTTTCATGTGTTCACCCGCCTTAGGTGTTAGGCTATCTCTCTACAACCTTATTTTCATGACTATATGAATGATAATACAATATCGAAGGGTGTTTTGCCTATTTCTAGGTTTCGAACCCCGCCCTCGACCTCTCTCTCTCTTTGGGGGACCAGTTGTCCGGACGCAATTTGCCTCATGTTGATTTTAGGGATCACTTTCTCGTGAGCCAAGGTGGGCACTATGTTCAATATGAATATGGCAAGTGCTTGCTTGAAATTGAGAACAACTTCATTACCAGCCTGGTTCCATTCGTGGTCTATCAGGTGAGAGGTGGGTCTTCTTCCACGTTGCCTTTATGGGGTTTGAAGATCCATTTTGACTCTATTTCGTGAATCAATCAACTAATGTCTCATCATTTCTAGTAGGGTGTCCTAGCTGGTGGGGTCCTAATTCTATATATCACTCTAGAAGAGAGTGTTCATGTATAGCCCACCACGTAGAGCGGATAATGCCTCCCAAACGATGATTTGCACACAATGTGTCATCTCGTCAATAAAGCGAGCTAAAAAACTCTTCAATGTATCCCCGAATTGTTGGCTCATATCTTAGAGACATTGGATAGGAGCCTCTTCTTCCTTACTCGTAGCGAATCGTTTCAGGATCGTACTTTTAAACTCTGGTCGACTTTTAATACTTCCTAGGAGAATCCTACTGTACTAAATTTTCATTGTCTCACTTAAAGTTAGATGGAAGACTTTGCATTTGACAGCAAGGGTGGCGTATTCCTAGGTATGATACGTGGCTCTGATGGCTTGTTCCTAGTTCCCGTGGGGCTGATTCTGTTAAACACACTAACGGACCTTTGTGGTATGTGTTTTGGCTCGTATTTTGGGAGAAAATTATCATCCATGTCAACATGAGCTTCGACAGTTTGGCAAGAAGCATAGTTTGAGGAAATATCAATACCCACTTCCCTTTTAAGGGGGTTAAATTCCCTAGACTGTCTAGGGGATGGCGCATTCTGACTTAGGACTTCATTTTTATGCGGATAGTATCCTTGTGGTGCAAAATGAGGGATTGGAGGACCTCCATGGCCTTGCATCGGCATGAGGAGTTCTTGCATGGTCAAGTTTTGGTGGGTAATATTTTTCCTATTGGTAACCATGGTTGCTATCTCTCGGATGAGTTGAATAGCTACCTTATTCCTATGGTGGTAGTGGAGTTGGCACCAACTTGCTGGAGCCGTTGCTCGTAGAGCCTATTCATTAGGGTTTTCTCTTACTAGCCTGGAAAGACATCACGATCTCAACTCATTTTTCCTTGGCTAAATTGTCAAATTTTTTCAATTCTTGGGACTTTCTCTTGTTATTTTTTAAGGACAAATCCTTTTTCAAGGGGGATGCCCCCTATCCTCCGATAAACTTTTTCCAAGGGAATTTTCATAGTTATAGTGACATTTCCTACAAACGGCGTCAATCTATTCACCTCATTTTCGCACCGTTGATGTGGACATCAGTTACTAGACCCATTTGTGTTTTCTAAGCTAATTTCAATATGAAAGTGAACTGATTGTCAATTGATAATAATACAAGATTTGATCACGAGATAAGTTTTATAACACGAGACAAAAATATTAACGAGAAACATAAGATCAAGATCACACTTCAAACATTAAAAACCAAAGATTAATAAAAAAAAGAGGAAAATATATGGCTTGTAGTTGATATATTTGTATTACCCCTAAAATGACACAAATGATTGATATTTATAGTGTTCCATGTGAAATGATATCCATGAGATGGGGAGACACGTGGCCTTATTTCCTTAATTGAGGCATCTTATTCTAAGTATCAATTTTGACTCCACTAGCATGTGGTGCATTAAATGTCCCCAAAAAGGAGACGGCCACCCCATAACCTATGCTGATAAGATTGATCTTTTTGCTCATTTAAAAAGTCAAATCAATCATTCTAAAAGGATTTCATAAATTCAAGATCTTCAAACGTGGATCGTCACCAAACATAGTTGAGCCTTGGATTCTACTTCGTTGAACCCACCACTTCGGCAAAAAAGATTCATCTGGACCTCAGATTTGTCTTGAGCGAAGGGACTTTGGTAGGGTCAGCCTCATGAATCGTTTCGGTAAAGGTGGGCTTTGGTGGACCGAATTTTTTTGGACTCTAGTAGGTCCTCCTCTATGTGGGAAGCACATATGGCTTTGATAAAAGGGACTTGGTGGGTCGATTGAACCACGTGGGAGCCTAAGTGGCGAAGCATAACAGTTCTGGTTGGTAGAGACGAGATAGAGGTTTTCCCTACAAATTAATATGATGCTTAGCTAATTGTATAGATCTAGGAGAATGGTGAACCTTATGTTTTCAAGTTTTGATATTAATATCCGAATTTTGACAATAAATATGTTTTTAGTTTTGAATGATTGTCATGATTTTAATGCATTTTAGTTCATTAATCATAATTGAATATTCTTATAAGTTGACACATAGTAATAATAATTGTAAAGTCTAATTGGGGATCGATATATAGTGTTTTGCTTCACATAATCCTTTTAGATATTCTTCAAATTTAATGCATCTTTACATGTTCCCATTCTTTATAAAGATATATAAGTGTCACACGTGAGGATATGTTTAATTTTTGAGAGATATCATACAATGAATTAGGAATATTGATCACTATATCTAAATAAGTGTTGTCAACTAACAAAATAAATATTAAAACGGATAAATGTAAAGGGATTCAAAGTCTTAGTATTTGTCAATTACTTGCGTTCCACAACACTTCCCATCAATTAGCTAGATCAGTTAATCTCATAGGTTTTAGGTTTTTAATATAAAGCTCTTTCAAAAATTGCTACTTTTATTAAAGTTAGATTTAATCAAAATCTTGATTAAATACTTAGTATTCATTAGAACGAAAACTTGATTAAACTTGCTTAAATACTTATTAAAGATAATGAAGCCTTACACTTGCAAGATTTTAAGTTTTTGGCATCATTGTCGAGAAATATTGTTATTTAGTTAGGTTTTAGTTTTATTTCTAGCTGTAATTTGAATCTTTTATATTTTTTTTCTTATTTTTACTTCTCTTTCAACTTAGTTACCTGTTTTTCTCGATTTCATTGACAGGGAATTCAAAGAACTAATAGTCCATTAACAAACAGAAATATGTTATGCTGAATTTGATGAAGATGACATGACTATGAGACAACTCACTCCCTCTTAATCACTTTAAAACAAATACGTATAATTCACTTGTCGATGTTCATGATAAAGACTTACCATTGTGAGTATTACAAAGATTATTGGGCTTTCAAGTACAAGGTACAAATGAAGTTCATGAGGATGACCTACCATTGGAAGTACTATGGGGATTATAGGGCTTCCAAGTACGAGGCGCAAACAAATTGCTGAGAATGACTATGAGGATTGTAGGGATTCATTGTACATGTTAAACAAAGAAAATCTTTCCAGGATGATCCATACAAAAATTGATAAAAACAACATGACAATGGACGATTTCTTCGTCATGCAACAGATGGAAGCCAAAATGAGTTTAGACAATCTAAATGACATGACAATGGGGGATTTTTTCGCCATCGTGTTGTGGTTTGATCCAAATTCCATGTGATTTGGATATTTGGTTTGTTGGAATTCCATGTGATTTGGATGATTGAAGGAAGTCTATGGTACTTGGGTTTGAAGAATCCTGACTTGAGGAGATTAAATTTCATTGATAATTAGGAGTTTGGCTTGGAAAAGGATTTGTGGATGGCAAAAACATGTTTTCACAAGGTTTACCCGAGACCTAGCGCCTAGGCGCCATCATCGCGGTGCCTAGGTACCAAGAAAATTGAAGCAGAAATTTTGGGCAGAAGTTGGGCACCCAGTGCTGCTACAATAGTACCTAGGCCCTGCACCTAGCCCCCAGGTAACCTGATCTCATTTTTCATGTTCTATCCGAATTTTTGGACTTCTTCTTCATCTAGGACTCCAATAAGGTGGTTTATATATATAACCACATTGTATTAACATCTTAGATCATCATATAATATTCATAGATTACTCTCTTGAGATTCAACAACATACGTAGACAGAGATTGTTTAGGTTTCAATTGAGTTTATTGAAATCTTGAATTGTAAACACAAAACTATTGATTATAGTGGATCGTTCTCCTTTGCCCGTGATTTTTTCCCGAATTGGGTTTCTACGTAAATTGTTGTGTTCTTGTTTTTTTATTTATTTCTTCATTATTTGCCATATCTTGTGATCAGTTTTATATTAAGTGGTATCAAAGCGCGAGATTGATTGTTTAGCATGGCATCAATGAAGTTTGATATTCCGTTGTTGGATAGAAACACGATATTTACTTTATGACAAGTGAAGATGCGAGCGGTATTGTCACAGATGGATTTGGAGGAAGTCTTGCTTTGCTTTAATAGAATGCTGGTTGCTTAGACGCAGGATGAGAAGCGACGTAGGGATCGGGAAAGCTCAAACTCAGATTCATCTACATTTCTCGAATCAGATTCTTCAGGATGTTCTTAAAGAAAATAGTGTTGCTGTGTTGTGGTTGAAGTTGGAGCAACTTTGCATGACTGTCACGCTTTTACTACAACGTGAATTTATGCCGCAAGTGTACGGTGTCAAATTTTGTAATATAGTATGAAAGTTGGGATGTCAAACCCCCAGGGATTGTAATTTAATTTCTACCAAGTACTATAATTATATAACTTATATTTTATCTAGACAAATGAATGGTTGAATGATCTTTTTAAACTAATCAAAAATAATATCCGACGACAAAATTGTAGAATATAAAATTATCAAAATGAGAAAGTCTAGGGAATGATTTCACCAACTTTCAATTATGATTCAATGACATCAAATTATTCCAATTAATTTTTCCATGTTTAAAAGCAAGAATTCAATTGTATTTCTTTCCTCTCTCTCGAGTGTCGACTAGAAATTAATTCTAAAATTCAATCACAATATCTCTATTCCGAATTAAAGCCTAGAATTTATCAAAGTCCCGATTCTTTTGTGGAGTAAGTTTCATAGATTGTACACTTTCTCTCGAAACCTATAAAACCTACGTTGTGTCAATCTTATGATCACGTCTAAATTCCCGTCTCTAGAGTGTCGGAATTGACTAGCATCTATTCATTCAATTATTGATTAGGTAATTGAAAACATTAAAATCATGACACAATTAAATATAAGTGGGAAATTCTAAAAGAAATAATTCATATATTCATCAAACCATAATCTCAAGTGGCTATATCAAACCATAGCTGAATTGTCTAGCTCATGAAGAAATTCATAAAATCTAAACAATCTAAAATGGAAAACATAAAGGAAAAGGTAAGAAAAACTCTTTTAGGAGTGTTGCTCGAAGTCCCCTTTGATATTTCCAAGCTTTCTTCAATTGATTTCTTCAATTTCTTCTTGTTGTTGTCCTTGGAGATTCAATCTTTTTGTATCTTTCTCTCCTTCTTCCAACCTCTAAAATTAGGTTTTCTCACTTGTATTTATAGTGTTTTAGAGTTTAGGGATGAATTAGGGTTGAATTGGGCCAAGAATAGTTTCCAAAAATATAAAAACACCTTTCCCGCACCCGGCGGCGCCTCGGCGCCCCGTTTTCTGGTCTGCGCGTTTTTACGTATTTTTATCATAACCCTTTCGTCTGATATCAGATTAAGGTGATTTAAGATGTTTTGGAAAGCTAACTCAAAGGGCTACAATTTGGATTCGGAAATCATTCTCCAATTCGATCATTTACTGTGCCAACAATGGGTCTCAATAAGAGACTAAAATTTCGGAGCATAACTTTTCGGTTGGAAATTGATTTGTGATCATATTTTGACTAAATTTGATCCCTTTGACTTCTTTCCTCATCCAATTGACTCCAAAGACTCTCAAATTTTCATCGTGAGGTTCGGTACAACTTTTAAGTATTTTCACTTTAGTCTCGAAACTTTGGATCTCTTACAATTTAGCAATTTCTCCAAATTTGTCAACTTTTGTTTATTTTCTTCAATCTCACCAAACTAAATCACAACATCAAAACACACATAAAATCCCTCCGAAACTTTCTCAATGGTAACAAAATAATGAATTAAGTGGTATAAATATTAAGAGTGTGGAGCACTCATCAAATACCCCCAAACTTAATATTTTGCTTGCCCTCGAGCAAACACCAAACTAAGGAAAATCACACACAAACACAGAAACAAATAAATACCAATAAAATCACTTAAAATAAATTATGCTAAATATCTGCCTTCATAGCTCAGGATTGAAAACATAGCATGAATTTCATGAACTTCAAAACTATAATGCATATGCTAAATTCTCACATATTAATTGCAAAACGGGCGTGTGTGAAGAATCAAGTGCAACACTGTACAATTGCAAGTTGATCCAATTCCCGACCTTAAAAGTCAAATATTTCCTTACTTCGCTAATAGGATTCACATATCCCCAAACTTGTTTTCTTTCCTCTTCCCAATAGTGTATTCTACGTTGAATTTTCAATACTAATTTATTGCACCACTCAAATTTAGTTAGGCTTTACTAATTGTAATTCAACATATCAACAAATGAGGATTCTCCTTATTTTTGACTACTTCAAACTTCAAGAATCAACTAAATTACTAACCTCTTATCAAAGGTATAATCCTAAAAAATAAGTGTTTGGGGCTTAATCATGATATGTGGTGCATCTTCTGTTCTATGCACCTGCTTTTTTAGTTATATTTTTTTATTCACCATTTATGTGGACATTTCTCTATTAAACTTTCTAAATGATCCCTGTAGTGAGTTTTAGACTGATGACTCCCAAGTCAGATGACTTTAGGATATCAGGTCTTAACCCTTACAGGCTTATTCACTCGAGTCATAAATATTACGAATAGATGTTTCACAATGAGATTATTATAGTCGTTTACAATTTTTTATATGTAATGATTAGTGCAATGCCCCTTATTAAACACTTATTCTCGAGAATTGACCTCTAACTTAAAGTTCTTACCTAATTTTCATCTTACTGGTCTTAGACAGTCCACAAAAATTTTAGCACACATGGAATCCACATCTACATCCATGTCTCCCTACAAAAGTTCGACCATCCAAACATCCTAGATTTGCTTTAGGGATGTGAATCTTGTTTATTGGTTGTCTGTGTTTAGCATCTAAGTTCTCTATTTTAATCTATAAACACGAATCAACATACTCATGTACAACGTTACAATCAACTCATATGCATAAATATTTTCCGTTTCACATGAATAAGCAAAAATATTAACTCAAACACATAACTTATCTAACTCATACAAAACCAATGTCGGAAAGGCTATCTAACTCAAACAAACCTGTAAAAATGTGTAAAAAACTATTTTTTTTTTCATGCACACAAATCACACAAAACATAAAAAAATAATAATAAAATCAAGGCAATTAGACATAATTTATAAAATACCCCCAAACTTAAATTAAATATTGTCCTCAATGTAAAATTAAAGAAAAAGGGGGAGACTTCCCTGAATTGTCTGTATTGCCCGTGACGTTTTTGTGTTGATGGTGTTGAAGTTGATGGATATGTATTTTAAATTTTTCCCCCAAACTTGAGATGAATTCCATTTTCTCCTTGTCAATGTTGGTTTGGGTGTTTCGCGATGTCTTGTTCCTGAAAAATCAAATTTTAGAGATTAATTGCATGTAACAAGTGTTACTTAGTTCAACATCTTACAACCAACTTAATTACTCAAGGACCTAAGGGGAATGGGATATGGCTGAAGAATTCTAACTAAACTATAAAATAAACCAAACTATTCTATAATTTAAAAAAATAAAATTAAAAATTAAAAAGGAAAAAAGCTTGGGTTGCCTTCCAAGAAGCGCTTCTTTAACGACATTAGCTTGACTCAACCGCAGTGACTATGTTGGATCTTTAGGTAGCACTTCTCTCTTATTTCTAAACTTCACCTTGGCTTTGTATTCTTCTTCACTGTAGCATGGTCAATGGAATGAAGCAGTGATAACTCTGGTGTAGCCTTCAAAACCTCTTTTGATGTGGCAATATTTGGAGGTTTCAAAGGCTTTTCCACATAGTTCTTTATTTTGTCAGGTAGATCAGCTTCTTGAGCCAAAATGAAATCCACCACTTTCTTAGTTCCTAGGCATTTAATAGTATATGTATCATCTACTGTGTAACTAGTTTCCATATTCTGTACTAAAGGATCATGGATTGATTCCTCATTCCCTCTATGACCTACAACTGTTTCAACTGACTGGATCACATCGCAAGTGTTAACTTTTTCTGGAGGTTTCTTTGCTTGATGAATGTTGAAAGTTACTTGCTCTTCATTAACCCGTAGTGTCAACTTCCCTTCTTGTATATCAATAATACTCTACCAGTGGCCAAGAAAGGTCTACCAAGAATTAATAGTAGTTTCTCATCCTCTTCCATATCCAACACCACAAAGTCCACCAGAAAGATGAACTTATCGGCCTTCACCAATACATCTTCAATAATGCCCTTGGGGTATGTAAATGATCTATTTGTCAATTGAAAGGTGAGGGTTGTGGGCTTTACATCTCCAAGACCCAGCTTTTTGAACACTAAGAGGGGCATCAAGTTAATGCTAGCTCTAAGATCATCCAATGCTTTGTCAAATATGATGCCACCAATATTGCAAGGAATGTTGAAGCTGCCCGGATCTTTCAATTTCTGAGGGAACTTCTTCTAGAGAATGGCAGTACACTCTTCTGTCAGTTTTACTGTCTCAAACTCCTCCAACTTTCTCTTCTTTGATATCACTTCCTTCAAGAACTTGGTATAGTTAGGTATTTAGGACAAGGAATCTGCAAAAGGAATGTTGATATGGATTTTCTTGAAGACTTCTAGGAACCTTGCGACTACTCATCAAATTTCTTCTTCATGAATCTCCGTGGGAATGGTAGCTGAGGCTTCAAGATAGGTGGGTTATCTGGAAATGATATTGAGTAAGGTTTATGAATCTTTTTTGTTGCTTATGCTTCAATCTTCTGCCTTTCAATATCCTTTTCCTCAGTAAGTATGGGATTAGGTGTAGGCTCCCCAACCTCTTTAGGCTTGCTTTCTTCAACTTCTTTACCACTCGTCAATGTGATGGCATTGCAGTGCTCCTTAGGGTTAACCTCCGTGTCACTAGGAAATTTTCCTTTCTGTTGGGACTGTAATGCAGTTGCTATCTGACCAATTTGTACCTCCAAATTCTTCATTGTGGCTCCCATGTTGGTCATATGTGTCTCAATATTGTCAAGTTTGGAGTCATCTTTGTTGAACCTTGACCTGGTCTCTGAAATGAAGGTTCCCAAAATATCTTCCTATAATAGCTTTCCTTCAGAAGAAGCCTGATTATTAAACCCAGACCGTGGTTGTAGCACGTTAACATTGTCACCATAAGAGAGATTCTCATGGTTTTGCAGTCCTGGATGATATTGGTTTGTTGAGTAGTTTCCTCTCTGATTGAAGTTTCTGTCATTCACATACTGGACTTGCTCATTTTCTGACTTGGACTCCTGGTATGAAGTGGACGCGGCCATGATAGAGTCTGCTTTCTTCTGAGTTCCATGTGATGTTAATGCAGCTATTTGAGTAGTTAGAGATGACATTTGAGCTGCAAGGGCTGTGATAGGATCCACCTCATAAAGGCCAGCAACTTTCTTAGCATTGAACGCTCACTTGGCCATTGATAGCTATTAGTAGCTATCTCCTCCAGCAATGAATAAGCCAAATCCAGAGTCTTGGAAATCAGAGTTCCTTATGCTGCAGAATCCACTATTGTCCTTGTTTGACCATTCAGCCCATTGTAGAAGAGTTCAATTTGCACCCAACTCTCATAACCATGCTGAGGAAATCTTCTAAGTAGATCTTTGAATCTCTCCCATGCATCATAAAATGGCTCGATGTCAGATTGTCTGAATTGACTAATTTCACTCCGCAATTAAGCTGCATTGGAGGGTGGAAAATATTTTGTGAGAAATTGCTGAGCCAATTCTTCCCAAGTTGTAATAGATCCATATGGCAAAGACTGGAACCATGCTTTGGCCTTATCTCTTAAAGAGAATGAGAAGAGATGAAGTCTGATGGCATCTTCAGTAACACCGTTCATCTTGACTGTATCAGAAATCTCGAGAAAAGAACCTTGATGAGCATTTGGGTCTTCTGTTGGAGTTCCACCAAACTGATTTTGCTGCACCATGTGTATTAGTCCTGGCTTCAGTTCGAGATTATTTGCAGTGATAGTTGGATGTGCGATGCCAGAGTAGTTGTCGTGGACAACTGGTTTGATATAATCTCTAATGGCGCGTTGTTGATTGTTTTGATCGGCTATTTGTTCTGGTTGCTCTGCCATTGCTTCACGGTTGTGTCTCTGAATATCCCTTAGAATTCTGAAAGTTCGTTCTGGTTCAGGATCAATAGGCAATGGTCCAACGCTTCTCGATCTTCGCATAAGCCTGAAACACGAATAAGAAAAATATCAAAAGAAAAGAAATCTAAATTAAAATAATATTAGTAAAAATCAAATTAAGCAATCCCCGGTAACGACGCCAAAAACTTGTCACGCGTTTTCTACAATGTGAATTTATGCCGCAAGTGTACGGTGTCAAGTTTATAATATAGTATGAAAGTTAGGATGTCGAACTCGTAGGGATTGTAATTTAATTTCTATCAAATACTATAATTATATAACTTCTATTTTATCTAGACAAATGAATGGTTGAATGATATTTTTAAACTAATCAAAAGTAATATGCGACGTCAAAATTGTAGATTATAAAATTATCAAAATGAGAAAGTTTAGGGAATGATTTCACCAACTTTCAATTATGATTCAATAACATCAAATTATTCCAATTAATTTTTCCATGTTTAAAAGCAAGAATTCAATTGTATTTATTTCCCCTCTCTCGAGTGTCGACTAGAAATTAATTCTAAAATTCAATCACAATATCTCTATTCCGAATTAAAGCCTAGAATTTATCAAAGTCCCGATTCTTTTGTGGAGTAAGCTTCATAGATTTTACACTTTCTCTCGAAACCCATAAAACCTACGTTGTGTCAATCTTATGATCACGCCTAAATTCCCCTCTCTCGAGTGCCGAAATTGGCTAGCATTTATTCATTCAATTATTAATCAAGTAATTGAAAGTATTAAAATCATGACAGATTTAAATATAAGCGGGAAATTTCAAAAGAAATAATTCAATCTTTATATATCTTTCTCTCCTTCCAACCTCTAAAATTAGGTCTTCTCACTTGTATTTATAGTATTTTAGAGTTTAGGAATGAATTAGGGTTGAATTGGGCCAAGAAAAGATTCCAAAAATATAAACACACCTTTCCCGCACTCGGCGGCGCCTCGACGCCAGATTGCTGACTCCGCTGCGCCACCCTCTCTGTCCCGTTTTCTATTATTCGCATCTTTCACTATTTTTATCATAACCTTTTCGTTTGATTCCCGATTAAGGTGATTCAAGATACATTAGAAAGTTAATTCAAAGGGCTACAACTTTACTTCAGAAATCATTCACCCAATTAGATCATTTACTATGCCAAAAATGGGTCTCAATATGAGTCTAAAACTTTAGAGCATAACTTTTCGATTGGAAATTGATTTGTCATAATATTTTGACTAAATTTAATCCCTTTGACATCTTTCCTCATCCAATTGACTTCAAGCACTCTCAAATCTTCATCGTGAGGTTCGGCACACTTTTAAGTATTTTCACTTTAGTCCTCAAACTTTGAATCTCTTACAATTTAGCAATTTCTCCAAATTTGTCAACTCTTGCTTATTTTCTTCAATCTCACCAACCTACATCACAACATCAAAACCCAAATAAAATTCATCTAAAACTTTCTCAATGGTAACATAATAATGAATTAAGTGACATAAATATCATGAGTGTGGAGCACTCATCAATGACAAAGAGCTTGACCAGCAAGCTACACCTGAAACAATGCTTGTATTCTCGATGAATATCTGAAGGTACGTTATTGGATGATCACTTAACTATGTTTAAAGAAATCGTGGCTAATTTGGAGACATTAGAGGTTAAGTGTGATGAGGAGAACTTGGTTTTGATGTTGTTGTGTTCGCTGCCACCATCATTTATGACTTTCAAAGACACTATTCTCTATAGTCGTGATATTCTCGCCGTGGAAGAGATCTATGACCTTTTTATCTAAGGAGAAGATGAGACATCTTGCTGGAGGATCTGAAAATCATGCTGAAAGCTTGGTTGTGCTTGGGAGACAACAAGATATGAGTCATGGTAGAAATATGAGGGGCAGATCGAAGTCTAGACATGTTGAGAAGACATGTCACTACTTAAGAAGAAGGGGCATATTAGAGCTGATTGCTACGCCTTGAAAAATAAAAATAAAGCTGCTGGTGCAAACGAGAAAGCAAAGCAATCTAATGATACAGTGGAAGCTGATATTGTGGAAGATGAACAAAGCGGTGGAGAGTTTCTTGTGATTTCTGATTCGAATTGCAAACATTGTAAGGAGTGGGTTTTTTACTCGGCTTGCGCTTTTCATATGTGTCCTAACAGGGACTTGTTTTTTACATATGAAGGAGGTTCTAGAGGTGCTGTAATTATGGGAAACAATACACGTTGCAAAATTGTCGAAGTTGGCACGATCAGAATTAAAATGTTTGATGGAATTATTAGAACACTTATAGATATAAGACATATTCTAGAATTGAAGCGAAATCTCATATCTTTGAGTACATTAGACTCAGAGGGCTACCGATACGTTGGTAAATGTGGAGTTTTAAAAGTAAGCCAGGGAGCTCTTGTTGTCATGAAGGGGCATAAAAACTCTACACAGCTGTACATTTTGCATGGTTCCACTGTGATTGGGGATGCAGCAGTTTCTACTTCTTCTTGGACAGATGATAAAGTTATAAAACTTTGGCATATATGGCTGAGGCATATGAGTGAGAATGGTATGACAGAATTGAGTAAAAGAGGACTTTTTGATGGGTAGAAGACCAGAAAATTGGAATTTTGTGAGCATTGTGTCTTTGGGAAACAAAGAGAGTAAGATTTACCTGAAGGGAACATTTGAATATATCCATTCAGACCTTTGGGGACTAGTTAGGGTACCATCTAAAAGAGGCTGCTATTACTTGTTGACAGTGATTGATGACTTCTCAAGAAAAGTTTGGGTATTCCTCTTAAAGTAGAATAGTGATATGTTTGAGACCTTCAAAGAGTAGAAAATATTGGTAGAGAAGCAGACTGGAAACAGGTGCAATGCCTACGCACTGATAATGGGTTGTAATTTTGTTCAGATGAATTCAATAGCTTCTGCAATGCTGAAGGCATCTTGAGACACTTGACAGTGCTTGGAACTCCCCAACAGAACGGTGTGGCAGAACGGATGAATAGAACCTTGATAGAAAATGTTCATTGTATGCTTTCAAATTTTGGATTGCCTAAGTCTTTTTAGGTTGAAGCTGCTACTACAGCTTGTTTTCTGATTAATCGCTCACCCTTAATTGCCATTGATAAAAAGACACCAGAAGAAGTATGGTCTGGTAAACCTTCTTGTTATTCTGATTTGAAAATATTAGGGTGTCCGGCTTATGCTCATGTGAATAATGGAAAGTTGGAGCTTAGGTCTAGAAAGTGCATCTTTCTTGGGTATAAATCAGGTGTGAAGGGGTATAAGTTGTGGTGACTGAGAATAGAAAGGTGGTCATTAGGTTCAAATGAACAATCAGAGGATGAAGAACAGTCTACTACAGAAGAGTCCAGTTCAGTGTTGATAGAAAGTAATGACTTGCCTACACCACCAACACCACAATATTCTATTGCTAAGGATAGAGCTCGCAGACAGATTAGGCCTCCACAGAAGTATGGGGAAGCAGATTTGGTTGCTTATGCATTGAGTGTTGCTAACGAAATTTATTCCACATAGGAGCTTGCTATATATTCAGAAGCAGTTAGTTGCAGTGACTCTGGCAAATGGATGATTGCTATGCCGGAAGAGATGGAGTCCTTAAAAAAAATAACACTTGAGACTTGGTGAATTACCTAAAGGTAAAAAGATAGTTCGTTGTAAGTGGGTGTTCAAAAGAAAAGAAGGCACATTAGGTATTGAAGATACTAGATACAAGGCTAGATTGGTGGCAAAGGGCTATAGTCAGATTTCAGGTGTTGACTTTACAGATGTATTTTCACCAGTTGTGAAGCATAGTTCTATTCAGGCGTTACTTGGAGTAGTGACTCAGAATGACTTAGAGTTTGAGCAAATGGATGTCAAGACAATGTTCTTTCATGGAGAACTTGAAGAGAGCATCTATATGTAACAACCACAAGGATTCAAAGCTTCAGAGGAAGAAGACTATGTGTGCTTATTAAATAAGTCCTTGTATGGATTGAATCAGTCACCAAGGTAGTGGTATAAAAGATTTGATTCATTTATGACTACTCATGGATTTGATAGAAGTAATTATGATAGTTGTGTGTACTACATATTTGCTATTATATGTTGATGATATGCTTATAGCAACCAAGGATAAAGTAGAGGTCAGAAAGGTACAATAATAACTCAGCAAGAAGTTTGATATGAAACATTTAGGTGCCGCAAAGAAGATTCTTGGAATGGAGATCGTAAGGGAGAAAGGCTGGCAGACTGTATTTGAATCAGAAGGGGTACATTAAGAAAGTGCTTGAAAGATTCAACATGGTGAAAGTTAAAGCTGTTAGTACTCCTTTGTCTTCTTACTTCAAACTATCATCTAACTTGTGTCCTCAGTTAGATGAAGACATTGATTATATGTCTTGGGTTACTTACTCCAATGCAGTTAGTTTGCTCATGTATGCTATGGTTTGTACAAGACCTAACCTGGCACAAGCAGTTAGTGCGGTTAGTAGATACATGGCTAACCTTGGCAAGGAACATTGGAAAGCTGTGCAATGGATATTCAGATACTTGAGGGGCTCTAAAAATGCTTGTTTTCTATGTGGATTCAGATTATGCAGGGGATCTTGATAAAAGGAGATCACTTACTAGGTATGTATTTACCTTTGGGGGCTATGCTATCAACTGGAAAGCTACTTTACAAAATACAGTAGCTTTGTCTACAACAGAGGCAGAATACATGACCATTACAGGGGCAAGTAAGGAGGCTATGTGGTTAAGAGGATTGATTAGTGAAATTAGTGAAGGCTTGCAATTGTCTACAGTTTTCTGTGATAGTTAGAGTGCTATATTCTTGACTAAGGATTAGGTGTTTCACGAGATGACTAAGCACATTGATGTGAGGTATCATTTTGTGTGTGAAGTGATTGCTTGTGGTGATATTTTAGTGAGCAAGGTTGATACCAAAGGTAATCCGGCTGATATGATGACAAAAAAATTCCCATTTCCAAGTTTGAGCATTGCTGAAACTTAATTGGTGATTGATTTAGTCTATTGGGGGCTTGTTTGGAAGAGGAGAATTAGTGTTTACTTGGTAAAGTGTTTTTAATTCCTTGTGATGGAATTTGGTTCAAGGTGTAGATTTGTTGTGGTTTGGTCCAAATTCCAAGTGATTTGGATATTTAGTTTGTTAGAATTCCATGTGATTTGGGATTTGAATGATTGGAGGAAGTCGATGATACTTGGGTTTGAAGAATCCTAACTTGAGGAGATTAAACTTCATTGATAATTAGGAGTTTGGTTTGAAAAGGATTTGTGTATGGCAAAAACATATGTTGGCAAGTTTACCCGAGACCTAGAACCTAGGCTCTAGGAAAATTGAAGCAAAAATTTTGGGCAGAAGTTGGGCGCCCAAGCGCTGCTACAGTAGCACCTAGGCGCTGCTACAGTAACCTAACCATGTTTGTCTCCATTTTTCGTGTTCTATCCCGATTTTTGGACTTCTTCTTCATCTAGGACTCCAATAATGGAGTTTATATATAAAACCACATTATATTAACATCTTAGATCATCATATAACGTTCATAGATTATTCTCTTGAGATTCAACAACATATTTAGAGAGAGATTGTTTAGGTTTCAATTGAGTTTATTGAAACCTTGAATTGTAAACACAAAACTATTGATTATAGTGGATTGTTCTCATCTGCCTTTGGTTTTTTCCCGAATTGGGTATCCACGTAAATTCTTGTGTTCTTATTTTCTTCTTTATTTCTTCATTATTTGCTATATCTTGTGATCAGTTTTATAACACATGCAAAGGATGGAAGCCCAAATGATGAACATACTAGAAGAAGCGTTAATTAGACTATTAGACACTGCATCTCAATGCAAGCAGAGGACTAAGACAACCTTTCAGAGTTAACATGCATCTATCATAAACATAACAACTAAGGAAGAAGAACATGTAGAAAATTAAGATCTTATCATGATGGAGCCAAATGAATCAATGGGATTCAATAGAAAAAGAATTAACACACAATTCTCCAACTTCATTTCGTACTAAAAAAATGAATTTGTGATTAAAGCCAGTAAGGATATCGATGTATTCTTAGTTGCATTCAAATTAGGTACAAAGATAAGTCATATAATGTGAAAAACGGCAAAGTAAAAGTTTGGAACAAATAAAAAGTTTGGTGAAAGTGAATCTAAGCAAGAACTTTGAAGCCATATTGGGAGAAATCCAATTTCCAACAATTTTATTTATTTTGCTTTTATGCATTACGTTTGCATATAGTGTATTCGGATCACATTAGTACTTAGACACATTTAATTATTTTCAAGCCTATAGTTTTCTTACTTTAAGAATCATGCAAAAAATAATCCCACACCTATACAAAATTGGCACGAGATAGCTTTAACTCCCGTGTGATTATATTGGTAATTGGTTTTCCTATATCTTTTCAAGTATAATGACTATATTTTGCAAAAGGGGCAAATGAAAGAAAAGGAAGATACAAGATCAATCGATAACTGTTAGAAATAAAGCCATACTAATTTGCTCTGATACCACGTATTAGAAATTGAGCTTATTGTTATGAATATTAAACATAAGATAATGGGCAAGATGAAAAAAAAAAAAACAATCACAAGAACACAAGATTGGCATGAAAATCCAAGATGGGAAAAACTATGGACAGAGTTGAAGAATTCCCTAATCAAAAGTATTGTTAACTCTTCTTTAAATTATATTATGCACACATTGAAGAAAATGTGTATTTTAAATTTAAGGTGTAGTTTGGTTATACATTTCTTTGTTTGTATAATATGCATAAAAGTTCAAAAAAATTTAAAAACATGAATAAAATTAAAGGAATAAATTATTTCCTTATTTGTGATAGTGAGTTGGATAGCCTTGCCACTAATTAATATAACTACTAGATTGTTTATAGGTAATGAATTGTGATATGTGATACAATTTTTTCTGCTAATTTGAAATTAATTACGTGAGTTCATATTGTATTGAGCACAATAGTCATGATGAGGGTCATTATTTTTGAATTGGTTAAATTGATAGTATATGTTGAATGCACTTATGTTGACGAACCAAATTCATATGATAAAACACAACTTAACCAACTGAAAGAGTATCTTGGAGGCAGTTGATCCGAAATTGCAAGCTATTGAGATAGGTGTCGATTATGTGCTTGTTGAAAATATGGTATGGAGTGTTTTTTACTAATTGGTGGAACCTAGCTGTTAAAGGTACACTAAGAGTTTGATCCCAAATACATGGCACGCAGGAAAAAATTTACCTATATTTTTTGTATGAAGCTATCCTGAGTCAAAACATATTCATCATAATGTTAAGGAGAATATTTGTCGAGACAAATGTTGCCGAAGAGTAGAGTGAAAAAGAACTTCAGAAATTTAAAAAAAAAAATCCAAAAAATAGAAGAAGAGATACAATAAAAAATAAAAGAAACGTACGCCAAAGCATTTTGATGTAGTGACACAACTGTAAGCACTATTTCTGCCCGACTATGCCTTGTATACCTAATTCGGGATCTAGATTTCAAGTGAGATTATTAATATAGATGAAGCCTGGAAGTTGAAAAGTTCAAACTTGGGGATAATCTTCACATATCGAGGTAGTGAATTTTAATGGTGAAATTCAAGCAAACTTGAGTGGGAAAGAAATGAGTGTCATGAAATCAACATTAGAATAAATACTTTGGGTTATTGAAAAATAATTTGGAGGTGTGTATCATATGAGAGAGAATGAAAATATTTGACCATTGAAATTCGAAAAAATAATCAACCTAAAGGTTTACTATTCACACACATAAATCAATCGTGCATTGTAAGAAATTAATTTTAGTAGAATTATTTATTAACCTTTTATGAATTGCCAAACATTTCAATACTTGATACGAGTTCATCAAATTTATCTAATGCATTTACAATTTTGTTATTCAGTTATGTGTTTAATAGATAGCCTCTTTCAAGACGATCAATAGTTTGAGTTTGAGGGTGATATAAGTGGATAATATGCAATTATTTGGGCTCCAAAACCTACTTATTTTTTGTTGAATTAAGCGGACATCTACCTACTTCAGGGTAAATATGATTTAGTATAGGTAAAATTTCAACTTCGTTGCAATTAAATAAAATAAAAAAAGGTGTTTGGAGTTTAATTGGAAGTTATTCGACGAAATTGATGATCAACCAGATTGCAATTGTTCACTATAAAAAATTAAGGGAGCAATCGAAGGATAATCACTAGTTTTGAGTGTTAAATCCATCATTTGAAAAGTTCATGAACTTAATTGTAAACTTTTCGAACTTGCATCAGATCAATTTTGGATGATAATGACCTAATTATGAAGATTTAAAGATGAGGACCCATGATGAAAAATAAGAAATGACTCAAGTTGAACAAAAGTAGAAGTCAAGAACAAAATTGCATAGAATTAGAAATTGTGACTATTGGATCGGGGTACGGTCGCATTGGTTGAATTTTTTTTCGAGCGAGCAAAACATAAATATGGTGCGATCGGATTCAATATCAAGATATAGTCACATAAGTAAAGTCCTAATCCAGCTTTTGTTTCATATTTTGATTCAACCTCTTCTTGAAAAGTAATTAGGATGTGATTCTTGACCTAATCTATGGTCTCTAAATATATGTCGTCATCTACAATTATACGTTGTAAATACTAAAATCCAGCTAATCACTACAACAAAAATAGCCATTAGCAACATTTAAAAGGCAACATTTATCAATAAATGTTGCCAAAATGGTCTTTTGGCAACATTTTCGTAAGTGAATGTTGCCATAGGTTAGTATAAATGAGCTTTAGCAACGTTTTTTTAAAAAATGTTGCGGTAGACCACTTTTTGCAACGTTTATTGAGTGTTGACCTTCCGCAACGTTTGGCAAACGTTGCGGAAGGCCTACCTTCCGCAACACTCAATAAACGTTGCGGAAGGTAGGCCTTCCGCAACGTTTGCCAAACGTTGTGGAAGGTAGGACCTTCCGCAACGTTTGGCAAACGTTGCGGAATGATATATTAGCATTCATCCTACTTATCCTACTATACTAAAAGACTCTACCTCCCAAACACTATTGAAAACGTGTTGAGTCATAAGAAAGGAAATTATTACCTTCACGCTTTCACCTATCCGTCTCTCTCTCTCCCCGACTTACTCCCACAGGCCACAGTCCCACCCAACTCCCGTCACGGAGGCCACTCGGTCTCTGAGCTCTCTCCGGAGCTCCGCCCGTCGGCCAAGGCACTCACTCACGGCTGGCACGCTTCACTGACTCACTGCGACGGAAGAAGCCCGCGACGGCCCCTGCTCTCGGCGGCTCCGGCCTCCAAACTCCGCTCCTCCGCCGACCGCCGTTCCAACTTCCAGTCTCCGACAGGCGAAGGCGACATCCGACTCTCCTGCACGGGACGACCACGGCTGGTAAGTTCCGGCTTCCTCAGTCTTCGGTCTTCCCTTCCTGTATAATGTATTTATGTTTATTATTGAGGGAAATGAATTGTGTATCTTATTGTGGTAAATTTATTGAGTTTATAATTGAGTTTCATGGTAATGATCAGCAAGTGAATTGATTTTGATTTAGGGATTTAGGGTTCTGATTTAGGGATTTAGGGTTCTGCTCGATTGCTTCTCTTGGATTAGTTCATGTTCTTCCTCGACCCGGTTCAAAGATGTAGATTATTTCTAGCTTGCCTGTCGATTTTTCAGAGGACCGTATAGAACGACCCTTGTGAGAATTGCTGCCGATTGCTTGACAATAGAAACAAATGGCATATATATTACACCTTTATTTAAGTTCTCCTTGTTAAAGTGATGGCCTACATTAACAAGAAAAATTTGTTAATATCCACCCTTTCTCTCTTGTTTTGCTACCCTGGGTTGGGTATGGATATCCAAATCAAAGAAAGTCTGAATGTGAAACTAAGACTAAAGTTATGGCTATTTTATATTTGATTATCTTTAAACTAATTAGTTTATACAAAGATCTTATGTGGGTCCTTTTTTCTTTTGTAGCTCAAGCATGTTGTGTATCACTTGCGTAGACTGAGCCCGTCAGGGAAACTGCCTCTTGTTATTCTGCATAAAGGCCGCGTAACTGGTGGTCCTGCACAGCACCCTAACAACAAGAAGTTATTGGAAAGTTGGAAGAAGACTGGGGCACTTTATGTTGTCTCTCCTGGTTCGAATGATGATTGGTACTTTATTCAATCACCTAATTGGACTTTTTCTTTAAATGCTGAAACAATTCCTGCTTTTCTGTTTTATTTGTTTGGAATTTCTCCATCTTCTTTCCTGCTGTCCCTTTGACGACTTTTCTTCCTTGTTCTTCTCTTTGTTATTCATATGTCATTGTAGCACCTGAAGATTTTTACTATGAAGTATGAATTACAATCAAACTATGCAGCCTATGTTTTTCCTTTTCCATTTCCCCAGGTATTGGTTGTATGCTGCTGTTAGCTCGAAGTGTTTGCTGGTGACAAATGATGAGATGAGGGACCACTTGTTCCAGCTGCTAGGCAATAGTTTTTTCCCAAGATGGAAAGAAAAGCATCAGGTACATTGTTTTTTTGTTTATATTTATGCATTTTATATTTAAACACGATTCCAAAATAAGAGAAGATTTATATAAATATTTATTGAACTTCATTGCTGCACTTTGATACTGATTCTTGCAGCAATAAAAATAAACGATACTTGATTATAGATTCTTAAAAATATTAAATTGGAAGCTATGTGGACATAATAATTAGAAAATAGATAAATTCAATTTGTTTGGCTCTTTTGAGTTGAGCGTGTAGGCATCGTTTTGGCACATCTTTATTTGTATTTGTACGACATTATACAGATCAGATGGGCTCACTCCTACATGTACAACATTGAGTTCAATCAGGTGGTCCCTGATTTTTGGAGATATTATATTTGAGAATGTTGCGTGTTATTTCAAGTTGGTTAAATTCATATATATGGTAGATATCATGCCAAAACCTTAATTATCAAATTGTGCTAAATAATCCATAGAAAGTGTGATGCATCAAGTCAATTAATAAATTTGGCATTCAGTTGATATCACTATCGACATATTATTCTCGGGTCAACTGGTATAACTGGGGACGATCTTGAGACCCCGAGACAATGGATTTGTGCAACAAGAATCAGGGACCTAAATTGAAAAACTTCGCATAAAGGATTAGATGAGCAAGGTGAAGCCTGGGGAAAAGTAATTTGGTCTATTGTGGTTTTGTGTATGGGAAAAGGACATGCATTTCCAAGTCATAAGTTGTTAAGTCATCACTTGTGTTTTGTGGAGACATTATAGGAGCATCCATAATGATCTTAAATAGAGCTCCACATTAGAAGTATAAATTTCCATTTTTTTAATATAAATGGGATCGATAGTGAATTTCCATTCATATATATATATTTTATACAATTAATCATTTGAAGATTGAATTGTACATGGGCATATTTTTGTTTTACAAGCTTGGAATGTTTATGGTGTCCTCAATTTTTTACAGGCACTTAAGGAGAAATGTACAATAATTCAAATTCTAAAACAGGAGAATGAAGGCCTTGTACAGTTTACTGCTACAGATGAAGATTCTACTAGTAGTGGTGGAAGTAATGTTTTAAAGTCTTGGGCTATTTTAGCATGATAGGGTTGTTTAGAGTAAATTTATTTGTTGGGTGATTATCACATTGGATGGAAGTGCTTACTATCAATTGATGTATTACCATTTTGAAACTCATTTTTATTTAGGTGTTTTTGTATCACATTCTAATATTCAAGTGTATGGATTCAAAAATTTGTAATAAAATTATCGATTTTTATGCAATTTCAAAATTTGTTAATATTCATTTTCAATTTTGTCAAAAAAAAAAAAACCTTACGGCAACGTTTTCTTAAACGTTGCCGTCGTTGCCGTAGGTGGTCTACGGCAACGTTTAAGAAAACGTTGCCGTAGACCCCCTACGGCAACGTTTTTTAAACGTTGCCGTAGGGGTCCTACTCTACGGCAACACCTTGATTTGCAACACACGTTCAAACGTTGCAAAAGGTCTACGGCAACGTTTTTTGAACGTTGCCGTAGGCTATTTTTGTTGTAGTGAATTTAACAATTTGTCTACATTATTCGTTTCAGGCAGATTCCGCCTGTCCATCAGAACTTCTCATAGGCAATTTTAAACATTGTTCTGACTCGCACAGCTTAATAGGCTAGTGTTCTATGTGATGTAATCAATTGTGAAAACAAATAAGATTAAACACTAGAAATAACATGGTAAACATCTAAGGAAAACATCCACGGGCCCCATGCCACAGATAAAATAATCCACTATCAAAGTATAAAAAATACAATAGCCTTAATTTTGCAATTTCGTAAAATTAATAAAAATAATCAAAATCAAATAAAGAACAATTCCCTTATTTTCTTTCTTCTTTTGACTTATTGAGGAAGTAGAGTCAAATCCTCCAGTTTTGACTTTGTTGTTACTTTCCTATTGTATTCAGCAGCAACCACTAATTGGATTAAGATTCACTAATATTAACACACGCCAAATAGCCCGATTTTCGAGTATGATTATATCATTCACACCCAGGTCTATTCTCTTCAATTACGGTTGAAGAACATGATTTTTTTTCTTTTAGTTAATTCAATGGAACATGAGTCGAACAGAACTCATTGTAGATGGTCAGAAGACACAGAACATGTTGCGTAGGTTCGCCAGGCAAAAGCTCAATTTTCTCAAAACTTTAGTTCGTCCCTTAATGATTTTCTCTACTTGTGTAAAACTCCTTCAAGGCACAAAATGACTCTCCTAAAATATGGCAGTTTTACAGGTAAGAATAACGTAGAATAGATTTGATATGATCAATAATTATATTACGAAATGTTTTGATTAGTTAAAACAATATTTCCATCTTTTAATTATTTCACTACCCAAATTAGTCTAAGATAATAAATATATATTTATGTATATGTTGCTATATGGAAGGTAAAGATTGTATCTTATTTAGGGCATGGAAACCCTAAATTCCTAGCTAAGGAATATGTTTACCTGTAGCACCCAATCAGTCCTAACCGACTGACTTATTTACTTGTTTGGAGTGCATCAGTTTAACACTTTTTGGCATTTAAAAACCATTCTAATTAAGCCAGCCAGTAAATGAGTAATGAGTAAAAATATAAAATATACTTTACTTGTAATCCCCTTCTTTGGCTTAGCTTAATTTTAAAAACATCTTTTGGATTTTTAATATCACTTTTGTGAGTGTGTGTAGAGTGTTTACAAAATAATGTACATGAACTACTCGTCCTCAGTTAGTTCTCACATATAATGCGTAGTTCCTTCTAACTCGAGCATCCTAAAACTCATGTTTTTCTTATCGTAATTTCACCATCACTTATTAAAATCTACTATTTCCATTTTTTTTAAAATTAAAAGCACACCATAAGAAGTTAGGGAGCAAATAGTTAGATCAGAGAGTTAGAATCAGAATGATAAAACTAGAAAATTAGTGAACTTCTTAGCACGTAAAAAGGTTAATCTGGACTGACTATCTAGAGTTGAGGTCTCAGTATCTTTTCTGGCTTCCTTTATTGGTCAGACATGACTCTCTTTTCAGCAAGAAAACTTTAGTCTAACGTGATAGGAGGTCAGAACCTTGTACCTTTGGTGTTGTAGGATTTGAATGGCTGGTTCTACAGATAATCAATCTCCTCCTTATATATACCTGCTAGTTATAATTTTCAAAAATAACTTGAAACTACAAAAATTCTAGATCAAATGTAATGAGCACTTTCTCAATTTTTAACACCAAATGAGGCTGGACTAACCTTCTCAGATTCGACTTAAATTTTGTTTCTAAACATTTTTGCTTAATTTTTCCTCTATACAATGGATACTAGAGATTACTGCCAAGTTTAGACTTGTTGATTAGAAAATCTAAGAAAACCACCATCACATGTCGATCACACAAAAGTATGAAAATTTACTAAAAATTAAATCAATCACTATATTTTTGGACAAATTTCACAATCAGATCTATTTCATAATCAGTTTAAAATTCTCAAAATAAACATTAAATTTTCAATCAAATGTTTCCTCACAATTAGTTCAATTGATTTATCAAATTAGGATATGAGTCTATGGTAGGATCATATAATCTAATCAATCATAAACTATCCTAACAAAAATTGACACTTGTAGTGACTAGATGTAGAAATGTATTTCAAACCAACCATCATCTAAAATTGTCTCTGTAAATAAAAATATGCATGTGTCAGGCTTGAGCATGTATATAATTTTTTTCTTTTCAATATTCTTTTGAATGCTAATGTGTTGACTCTTTTCAATTTTCTTTTAATTTATAGTCTTTTTAATTAAGGAAGTTGACTTTCACAAAGCCATAGGGATGCCCTCTTCTTTAGTAAACTTGCCCGTTTACAAAATATCATATTACAGTACAGAGAGACATAGATACTAACCATAGGTCTACACTCAAACACTTGTGACCTTAAGGTGACAACTTAGTGAGTAAATGGTCACTATTGAAGCGAACACAATGTCATAATGGTTTACTTATTTGATAGTAATTTACCATAAGTTAAAGTGAGCACACCACACTGATTGGAGATTCCAATTTTATCTCAATGACCACAAACCAATTAGAATTTCACATTTTGTGACATTTGCAAGAAAGCCCCAATTTTTCTTTTTTATCTTTTTCAATTATTTTTTCATTTTTTATATAAATGCAAAACACATGCAAACAAAATGAACACACATAATCAAAAAAGAAAAATATGCACATCGAATTGGTTTGTAATGTTTCATGCCTATGCCAACAACTTTTCATAAATTTTCAATATGATAGCATCTAAAGCATTAGCAAGTAAATCAGCCAATCGTCCTTCATTGTGAATGTGTTCTAGGACAATAATATTTATTTCAACTAAGTTTCTAATGAAATGATGTCGAATATCAATGTGTTTAGTTCGATAATGTTGAACATAATTCTTAAAGATATTTATAGCACTAGCATTATGATAGCACATGGTAATAGAGTTTTGATTAGTGTCGCAGTTACTGAGTGCTTCAATCACATTTTTTAGTTTAATATGTGATGTGTAGCACACATTTCCAAGTTCTGTAGCAAGTCTTCTTCTAGTCAATATTCCATCTCCAAGGTCTGAAAGAATGTTCTCTAGTGTATGAACCTTTTGGTCCAAGTAGGGGACTATCTTTTGTTTTCCAATTCATTATCTTACTCTAGTGGGTCAACACCTCCAATAGCGGGTGCAAGTTAGAATTTGGTACCGACAATTCTGTATAACTATTACATCTTGAATCTGTAACACAGTTTTCATGTATATTTTGATCATCTTCAATCTGTTCTTCCAGGTTTTTTCAGGTCCCTGCGAATAAAAAGAGTAATTAACAATATCATCAATTTTAAGATTTATGGATTCAACAATAGTTTGAGTCCTCATGTTATAAACCCTATAAGCCCGACTAGTTTATGAATACCCAATGAACAGTCCTTCATCACTCCTTGGCACAGATTTTCCCAAATATTTCCTATCATTTAACACATAACACTTGCTACCAAATGTGTGAAAGTACTTGAGATTTGGTTGCCTACTTTTCAAGATTTCATAAGGTGTTTGCAAGGATCAAATATTAAGGATACATTGTTTAAAATATAAGTAGTGTTTACAATTTCACCCCGTCATTTAACGGGGAGTTTCTTATTGTTCAACATTACCCTAGCCATCTCTTATAAAGACATATTATTCTCTACATCATTTTGTTCAGGGATTTTAGGAGAAGAAAACTCTTGAAAAATACCATACTCTTCACAAAATATAGAAAATTTAGCATTTTTAAATTCCTTACTACGATCACTCCTAATTCTTACAATTTTAGTCCCCTTAATGTGTTTTTTAATGGTCAATTTTTAATATAAGAATGTGAATCTTTCAAAAATATCAGATTTCTCTCTTAAAAAGTCTACCCAAATATACTTAAGAAAAATCATATACCTTTTACCACCAAGACTTTCAATTTAAATTGACCCAATTAAATCCAAATGGAGTAACTCAAGAGAGTGAGAGATAGCAAGAAACTGGCCTTGTATGTGAGATGTTCTAGTTTGCTTACCTTTTTAACATGAACCGCACGCACCTTCAAGTCTTTTTGTAAGCTTAGGGATTCCTCTTACAGCATCAATTTTGGTGAGTTTGACAAGATCTTCATAATTCATATGTCCCAATTGTTTGTTCCATATGTCTTTACAGTCAACATTAGAGGCATGACATGTAGTATTAGATTTAAGCAAATAATATTTATCACTAGACCTGTTATCACGTAAGACACAACTACCATCATTTTTCATTACCTTACACATGTTTTTTGTAAACATAACCATGAGTTGATCATCACACAATTTACCTACACTTAGTTAATTAGCTTTCAAGTCAACAATAAAAAAACACGTTTTCAACACAAGCGATCGATTTATCTCGATTGTACCCACACCTTCAATTCTACTTCGAGCACTATCCCCGAAAGTAAGCATGACTTTTTAACATAGATGATTACTAGTCATATGTCTGGAACAACCATTATCAAAGTACCAGGAGTAAGTACATTTGATTTATAAGCAAAATTAATGATATAATACCTAAGATCACTTTTACGTATCCAAAATTGACTTATTCTAGCATAGTAATTTTTTTAAGGTGTCAGTTAGCAAGTTAACTCTGTTAGTGTGATTTAATTTTCTACGTGTTAAATAGTAGTGTGAATTATGTCCATACTGATCACTAATATTACATCTAATCTGTGCTGTGACTCGCCTGCCCAATATTTTACCTGTTTACCTAATCATGTGATCTGAAATAAATTTTTTAAGGTAGTCAGAACCTTCTGTCGAGTGCCCATCTGTGATATTGTCTAGTTGGTGCATGGGCGGAGATAGGGGTGGGCTGGGGTGAGCTGTAGCCCACCCTTGCCCAAGCCCAGACGCTGAAAAAAAAAAAAAAAATTTGTTGAAGCCCAATTATCTTTCCAGCCCACCCTTTGAAAAAAAAAAATTTGGTTAAAGCCCTAGCCCATTTGAAAATTGAAAACCCAACCCACCTAAAATTAAACCCAAATTCCCAATCCCACCCATACCCAAAATGCGAACCCTCTCTCTCTCACAAATCACAATCTCTCACTTTCTCTCTCACTCTCTGCTCTTGCCTCAGGCCCTCAACGCTGCGAAAGGCAGCTTCCGTTCGTCCCTCTCTACTCTCTCCCTGTCTTACGGCGAAACCCTTCCTCCAATCGTCCGCCGAAGCCCGAAGTCAAACGCTGTCCGTGACTGAGTCTGTGAGAAAGGTATTTTTTTTTTTTTTGGTTTTTTTACTGAATGTTGAATTGTTGATACTTGATACTTGATACGTACTGTCTGCAGGCTGGAGTTGTAGTTTTTTTACTGAATTTTTTTTTTTGGAGCTGTGATTTTATGTGGACCGTCGATTTCAAGACCGTGTGGTGTGGAGTCTGTGGAATTTACTGTCTTTGTGTGTTTGAATGTGGTTGTGGCCGTGGCTGTGGCTTGTGGGCTGTGGGGATTGAATTTGTGTGTCAAAATGTGGGATTGAATTTGTGTGTTTCAATGTGCTTTAGCCTTACTGCCTAGTCTGCCTAAATTGAATTTGGAAGTGTCTTAATTAGTCTGCATTGGAAATTGATAGCACATATGCTTCTAGTTTTTGAATTGAATTTGGAAGTGTCTGAGTCTCAATTAGGCATTTTTTTAGGAAATGTTAGTTTGGAATTTGGAAATTTAGCTGACTGCAATTTATATAGGAATTTATAGGATATTAAAGTTTTTTTTTTTTACATTTATGCTCTTAGGTTTAATATGGAGAAAGATCGACCTTCTTCCAAGAAAGGAAGAACTTTGTTATCTTTCTTTTCAAAGAGTAACAAACATCAGGGTACTCCAATTCCTACGGCATCCACTCCAAATCCAATTTCATCCCCTGATGTTGAACGATCATCATCTTCTAATCTTAATGTGGAACCACTTGATTCTATTGAACGTGACCCAAGAAAAAGAAAGCAAATATGTGAACATCCATTAAATGAACGCGATCAGATTAGGCGAGCCTATTTAAATGTTGGACCTTATCAACCGAAACTTTTGGACTATCAGAGTAAAGAATGTGAAAAGTAGAAACGTCGATTTCAGGAGCGTTGGTACAATCAGTTTCCTTTGTTGGAATATTCATCTTCAACACACAAAGCATATTGTTTTTATTGCTTCCTTTTCCTCAATGATAGTGCTCCATCCATTATTTCATCGTTGGTCACAGTTGGGTTTGACAGTTGGAAGAGGGTCAACCAAGGCAGTAAATGTGCATTCCTTATTCATGTTGGTACAACATTGTCATCGTGTCACAATGGTCGTAAGAGAAGAGCTGAAGATCTAATGAAACCAACTCAACATATTAACAAGGTAATGCAATCTGTATCGACCTAGGAAAAACAGAAAAATCATTTGCGTCTGAAGACCACTATTCAGAGTGTTTTATGGTTAGCACTTCAAGGTTGTTTCTTTAGAGGCCACGATGAATCTCAATCTTCTTTGAATCGTGGCAATTTCATTGAACTGGTGAATGCATTTGGAAAAATGAATGTGGAAGTAGGAAATGTTGTTTTGGATAATGCTCCTAAAAATGCTACATACACGTCTGCAGACATTCAAAAAGAGATTTTAAACATTATGGCCAATAACGTACGACAAAGAATTCGTGATGAAATTGGGGATGCAAAGTTCAGTATTCTTGTTGACGAAGCACGTGATGAATCTTCGGCAGAACAAATGGCCATTGTCTTGAGGTTTGTGAGTAGTAGTGGAATTTTGACAGAACGTTTCTTTGCAATCAAAAGTGTTAGTGACACTACCTCATTAACTCTTAAGAATCAGATTTCTGATGTTCTTGTCCGTTTCAACCTTCAAGTGCAAAACATGAGAGGTCAAGGGTATGACGGTGCTATAATATGCGTGGTTCTTGGAATGGACTACAAGCATTATTCCTTAGAGATTGTCCATATGCATACTATGTCCATTGTTTTGCCCACCGTTTACAACTCACATTGGTTTCTGTAGCTAGGGATGTCTCGGATATTAATTCATTTTTTTCTCATTTGGACAGTGTTATTAATATGATTATATCATCTTCTAAGCGAATCAATGAGTTGAAAAGTGCCCAAAGATGTTGGAAATTGGAGAACAACAGTCGGGAAGTGGGGCTAATCAGATTGGTAATTTGCAACGAGCCGAAGGTACTCGTTGGTCTTCTCATTACAACTCTGTAAAGAGCTTGATTGATATGTATGTTGCAACTTGCAAAGTGTTTGAGTATCTTAGTGATCATTCTCCAAATACAAGATCTCGGTCCGAAGTTGATGGTATATACAAAACCATGACAACATTTGCATTTGTATTTATCTTACATTCAATGCATAGAATTTGGCAATTACTGATGTACTTTGTTAGGCCCTTCAGAAGAAAACTCAAGACATCTTAACTGCTATGAGATTTATCCATACTATAAAAAGTATCCTTCAAGCATTGAGAGAAGATGGTTGGGAAGAATTTCTTGAAGAAGTCAAACTTTTTTGCTCAAAAAATGATGTACATATACCAGACTTTGATGGTTCTTACATGGTTGGTAGTTTTCGTGGTCGTGAGTATCCTACATTTGAACATCATTATCACTTTGATATTTTCAATGTAGCCATAGATTGTCAGATGATGGAGTTAGATACAAGATTTAATGAGACATCATTAGAACTCCTTTCTCTCAGTTCGGCTTTGGATCCAACAAATTCTTTAGAATTATTTAACATAGATAGTATCTGTAAGCTTGCGCAGAAGTTTTACCCTGAAGATTTTTCGCAGCAAGATATTTATTGTTTGAAAATTGAGTTGCAACATTATAAGAATGATGTGATTATCGAACCTCGATTTCAAGTGCCTACACTTTCTAATTTATGTCGGGAATTGGTTGCAAGCAGAAGGTCGGAGAGTTACGTTATTTTGACTAAATTGATTCGTTTAGTACTGACACTACCGGTTTCAACAGCGACAGTGGAACGAGCATTTTCAGCAATGAAACATGTGAAGATGGAAATTCGTAACAGAATGGATGATGATTTTCTTGCTGATTGTTTAACACTAAACATTGAACGAGAATTTAGTATTAATTTAGATCTAGATTCTATTATAGATGAATTTTATGCTATAAAACATCGTCGGGTACAATTGTAATATGTAACGTTATATTACAATTTTTCTAGTTATATATAAATTTTATTCGTACATTCAATTTCAAAAATTTTTGCCCCCCGTACGACACATTCCTGGCTCCGCCCCTGAGATGGTGGTAGGTCTGCTGGCACTTTGGCAATAGTTTCAGGAGGATCACTTTGCAATTTTTTAGGTCCCTACAATTTTTTAGATCCCACTGCTGCTTTAGTGAACACCAGTTGAGTGGTTTCTTTCTCCTTTCCTTTTCCTTCATACTCGTTACTAGAAATTATTTCATAGATATGTACTTCGCTAAGGCGGGTAGATCTAATTCAGCTTGAAGTGCGAACAATTATTTTTCCTTCTCATTTACAGTTTTGAAAAAGGCTTCTCTTTCGGTTGCTACCACAGCTTTTTCTTCTTCAATATATTCCATTATTGCCATAAGGGTAACATTTTTTCTTGTTAAGCTTCTAGATATCTTTTCAGAGTTTTGAATTCTGAACAAGTATTGTTGGTTTCAACTAAATCTATATTCAGTAGGTTCTGACCTGCATGAGACGGACGTGACGTATTAGCATCAGACTAAAGGTTGATAATTAGAGAGGTTACCTGGTTTTCGTCGGTTTTGTCCTCCTTATTTGAGTTTGACTCATTTTCTTAATCTTCACTCCAGGTTATGTTCATAGCTTTTTCACCCTCGAAACTTCTTTGAGGCATTTACACACTCAGCTGAGCTATGTGTCCGATCCCACTCATGGCATTGGGCACGACTTTGACTCTTTTCCGCATATGAGGTAGGATTTTGCCTAGAACTTCTTCTTTCGGGGTGATTGAGTTTTTGAACTTTTCCCTTTTTGATTGTTTTTTAGGAATTTCTTAAATTGTTTAGTGAGTATGGTAATCTAGTCATCACTCTCATTTTCATCATCTTCTTCCTCTATCTCAGCCTCATTGGCTTTAAAGTCCATTCTCGATCCTTTTTCTTTCTTCTTTCTATGAAGATGTAGCTCATAGGTCATCAAGAATTTTACCAATTCTTCCACTTTCATTCTTTCTATGTCAATGCTTTCCTTGATAGCAACTACCTTGGAGTGGAACATATTAGGTAATGATCTGAGAATCTTTTTTACTATTGTACTCTCTGAGTATTTCTTTCCCAAGGTATAGGCTGAGTAGTGATGTCACTTAGTTTGACATAGAAATCTTTAAAGTGCTCATCATCTCTCATTGTTAGTTGCTCAAATTCAAGTGTCAACATTTGAAATTTAGAGGACTTTACAATTGAGGTTCCTTCATGAGCAACTTGCAATATGTCCCATGCTTCTTTAAGTGCCTTGCATGTAGAAATCAAAAGAAATTGATTAGCATCTTCAAATGTGAAAATAGCGTTTAGGGCTTTAGAATTCCAACTAACACTATTATAGTTAGTAGTCATCCATTCATCTGCTCGTTTACCTTTTTCTACATCTTATTCAGTTATAGTAGGATTTTGTAGCCATATATGATTAAGTACCATGCTTTCTCATCTACAAATTAGGCATAGTTTTGCATTCTAATTTTGTAATACAAATAATTAGTCCCGTCTAAGGCAGGATGCCTAAACGATGCTCCATTCATTATTAGGTTTAATGTAGCTCACACTTTTTAAAAGTGAACCCGCTCTGATACCAATCGTAAATACTAAAACCTAGTTAATTTAAAAATTTGTCTCAATTATTTGTTTCAAGCGGGTTTCGCCATTCAGTCAAATTTTCATTTAGGCAGTTTCAATTACCGTTCTAATTGGAACATTTCAGCATACTAGCGTTTTATGAGATGTAATCAATTGTAGAAATACATAAGATTGAACACAAGATGTAACACAATAAACCCTAAGAGAAATATCCACGGCCCCCGTGTCATGGTTGAAATAAGCCGCTATCAAAGAATAAAAATACAATAGTTTCGAATTTGTGATTTTGCAAAATTAACAAAAAAAATTAAAAGCAAATAAAGAATAACTCTCTCGTTGTCTTTCTTCTTTTGACTTGTTGGAAAAGTAGAATCAAACCCTCTGATCTTGACTTTATTGACACTTCACTACTGTAGTCAGCCGTAACCATTATTTGAATTAAGATTCACCAATCTTAAACTCATGTCAAGTAGCTGATCTTTGAGTAGGACTATATAATTCACACTCAGGTGTTTTCTCTTCAATTATGGTTGTAGAACACGATTTTTTCTTTGAGATAATTTAGTGGAACATTAGTCAGACAAAACTCAGTGGAGACAGTGAGAAGACACAACTTTTTGCTTCAAGTTCGTCGGGGTCAAAGCGTTAGTTCGTCTCTTAATAATTTTCTCTACTTATGTAAAGATTCATCCAAGGCACAAATTTCTCTTACCTAAAATATGGCAGTTTTACACCGCAAGAATAATGTAGAATATGCTTGATATGGTAAATAATTAAATTAAGAAAAGTTTTGATTAGTTAAAATAATATTTCCTTCTTTTAATTATATGACCAATCAAATCAGTCCAAAATGGTAAATATATATTTTTGTATATGCTGCTATATGAAAGATAAATATTTCATCTTGTTTAGAGCATGGAAGCTCTAAAATCTGTAGCCAAGAAATCTGTTTACCTGTAACCCAGTCAGTCCTGACTACTGGCTTACATGTTGGACTGTACCAGTGGAACAAGCTTTTGGCACATATTTTGACATTTAAAAATAATTCTAATTTAAACAAGCGAATAAATAAGTAATGAGTAAAAATATAAAATATATTTTACTTACATATGTGGGCATTGATGATTCAATATAAATAAATAATTCAAGACAAAGGAGACTCTTGGATACAAGAATACATAATCCTTTAACAAAAGAAGAGGCCTTGTGGAAGCTTTTGTTTAATCAATCCATAATTCTTTCAAACTTTATAGAAGTTTTGATACAAAACAGATCCAAATATCAATTTAATAAATCAATTGTTTGGGTTGAAGAACAATAATAATCAAACGATATTGATCAATGAGCCTGTAACAGATTTAAGACTTTCAAGATTATTTTCAATCTGTTTTCTACTATTTCATTTCTAGTGATATTGTATCAATTTAATTTGTGTTCTAGTAATTAATATGATGCTTGGCTAATATTACAGATGCTAGGATAACGTTGAACATTACATTTAAAGTTTTTAAAATAATATACGAATTTTGACATTAATTAAATATGTTTGAAGTTTTGAATAATTACTAGAAGTTTAACACTTTTCAGTTAATTGATCAATAATTTAAATGTTTTTATATTCTGATGTAGAAGGATCTGAGTCAGATGATGTCGAGTTGTCCGATATCTTGTTGACAGCGCTGAGGTACCATGAGTTGGTAGATCAGTGTATAAATGGCAAGTAATAGATGATTTTTCCTAATTTGGCAGTTTTTGAACATGTTTTGGTATTTTAGCCATAACTTTGGCTACGGTTGGTTATTAGAATCACGCTCATGACCCCAATTCGAAAAGTACTTTTTTGCGCGCACGTCGTGGCCAAAATTCGCCATTTTTCCTTCCCAATCCACAATTTTAGTTATTTTTTTAATTTTTGGGTAATATTTCGTTTGTCTTTTTAAAATAGATTATGAACTCGATTTGAGCCAGATTTTTGGGATATTATTTTTTTATTGCGTACTTTCTTTTGGTATGACTATTAAGATTTTGTTATTTTTGATAAAATTTCGATAATTACGATTTTTTTAGCTATATAGCCTGGCTTGTGGGCTGTTTTTCGCATGTTGGATGAATAATAAAAAATTTTCTTGTTTTTCTTGGTGTTTTCTCTTGTCCTTCCCTGTGAATTATCTGCTGAAACCAGTTTGCAGAATAATTGTTATTCTACCCAGCGTCACATTCCTATTGACAATCAAGAAAAGGAATAGGAATTTGACACATAGTAATTATTATTGTAAAGTTCGATATGTTATATAGATATACTGATATATTTTACATGATCTTTTTAAACGTTCTTTGAATTTAATACATCTTTGCATGTTTGCATCCTTCGTAGAGATATAAGAGAGTCACACGTAAATATCTATTTAATTCTACTCAAAATAAATTATTAAATGAATTAGGGACATATCTAAATAACTGTTGTCGAATAATGTAATTGATATAAAAATGAATGGATGTAGGGGGATTCGAAGTCCTAATATTTGTCAATTACTTGAGTTTGATAGAACTTCCCATTAATTAGTTAGACTAGCTAATTTAGATGTGGACTTTAGTTGTTAATATACGGTGCAATTTAATTAAAGTTAGGTTAACTAGAAATTAGATTAAATACATCTGTGAGTACAATACTTTACTCACAATTTATTGCTTGACTATGATACCGTGTTGTTGCGAGATTGTAGCGAATATCCCCCAAATCCAAACCGATTTTTATCAGCAAGATACTAAAAATCAATAATTGACAATACATTTGTAGAATTTGAAGTGTATTGAATATTTTAAAGCTTCTAATAGGTTTTCAATTTTTTTTAGCTGAAAACTTAATTGACAGTGCATTTGAAGAATCTGAAGTCTATTGAACATTTTAAAGCCTCTAATTGGATTCCATTTTTTTAAATTTTTTTTTTATTTTTCTAAAACATACTTTTCAAAGTTATATATTAATTTTAGGGTTTGTCTACTTTGCCGGGCTCCTTCACCTATCACATGGGACTAGGTGGCCCCCTTGCATTGCCAAGTAGATGTGTCAAGATGGACGAGCCGGCCAGACCTGTGAAAATCGGTCCGGATTGACCCGGGACCCCATGCCGACCAGTGACCCGAGCGCGAGGTTCATAGGTCAAGGAGGTGTGACCTGCGGGTTTCGCGGATTGCACCTTCAAGGGCCGCAGTTAACCCACTGGCCCGTGAAATTTTTTTTAAAAAAAATTTGAGAAGAAGGAGGAGGTGCCAACCTAGTTGGGATGTACTTATGTTATAAATATTTAATAATAGTAATTAGAAATGCATTTAGTTGTTATTTGTTAAGTTAAATTTAACTTTGCAAAGTTATAAACAATTCATGTAACATTAAATTTGAATTTTATGTAAATATTTCTTAGTATAAATATGAATTTATTATTTTGTTCAATTCTTAGTTTACATTTAATAAAAAAAAATATTTTTTGATATAAATATGAAAAATTATATATTTTTATAATTTTATTTATACAATAATACAGACCAAATCGGAACAAACCGCAACCCAACGACCCGCATGGGCTCGACCCGGATGGGTCAGCGGGCTGTAGTCCAAAATTTGTGGGCCGACCTGGAACCGGTTCGGAACCCGCAGTGGGCGGGCTTTTTTTCACGCGGGCCGTTATCGAGCTCATATGTTGGCGGGCAGACCGCCCGGACCACCCGGATTGACACATCTATTGCCAAGGCTCATGTGGCCCAAAATGTCCCTTATTATTTACACATTTTATGGGAAGAATTATTAGGGTACTTACAAAAATACCTTTAAAATTAGGGATGTTTTGAAAAATCATATGAAAAGTTTATTTGAAGTAAAAAATACTATGTAAAATGAAAAAGAGACACAATATCGCTTTTTTTTTTTAAATAAAAATTGTCACTTTTTTACTTTTTTTTAAAAAAAAAGTATCACAAAACTCAAAAAAAGTGTCAAAACTAAAAAATGACAAATATCAAAATAGCACAATCCATTTGGGTAGCACGAGTAATCATGTTCTTAAAATGTCTATCTACATGCTGATTATGTTACAAAAATATAACATATTATTTCATTTTTTTATCTTCTTAAAAAGTGACAAAAGCTTAAAAGGTGACGAAAAAACTAAAAAAAGTGACAATTCAAAAAAGTGATAAATTTTAAAAAAGTGACGAATTCAAATTAAAAGAAGTTATACAAATTAAAAAAGTGACAGACAATAAAAAAAAGGTTTTTGGACCACCACAATTTGTAATGAAAACGAATTGAATGCTCACTCCTGAAGTGTCTTTTGGTGTTCTCTTGAAGTGTCTTTTAAATCATAGCGAACAACTAACTTCTTTGTCACTTTCTAAATCAAAATTTCTCTGCCCAATTTCTCCTTTTTCTCACCTTCTTCATTTCTGTTCAATTATTATTCGCTTCTTGTTTTGTCCAACATCACCTTCTATCAAACTCATTCTTGAGTCTTCACTTTACTTTCACTATTAGTAATTATAATATAAGTTTTTAGGAGTGAAAGAAATTGGAAGAGTCGTACAACAAAATAGTTATTGGGCCAATAGTTCTAAATTACAAGCTACTTCTAAGCTGGAATAGTGCAAGGACAAGATCAGCTTGTGTTGGCCATTGACAACGTTTGGCAATTTTATATTTGGGCAACTTACAAATATACTCTAAAGAATAGAGGCCTTTTGAAAAATTATATAAAAAATATTTTAAAAGTAAAAAATACTGTGTAAAATTAAATTTAAAAAGTGACACAATGTCACTCTTTTTATAAAAAGTGACAGAAATTTTAAGAAAGTGACAGAAAATAAAAAAATGTATAAAATTATGTATAAAATTAATTGACACAATGTCACTTTTTTATTAAAAAAAAAGTGACGCGATGTCACTTTTTAAAAAAAATGACATACAATATCAATACAATATTAATACATTAATACAATCAACATTATTTTATCTTGTAGAGTACCGAACTTGAAAGAAAAATTACGAAATTTCAACTAATGTACCATTGTACATTTCAAATGACTTGGATATACACCCCACAATCATTCAAAAAAAAAAAAAAATAATAATAATAATAATAAACAAAAATTTTTAGAGCATTACCCATCATCCATCCACTACAATACCTCCTCTACTAACCTATGATCAGCTATGGACAAACCTCTATACCATAACTAGGGTGAAAAAGTGCTATAAGCAATTGATGTCTTTTTAAACAAGAGAGGAAGTCATATTTATTGATTCTTCCATCATCGTCCACATCAAATAAACTATGAAACCCAGAAATCTACAAGTTTAAAATCAAGAAAGTTTAAGCAAGGGGAGAAGAAGAAATAAAATTGAAAACTATAGAAATTATACATTATTCACTTCACAATCCAAAAAAAGTTTTCTAATGCGAAAAAAGAGCTCTAACATCTTAATTGGACCCATAAACTTCCATTTATTTAGACCATATCATGAATAAATCCACCAACAAATACAAATAAAGTCAAATGAAGACCAACCCAAATTATCAATGTCTGAAATAACGTGTGAAAACAGAATATATTGGCTAAATAAAAGCTTACACTTTCACCATTTGCATTGTTTAATGGTCATTTGGATTGTCTCTTTCTCATTTGTAGCCATGAATTGGTGTTGGAGGGTTTTTAACGTATTTATTACGTTAGTAAATGTTTTAATTAATTAATAGGACATTAATCAAATTAGTTAATTTTTTAGGGTAATCGGCCTAATTTTCCTCATCATCATAACCCCATCATAATTTTTTTCCAAACAAACACAAACACAAACGCATCAATTGTTTAGTAGCATGCATTGCTCCCAACATTTTCCTCAGTTTTTCACCTAACTCATTTATGATACTCACCAAAAATGAAGCCATGTGTACAAGGTAATTTGGCAACATTCACAACAAAAATCATGTGCCATGCTCACACTGAGCATGTTTTCATGAGGGACACGTTGATGGTGTAGGTGGTGCATGTTTTCAAGAGGGCCACGTTGATGGTGTAGGTGGTGCATGTACATGCAACCCCTTAGAACTCTCCTATAAATAATAAATCACTAACATTTCTCCACTTTCACTTTGTCTAGCAATTCACAAACCATGTCTACATCATACAACCTAGTATTCTTCCTTGGGTTGTTGGTTCTCGCGTCTCCGGCAGCCACACATGGTGGTGTTGCCTCTGATGAGGAGAGACACAGAGGCCATTTAGCAGAGGAAATATCCAAGAAAAACGCCATGAATCCAGAAGAGCAACCACCTAAGCCAGAAGGTTGTCCACCAGGAGCAACCTCTATGAATGCAGCTGAGGAAGCACCCAAGTCCAAGCAAGTTGCAGGTGGTTCACCGGCAGTAACTACCTTGAATCGAGCAGAGCAGCTAGCTAAGCCAGCAGGTTGTCCACCTGGAGCAACCTCTATGAATGCAGTGGAGGAAGAACCTAAGTCCAAGCCAGCAGGTTGTCCACCAGGAAAAACCTCCGTTAATGAAAGGGAGAAACCACCTAAGCCCGCAACCTCCATGGATGCTATGGTGGAAGGGCGTAAGATGAAGTTTACGAACACGGCTTCAATACCAAAAGGGACAAGTAATTGATGAATTTTGATCTGTTGCCAATAATGTAGTTTCCTGATAATCAGAATAAGCTTTTCATGGAAAATTACTTGTAATGCAATCTTATGTTGAATGAAATTGCTTTATAATATATCTTGAGTGCCATGTTTTGGTTATGTTCATTTCACAATGTCCTTTAATTTGCATAACAAGACATTCTCTTATTTTATAAATAAACAATTGACCTGATTTTTAACAGTTCGATTTTGGACAAAGAGTACGAGATTCTTGATGTTCTCAAGTTGCCTTTAAAGCTCAAACAATTACTTAACAATTTGTTTGAAAATTGCTGGTCAAAACATAAACAATGCATATTGTTATAATTATTGTCCAAGATTAAATTTCGGTCTAATGAAATGGATGAAATGTGATGAACCAAACCCAAATGAAATGAATTGATTTTAGAATCAAAATTGGGTAATTAGAGTTTTGCCCATGCGTACACATGCTATTCAACCATGTGTACACATGTCTTGAGCCAGCAAAAACAGAAGCAAAAATGTTTCTACGATGAGCACACATTGATTATACTATGCGTACGATAGGAAAAAAAAAAACTAGCTGTTTGACTAGTTTTTTCCGGTTCGATTTTTGGTGGCTTTACGTGAAAATACTCAACTTTTTATGTTAGTATGGCATTATTTCGTGGATGGTGAATTGAAATCTATAAATAGGTGATAGATTTCAAACATAACATATCAACAATCAAAACCATATTATAGTGCTTTTAAATCAAATTCATTTACATATTCAAACATTCAAAGTGTTTTAGATGATAAATACAAGTGGTTAAGTATTTTCTTCTTTAAGGCTTGATTAATCCTACAAACTATTTGCCAAGATTTCATTTAAGCACCAATTAAATCCTAGAAGGGGCAAATATCGTTTGAGGACAACGATTTCGTGTTTGAGCATTTCTACCGTATTTAGTATTTTGACTCTTTCTTTTTGTTGTCATCTCCATTGCCTTGAAGGATAAGATTTCAACAATCTCAAACGATACCTTGCAATGGAGAATGAAACTACCGTGGCGACGATCAAGTTAATGAATCAAGACCTCATTCTTTTGGACCGGTTTGATGGGACGAATTTTACAAGGTGGCAAGACAAGTTGAAGTTTCTCCTAACGGAGTTGAATATCTTCTACATTCTTGATTTCAGATTGGCACCACTTACGGAACCAACGGATAAGGATACCGAAGTCGAAAGGATGGAAAGACAAAAGCGTCAAGATGATGAATTGATTTGTTGCAGTCACATACTCAATGCATTATCTGACCAGTTTTATGATGATCTCTACACCAACACATTTTTGCAAAAGAGATTTGGGATACATTGAAAAACAAATATAATGCCGAAGAAAAAGGTACAAAGAAATTTCTCATATCAAGGTATTTTGATTTTATATTCCTTGATAACTTTTCCCTTCTTTCCCAAGGACATGAGTTACAAGTTATTGTCAACAAGTTGAAGGTGGTCAAAATTGAGACCTTATAATTTTTTCAAGTAGGAGCAATCATTATGAAACTTCCGAGGACTTGGAAAGGATATCAAAAGAAAATAATGCATAGTTTTGAAGATTATTCTTTGAAACAAGTGCAAAAACATTTTTGAATTGAAGAAGAATTAAGGGTAAGAGATAAGAAAGACAATGCTTATGAATGTACTTCAAATGCCAATGCCGTGGAGAAGACCAAACCTTCAAATAAATCCAAGAAGAAAAAGTCTTCTAAAAATTTGGATAAGTTTAAGAAGAAGTCCAAGGGAGGTTGCTTTGTATGTGGGAAACCTAGACATTATGTAAAGGAATGTCGATACCGAAAGCAAAACAATATCAAAGAAAAAGTGAACTCCATGAAAGAAGACAATAGTGTGGTCACCGTAAGTGAGATCAATGCAATTAAGGGAAAAGTTCTTGGTTGGTGGTATGATAAGTCTTTAGTTAGTGGTAATCTTTTAGGGAAATCGGGCATAAAAAGTGTTTATGAGCCCAGTAAGCTTATACTACCCCTAAATGGGAAATTTGGTGGAAAGTGCTAAAATTTTATAATTAATTCATATCCATATGTGAATTAAATGGTATGTTAACTAGATGTATCAATATGTATTTCATTACCCTTATAAATGATCATTCTAGGTACCCTTTTGTTTATTTAATGAAACATAAACATGAAACTTTTGATATGTTTAAAACATATAAAAATGAAGTTAAAAATCTCGAGTAAGAAAATAAAAACTCTAAGAAGTAATAGAGGAGGTGAATATTTTTCTAGTGATTTTAATCCATTTCGTAAACAGCAAGGTACAATACATCAATGTTCTGCATTTAGGACACCTAAACAAAACGGTTTGAATGAAAGAGAAAATAAAACATTAGTTGAAATGATAAATACCATGTTAACTTATATTAAGTTGCCATTTAATTTATAAGGTGAATTATTGTTGAGTACAGGTAGAATATTAAATAGGATTCCTTCTAAATTTACAAAGGTTTCTCCATACGAATTATGGAAATGAAGAAAACCAAACAGTGGATACTTTAAGGTGTGGGGTGTCCTACATATTGTAAGAATAAGAACCTTAATAAGACCAAGTTGGATTCAAGAGGCATCAAATGGGCTTTTGTTGGATATGCTAATAATAGCAAATCATATAGATTATTGAATTTAGAAACCAATGTGATAATTAAGACGTGGAGTTCTTTGAGAATTCACTTAAGGGAAACTCATAGAGAGATTTGTAGCTCTAGTGAAACACAAGATGAAACATCTTCTATAAATGTTAATGATTCTAATGAACCATGAAGAAATAAAAAAACTTGAATTGAGAAGTTTTTAAGATCGAATGAAATTGACTCTCAATTTATTTCTTTTTACTTAGTGGAGGGAAATGAGAAGAATACTGTAAGAACAATTTCTTTTGTTCTACAAGTGGAAACTGATTCTAAAACTTATAAATAAGCTATGGCTTCTCGTGATAGCGTCTTTTGGAAAGATGTAATAAAAGATGAAATAGATTCATTTATGTCAAGCAATACATGAGAACTTGTCAATTTACCAATTGGATCTAAATCTATTGGATGTGAATGTGTGTCTAGGAGAAAATATAATGTTTATGGTTCTCTTAATACCTTTAAAGATAGATTAGTAGTTAATAGTTATCGGGAAAGAAGAAGAAATAAATAATTTTGAAACTTATGCAATGGTAGCTAGAATAACATCAATTGTGATATTATTTGCATTAGCTTCTATACATGACTTGCATGTTCATCAAATAGATGTCAAGATGACATTCTTAAATGGGGGATCTCGACAAGGAGGTTTATATGGAACAATCGAAGGGTTTACTCTATTCGAAAATGAACATAAAGTGTGCAAGTTAGTTAAATCATTTTATAATTTAAAGCAAACACCTAAGAAAATGGCATAAGAAATTTAACTTAGCTATTGTTTCATTTGGTTTCAAACATAATAGTGTAGATAAATGCTTGTATTCCAAATTATGCGATAGCTGTGGTAAATTTATTTGCTTATACGTTGATGACATGTTAATTTTGAATAATATGAAAGGAATAAAAGAAACGAAGATGGACAAGTGGATACCATTTTGGATATCAAAGTTACTAAAACTAGTAGGGGTTACAATTTGAGCCAATCACATTATATTAAGAATCTGAAAAATAAGTTCAAGTATTTAAATATAAAAGAGTATAGTGCCCTTCTTCATCCAAGTTGTAAACTTATAAAAAATGATGGAAAAGCTATTGCTGATTGGAATATGTAAGTGTTATAGAGAGTCTTATGTATGAAGTTCAATGTACAAAACAATACATAACATTTGCAATAGTAAATTTAGTAGGTTTACTAGTAATCCAAACAAGAAACATTGTAAGGTCATTGGAAGAGTTATTGGCTATTTAAAGAAAACCAAGAACTTAGGTCTACAATATACTAAATTCCCAGCTATATTAGAAGAATTTACCGATCTAGTTGGATATCTAGTACATGTGAGAGTAAATCTACTTCGGGTTGGGTGTTTACCTTTGGAGGAGCCACTGTTTCTTGGAAATCAAAGAAACAAATGTGTACAACTCACTCGACTATGGAATTTGAATTTGTACCACCATCAGAACTCATGAAAGAAGCTGGGTGGCTTAAGGATCTACTTTATGAGATACATTTGGGACCGAAAAGTACATTTTCAATATCTATCATGTATGATAGTCAAGCCACATTGGTGAAGGCATATAACAAGATGGGACCTGTTCTTCGGAATACTATCCGGGCTAAGGATAAGATATTCAATACCAAAATGGCTGACAAGAAGCTGGAATTTTGTTATAGATGTAGACATTTTGGGCACGCGGATGTTCATTGTACGCTTGGTTTACATCTGATTCCACCTTCTCATTTCCCTGTTCTTGAGCATATTCCTCGGAATGCTATCCTAGCTAATGATAAAGGTAAGGAGAAGGTGGTTGAGGTTGAGCCACGTCAAAGGTGGGCACCAGTTCGTAGGGATCAGAAAAGACAGCAGACTACTAGCACTTTAGGTGCCCATATTTCTTACACTGTTCCAACTATAGTGAGTGGTGCCCCCTATGTTCTAAGCATTATACATACCCTAAGACAGATAGTTACCCCGCAAGTACCTCATACAGTCAGTATTATTTAGGTTCACGCCCATACTTCTATGGATCCGTCCTTGAGTACTCTTTCCATTCAGTTGACTACTACAGCAATTGCTCCTCTAATGGTTCAATCAGTTGCTCCTTCAGTGGTTCAGTCATTTACACCAGCCATTATTGCTCATTTGACCATCATTACATCTGCTTTGACTCCATCACAAGTTGCCATTCATTTATCTAGTGTTTATATTGATCCTTTGGCTCACGAATTAATTCATCGATAACATACATTAGTTAAATCAAAGGATACCTATACCTACCAGGCCCTATACCTAGTTGCATCCTGTCTCTAGCGCTCCTGCCTATTTTTCAGTAGAACGTTGAGGCATCTATCCCACCTCTAAAATTTGAGAAGTCAGATACGGAGGGAACATCACAGATTGAGGTTCACTAGCAGGGCATGTGCCATGGGTCTTCTACTGAAGATTTGCTGGTATGGTTGGAAGGACAGAGAATGATGGTTTCATCCAGGTTATACGAAAGAAACACCCGCAGGCTACTAATACTCTACATTTGAGCAAGAGGATTGCTAGGAGTCAATCACATGATACCTCCTCATATTTCTCGTCCTTATGAGTACCATCATATGGAATGTGAGAGGCATAGCTAGTGTAGCTACTCGTCAGCACCTAAAGAGACTTATACAACTTCATCAAGTTTCTCTTTTGGTTATACTAGAGCCTTTTATTCTTCAGTATGGATTTTTCTATATTCGAAAATATATGTGCCTTGACATGGGAGTTTAGAATGATTCGATCAAGATCGGGTGTTTTTGGAATGTATGGACCAATGTTATTGTTATTAATGATCATCCCCAGTTATTTCATGTTAGAGTTGAGGATTTGAGACCAGCGCATTCCATCTATGTGACTCTAGTTTGTGCTTCATATAGTGCTGCTATGAGAAGGGATTTGTGGGCAGGTATTCACCATATTTCCCTCGATATAGATGACCTTGGCTAGTTGGGGGAGACTTTAATGTCATTACACATGATGGTGAGTGCATTGGTTATGATATTCGTGATCGAGGTACTACTGTTTTCTCTGATATGATGTTAGACTGTGGTTTAGAGGACGTCCTTTTCTTGAGAATTTGTATTCTTGGACCAATGCTTGGGTCAGGAAGAGACTGGATAGGGTACTCATTAATTCTACAGCTATAACATTCTATCGACAACTTACAATGATGTACTTGAATAGGACATCATATGATCATTTGCCTTTACTACTTCAATGGATTTCTAATGATGATTTGGCACCTAGTACTTTCAGATCCCTCAACGTGTAGACCAAGCATAATGACTTTTCAGCCTTTATCTCTAAAAAATGGTCCCTCCCTACTCAACTTACGGGGATGGCTGCTCTTTGGGAGAAGTTCTTCAGGATGAAACAGAGACTAGGTTGGTGGAATCGACACGTGTTTGGTGATATTTACCAACAGGTGAGGAATACTGATGATAAGGTTGATGAGGCAGAGGTATACGATAGAGACCTTACATCAGAGTATCTCGACTTACTACATCATGGTCAAACAGTTTTGAACTAGACTTTAGCTATTGGGGAGGGTTTTTGGGAACAAAATACAGATTCACGTTGGGTACGTGAAGGAAATCACAATACTCGATACATTCATGTGATGGTTCAGTGATGCCGTAACAAGTCACGTATTAGGTCCATGAGGACATAGATATGGAAAGCCTTAGCTATTCCTACAACATTCAGACTTCGGCTATTGCGTTCTACCAGGATCTTCTATTTTTTCCTCTGCAAACTCTGGACTCTATTCATTCTGATATCATCCTCAGGATTTTGACGGGAGATGGTTTTCAATATAGATGCTGACAGTGTTGCTGGCCCGGATAAGTTCTCATTCATTTTCTTTCAACGTGTTAGGACATTATTTAGGATGATGTATATAGGGCAGCCTTGAAATTTTTTTACGGTGTTTTGCTACTACTACTATTGCATTGCTACCTAAGAAGGACGATTCTTGTAGATGGACTGACTTCAGACCCATTAGTTTATGCATAATGTTCAATAAAGCTTATTACTAAGCTTTTGAACACTCAGTTGAGTACACTGTTAGCGCACATTATCTCTCATCCACAAAATTGATTTATTCTTGGCCACCTAATTAGAGATAATGTATTATTAGCTCAAGAGCTTTTCTTTACTTTGTATGCTAAAGTGCGTGGGAGTAACACTATACTGAACCTAGACATGACTAAAGCATATGATTGCATAGACTGAGGCTTGATTTATTGTATATTGGAGGCATTTGGATTTGAACAGATCTGGATCGGCAGGATCAAGTGGTGTATCTCGGAGTGTCATTTTTATATATTCCTAAATGGCCACCTGTGTGGTTTTTTCCCTCTTAACAAGGGCTCAGATAGGGTGATCCCATTTCGTCATCATTGTTCATCATACTGGCAAATTAATTCTCATGCCTGCTCGTTTAAACGTTTCAGAAATATCTAGTATGTGCTATAGGCATGGAGGTAATACTCTTGTTTCACACCTTTCATTTGTTGATGATATGATCATATTTGCCAACTGTCAAAACAATCTATCAAAAGAGTTCTTGATTGTCTGAAACATTATGAAGGGGTTTCTAGTCTGTTGGTAAATAGGGATAAGAACAGACTTATTTTACCCAAACGGGCATCTATTAGTCAAATCAAACGATTAGAAATTTTGATTGGATTTTAAAACAAGCGGTAGCTTTTCACTTATCCAAGGGGAGCTTCTCAATTTTTGATAACTTTATCCAGAAGGCCATGGGCATGATCTCAAATTGGACTTTATGACTATTATGACCTAAAGGTAATATTACTTTGTTGAGGTTCATACTTTCTTCCATACCATTATATCTTTTTCAGATTATGTATACACTTAAGGCTGTACTGAAAAACTTGAGAGTATCTTTGCACGATTCTTGTAGGACTCCAAAGAACAAGTGCGATGGTTACATTGGCAGAGTTGGAAGAAGATTTACCTTCCTACCGATGAGGGTGGTCTAGGTTTCTAGAGATTACAGGATGTAGTGGACACCTTTTCCATGAAGTTCTGGTGGTTGTTCAGCTCTAAGAGATCACTTTGGGCCCAATTTATATTGGGCAAGTATTGTATACGGACACATCCTTAATTTACAGCAATTCCTTACTCATCTTCTCCTACCTGGAAGAGGTTGAAGTTAGTTGTGCCCCAGATAGAGCCACACATTGCATGGAACATTAGAGAAGGTCGGAGATTGTTTTGGCAAGATTGATGGATGGGTGACACCACGTTGGCCTCCCTATTTCCATACTGACAGCACATATCTACGATGGTGTAGGATTTTTTTTGATGATATTAGGTAGGATATTAGACGTTTATTAAAGGTTATCCTTCCTTTTATGACGTAGTAAATATGGGCTATACCTTTATGTGCAGATGCCCCATATCACATTGTTTGGAGGTTGGAAGGTCGTATGTCCTGGATGCCAGTATTAGGATTCATATCGATTACTGTGGAGCTCCATTCTGTTCATCACTATCTCATTTTTCTGTTGGAGACTATAGCAAGACCTCATTCTAGTAGATGTCGTTATTCAGAGTTAAATTGGATGTCAGTTGGCTTCCCACTACCAGTGTTGTTCTAAGATCGTGACTATCAGTCATACTTTCACTGGTGGTAACATCTCCAATCAGGTATGACAACATTTTTCAGATTCCTATGAGTTCAAGAAATGGAGTTAGACAAAGGTTCCAGAGATGAAGGTATTATGGACAGTATGTTCGCTGTGGACACATTCCCACTATCATTCTTCTAATGGTATTTTGGTTTCTATGGACCGAGAGGAATGATGAGAAACATATGGGGATCTACATGGTGACCAGACGAATGATATGGTGACCAGACGAATGATATGGTGGGTCTATCACATGATTTCTTTTCTTTATATGGGAGACTATTTCGAGCTATGCATTGGAGAGGAGATCTGATATTTGCACCCATATTTGATATTTCTTTGATTCTCCCTCCACATCTCCTCCTGTTCTGGTTTGGTGGCGCACTCCATCAGTTAGATCTTTTGAGATCAATACTGATGGATGCGTCAAGGATGATATTGCGAGCAGGGAAGACATTATCAAGAATCAAGCACGACACAGCATTAGGGCTTTTTCAGCTTCGTATGGACTGTGCATGATATTAGAGGCATAGATTAGGACTATTCTTGATGGGATTCTACTAGCTAGAGGACTCAGCCTTTCAGACATTTGGATTGATTCAGGTTCTATAGTGGCAGTTCACTGTATCATTGTAGGAGGAAGACCATGGGCTATTTAGGGGCATACTTAGCGACACAATTTCCCACATCTACAAAGAAGGGAAATAGATTGCAGATGCTCTTGCCGCAGATGGTTGGGATCATCGGGGATATCAGATATATGGAGCACCTGACCTACCACGATATATTATGGTACTTGTACAGATTGATAGACATGGACTGCCCAACATTAGAGTATGATTCTTTACTTTTTTTATTCTTACTTTTGTCTTTACTTAAAATAGTTCTTATTGCGAATGCAGTAGTACTTTTTGTTTACAACTTTACATTTATCCCCTGTCATTTATTTTCTTTGTTAGGGAAGTAATACTTTCTCATTTACTATTTTCATTATTTCCTCAAGTAACCACGGTATTTTTCCGTCACAAGTGAAGTTATATTAATAAAATCTCAGTGTAACCGCCCTCCTTTAATTAAAAAAAAAACTAGCTGATGCTTTAACAAAACCTCTAAAAGGATATTTAGTAATATCTACTTCGAGTAGAATGGAAAGGAAATTCTTAAACTAAAAGATCACTAATGATGGCAATCCTACTTATCATTACTTAACAAGTAATTCATGGGTTCGGATATGTGGATAGTTTCATCATTATAAAATCCATGATAACTCTATCCTAATTATGTAATGCTGATTGTTACTCAAGTGGGGGTTGAGCTCTAAGCTCATAATAAAGTTTAATACTAAGTACAAATATCTTTAAAGGTAACAAAAATATTGGAAGAACTTCACCTAGATGAACTTCGAGATGATGCCTCATCAATAGAGAGTTAAAATTTCTCTTAAAAGTTTGTTAAAAATGATGAGTGCTCGACCATATTAGTGCAAAGTGAGTTGAAGAAACTTGTGAACATATGACACTTATGTGTGTTTTTTCATCGGTATTATCACAAGAAATAACTGGTTCAAAACTATGACGCTACCCAGAATTTTAATAATATTTTGTGAGAATTAAACTATGGTTATATTCAAATCGAAATATATCTAATTCTTATACATAAGTGTTTCTATTTTGAATTGTGATCTACATAATATTGCACAAGTAGGGGATTGTTATAATTGTTGTTCAAGATTAAATTTGGGTCTACTAATGAAATGAATGAAATGTTATAAACTAGACCCAAATGAGATGAATTAATCTTGAAATCAAAATTGGGTAATTTGAATTTTGCTCATGCATACACAGGCTATTCAACGATTGTACACATGATATAAGATAGCAGAAACATAAGCAAAAATGCTTCTACCATGCCTACGTGGGCTAAAAAACAAGCTGTTATACTTGTTTTTTCTGATTTGATTTTTTGCGGCTTTTCATGAAAATACTCAACTTTTCATTTTAGTATGATATCGTTTCAGGGATGGTGAATTGAAATCTATAAATATGTGATATATTTCAATTATAAACATTACAAATCAACAATCAAAACCATATTATAGTGCTTTTAAATCCAATTTATTTACATATTCAAACATTCAAAGTGTTCAAGTTTTGGAAGATAAATACAAGTGCTTATATATTTTCTTCTTAAAGGGTTGACTAATCCTACAAACCATTTGCTAAGAGTCTATTTAAGCACCAATTAAATCCTAAAGTATGCAAATATTGTTTAAGGATAGTGATCTCGTGTTTGAGCCTTTCTATCATATTTATCGTTCTTGATTTTTTTTTGTCATCTCCATTCCTTGGAGGGATGATATTCCAACACATATTACATATTGTACCATCACAAGATTGAAAGTAATATTATTTATTTGCAAACTTAGCCCTTGTTTGGTATCGATTAAAATCTTAATATAAGTTAAAGTCAAAAATTATTTTTAATCACATATTTATGGGTCCCACAATTTTTCATCCATATATTTCATAAACTTCTATCAAAATCTACTAAAAATCCGATTTTAATCTCCACCATATAATGACTTAGTCTTTTTAATAATAATTTGAATACATTATTTTTAGTGTGTGTGTAATATATGAGGCTCTGTATTCATTTTAGCAGACTTTTTAATCGCATTTGTGCCATATTTGCATGAACTAATTTAAATAATTTTCATTTAAGATTTCAGACAAACTATTCACTACCATAGAAAAAATTAGGACAAGTAGTTCAAGTAATTCAAGTAGATGAAGAAAATCAAAATTGTTGATCTAAGTTAGATGTCCCTGAATCTTCGTAAGTATCCCAAAAACCTCAAGTTTTAGAAGTGTGCAGATCAGTCCCCACGTTTCATAAGTTGCTTCGAACCAACTTCAAATAAACTCTCTGTCCTCATTTTTGCTTCAAGTAATTCTAAGTTCAGATTTTACTTACAATGACAATATCCACACTTAATTAAGTTAAAATCCACTCAATTTATAAATATATTTCAAATTTATAAGCACAGATTATCTACTCAAACACACAAACAAATTAAAATAATACTCAATTCATTAGATAGCTTTTCGTAATTAATGCATTAGGTTTTTGAAAAGAACTTCTAATTCGTGCTATGAAAATAAATTCTTTACTTAATTAATACTCAATCTATGTGTGTGAGCTAGTCAATCAAATTACTCTAAGCCTTTAGGTTAGTTATATACCGACTATCAATCGCCATTTATTTCCTTTCTCTGAGATGCAAACCCCACGAGTGAAAAGAGTCATGAAAATATTATTATCTATATAATGATCAGTTGTAGAAAGAAAATTATCAACACACGGGGAAATCTAGGCTAACTTATTTTTTATGATCTCATGTACGATGATGCTATCGAGTGATTCAAAAGGACGGCGAATGATGTATAACATGTGATTTTTACGGAACCTATTAGGACAATTGCCTTGTGTAACCTAGTTGAACACCTTTGACGAATTTGAAATAATTTTTTTGCTTTGATTGTCTTTTTGAAATAAAATAGGTCCTTTTGGTCTAACTCTTCAATATTGCTCTTGCAACTTCCAAAAGCATCCATGTTGGTCCCCTGCGCCCCATAATCATCCAAAATTGGTCCTCCTTAGGTTTCAGGCATTTGAATATTGCTCCCCAAACTTTCCATAAGTTGAATTTATGTCCCGAAACTTGCGACTTTTCTCCAATTTCTCGTTTAGTGCTTTTTATAAATCCCCTGCAAAATGGTTAGTCTTCAATTGCTGCGAATCAATTACAATGAAACTCAAAATCCTCCTTTTTGTTTCAAGTGCTTGCAACTCCGGTTTTTACTTACAACATTTACACTAGGCCCTTGTTTGATCCCCATTATTTTCAAAATAAATTTTTATCTCTTTTTTTAATCACACATTTTTATTAAAATAATATTTCATGAAAATACAAAATTTTTTCTTACTTTTCAATAATACATTCTCTACCAATCTACTATTGCAAAATGCATTCTTCTCTAAAAAAATGGGGCTCAAATAAGCTCTAGATTAATTAGATTTTCGCTCAATTTGCAAATATATCTTAAGTTTAAAACCCCAGACAAGTGTGTGACGCATACTTATCAATTTGATGTCAAGTTTTCTTACATCATCAGGAATGAACACATGCTAGAAGGGGATTGTGTCTCGAACTAACGAGACTTCAATCATGTGTTCATTTTTTTTACACTTCCGCTTACATCATAAGGTATGGTCCACCTCTTTTAAGCTTCTTCATATATTCAAGGGTTAGGGCATCAATTCCTACGTGAAAACTTGTAGTGATAGCTTAAATTCTCACTCAGGATTGAGTGACCTTTAAAATAAAAAAGATAATTTTTAAAAATGTTTATTTAGATGTGAAGCAAAAATCAAAAAAAAATTTTAAAAGAGTTATTTTTCAACTTTTAGAAGAAATTGAGGTATCTTGCCTAATTTCCTTGCAAAATTATATTTCCCCATTGAACCATGGACATGTTGGCGACCAACGTAGAACAGATGCCCGACTGTATTGAGGAACAGTTGGACCGGAAAGAGAAAACCAATAAACTACAGATTTGGCTTTTGAGCTCGGATTTAAGCCCATAATTCGGAAAGAGAACGACGAGCCGAACTGGACTGCTTTGAAAGTTTTAGTGTTATTTTTGTCATTTTTTGTGGATTCCAAATTTGTGTTCTTAAGATTTTTGCGTGAATTTATTATTGAGGAAATTACATAATTCCAGGGGTTTGAAGATTGAAATTCAAAAATCAGGGACCAAGTTTCATTATTCAAAAATCAGGTAATATATAAAACCCCTAACCCTAATTTTTCCCTCTCTACTCCCTCCCCTCTCTCTCTATCTCTCACCTCCTCTCCTCTCATCTCTCCCCCTTCCCACCCCCTCCCCCTTCCCTTCTCCCAATCGGTGGCGCGAGGGCATCGTGCTAGTGAGAGATCTACAACATCTCTGAGCTGCGGCAATTTATGTCAAAATTAGGATTTAAATCTGGGTGGTGCGATCTGCAATCCCTTTGTGTCCGTGTGTTGTGTTTCGATGAAGGTGGTGATGTCGGTACGATAGTGGTGGCAGGCTGGCAGCGTGGTATGATCTATTTGTCTATGTTCGATCTGTACATCTGCGTGTGGGCTATATGTTAGATTGTTGGTCCAAGTAGTGTTGGTGGTACAGTGGTGGCGTTGTTGGACTGTTGTTACAGGCGATGGAGGTGTGATGGTGGTGGTAGCGACGCTGAATCTATGGTTTGAGCTTGTCTGTGGTGGTGGCGGTGAGGAGGCATGTGCTTTGTGGTGAACAATGGTGATATGGCATTGGTGGTGGTTTTCCATGAAAATGAGGTGAATGGATTGGTGGGGCTTTGTGCTTTGGCGGTGAACGGTGATGATAAATTGTTGGAGGCGACTATTTGTGAGGAGGAGGGGTTTAGCTAGGTGATGATTAATCACAGGCGACTGTCTGTGATTAAGAAGTTGTTGGAGACCTGTATCGAAGTGGCGATGGTGGACAGTACAATAGTGACGATGGTGGTTAGACAGTGTGACAATGACTGGACTCTAGATTTTCATTTTGGGTTGGGTTGGGGTGGAGTGGGGTGGGGTGGGGTGGGGTGGGGTGGTAATTTGTGATCAAATGTCTGGTAATTTGTGACCAATTACTCAACAGCGACCTAAAAATTTAATAATATGTGATTCAAAAATAATTTTTGACCAACTAATTTAAAAATCTGTGACATCAAAATAATCTGTGGTATACAAATTTTTTAATCTGTGATTTCGAAATAATCTGTGACGTACAAAATTTTTAATCCGTGACCTCGAAATAATCCGTGATCAATTAATTTTAAAATATGTGACATATGACCTATAATTATGCATATGTAACCATTAATTATATAACTATGTTCATATTATATTTAATTAATAAATATTTTTAATTATTTAACTAAAAACCTGATTTTTGCATTAGTCAAACTAAAAACCTGATTTTTGAATTGTGCATAGTTAATACCTGATTTTTTAATCCCTTTATTATTTCTCTTTGTGTCAATGGCCATATATGGTTGTTTGTGATTAGGGCTATTTATTGATGCAAAAGACCCAATAACATCGAGTATAATAAACAAGAACTCCACGGACAATAAAAGATTTAGTTGGAAAGTTACGGAAATAATAATTTTGAAATATTTAAACGAGGTAGTAGCAATAAAAAGGATGTGACTGTAATGTTCACTTCGACAATATTATAATCAATATTATTTAAAGCTATAATGAAATATTTTCCATACTCCTTGCTTTAGGCAAGGCTTAGTTTTTTCTCCTACAGTCCCATCAGTTCCAGCTAATGCTAGATACTTATCCCTCCTAGAAAACTTAGTACATTTGTATTTTAAGGCAGAAGCAATAATTTGTTGCACATAATTTGCTACTTCTTTGCTTGATTTTTGAGCACGTCTGATCATGCGACAACTTGTTCAAAAATGTTATCTCTACTCGGCCTAGGATTCATCGCGAAGAAGAAAGGATCCGTCCATTTATATCCTCAAGCTGTTGTCCCATGAAACACTCTTGTATGGACAGATATAGCCACTGGCACTAGATAATCAGTTCGTTTGGCAAATAGTGCCGAAAACCTAAGCAAATAGGGTTCCCGGCATATCGTTCCTTCGGCGCATACAACCAAATCACCTTCTTCTAATAGCTTTTTGATCAATTTAGCATCTCTCTCGTGATTTCGACTTAGTCTAACCGACTTGATTGGGGATAAGATTTTCGTAAGTTTTGACACGGAGTGCGTGAAGTGGCTGTTGGATAAAATAATGGTAAAGTGCAGAAAAAACTTATCAATAGATCGAGTCTCGTGACAGCACGATGTCCTAAAGCGAAATTGCCCGTCGATAACTGCTGCGACCTCCGTGGACAATCACCTCCAGGATACAACGATCAAATAAACCAATTATGCAGCAATCATAAAAGGTTTTCAGAACTCTCAAGTGTACTCCAGAAAATAAAAGACAATTTGAGTATAATATTTTACTGTATATATGAAGAGACAATTTCGGTTTTGTTGTCTTTTTCTAATACCCAAAAGTGTGTTTATATAGGCATGAAGAGATGTAACTTCTTCCACCATGATCTAGCATTAAGTTGCAGATGTAATGGCCTATGGTAATGGATATTAAAAGCGGGCGATTAAAACTGTCATATTTTACTGGCTAGTTGACCCATTAAATAATTCCGAAAATAATTAAAAAATAATAAGTATTTTATTAGAACCAATAAAGCCCAAGAGCCCAAGGCCCCAAGGCCCAATCAAAGACTTTTTAATATAATGCGTGAGGCGTGGCTCGAACCCCTGACCTCCCACACAAATTCCACACTTTTCACCAGTTGGGCACTTTATCTTAATTAATTATTTCTTTCACATATTATATTTATAGTATAAATATATAACAATCCCCCACATGAAAGAAATAAGATAAATAAAAATATTATTCTGGAGTACGGTAGAAATCACGCAGGCTTAGGTGTCTATCGACTTGAACCTTAGCTTTGTATATTCTATCGAGTTTGCTAACTGTAGAGTGAACTATGTCTTGAACTCCACAATTATGATTTGCAAACTGAGACAATAGAACACACACATGACTTCTAAAACAATCATTGAGTTCTCACGGTTGTGTTCATTTCGGCCGTGAACTTTCCCGGTTTCTTTGAGTGCTCTAGAGAATTAGCCTCAATTCTCATAGGAAGCGGCCCCACTTCCACACTCAAATAGGTGCTTCTATCAAGGATGCACTGTATTTAAACACCCCACTGAATATCAGCTATAGAAAGCATTAAGAGCATTTGCTCATCCTCTAATCAATACAGTTGGTACTACTCATCATAGGGAGGGGTTTGAAATAAATTCAATGTAGTACCCCCACAGATCACTCCAATAACTTTGTTATCCCATTGAACCTTATCCATGGGATCTCCAATCGCAAGGTTGGGTTTCCATTATAGGTGATCTAATTTATAATAGGCTTTAGCCCCATCCCCCTCGATGTTTTCTGAACTAGCTCTCTAGCTAATCCTTTTGTTAATGGGTCAGCAATATTATCACTTGACTTCACATAGTCAATAGCTATAACCCCATCCTTAAGCAGCTGACGCACAGTATTGTGCCTCCTACGAATATGTCTAGACTTTCCATTGTAGGATGAATTTTGAGCTCTTGAAATAGCTGCTTGATCGTCACAATGGACATAGATAGGCGGGAAGTGGTTTGGACCACAAAGGAACATCCATAAGAAAATTCCTTAACCATTCAACCTCTTCACCTGCCTTATCCAATGCTATGAACTCTGATTCCATAGTGGATCTCGCAATGCAGGTTTGCTTAGTAGATTTCCAAGATACAGCACCACCTGCTAATGTAAAAACATATCCACTTGTAGATTTAGTTTCATTGGTATATGAAATCCAAATAGCATCACAATATCCCTCAAGTACAACAGGATATTTAGTATAATGTATTCCCCAGTCTAGAGTGTATCTCAAATACCTCAAGACTCGAATGAGAGCATCCCAATGTTCATTATTAGGATTACTAGTATACCTGCTAAGTCTACCGACGGCATATGCTATATCAGGTCTGGTACAGTTCATGAGATACATGAGACTGCCGATCACTCTAGCATATTCTAAAGCAGAAACACTAGGACCTGAATGTTTTCTCAAATGATGACTTGCATCATAAGGTGTTTTAGCGGGAATACAATTATATTGTTTAAACTTCTTAAGCACTTTTTCTACATAATGTGATTGTGTTAAAGTAATCCCTTCGGAATGTGTTACTATTTTAATCCCTAGAATAACATCAGCAACACCCAAATCTTTCATTTCGAAATGCTTTTTCAGAAACTGTTTAGTCTTATTAATCACATCTAAACTAGTTCCCATTATTAGCATAATTGCGATTTTATTTGACAACTCTTAAAGTTGTAGATGCTATTGAATCTGATAAACCTGTTTCTGCAATTGCTGATGAGCCTACTGATAAGGAAACATCAGATTTAGCTAATTGGGAACGTAATGATTATATGTGCAGAAATTATATTCTGAATTGCTTGACGTTGGATTTATATGATGTTTACTGGTCGTGTAAATCTGCTAAAGAATTATGGAAATCATTAGAAAAGAAATATGCTACTGAAGATGCTGGAACTAAGAAATTTGTTGTGGGAAAATTTCTAGATTTTAAAATGGATGATATTAGAACGGTGGTAAGTCAAGTTGAAGAATTACAGATTATAATTCACGTAATTATTCTTTGAGGGATATAAAATATGTGAAGGTTTTCAAGTGTCTGCTATAATTGAAAAACTACCACCTACTTGGAAAGAGTATAAAAACAGGTTTGAAGCATAAAAGAAAAGAAATGTCATTAGAGGATTTGATTATCGTAATTAGGATTGAAGAGGACAATAGAATGGCGTAACGTAGGGAGAGACCAGACTTGGGTACAAAGGCCAATCTTATTGAAGGAGGTTACGATAGTAAAAAAGTCTGTGGAAATTATACTAAAAGTCAGAATTTTAAAGGCAGATTCAAGGGGAAACCATTCATAGGAAAGAACAATCGGTCTAAGCCTCAATTTAAAAATAAAACTGTTGGTGATTGTTTTGTTTGTGGTAAACCAGGTCACTTTGCAAAGGATTGTCGAAATAGGAAAGGAAAAAGCTGTGAAGCATCGTGCACATATAGTGGAAGATGGGAATTTTTACGCTATGGTGACGAAGTTAATCTAGTGAGCAACATGACAGATCGGGTGGGTAGATTCTGGAGCTACCAAACACATTTCTTTGCACGAGAGGTGCATTTTCTTCATTCACTCCTAATAGTGATGGAGAATGTCTGTTCATGGGAAATGCTTCTTCCTCCAAAATCGAGGGGAAAGGAACTGTGACACTTAGATTTACTTCTGGAAATGTCCTTAGTTTGAAGGATGTCCTTTATGTACCTGATATAAGGAAAAATCTAGTGTCTGGATCTATTTTAGTCAAAAAGGGATTTAAAATTGTATTTGAGAGTGGTCAAGTTGTAATGTCTAAGGGTGGTACTTTTGTTGGGAAAGGGTATGCAGATGAGGGTCTATTTAAATTAAATGTTTCTGTGATCAATAATAAAGCTTCTACTTCTTCTGTTTACTTGCTGGACTCTTATGATTTATGGCATGCTAGACTTGGACACGTTAATGTGAATTCTATTAAAAAATTAATGAGATTGGGAAACATTCCTAAAACTGATAAGTTCCCAAACTCAAAATAGATCGAGTCTCGTGACAGCACTATGTCCTAAAGCGAAATTGCCCGTCGATAACTGCTGCGACCTCCGTGGACAATCACCTCCAGGATACAACGATCAAATAAACCAATTATGCAGCAATCATAAAAGGTTTTCAGAACTCTCAAGTGTACTCCAGAAAATAAAAGACAATTTGAGTATAATATTTTACTGTATATATGAAGAGACAATTTCGGTTTTGTTGTCTTTTTCTAATACCCAAAAGTGTGTTTATATAGGCATGAAGAGATGTAACTTCTTCCACCATGATCTAGCATTAAGTTGCAGATGTAATGGCCTATGGTAATGGATATTAAAACTGGGCAGTTAAAACTGTCATATTTTACTGGCTAGTTGACCCATTAAATAATTCCGAAAATAATTAAAAAATAATAAGTATTTTATTAGAACCAATAAAGCCCAAGAGCCCAAGGCCCCAAGGCCCAATCAAAGACTTTTTAATATAATGCGTGAGGCGTGGCTCGAACCCCTGACCTCCCACACAAATTCCACACTTTTCACCAGTTGGGCACTTTATCTTAATTAATTATTTCTTTCACATATTATATTTATAGTATAAATATATAACAGTGGCAACAGGGTGGCCGAGGGCCATAGAGAGGAACATAACATCAACAACAGTTCGATGTGAGCAAACAAATAATACCCCTTTATCTTTAGAAGAAGATTTTTTTACCCTAATTGGTTGGGTGCCCTTGAGGATTATTGGGCAATTGAGTAGTTGAATAAAATAGTAAGATAAATATATGGGGTGTTGGTATTAAAAAAGTCCCAAAATAACGAAATCAACAAGAACAAAATGAACGCGAGAGATTTTTCACCCATAGGCCCAGATGTTCACCAAGAATTTGGCTACTCACCTGTTGAGCATACACCGAAGTGATAATCGCTGTAATCCACTAAAATAGAACAAAGTTTAGAATCACAAGACTCAAACCCTCAACCTTAAACTCTCATTTTCTCCATTTTACAGATTATACCAATTAACCGGACTTTTGCTCACCAAGAATCAGAAGAATCACAAACAAGAACTGTAATCTACACTAGACATCACCAAGATTATCTAACCTCAGGATTACAGAATAAAAACCAAGAGTTTCACAAGAGAGAAAAACGAGAAATATCTCAAGAGAGAAAACCCTAGAAGAATGAACGATTGACCGGCAAATGGAAGAGTCTGGAGTATAAAGAGTCATTATGCATCCAACGGTTGTGCCAACACCACGTGTCACAATCTCATCCATCTTGTTTTAACAACAAAAGTCATGTTTTGGTAAAGTGCGAGTTTGTGTAGTAAGTGGGCTACCCGAGTCACACTCATCAAAGGCAATTAGGCTGAACATATTTGGGCTACAACACTTAGATGTTCGCAACATTTATTAAACATTGCGAAACGTGAGACCTTTCGTAATGTTTTCACTTTTTGCAACGTTTGTTAAATATTGTGAAAAGTTTTTTTTCCAAATAAATGGCTCAAATTGCATAACCTAACCCTAGCTATATTATAAATCCCAAATCATATTCTCCCCTATCCTCCCGACTCACCACCGCCACCAGAAAATAAAAGCCTCCAGACCATCGTCTTCACGTTGGAGCTTCACGACTCCAAGGCCGTAGCGGCTCAATCCAAGCCCGAACTAGTTTTCTCGCAACGGACCCCTATTGGAGGTGCCCAGATCCATTTTCCCCAAGCTTCGTTATGTAGATTTGGGGTTTCTCTAAGAAATTTTGTGATTGCGATTTTCTTATGGTAAGTGTGTGTAGATGGCTCGTACCAAGCAACCTGCTCGTAAATCTAAGGGAGGAAAGGCTCCAAGGAAGCAACTTGCTACTAAGGTTTGTATGTGTGTTGCTTGCTTTGTTATTTGTTAATTTTGCATTTAAATAATGGTTTCCTTTAGGCAAATTTGATTCCAGAGGCTTGTTCGAGAAATTGCCCAGGACTTCAAGGTACATTGATAACATAAACTTTGCTTTTTCTTTGTTCATATATTTTAAAAAAGAATGATACTAATTTATTGCTAAGTGCATTCTTGTTTTGACTTGTTCTATGGTTACAGACTGATCTGTTTTCTCAGAGCCATGCTATTTTAGCACTTCAGGAAGCTGTAGAGGCCTACCTTGTTGTTCTTTTTGAGGACACCAACCGTGTGCTATCCATGCCAAGCGTCACTATCATGCCTAAGGACATCCAAATGGCTCACAGGATTAGGGGTGAGAGGGCTTAGATTGACTACATTCTATTTTGAATTAATGACTTTGTTGATCAAATCTTTGGTCTGTGTTCATTTAAAACTAACGAGTTCTTGATTGAGCAACAAATTATGATTGGTTCATTCTCGATAGTCAATTACATTTAACAACCTTCTGTCTAAAGTATAAGAATTTAGCTACATTCTAAAATTCGTGAAGCTCCTATGAAAAATTAATGCTTTGTGACATAACTTTTTATGCTATTTTTTCAATCCTTGAAGGCAATTAGGAAGGCTTGGGTAAGTATGATAGCTTGTTGGTTTTTTATAAAGAGATTGAAACATATGAGTTTCTTAATTTAGGTGATGACAGTTATGATGGTGCACTAATTTATGACAAAGAGTCCAAAGATGATGATTTTTTAGGTAACATTTTCATTGGGGAGAAAGGGTGTTGGTGCTTTGGATATTGAGCCCACAAAATTGAAATTTGCTTATGTTGGAAGGGATTCACAATTACCTAAAGTGTTAGAACTTTCAAGTGTAGTAGACATTTAAAACATAGTCTGTGGTGGGTGACATGCTGCTCTTAGTCATGACCAAACAATGATTTTCTTAGAGGTAGAAATGAAGATAATTGTGGTCTTTTTGGACATAGGAATGGAATAAGTAATTGGGTGTAAATGGGCTAGTTGCGGGCAGATATTCTCTCAACACCTCCCCATATTTTCATAATATGTGACTTTCCAGCTTCATTTTATATCTATTCGTTATTTTATGTTGTGTACCAAAAATGGCTTAGCGAAGTTTATTTAATTGACACTTCGTTCTTACGAGCCACTGATGTATTACATTTTCCACGTTTTGTAGTTCTGGGTTGGCAGAAAACCTGTGAGAGTGTAGAAGACATAATAGCAACATTAGTGGCCTTGTCAATTGAGATTGATATAAGTGTCCTTTATCGAGGTCTTGATCCAAAAAATAAACATTGCTTGGTTTTAGTGTTTGGAACGACTCGAAAACATTTTGAAGGTAGGGGAAGCTAAGAAGAATTTGGTATACACAGGATATCTCAACCTTTACGGTCAGATGATTGATGATGTCAATAAGGCTTCCAGTTTGGAGGTGGAGATGTGTCTATGCCTTCTAGTGGATTTAGCTTCAAATGAGGTTGGACTGACTTGTTGGCTTCTTAATTCATAGATGGAATTTGTTACTAAGATGTTTGTTTTGTCCATTGTCCTGAGTAATTTGTATGCTAAAACTTTTCCTTGTTTTTGACCTATCGATGGGTGATTTGTATGCTAAAATATGAGTGCCGGTCAAAACAAAATATAAGCTATGGATTCAAAAATTTGTAATGAAATTATTAATTTTTATGCAATTTTAAACTTTGTTCAAAATGAGTATTTTCAATTTTGTCAGTCAATTTATTTAAATTGCCCGACCTACGTTTTTTAAATGTTGCCAAAGGGCCCTTTCGCAACGTTTAGAAAACGTTGCAAAAGAACTCCCTTCACAGCATTTTTTAAACATTGTCGTAGGTCTACGTTGTCATATCTTTTTACTCTACGGCAACACTTTAATTTGTAACACATGTCCAAACGTTGCAAAAGGTCTACGGCAACATTTTTTAAACGTTGTCATAGGCTTTTTTTGTTGTAGTGCAATGATATTCACCTGGATTACTCATATATCTACTTAAGGCACTTATGACAAAGGCATGATCAGGTCTAGTACAGACCATTACATACATAACTGAACCAATGCATTTGCATAAGAAACCTTATCCATTTTACTTTTTTCAATTTCAGATTTGGGGCATTGTTTCACAGAAAATTTAAAATGACTGCCAAGAGGTAATGTTACAACTTTAGCCTCATTTATAGAAAATCTAGTCAATATTTTTAAAATACATGCCTATTGAGTAAGGAATAGAGTGTGATCAGATCTGTTTATCCTAATCTCCATTTCTAAAATTCTTTTTGCAGTACCTAGGTTCTTCATATCAAATTCTTGCTTCTATTTTTATTTAATGTTATTAATTTCAGTTACATCACAACCAGCAAGCAATATATCATCAACATAAAGCAAGAGATAACAAGAATTTGGACCTCCTTTCCCTTTATAGTAAAAACATAGATCATATTCACTTCTATTAAAATAAAGACCTTTTATAAAAGTATCAAATCTGATGTACTATTGTCGAGGTATTTGTTTTAAATCATAAAGTGATTTTTTCAGAAAACATATACAGCTTTCTTTACCTTTTTGTTCAAAACGTTTAGGTTGGGCCATATAAATGTTTTCATCTGAATTTCCATGCAAGAAGCAATTTTCACATCTAATTGTTCTAATTCAAAATCAAATTGAGAAACAATAGATATCAAAGTTCTTATGGAGGTATACTTGACTATTAGAGAAAAATTTCATTATAATCAATTCACTCCCTTTGGTTAAACCCCTTAGCAACCAACCTCGCCTTGAACCTAACATTTCCATCCTTTGAGTTACCATCGTTAATCTTATATATCCATTTACAGTCAATAAATTTTTCTCCTTTAGGTTTATTGATTAAGACCCAAGTCTTATTTTCTCCAAAGACTGCATTTCATCTTTCATCGCTTGAATCCACATGTTAGTATTTTTTTCCTTCAATAGCCTCTTCATATATGGGAGGCTCATTATCCAAAAAATTTTGAATGTTAAGTGCAGTGATAAAATCATGTTCACTATATCTTAAAGGTGGCCTAATTTTCCTTCTAGTTCTATCCATAGCTAATTGATAGTATTCTAAGGGATTTAAATGCTGATCAGGTACAGTTTCAAAGTCAGGTTCAATAACCTATTCAGGTTCATGCTCCACCTCAAACTGATCTTCATTTTCAGTATTGAAATAAGCTAGAAGGGTTCAGTTTGACTAATGTTTTTATTTTGATCAGTTTCAGTGGAAGCAACCTCTTTTTCCTTTTTGCAGGGCATGTCTAACTCATTGAAGACAACATTTCTACTTATAGTGACTTTATATCCTCTCTAGTCCCTCAACCAAACCCTATAGCGTTTGACACCTTTACCATAAAAACACCTTTTATGAACCTTAGCTCTAGTTTTCCTTCATTTTGATGTATATAGGCAGCACGGTCAAAATTTTTAAGTTTAGAATAACCAGTAGGCTGACCATTCCAAACGTGGTCTGGAGTGTCATATTTCAGGGATTTGGTAGGAAATTTATTTATAAGATATGATGCAGTTTTGACAGCTTCTCCCCAGAACAATTTTGGAAGGCCTGGGCTTATTAACATCCACCTAACTCTTTCTAAGAGGGTCCTATTCATTCTTTCAGCAAGACCATTCGGTTGGGGGTATAGGTGACAGTCATATGTTTAAAGATCCCATCGTCTTTACAAAAATTGTCAAACTCTTCATTGCAAAATTCAAGGCCATTGTCGGTTCTAAGAGCTTTAACCTTCTTATTTACTTGATTTTCAACAAGTGTTTTCCAAGCAACAAAATTTTGAAAAGTATCAAATTTATTTTTCAAGAGTATGATCCAAATTTTTCTAGACAAATCATCAATAATCAGGAGGTAATATTTAAAGCCAGAATAAGTATTCACAAAAGTTGGTCCCCACAGATCAACATGCAAGTAATCAAGTATAGATTTTGATTTATGTGTGCATGTAGCAAAAGATAATTTCTTTTGCTTTCCATATATGCAGTGTTCACAAAAAGATACTTTTTCGATCTTTTCATTTCCTAAAAGTCCATGTTTCTTAAGAATATGCAGATTCTTATCACTGATGTATCCTAGACTTTTATGTCATATTTTAGATTTATCAAACTGTGTGACAGTGGCAGCAATGGACTGATTCTTTCGATGTAAAACTTTCAAAATATAAATCCCATTTGATTTTTCAACTTGAACAACTTTTGCAAAATTCTTTTGGAGTATCAAAACGCCTTTATTAATTATTGTGTTAAAATGTTCATCATTAAGTGTACCTAAAGAGATTAAATTTCTCTTTAAGCTGGGAATGTATCCGGTCTTGTTCAGAACCAGTTCATTCTCATTGTTTAGTTTCAAAACAATCTTACCAATTCCTTTAATTTTGCAAAAAAAAAAAAATATTAAATAAATAAAAAATCATTTCCCATTATTACTTGTCCTCTATTGATCTCTAAGAATTCAGTAAAGAACTTTTTACATGGGGTCTTATGAAAAGTACACCTTGAATCTAAAATTCATTCATCTTAATAGATGATTGACATGTCACATAGATTTGTCCATTTGTGGATGCAGCTTTTTCATAAGCTATTGTAGCTCTACCCTCAACTTTATTATAATTTTTCCGTTCATCCATTCTCTTGAAACAATCTTTTATATAATGACCCATTTTACCACAAAAATAATATCTCTTTCCTTTAGCCTTTTTTAAATCAAAAATTTTATTAATAAAAAGGGCCTCACTTATGGCGGAGGAAAGCAGAAGTTACAAATCCGAGAATACAATAAAACCATTAAAAGACTGAAACAAATTAGCTTCTAACGTATGGTACTTCCAACCTGTCCATATGCAAGATGCCTTGAAGAAGTGTCAGAACCTCGTTGCCGAAGGACAGATTAACAGACAACCCACAGCTTCCATTTTTGGCAAGAAAGTCAGCCGTCATGTTTGCCTCTATGAACACGTGCTAGACTTGTGCAATAAGAAATCTGATCAACTCCAAGATTTCATCCCAATATTCCCAAAGCCACCATAACGAGCAATTCCTTTTTAAAGCCAATGCGCCACAATGTTGGAATCAGTCTCCACTATGATATCCCTAACTCCGAGCTTCATGCACATATGTAGACCGTCGAGAAGAGCTCATGTTTCAGCCACCATATTACTACAGGTCCCATAGTCACGAGAAAAACTAGCCCAAAAGCTGCCGTTGCTGTCCTGTAAAAGTCCACCTCAACTAGCTGCACCAGGATTTCCCTTGGCTGTGCCATCGACATTCAATTTCAGCTAGTCACCCGCCGGTTTCTTCCAGCTAATCAGTTTAGCCGTTTTCTGCTTAGCATAATTAAATGGGCAATTTAAGGAGTGCAAGCAGTAAACATCACGGCCTGAGATTTTACCACCCTTGGAGATCAGTCCAGCAACCTGGGAAAGAAAAGATTTGGTCTGCCAAACGGTTTTTTACCATAAGATGGGGTGTCCCTCCAATCAAGCTTCACATCTAGTTTTCCATAGTCCCCAAGTGATAAATGGAGAGATGCCACGAAGAATTCCAACCTGGGAAGATCTAGAAACGTTTTTCCACCATAAATTCATCATACATTTCCAAGTAGAAACAACGGGAAGGGATAAATTGAAATGATATTCAAGACCAAACGTTTTTTGCGATATCCCCGTTACCTAGCACATGGTCAGTAGTTTCCATCGAAGGCCTAACACAGCATTCACATTTTTAGACCAAAGGGATTCTTATGTTCTGTATCACCTGATCAACTAGTAAAATATTTAGAAGAGTTCTACAATAGACAAAGGATATTCTTAGGGGAAATTGATGATGCCATAGGAGAGTACCGTTCCAGTTGTCATACGAGAAAATAGAAGTTCCGTCCTGCACCCTGCAAAATGAATTTTGCAGCACTATCTATAGAGCCGAGACAAACCCCTTCCAAAATCGAGAGTGCGTGGGAGAAAAAATTCAGTAACGCAACAGGCTTGTTTTTCACGTATTTAGCACGGAAAAAATCTGCCCAAAAGGAATTCCCCACCAGCAGCTTCCACGCTACAGATTTTTGGTCATCGGATAGAGTCTCACCACTATTGGTGAGATCTTGAGACAATTTATTAAATCTGTCTAGATTTGTTTCAAGATCACAATTGGAGTGAAACTTAAAACTGAAAAATTGTTTCCACAAGTAACATTTATTGGGAAGAGTTTTGGTTTTATATAAAGATTCAAGTTTAGTCCAGATTTCTGCTGCAATAGTAGTGTCACCTACTTCTAATCACATTGTCAGATAAATGCAGGAATATGGTAAATCCAAGCAATTTCAGCGTGTTCGGTCCTTTTGGTTTGAGTGGTTTCTGCACCCCAAGATTCATTTAAGGCTTTTGCATATTTTTATTGCGTAATTAGTGCCTTCACCTTTTTACACCAGAGACTGAAGTCTCCTTTAGCATTCCAAATTATCAATTTTTGTACTTGCCATAATTTTTACAAAGTGATGCAAATAGAAGTACCAAGTATAGATCAAGTATATTTTCACAATAGAACACACACCAAGTGTCAGAGTACATATAATATTCACACAAAAACACTTATGCACGCCAACAGAGTAAGCAAGTTGTCTCAAGTAGCAAAATATAATGTCTAAAATTTTGAATAGTTGAACTAGAGGATAATCTTGAAAAAATCGTTAAACCTTGTCCTCTCAGATTCTAGGGTTCTCACATGAAACCCCTAGACAAAGGAAGATCAAAGTGAGTTTCAACCAAAAAGGCTTAGATATCTAACAGATTCGAAAAATAACAACCAAGATAGGGTTTGAAAAACTTGTTACCAGATGTGTCTTAGTGCAACATTATAAAATAGTTAAAATCAGACTATTTTACTTCTACCAAAAAATTGAAGATCGAGCCTCCACGGTATAGATCCGTGAAGGTCAGCTACCAGCTCGTCAAGAATGCCAGTAATTTTTAGGTTGAAGGCTTCCAAACATAGATCGAGGGCTCTAAAACCACTGTTGGTATTAAAACAGTCCCAAAATAACCAAATAAACAAGAACAAAATGAACACGAGAGATTTTTTGTTGGTAGGCCCGGATGTTCACCAAGAATTTGGCTACTCACTCGTTGAGCATACATCGAAGTGATAATCGCATTAATCCACTATATCAGAACAAAGTTTATCAAATACAAGAATTAGAGACCCAAGAATCACACTACTCAAACCCTCAGCCTTAAACTCTCATTTTCTCCATTTTACATATTACACCAAGTAACCGGACTTCTGTTCACCAAGAATCAGAAGAATCACAAACTAGAAGTGTAATCTACACTAGACATCATCAAGATTATCTAACCTCACGAATACAGAATGAAAACCAAGAGTTTTCACAAGAGAGAAAAATCAGAAATATCTCAAGAGAGAAAACCCTAGAGGAATGAATGATTGACCGGCGAATGGAAGAGTCTGGAGTATAAAGAGTCATCATGCATCCAGCGGTTGTGCAACACCACATGTCAAAATCTCATCCATCTTGTTTTAACAACCAAAGTTGTGTTTTGGTAAAGTGCGAGAATGTGCAGTAAGTAAGTTACCCGGGCCACACTCATCAAAGGTAATTGGGCTGAACATATTTGGGCTGCAGCACTTAGATGTTAAGCACATTTTTAACATGGGGCATAATAAACAAATGGCCGCACGACAAATTGCTAAAGGAATACTGATTGGGAACCGTGAAATAAATAGAAATGCCATCAGTGGAGTGGGTTTTTGGACAAGACGACCATCGTGGAAAATTATTGGCTTGTCAACTGGTCTTGGCTCACTGGCGCAATGCCTTCCTTGGATGGGACTATATATCTTTCCTGCATTAACATAGGAATTAATTTCACTAGTTAACATTAAAATAAAATAAATTGAGCTTATTTTGTACACTTTAAAACAATGATAGAAATGAATACGTACACTAAAAATTCAACATGATATCATGATAGAAAACAGTCCATTCTAAATTAGTTAAAGACTGATATATTCACGAAAAGATGAACACATCATATTGGAATTTGGATCAACACAACTTTTTTTCTAAGTGTGCATATATTCTTGGGAAAATTTTCACGTCTTTTCAGTTTTTTTCGTGGGTCGACTTGCATAGACTCGTAGAGCTTGCTAGCTAGGCCACAACAGCTTCATTGCAGGGGCATGTAAGCCCCACACATTGATAAAAGGAGAAATATAACTTACATCTCTTTTTCTTTCTTTCGCTATGAATATATTTTGAATTCTACTCTTTTTTTTCTTGACATCTTATGTGCAACACTTATTTTCATTAAACTTTCTAAATGATCCATGTAGTGAGCTTTAGGCTTATGACTCCCAAATTGGATAACCATAGGGCACTAGATTTTAAATATCCCTACAAACTTAATAACTCGAGTCATAAAGACTACGAAGAAAAGTGTATATCACATTTTCTTTTGATATGGGATTCAAATTTTAAAATTGGAAAGTACCCCTTCTAGATTTCTTAACTCAAACTCCTTCTACCAAAGATCTGATCCAAGAACTCCAAACCATCAAACTTCTATGAACACAAGCACTCACCTTCCCACCCCAAACTGCTTTTTTAGTAATTTGGTTTCTATATAAAGGATTTTGGGATTTTATTAAAACTTAGGTCAACATATCAACAATTAAATCCACAGAATCAAGTCATGCTCCAACATAAGTGATAAGTCAATGATGACTATGTGCTCAAGTAAACAAGTCTAACATGAATAAGTACTCACGTAAAAGCATAAGATACGATGTTGTCCAATTCTAACTAAAGCTATACTCAATTCAAACAAATATCATCATAGGCGGCAAGTTCAATGCTATACTAGACACTATTTTTGATTTTTCAAAATTTTTAGATTAAATTAGTTATACAAATCCGATAAGCAGTTGAAAAGCAAGAAACAAAGATCCTAATTCTCCGAATACTTACCCCCCAAACAAAAAGATTACTTCATCCCCAATGTAAAAACAAACATAATTAAAATAATAGAGTAATGGATCAGAAACCCCCCGGGTTAGATGCGGATAGGTAGAAGGATCAGGCTGATCCGATTGATAGATGTCGTGACAACCACCACTTTTCTTTGTTGGTAGTTCAAGAATTCAAAATAAATATTAATGATAGCAAATAAGGTTTAAATATTTGTAATGTATTCACACCAAGAAGAATTCTAATCTTCTAATGTTACGAAGATTGAAACCTAGGTGCAAATTTCAAAATAAGTATCGTATACATGTAAGCTTAACATAATGTTAGGATGTTAAAGATGAGCCTAAATAAAATGAACTCAATAAGTAAACATGCCTAAGTTACTAATGCAAGTCTTAGAGTACAGTCTAAAATGTGTTCAAAAACAAACTATTTAAATGTACAAGTTCCTAATATAGCAATCCCTAAAAATCTAGTTGTAATGCAATACTTAATCAAAATAAGAGATAAGTGATAGGAAAATGGGTTGCCTTCCATTAAGAGCTTAATTTAAAGTCTAGATCTCGACTTTTGTACTAGTCTTTCATGGCACTTTGAATATGGCTTTCGAGGTCCTGCTTAGCCTGCTTAATTTGACTTTATTCCATATTGTAACTTTCTTCCAAATTTTAATCTTATCCTTCTCCAAGTAGTATGAATTCCTCTCATCATCCGTTTCGAACTCAACAATGTACACCTCAATCTCCTCGTAAGGTTTAATCACAAACTCCATTTTTGAGCAAATGATGAAGTCTTCTTCTTCGAATGCTACAAGTTCTTTTTCTCCCGTTATGATTAATTTCTCTATCTTTTCATACTCCTCTTCTTTGATTGAAGTTTTCTTGAGTTCAACATTCGTGTTCAAAACTTTTGGCAAAGAAATAATGACATCTTCGTGGAGAGTCTTATCCTCTTGTTGTATTTGTAAGAAGTTTAGTTGACTTGATTCCCCTAATTGGTGTCCATTAATAACCGGTGGAAGAAATAATTCCATAGAAAAATCACCCCCATCAAACCGTGGTGAGAAAAATAATGCAACGAGTAAGTCATCCAGGACAGTTTCATCATGTTCACATTCTACTTTTATATCTCGTAGTCATTGTCCTATAATGAAATCTTTCACAAGCATATCTCCATTATCAAATTCTTGAGTTGCCAATTGTTGTTGCCTTATGATAAAATCACATACGAGCATTTTGTTAAAATTAATGACATCATCTTTTATTCTGACTACTTTTATTATTCTATATATCCTAAAAAGGAGAGAAAAGAAAAGGAAAAAAAACTAAAATGGAACGAAAATAATAATACAAGAATATAGGAAGTTTGAATTAGTGCCAAGATAATTAAAATCAAACTAAAATTTAATTCCCGGTAATGGAGTCAAAAACTTGTTGACAAAAATATATTTCGAATTAAAATCACCGCAAGTGTACGATTCGTTAACAAGTAATAAAGTGGATTTTGAGTTCAAGTATCATCCAGCAGATAGATTAGTTCAATCTTTAATTATTGCGACCTTAACCAAAACAAGAATAATATGATGGGTTTGTCTGTAACAAAATTATGAATAAATTAATCTACTTATGCAATTATGAGTAAATTAAATAAACTAAATGAAAAATTATTGTAAATGCAAATTAATGTGTTTAATAAATGACACGCACTAGGATTCCGAATTCTCATGTAATAATCATTTTTAATCTTAGTTTTACACTTTGACAACACGATTGAATTTGACGAATCAACGTTCCTATTTTATTTAACAATCTCTCTCGAATAATGTTAAACACACTCTCATATATGATCTGACTATATTTCTTTGACGGACGCGAACATACAATAATGTATGAATTTTTATTAATACTTAAAGATTCACATAGAGTATAGTGATATATTTCTATTCCCTGTTGGACCCTATGACAATTTATATATGTCAAGCATATTTCCCTTCTTTCGAATGCATAAAATAGGCCACTACATTCACACAACTACCATGCACAATAATTGTGCAGAAAATAAAATCATATAAATAATTCAATTTTCAAAAACGTTTTCAATATCAATGGTGTAAAACTAAAGATTAAATATTCATATTATATGGTTCATTGTTCTCCTATCACAAATAAATTTATCCTAATATGTTATGAGAAAGAAAACAAAACCAAAACTGAAGAATCGACATCACCCAAATAAAGTTTGAATTGAATTTTTCGAGTCTTGAAATCGATCTTCATGTTCTTGCCTCCTTCTTTGCTCCCAAAATCTCTTAGAATATGTTATAATGCGTGGTAGATGGCCCTAGGTCTTCAAAAGACGTCCCAAGATTTGTTTCCATAAGAAATACCAAATTTCCTTGAATATGTACTTGATGAATAAGGGACATCTTTGAAGGGCCCAGTTCCACCCCAGCAGCCAAGGAGCTTGCCAATTCAGATCCTCCAGCACCAGAGGCACCTAGTGCTGACCCCCTTCCTAGTTCGACTAAGGCTCCAGTTGCCATTGCTCCTGCTTCAACACGCAAGAGAAGTGGCGATTCCTGTAAGCCTGGTGCAAAGAAATTTAAGAAATCCGTTCTTTGACTAGTTCTGAATGATTAACTCTAACTTATTCATGGATGACTGTACTAAATATTACACTGTTTTTGGTTACATTGTGTTCCACCCGCAGTTATATGAATTTGGTTGTTTCTTATTACAAAAAAGGGGAAACAGTGGATGGATTAATTTTTTGGCCCTATAAAAAACTAGAAAATCTTATAGTACATTTTATATTAATTTTTTTACCGCTTTTATTATAGATTATTAGGTAATAATTAATTCATTATGTCGATGATTACTTTTCCAATAGGTAATGTAAGAAATCAAGAAAGGAACTATGTTTTGAAAAATTATTTTTGCCCTTGCTTAACAATGCTAAGCTTCGAACGACTTCAAAAAATTATAGAGAACGTTCATTCGTTAATTCAAAGCAAATGCTTTCTTCAAGATTTTGAAGAAGTCAAAAACAAACTGGTGCCCTAGTGACAATCACATCTTTTAATCAAGCTACTTGGTGTGAAGTTAAGAATGATGGTTCGTGTACAGAGATTTCCCTTGGCCTAAGTCCACGCCTTATGACAAAAGTGGAGTTGGCATGGCGTAAAGTAAAGATTGAGGGTTCGATAAGCCTAGGAAAAACAACCACCAGCTGGTTTTGACACTCAAGCAACCCCGCCCTAGTCGTTGCGGCCAAGTACAATAAGGAAGTAGTGATAAAGTCAAGATGGATAGATTTGATTCCACTTCATCAATAAGTCAAAGAAGGAGAAACAAAAAGGATTTATTTTTAGTTCTTTTGATTGTTATTTTTTTAATTTTGTGAAATTATGAAAATTGGATACTATTGTTTTTTTATCAAAATTATTAGTGAATTATTTGACCTGTGACTTGGAGACCCTGACATGATTTCCTTTCAGGGTTTATCACATTATACCTAGTGTTCGTGTTCAATCTTATTAATTACTTTTCGTACTTATCAAATTGTCTTAACGAACACAGTATTAACTTTCACGTTCAAGTCAGAACCATTAAAATTGATATTAGACAGTTATAACTACTTGTTTGTTCAGAGTTTCAAGATTTAATTAAGTTAATTTATATTAATTTGGGTTTAGAATTTTTATTATTAAACAATCATTAATTCGATTTCTAGAATCATAGCCCAATCTACAAAAGATGTTTGACGGATGTGTAGCATTTAGAAGAATGCAAGCATCGGTACCTATTAGTGGGAGAATTTTTTTTTTTCTGATTATTTAATTTTCTGCAAGTTTACTTCATTATTTTTTGGGTTTAAATGACGATTTGGGACTTATCTTTGCTGTTATGCCTCTGCTTTTGTTTCCTTCGCTCATCTTTTGATTTCTTTGGGTGGAAAGGAATGATCCCAAGCTCAATGGAATGCCCAAAGGATCATTTAAAAGAGTTGATTTTATGGTTGAGAATATGAGTAAAGCAGGGCTAATTGTTGAGTCGAAAACAAAACATACCAGGACTATATCTTCTATTGTTATGTAGAAGAAGCCCAGTCACAATGGGCTTGATTACAGATGGAAACTTAAAGAAGGATGGAGAAACTAATGTGGAGGGTTTTTTTTTTTTAATGAAAACTTTATTCAATCACCTCTCACTTATGGCTATAAGAATTTAAGAACAAAATTGGAGAAGAAGAAAAGATATATGAACTTGAGAATTCTCTCTTTTAAATCATTAGAGATTAGTGAATAGATAATACACAGAAGGAGCAGCCTATATATACAGCCTATGATCCACTACGAATGGAATATACAGCTATGTACATAACAAACTCAACCAAATGGAAAAACAGCAAAGCAGGGAGTAACAAACAAAACAACAAAACAATAATGGCAGTAACAGAATTAATGGTCACATGCTGGTCACGTGCTGGTCACAGATGGTTGAAATTAGGCTTCAGATTTCAGCTTGTGATTACCTTCATTTGTGAAATCTAATACCCCCCCGCAAGATGGAGAATAGAGATTTAGTATTCCCATCTTGGAGAGAAGAGAGGTGAGAACCAAAGAAGAGAGGGCTTTAGTCAAAATGTCGGCCAATTGTGAATGAGTAGGTACATAAGTTGTGATGAGACTGCCTTCTTGAATTTTATCTCTAATGAGATGGCAATCAATCTCTATATGCTTAGTACGTTCGTGGAATACTGGATTGGCAGCAATATGCAATGCTGCCTTATTGTCGCAGTGAAGAATTGCAGCAGATGGATGGGAAATGTGCAAATCCTTCAATAATTGTTTAATCCAAGTAAATTCAGAAGCGGTTGTTGCCATTGCTCGATACTCTGCTTCTGCAGAGGAGCGAGAAACAACTGATTGTTTCTTGGACTTCCAAGATATAAGAGATTTGCCCAAGAAAATGCAAAAACCCGTGATAGAGCGTCGAGTGTCTGGACACGAAGCCCAATCAGAATCACAGTAGCCTTGTAGTTGCAAAGGAGATGAGGAGGAAAGTAAAATACCCTGGCCAGGACTACCTTTTAAATATTTCAGAACCTTGTGAGCAGTTTGTAGATGGAGATCAGTTGGCTGAGACATGAATTGACTGAGCACTTGCACTGAATAGCTTATGTCTGGTCTTGTAATAGTTAAATACAATAACCTGCCAACAATTCTTCTATAAACACTTGGATCAGAAAGAGGACATCCCGATTCTTTGCTAAGTTTGATATTTTGGTCCATGGGAATTTTAGCTGGCTTAGAACCAAGAGTACCCGAATCTGCTAGTATGTCAAGTGCATACTTCCGTTGACATAAATGAATCCCTTGTGTAGATCTTGCCACTTCAATGCCGAGGAAATAACGAAGGGCACCAAGATCCTTAATCTTGAATTCAGTATTTAAGAACACTTTGAGAGAATCAATACAATTAATGGAGTTACTAGCAACCACAATGTCATCCACATAAACCAATAAAGCAGTAAAAAAATCTCCTTTAATCATAGTAAATAAGCTATAATCTGATTTGGATTGTTGAAACCCAAAATGTATAAGTGAGTCTGAAAATTTGGAGTACCATTGGCGAGATGCCTGCTTAAGGCCATATAAACTTTTGAGCAATTTGCAGACTTGTCCGGGTTTTCCTTTGTCATAACCAGGGGGTTTACACATATAAATTTCCTCCTCTAGCGTCCCATGAAGGAAAGCATTATTAACATCAAATTGTTGCAAATGCCAGCCATGTATAGCAGCAAGAGCAAGGAGACAACGGACTGTCACCATCTTTGCTACAGGGGAAAAAGTCTCTTGATAGTCAACCCCTTCTTGTTGTGTATAGCCCTTGGCCACTAATCTGGCCTTTAACCTTTCAACTGTTCCATCCGAATTATACTTAGTCTTGTAGACATATTTACAATCTATTGGTTTCTTACCAAGTGGCAGATCGGTTAATTTCCAAGTCTGATTGAGTTCAAGAGCATCCAATTCAGCTTTCATAGCCTCACACCAACCCGGATCCTTAACAGCTTGGTGGTATGTTTGAGGATCAGTTTGAGAGCAAATAGAAGTTGAAAAGGCAGCATAATTACGAGATAAACGATGATATGATAAGGAATCAGTTAAAGGAAACGTTGTACCTGTATTGGAAGGGGGTTGCCTGGCCAATGATTGGTTTGGGGAAGTGAAGTACACTTGTTGACAATGAAAGTCCTGCAGGTATTGTGGTGCTCTTCTAGATCTTGTTGACTTACGGATGGGTGATTCAGCCTGGGTGATTTCTTCTGTAGTGTAAGGTAAATCAGAAGTTTGTACATGGCTATCAATGGAGACAGGAGTGAAAGAAGGGTCTAATGGTGTTGAGTTTGAAGATTGAGGAGGAGAAAGATCAGAGGTCTGCTCAACAATAGGAGAAGATGATTGAGGAGAGAAATGACAAAAATTATTATTGTCCGTGGTTTGTGGTGGCAGGTTGGTAGGGTTGATGCGGAAGGGAAATATTGTTTCATGAAAAACTACATCCCTTGAGATGAAAAAGGTTTCGGTATCAAGGTCAAGCAACTTGTATCCCTTAACACCAAAAGGATAGCCAAGAAAAACAGACTTTCTAGCTCGGGAATCAAATTTAGTTCTGCCTTGTGAAATAGTGGAAGCAAAACACAAGCAACCAAAAACTTTCATGTGACTATAGGTCGGTTTTCTGTTGAAGAGTAATTCAAAAGGGGTTTTATTTGACAGCATAGGAGAAGGAATTCTATTGATGATGTAAGCAGCAGTTAGAATGCACTCATTCCAAAACTTCATAGGAAGTGACGCTTGGAATCTAAGTGCTCTAGCAATGTTCAAAAGATGCTGGTGCTTACGTTCAACAATAGCATTCTGCTGTGGTGTTTCTACACAGCTAGTTTGATGTAAAATCCCCCTTTTATTGAAGAAATCTATCATTTTAAATTCTGCTCCATTATCACTTCTTAAGATTTTAATTTTGACGTCAAATTGGTTTTCAACAAGGTTACAAAAAGTGTCTATGCAGTGGCGAGTTTCAGATTTTGTTTTTAGTAGATAGACCCAAGTACTTCGAGAAAAGTGATCCACAATAGTGAGGAAGTACTTGGATCCATCGTGCGCAACAATAGAACAAGGCCCCCATATATCACAAGAAATAAGTTCAAAAATTCTGGTGCTAGTGTATGTGCTGACAGGAAAAGGGAGACGATGTTGTTTAGCCATGGGGCAAATGCAGCAAGGACTTTCATTAATATCAATAATTTCAGTACTTACGACAGGGTCATTGATCAAAGATATCCTAGACAAAGGTGTATGGCCAAGTCTATAATGCCAGAGATCTATGGAAGGACTATTTTCAAGTACAGAAGTGGAAATAAAAGCATTTTTATTTAAACACTTAGAGAATTTGTCAACAAGAGCTTCAGGAGACACTTCAGCACACTGCAGTTGATAGAGTCCATGCTTCACTTCACCCTTCCCAATCGTTGTCCAAGACGAAAGGTCCTGGAGGAAACAACAATCAGAAAAGAAGATAAGGCAGCAAACAAGTGAGTGGGCAAGTTGTTTAGCAGAAATCAAGTTGAATGTAAAAGATGGGACACACAAAACGTTTTCCAGAACGAGTTTTTCATTGATACGAACTGTTCCTATATGCGTGACATGTGCTTCATCACCATTTGGCATTTTAACAGAATAAGATACCTCTGAATTAATGGTGGTAAACAGGGAGATGCTACAGACCATGTGGTCTGTAGCACCTGTGTCAATAATCCAATGGGTTTCAGCAGAGAATAAGGCTCTCTGAGAAGAAGTGGAGCAAGAGATAGATATACCAGACATGGTGGGAGCCTTTGCTGCATTAGCTATGGGGTGGAAAGCTGCTTTGGATGGATTGGTGGAAGTAGGAGGCATCATTGGATTGTCCCTTTGCTGCAACAGAGAAAGAAATTGTTGATATTGTCCCTTTGTAAGACCAACTCTTGAATCTGAATCCTCCTCTTGATCTCTAGTGGCAGCATTAGCAGAATATTTGGGAGATTTTCCCTTGTTGAAGTACTTATGCCCAGGTGGATACCCATGAAGTTTGTAGCACTTCCCGACTACATGACCACTCATATGACAATGAGTACAGATCGGTGGCTCGGCATTCCCTGCTTTAAAACAGGCTTCTAGGTCATGTCCTGGTGCATGGCAATGAGTGCAGTAAGAACGGTCACGCTTGAAGGGTTGGCCAGACTTAATACTTGGTTTAGGAATGGAATAAAAATTCCTACTGGCTAAGGCCATCATATCAGGTGATGGCAGATTGTTAAGCATCAGGTGCTGCATTTCTTGTTGTTGAATCATGGATAAAACTTTCCCAATTGAGGGTAAAGGATCAAGGAGCATAATCTGATCCCGTGAGTTCACGTATGAATCATTTAAACCCATCAAGAACTGTATTACACAATCCCTTTGGTATCTGTTAGTTAGTGTAGTTAAGTTCCCACAGGTGCAGTCAGGCAAAGGGTCGAACACATTTAGTTCATCCCAAAATGACTTCAGCTTCCCATAATAAACACTTACTGAATCTTGCTCCTGTTGTAAACCTGCAAGGGCCCTCTTAAGCTAGAAGATTCGGGGTCCATTTTGCTGAGTAAACCGTTCCTTCAGCTCATCCCAAAGCACAGCAGCATCATCCACAAGAGCTATGCTAGACTTGATTGATGGGGAGATGGAATTCTGCACCCAGGAGGTCACGAGATCATTACAACGTTCCCAAGCTTCAAACAAAGGATCATCTGAACTAGTTGGCTTGGTGACAGTGCCACTGATGAAGCCTAATTTGTTCTTAGCTCTAAGAGCTCTGCTCATTGCCCTAGACCAAGTGATGTAGTTGTCAAGTGTAAGAAGTTCAGGAACAAGAGAAACCGATGGATTATCACCATGGTCAAGACGATAAGGATTGGTGACATCGGTGAAATTGAGAAAGGGGTTTGAAGGTTTTGGTGGAGCTACAGGAGAAGAGTCTGTGGGAAGAGTTTCTGTAGTCATGGTTGGTTTGATTCACTTCTCTGATACCATATAAGAATTTAAGAACAAAATTGGAGAAGAAGAAAAGATATATGAACTTGAGAATTCTCTCTTTTAAATCATTAGAGATTAGTGAATAGTTAATACACAGAAGGAGCAGCCTATATATACAGCCTATGATCCACTACGAATGGAATATACAGCTATGTACATAACAAACTCAACCAAATGGAAAAACAGCAAAGCAGGGAGTAACAAACAAAACAACAAAACAATAATGGCAGTAACAGAATTAATGGTCACATGCTGGTCACGTGCTGGTCACAGATGGTTGAAATTAGGCTTCAGATTTCAGCTTGTGATTACCTTCATTTGTGAAATCTAATAATGGCGGAGGAATACCATGACAACAAATCCAACAAAACAACAAAAGAGCCAAAAGCCATAAAGTCCCTAATCAAGCAAGTAAAAACAAACATATCAACCTCACTACTATTGCCTAATGTTGGGAAACCAAGCTTATCCATTCGAAGAATACCTTTTAACTAATGTGAATATATTGGATAATGCACTATATTGGAAGCTGAGATCAAAGCTATGGCAACAAGTCTAAAAATCTGTATTCATAATGGCTATGGAAAAAGCTTGGCAAAAATGGATTCTAAAATACCATACATACTATCTCAGCACAAAAATATAGAACAGTGGCATGTTCAATATGAGCTAGCGGTTATCCAGCAGATGAAAAAAAATAAAAATAAAAGCAGAGATAACGGTTTCACACATTTGGAGGGAGGTAACAATTACAAAATTGCAGATTGGATTGCTAATGTGGTAAATAAGGGGGAAATACTTTAAAACTAATGAAACCTAATGAATTTAAGGATGAAGTTAAGGGCTATGGCCTCAATCAGGTTGGATTGCTAATGAATTTAACGATGAACTTTAAACAATTATATTAAGAATCACAATGACAAATGGACTAAAGCCATAACCAGGTTGACTAGAGGATGAGAAGTAGAATGTTAAGCTATTGAAGTACTTGAGATTGCATAGCTGAAGATCTGGTTTTCTGTAAATTTATTGTATAGAGGGTAAGATTTAATGTTGTAAGTGGAGTAGTGCTCTCAATTGCATGCATGTAGATAGGAGTTGTATTACTTGTTTTCTGAGTGGTATTCCGATTTTCCTAATGCTTTAGTCCCTACCCTATCTTCCCGTGCATTTCTTATTATTCATTTGGGAGGTAAGGTTAAATTATAAATACCCTCATTATCTAATATAATAATTTTTAGTCTTCAGTAAAATGTATATTTCATGCTTGGATTTTCAAGTTGAGAAATTTTTGGAAAAAACATAAAAAATAAAATAAATTAGGAAAAGAATAATTCCGACTAGCTTTTAAAGTCAATAACTTTTTGCATATATTGTTGGAAAATAATATATTAAAGCAATATATTTAAATTAAATGAAATTGGAACAACAATTCATAGGTTTCAAGTCTTTTCAATTCTATAATTAATTTGTATTTGAATTGGTTCGATTACATACTCAATTTGTGGTTACAAATTCATTCATGGCTAAAGTAATAATATTTGCATTAAATACAAATTAACTAAGAATTTGGAACCTCCATCATCCTGGTACTATATAAGGAGGTGTTCTCCTTATTCTTCACACCAAAAAAATTAAGAGTTATTTCTTCACTCTAAATTTCTTTCTTCTCTTTGTTTCGAAAGTTTAGTACTTAATAAATTAAATAATTTAACTCTTTGTTCTAACTTGGTGAGTTTACTTAAAGTAGTAACGAGATGCTAGTCGACTACTTTCAACCGTTGTATTCTGGGAGACGACGCCATCAATTCTCTTGCACCATAGTGGGGGGCGAATCCATTTTAAGGAAATTGTGTGCAACACAAACCTCTGTTCATTTCAATACTTCTACTACCTCAACAACCATTTTCTCTACTTTTATTGTAATGTTTTCTTCCATTATTTATTTATACAATTCGAGCAATATTTTCTAATTTCCCTTTCGTATTTTTCCTAACATATATATTAGACTTCAAGAAAGTATTAACCGACAATCTCAAATACGTAAGTTATCTTTATAAAAGTGGACATTAATTTTTGTCTAAAAGCTTTACATTATTAGAAAGTCCCAGATTTGGACAATTTATGTTGCGAATCATTCCTATGATATTTGATTATAATTTCTTTTTCCCATCTTCAAATTAGCATCTAATACAATGATCATTTCTCTTTACGATTTCTGGAAATCTTAACAGATGATTCAGAATATGTAATATTCAATGAATTTCACAATGAATTGTCAGTTTATGTGGATGAAATTAACATATACAGATCAATTAACCAAGATCGCATCTATATATGGATGATATCTGACTTTATTCTTGCAATATTTTTATTCTTCCCCACAATATAGCACATTAAAATTATTCAGTTTGACTGCTCTGTAGTGTACGAGAAAAAAGGCCATAATGAATAGCAAGATATTCTATGACTTTTTGATGCAGTGTCTCTCTAGCTTTAAAATATTCTGTTGGGTGTTGTCATTGCTATATTTTTTCCAGTATGAACTTAGTTCACGGTTGATGGTGAAGAACTAGTTGTACAATGAAATTAAACAACTTACGATGATCTAGTTACAACCACATTGCATAAGGGCTTACCAAGAACATAGATGATGTAGCGGAATATTATAGGACAAATGAACAACCTTACAAAGATTAGAAAAACTGACGAGAAATTTTATTCAATTTAATAAATTGTGGTCTCAAAGGGTTTATAATGCTTTAAATAGTAAAACTTTATCAAAATCCGGAAAATAAATAAAAAAAAACGATATTTTTCTATAAATAAAAAAATTCGAGATAACAACTTAAATTGAAACTCTTAAGATTTAGAATCGTTCTCCAACAAACGAAACACGAATCCGAATTTTATTGAATAAAATATTGCCAAAATAAAAATTATCATAAATGGCAAAAACGCTTAATCGATGGCATAAATGATGGAATCTGTTCAAAATTTGACGTATGTCAGGGCCAAAAGCGATGAGTTGTGATCATTGGCTCATTTTCAATCGAATTAGACTAACAATTCGCCAAAAACAGACAAACTCGAAAAGTTATCATGAAATCATTATTTTGTCTTGCGATCCCATTTCATCATAAACTCTAGCTTCTTATGCACGTCATCAATAGAGCATCTACCATGAGACTGTGAATTGCACTAAAAAGTTTGTCACGTAATTTCAAGATGCTACAACCACATATCACACCTGTCATCTGCTAGACATCCTCTTGTACATGTGACTTAGGGGTTAATCACATCACGATGGATGGGATTACATTTTGTAAAGTTCAGTCACTAACAAGAAAGCTTTTGAAGTTCAATGACCCCCCGAAAATCTTTCGCAAAATTCAATGACCAAAGTAAAGTTCAGTGACTAACGGAATTTTTTTTTTTTTAAAGTTCAGTGACCCTCTAAAACCTTACGCAAAGTTCAGTGTCAATCAGGTAATTAATTCCTATTTTTATCAATCTTTGTATTTTTTTAGTCTTTCTTTTTTCTATTTTTTGTACTTCTACCTTACAATTTTATTCTCTCTAGTATTGTCAAACTTAGAAAAAAGAATAGCTCCTTTATCCTGAAGTTAATCAACAAGGTTGTCTTGTGACCTCTCTAAGATCAAAGATGTTCTTAGCTAAAAATGTGTACGAATTTTAAAGTTGAATTCTATTAAATTTTCAATATTGAAAGGGTTCTCTTTCGAAATGGTTGAACGCTGGACTCTGTACGTTGCCTTTTTTGACCTCAGAGAGGTTTGCAAATAACCTTATTGGTTACTTCGAGATAAACTGTTAATCTATTTTTCTAAATTTGGTTGTACTAAAGAGAATAAAATTGTAGAGGAGTAAAAAACAAAATAGAAATAAAAAAAAATACAAGACTAAAAAAAAACATAAAGATTGATAAAAAGTGGGGTTAAATAGTGATTGGTTACTAAACTTTGTGTAAGATTTTTAAAGGATCACTGAACTTTGCGTAAAGTTTTCAAGGGATCGCCGAACTTTAAAAGTTTTTTCGTAGACCATTGGACTTTAATTACTTGATTAGTCACTGAACTTTGCTTAAGGTTTCTAGAGGATTACTAAATTTAGAAAGTTTTCTCATTAATCACTAAACTTTACAAAATGTAATACAACCACCACTCAATAATTTTACAAAATTTAATCCAACAATCACTCAAAGTTTTCTCATTAATCACTGAACTTTACAAAATGTAATCCAACCGCACTGAGTGATAGTTGGATTACATTTTGTAAAATTCAATAACTAACGGGAGAACTTAGTTCAATAACCCCTGAAGACCTTCCGCAAATTTCTATGACTAATCAAGTAATCAACCGTGTTACTTAGAATTATTATAATCCATTCTCCTCTCTCCGTACCCAATTTTACTTTCCATGTGTACAACAATTCACAATCTTACATTGAAGATGCTCTTCGTGTGCAGTAATAATGTTGTCTTGCACTAAATCCATACTGAGAAAGCGATCCCTCAACTATTTTGGCAAGGCATCGACTGTAGGTCGAGAAAGATTTTGACTAATATCCCAACTTCACACGTAACTCCTTGGCTATAATCCTCATATTCGATACAACATGATGACCAAGGGTACAAAGTTAATTAATCATCCGTGCAACCTAGAGATATTTTGGCCTAAAACATCTCCCACATGCCTTCCCTTGACATTCAAGGACTTGAACAGTGAAATTGACTATATATGAGGCATCCTGTAAAAGATATGATGGTTTCTCAATTCTGAAAAAAGCTACTTATTAGATTAAATGTACATAATCGATCTAGTAGAATGATTTTGCCATATTCAAACTAACAGAAATGATCTAATGAGCACCGGTGCTCATCTTATCCTAAGCACCGATGAGTTGGCACATTAATTCATTGGTGGATAAAGATTTTGTGAGTTCCAATCTACCAATGAATTAATGTGCCAACTCATCGGTGCTTAGAATAAGATGAGCACCGGTACTCATTAGATCATTTCTGTTCAAACTAATGTCAATTCAATCATTTCATTTCATGAATAAAAATGTGACCAATTAAACAATCAACAAAACAATGATCTCGCACTTTGAACATCGTATTCCATGCTTAGAACATAGAAGTATGGTCATTTAAGCGCTTATGTTCGTTCATATAAGTTCTAACTTCTAATAATTGTTTAGTTTTTCTATTTAATTACTAAAATTATAAATTTGTTGAAGTGTGACCCAAATTTCATTAGGATTGGAAGTTTGGTTTGAAAAGGACTTTGAATAACTCAAGAGATGTAATAAGGATTTTGTGGACAGGCGACTGGGCGCCTGTGCACCATCCGAAGGATGAAATAGGATTTAATTCGGAGTTGCAGCGCTCGAGTGCTGCCTTGTTGCTAGCTTTCCACAAGCTTGGCAGCTCGAACGTCGATATTATCCGACCCAGATTCCTTTGGCGATTTGCGGAATATTAAGTATTCTATTCTATTTAAAACACTACAATTAGGGTTATATAAACACTCCACGTGTTGTTGGCTCTTCATAACATTATAGAACAATTAGATGTGGTTGAGAGCATCAAATCTAGTAACAAATCATTGATTTTGATTTAGTGAATTATCGTTATCTATCCGTAGCTATGTCAACGAGTCGAGCCCGAGCCCAAAAAAAAACTAGGGCTCGACTCGAACTTTTTTAGGCCCAACTTTTTTGGGCCCGAGTCGAGCTGAATAAAGCTCGGCAAAAAAAAAAAAATGAGGCTTAGCCCGAGCCTAGACCGAGCCGTTTGGATTTTTTTTAATGTCAAACCTATATTTTTACTTAAAAATTTTAAAATATGTACAGTTTATATGTAATATAAATTAAATAAAAAAGTTCGGTCTCAGTTCGAGCTTTTTTGGGCCCGAGCCGAGCCGAATAAAGCCCAGCCAAAAAAATGAGGTGGGGGCTCGGCTCAAGCTTTTTCCGATCAGAGCCCGAGCCGTCCAAGCCGATGAGATTTTTTGCCATCCCTATCTATCCGTGATTTTTTTTCCATCTTGGATATCCACCTAAAATCTTGGTGTTCTCGCTTGTTTGGTTTATTTCATCTTGCACATATATTTTGCTTCATTCATAACAAAATTGATATAAATAAATGATGAATAAGTGTGTCGTACTTGTAGATTATACAAACTATGTAGTTAAAATTAATGTTCAATTTTGAAAAGTAGCTTTTTAGCAACAAAAAGGAACCAACCAAAGGCATTGTCTCCTCCTATTTTATATTGGCCTATATGAGCATAAAAGTAGCTATTGCTGTTATAATTGGAAGGTTTCTTGGTCTTTAAATAGTTTTTACTGAAATATTTAGACATTTTTTTCTTCTTTAAATGAATAAATACATTAGTTGTTTATTTATTTATCTGATTAATGCGCAAAGTTATTTATTTGACAATTTAAGTTGAGGCCTTTCATAGAGAAATGCCATTACAAATAGAAGCTAAAAAACTTATTCTATTTGGGATACACAAATACAATTATTCTAATTGAAAAATCCTAAGTCAAAATTATAACACATTATACGTTTGCGAATTATATTGCAGGCACTACAATATCATTTGAAAGAAGATTACCAACTATTGAACAATACTAAAATTAGATCTTGGAGCAAGACAACCTTAAACACACCAAATGAACCCAATTAAATGGTGCTCTTTGTTTCACAAAGAGATCCATACTTACAAAGGATAGAGTCAACCACTGATTCAGTTGATATGGGATTGTACAAAGGCTAAATAATACACAACAGATTCAGCTGATATCAAATTTGAAATTTAGAGGCGGACAAAACCGCTTAAGTGCATTCATTCATCTTGAATCTAATCAATATATCTATTACCAATTTTGTGGCTTACACTTATGTCGAGTAGTAAAAATTGAACATCTAGTAGATCTCGAGTTTTAGTTTTAGAAAATGATGCGTTCAAACCCCAAATATAAGATCTCAATTTCTTCAATTCATTGAAAAGACAAAAAAGGAAGGAAAAACTTGAAAAAGAAGAATAGTAAAATACCCATTTAGCAATAGTATTTGTGAAGGCTAACTATGATGAGAAGTTTGGGACAATAGTGAGTAACTAGTGCATGATACGGAGTCTAAATGCTGATTAATTACGTACATGAGGCTGCATAGTAACCCTAACCTACCCCATTTCCTTTTCTTCTTCAGTTTATCTGATCATCTCGTCTTTTATTTGCTGGTAATTTGTTTTACACACAGAGTTTTGGCTTTACATAGACAAAGATTAAGCAGAAAGTTACAAGAAAAAGTACTTTTTCATTCACCTTCACATTCTTTCAGAGAATCATAAGGCAAATATCTTGAAAATCACAACCAGAAAACAGAAAGTGAAAGGGAAAACTGTGTAGATCTCAATCTTTCTTTGATTTCTTCTTCTGTTCTGAAGATTCAAGAAGCTCATCCAAAACACTATCATCCAAACATTCCAACTCAATCTTCTCTTGTGCCGGAAATGTGGGTTTATAAGGTGGAATCGCGAGTTGAGAGTAGTACTCATTTGGAAAATTCAATATTGCAAGATGTCCCCTAAACCTAAAGGCAGCGCGGTCATAAGCCCGGGCCGCGGCCTCAGGATTATCAAATGTTCCGAGCCACAAGCGGGCTCCTTGCCTCGAGGGATCGCGTATTTCAGCCGCGAACTTCCCCCAAGGCCGCCTCCGGACGCCCCGGTACCGGACTTCCTCTTTGCCTTTCTCTTCCTTGTCTTGCATGGCTTTACCTCTTGAACTAGAAGAACTTCCTTCCATTTTCTTGATGTTCAAGTGTGTTAAATGCGTATCGTTTTTGGGAGTTCAAATTTGGTGGCACAGAAAAGTTTGTGAATTGACGGTTAACTTCCAAATTATGGACATAGGACATTTATACAAGATTGATGACGGTTGCAAATAGTTATATATATATATATATATATATATATATATATATATATATATATATAGATACACACACATACAGAGAGAGAGAGAGAGAGAGAGATGTAATAGATTTGGATTGTAAGACCGAATCGGATGTGATATTCAAAGGCACTCGAAACTATTTTCTTTGCTAAGAATTGTATCCACACAGTGCATGAAATTTACTTTTAAACAAAAAATAGATTTTGTTACCCTACAAGACTGTTAAAAGAAAAAATTCCTCTTAAGTTGTGCTTTGACTCTATTCTGCTTTATGTTCCATTTCACGGCTCTTCTGATAATTTTGTATCAAGAGCATGTTTCACTGAGCCTAAAAGTTATTTTTTTTTTAGAATAGTAAGTTAAAATTTACCCTTTCCTATATGAAAACAAAGTGAAATTTTAGGTTTTAAAGACAACAAAATTATGCAGATAAACTGCTGTGTTTGTCCCCAACTTATAGCCCTGACACAGAGTTGACTTCCATTCTTTAAAAATGAGCAAGTTGGTCTCCAACCTTTCATCTATAGCTGCACAATCAAATCTCTAATGATAGAACTTGTGTTTGTCATGTAGCTTTCGTATGTTCAACTTGATGAAACTAAATTTTGTTCACCAACTTATATTGGTACTTTAAAATTTGATTTGAGGTAAGTTTTCGTGAGGCCACGTAACAATTTGATGACTATTTGAATGTTTTTTGTCACTAAAACTAGATGTTTAACAATATGAAAGGTTGAAAATAAAATGGTTCATTTTAAAGGTTTATGATCAACTTGTTACTATTTCTCAAGTTAAAAACCAAAAGTGCAATTTTTTTTTCAAATTATAGCTTAAAACTAACTTTTCGAGCTTAGCCAAACATGCAAAGGTAAATATATTTATTGTTAAATTATAATTCTCTATGGCCACTTCCCTATTTATCAACTGAAATGACTCGGAGAATAAGTTGAAGGATGAAAAGTAAATTAGAATTTTGTTACTCTTATAGAGTTAAAGTCAAACAGCAATAATTATTCTTTAACATTAACTTTATTAATCGTATCTGGTGCATGCATAATTTAGTTAATGAAATATATTATTAATTACTTTATTATCGTCAAAAAGAATACAATCAAATGTTGAAAGCAATGACATGACAAGTGTGATTGGAATTCAGTTTGACCTCTCTGAAAAAGACAAAAGAGTAGTTTAGCTTGTAATTTAGCCTTTATTTTCTATGTTTAATCTTTGTTAGAATCGTGACAAGAATTTTGTATGTTAATACTATTTGTTAGGAATAGAATAAATGAGATTATATGACACGATATGAAATAGTAATCACAACACGGGAAGAACAAAGTAATATGGCAGATGAACGAATATTTTATTAATTATGGAGAGAAAATACAAAGAATATTGTGTATCTAATACAATTCTAACACTCTCAAAATCATTTGAAAGCCAAGAATTTTGTGGAGTATATATAGGATCCAAAAGAATATATTGTAGTTGGAAAGAGGATAAAAAAGAATAAAAAATAAGGAAACAAATTTTCCCTGAATAAAGTTGCCAATCGAGTGGCAAACTCATGTCAATAAAGCGACACGCGGTGCTCGAGCGGACAAAAAGCGAGCTGCAATCCTAGCGCCTCCAGGAGCGCCCCAAGCGCCGAGTTTCTGTAAATAACTTCAATGGCGCCTTGATTGGCGCCTAGGCACCCAATTTCGGAGCCCAAGCGCCATGTTACTGCCCAAAACATCCCTTAACTACATTTCACTTCCTTAGCTCTTTTTTTATCCAAAACACGAACCAATGTCGGAATTTGTGTCACACATTCAACAAATCTCCACCTTAACACAAATTTCACAGCAACGAACAAAACTTCAAAATTTCTACACCTGGAGATAAATTCGAGTCTAAGGAATAAACCAATAGCTCTCCAACAAAAACTCTCCAACCAAAAATTCTCCTTCTCTTCCACAAAGTCCAACTAGGACAAACTCAATCAACTGAATTCAAACATTGTTCAAAGAATTATCTTGGGCACTAAAATTGCTCAAATTGTTACCACAAGCAACACAATCACAAATAATTCAACAATGATTATCAAATAGGGTCAAAACACGCCTTAAAATAGAATCAACAATATAAAATGCTTCTGTAGAAAGTTTTTCGTTAGACTCCATACCTTCAACTACACTTAAAGCATACCCCACTAAATCATTTCCCTGTACCTTTGTGGAGGCTTAATATCTTTCTGGGTGTGGCTCTAGCAATTGAATACGATGGCACTACAGGTGGTGGTAGTAAAGCAACATTATCCACCAAACTTATGAACTTGATTGAGATATATTCTTCAACACGGATCCCAAACCAAACTGAAACGGTACTATACCAAACTGAATATCCACCAAACTACTAATTTCTCTAATTGTTTTCTAATGATTCTGTCGGACCCTGTAAGATTTACAACTGAAATGGCACATTATAAACTTTAGAACTTCACCTTCACCAGTGAACTTGTACCCTCTTCAATCAACAATACTCAAGGAGATATGATTTCTCTTCAAATATAAAATGTTTCTCACCTTATAAAATGTTCTAACAATCTCAACTAACATCTTGAGTCTGGCCCTTTCAATACCAACTACCTTATGGGGTGCATTGTTTCCCATAACCACGACATTTTTAAATTTTTTCATATGTTGAAAATGAATCTTGATTGGGACTCATAAGAAAAGTACAAGTTGTATCAAGAATTCAATTTTCATCATGTTTGGAGTCGCATGAGAAATAACCAAAAGTTCTCCTTCACTGTAGCAATTTTATGCAATGTCGACTTCACCTGAAGTTTCTGGATGATTTCCCTTTTTATTTAAGCTAAATTTTCTCCATTCTATAACTTATAGTAATCCTTTTTTATATGTCTCTTCTTCTTGCAGTAGTTACAAATTTTATTACTCGAGTTAGACTTCGAACTCCCCCTCTCATAACCACATGAACAACGTGGCCATCTCCTTGAGCCTCAGATCTAACGATTATATAATATACTATCTTTAAACGATATATATGCGGGCAATGAACACAATAAAATCAATTCAAAATCCTCTTCATCAAACTTAACCTCCAAGGTTTCCAAATTAACAATAATTTCTTTAAAAACAGCAAGGTGATTTTTTAGAGATGTACCTTCTGTCATACGATGAGAATACAAACGTTATTTTAGGTGCAATTTGCTAGTTAGACTCTTAGTCGTTCACAATTGCTCAAACTTCAACCATAACGCAACTACAATTTTTGACTTCAAAGTGTCCTGAAAAATATGATTCGAAAGATTAAAATAAATTTGTGATATGGCATTTCGATCCTTACATTGTTTCTCTTCCATCGTCTTGTCAAACCCCAACAAGTTCAATCCATCTGATCAAGCACTGCTTGCATCTTCACCTGCCACAACGAGAATCTAGTACTGCGATCAAAAAATGGAATATCATACTTCATGATTACCATCACAAGAACAAATAAAACCTCGAATAAATCAAACCATAAACTATGATACCACCTGTTATAATCTTGACAAGAGTTATATATGATTATATGACACAATATGAAGTAACAATCACAACATAAGAAAAACAAAATAATATGGCAGAGAAACAAATATTTTATTAATAATGGTGAGAAAATACAAAGAATATTGTCTATTTAATACAATTGTAACTCTCTCAAAGTCATATGAAAGCAAAGAATTTCGTGGATTTCCAAGAGAATATATTATAGTTGGAAAGAGAATAAAAAAAGAACCAAAAATAAGGAAATAAAGTTTCCTCGTATAAGGTTGCAGCTCGAGTGATAAAAGCGAGTGGTTGTCCTAGCACCTCCAAGAGCGCCCAAGCACCGAGTATCGGTAAATAACTTCAATTTGGCACCCTGATTGGCTCTAATTGGGCACCCAAGCACCATGTCAATGCCCATAACATCCCTTAACCACTTTTCACCTCTTTAAGTCCTCTTTCATCCAAAACACAAACCAACGTCGGAATTTGGGTCACATATTCAACAATATGTAACTAGTTAAAGTTTTACCTTGAAAGATTGTCTTAATTCTTTAAATCTTGATACTAGTTAAACTCTTTTGTGTAGGAACTTGTGCTCGGGATCCTTAACTAGAGTAACTTAAATACTTGACAGAATGGTGATGATGTATGTCCCAAGTTCAAAATTGTTGGTTCTTATGTTGCAAGCAATGGTTATTGGGTTTGTGCTTTTCCAAATGACAACTTTGTTAATGGAGTGACTCGGTACATTTTCCATTGTATGAAGACATGTTTCTTTTTTGGGTCATTGGATTGTGACCATTAATAGCTTTGATATATGCATTAAGGCTTCATTGACATGTCATCCACGTGGACAATAATTTTTTCTCTGTGACATTAGTCTCGCAACTCCAAATTTCATATTTATATGAATTGTGAATTTTTGATATTTATTTGCTTCTAGCACTGAAATCTTTGGACTACCTTAAAAATTTATGTTATCCATTGTAGAGCTTCTCCTTTTAGAAGTTCATACTGAGCAGAGATCGAAGCATAATAAGTTGGCTTATGTTGATTCTGAGGCATCTTGTCCAAGAGAAATATGAAGTTTAAAATTAGTCATTTTTCAAATGTTTGAAAGATAATTAGTCTTTGGAGGTCATTATATTTACTTCAGTTCAACTTGCAATTTATATTGTTCAAGTTATGCTCTTTAAGGAGGTTGAGATGAATTATATCCGCTATAAACATTTCTGAAGTCCCAGCTCAAAGATAAGAAATTAAAGAAACATAGACTTCATTAATAAAAGAATTTGTACAAAGAAGAGCCTCATCCATTACATAGAAAAAAATCCTATACTATGCTGGAAGTGGCAGGGAGTCTGATGCCTCCGTAGCAGGCGCTTCAGCAGCTAGGGCCTCTTGGCCTGAAGCTTCATCCTCAAGAGTACCCTATTGGTCTTCTGCTTCCACTTCGTCATTAACTGAGGTCTGCGGTACCTCCTCCAAAAAATTTTCTTTCAATTCAGAAGCATTGAGTTCTGGGTAAATCTCTCCTACCCTGTCTACTACTTCAACATAAACAAACATCCTCCAATAGGCGCTGAAGCTCTAATACTCTTCCATCAGAACGAAGTTGGCAATGTAGTCCCTCACCACCTCCTCACCTGTTTTCTGATAATCAGCCTTGGCTTGCTCAACCTCCTTTACATAGTATCTTATTTGGGTCTCCAAAAACCCATTGGCATCCTTGAGCCCAATATTCTCTAAATTGGCCTTCTCTAAATCTTCGACCATTAGCTTCTAATAGTTGTTTGAAGTTTCAACTTTTTTTGTCTAGGAAGCCACCTCGCACTGGGGTTTATGGACCTCCCTCTTTAGAGCTTCGATCTTCGCTAAGGCAGAATCCAACTTAGCTGCCTCTTTAGCTCGCTGGGCCTTTAGCTCTTCAACCTTAGATTTTATTTTTCTTCATTTTCTCCTTCGTTGAGGTCAACTTTTCAACTGACTCCTGGTTGTGTATCTGAATGTCTTTTAGCACCTCTTGACATTCAAGGGCAACACCAAAAGCTTTAACACTTTAGGTCACTAGGGTTGTCATTAGATCCAACGCATCTTAGATGGAGACATAATTCTGCCACCTATCAATCCAAAACTTGTAAAAATTGGCAGTGGCAACATGTCCATTACCGCTGGGGAAATCTCTTTATCTTGCCCTAGTAGAAACCTCCCAAATTTTCCAGGAGTCCTCGCTACTGGTACCTTCTTTGTGGCCTCAAAAGTCTGCTCTAGCTCTTTTGCAACTTCTTTACTGGCCTCTTTCACCTTCTAGACCTTCGCAGCACTAAACGAAGCCTGCATCGTCTTCACAGAAGGAGGTAGGGTTTAATTGGCAGCTAGGACATTGGTTGTCCTGAACTTCCCAAGAGCAGGCCAGTGCTTTGGGATAATTTCCTCTTCTTCTGAAGCTCCTTCATTTTTCCCTTGCCCTTATCGACCCTCTGGGCCCCCTCGTCTTCACTTTTCTCAGCATGTTCCTTGCTGAGACCTTCTAATTTTCCATTGACATGTTTAGCACCTCTAGAAGAGGGCATCAAAGCTATGGAGCTTACTTTTGAAGTGGCTTTTAAGATTGAAACCATGCTAGCGATAGGGTATTTTTTTCCTTCCAAAATCATTTGCAAACAATAAAGGCAATGTTAAAATCTATACTAAGTACTGTGTACTTACAAAGGGCTTCAATTTTTACCTTTTGAAGCCATTAATCCGAAGTCCAGAAAGAACTTGTTTAGGTCAATTAAGTGGTCGAAGTAGCGTGACTTTGGAGGACATCTGTAAATGTCTTCAATGATATCTCACTCCGCTTGGGAGAGTTCGAAACGAGTCCCTGAAACTGTAAACCAAGAACATTCAAATAACATAATAAGTAAATGACAAGTCATAAAAAGAAAAGCTCACGAGCTTTAGAGTATTGAGTCGCTACAGTGCAAGTTGGGGCCTTCCCTAGCCTAAAACCAGGATTCCTTCCACCCTTGATTGAGGGTGGTAGAACTACTACAAATGGGGTATGGGCCCACCTAGGGTCATATAGTACAACCACTTAGGCTCATCGTTCCCAAGAACCTGGGGTTGGGAAAGTGTTTGGAAGACATAAAGGGGCATGTCCTCGCTAAGCGATGTCTCTTTCCAAAGGAAATATGCCTCGACCAATTGGCTCCACCCATTTGGCAAAAGTTGGGTGGGAGCTAATATGCAGGACCTCAGCACCACCCTAAAAAATGGGTGCAGAGGTAGATGCATACATGTCCTAAATAACAACTCGCTAACCACCACACAACCTGACCTTACATAACAGGCGTGTTTGTGGGCTTCGGGCTCTAAGAGTTCTATGGAATCTGGGATTCTATACTTTTCCCTAATTTTAGCTAAATTTACGGAGGTCAATGCAAAAGGGATTCTCGTAGCCCCATACCCCGCCTTGTAATCATTGGGACCATCACTCATGGCCAAAAAAACCCCCGTCCAACCCCCAAGACATAGCTGAGTTCCCAATTGTGGCGATGGTGACCCTCACATCACTAGCACTCAACCCGGAAGCCATTGAAATTGAAAAAACAAAAGATGGAAAAGATGGGAAACAAAAAGTATTAGAGAAATTACCTAAATAAAGAGAAGCTCTAAGAACGTGGTGTCACCGGAGAACAATAACGGTAGGAAAGTTTTTGAATGCTAGAGAGATTTGAAGAATTTTGCGAGGGTAAAAACTAATACAAGAGCATGCCTCAGATTGATATGTGTGTCTCACACACGAGCCTTGAAGGATTGATCTAAACTTACAGCAGTGTGGCCATCATTGCACCTTTAACATTTAACTATTGTGCTGGTCAAAAACCTAACCATGACAAGAAACATGCTTTAAAATTTTTTTGCTCAAGGCAGAAGTCCACGCATGACATAAGTAACCAAACATGGACTTGAGAGGCTATTATTACACTTCGCTTTCTGGTACCCAAGTGGTCGATCCATCGAAGCTCTTCTTGCCAAGGCCTTGTGGTATGAGACGTGGAGTAGGACCTACCAAACTCCATTTAAATCCAATCCACCAAAGCCCACTCCTACTGAAGTGATTTTCATGAGATTGACCCTATCGAAGTCCTCTATTAAAGATGAATCTGAGGCCCAAACGAAACTTCTTTGCCGAAGTGACAAAGTTCAACGAAGTAGAATCCAAGGTTCAATTAAAGCTGATGACAATCCATGTTTGAAGATATTGAATTTATGAAATCTTTTTAAAATGATTGATTGGGATTTTGTAATAAGTAGAAAGGTCAGTCTTGGTAGCATAAGTTATAGGGTGGCTACCTTCTTTTTGGGGACATTTAATGTGCCACAAGCTAGTGGAGTCAAAATTGATGCTTAAGATAAGATGCATCGGTTAAGGAAATGGGTAACGTGTCCCTATCCCATGGACACCACTTCACATGTAACACTATAAATATCCCACATTTGTGTAATTTTGGAGGTAATGCAAATATATCAATTGCAAGCTATATATTCTCCTCTTTTTTATTAATTCTTGGTTTTCATGTTCGAGATGTGATCTTCATCTTGAGTTTGGCTCTAGTCGGTCATTCATTATCGTGTAATTTATCTCTTATATTTTGCCGGAGCCGATACATTTTTATCTCGTGTTATAAAACTTCTCCCACGTTCAAAACTCTTTATTTTCGATTAACAATCAGTCCACGTGTGTTGGAATTAGCTTGAGAGAACGCGAGTGGGCTCGATATCTATTGTCCACGTCAACGGTGCAAAAAACGAGTTCAATAGGTTCATTCTCAAACATTGAAGCTATTTTAAGTGAGGATTCTGACATAATAAAATCAACTTCATCTCCCGTGCAAACCTATGCGTGTACATGACAAATTGCACATCAATGTCATGAAAGCATTAATCTCAACCAAAATATTGAAACTTTGACTTAATCATGACTTTTTGCATAATGATTAGTTTGTCAACTCGAAAAAATGGCCGAAAGTTCCCTAAAAATATTTATAAAAGGGGTCATTTACACAACAAGAAATGGGTTGAAAATAAAAGGGTTAAAAAGCTAAAAGAATAAAAAATCTTAGAGATCTGATATTTTATTCTAAAATTCCATCTTAGATCAAGGCAAAAATACGATCGATACAATAAAAAATCTTAACAATCTCCAATTGAAGAGCCTTTTCCGACCGAAACTCCATCAGAATCTTCTTTTTTCTTCCTTTACACAGAAAGCTTACACATAACATACTCAAGAATTTCAAAAGGAGAAAAAAGACCTACCAAAATTCTATTAGGAAAAATCTACTGCTGGCATTAAAATATATTTTTTTGTTTTTTTAGGCCAACTAATTGTATCTTTCAAAGCCAACTTGTATTTTCTATCTCAATTTCTCAAGGGATTTTTTCCTCTTGAAATGTTCGTATATTTCGATTTCAATTTTTTGGTTTTCAAGAGGGTGAGAAAGATTTTTCTTTTTTAAATATCGGTTGTTATCCAGAAGTTCATTTTTTAGTTGTGCAATAGCTTATTTATAGGAGTTTGATAAGTTCATTTTAGTTTTTTTTTTTTATTTGACATTTTTTCATCTTGTTATTTGAATTCATGATTAAATTTTCATTCTCAAAACTTATTAATGTTTGTACTTTTGCGACACTTGTACATTGCAGATAAAGGTATGGGACACTAACATCGTATTTGTTTTGTTAGAATTCTCATTAAGATGAGGCTCATACATGCCCAAGATCGTTAGATGTTTCTAATCATATTTCTGGTCAAGTGTTAAAGTCTCACAAATTCATTTGTTTTCGTAAGACTTGATAATTGATGTGTCCTTTGATTTAGACAAGCCTCAATGATCAAGGCATAAATTTTCATTCTATGACATGTGAACATACGATAAGACTCTTTCTCGTGGCTGACGTGGCATCTTGGTGGTTGACATGACATCCAAATGGGATCATAATTATTTCTGTATGTGACAATTTTAATATTTAAAAGAATTAATCTACTTTGTCAAAAGGAAAATGATAAAAATGTGGACAGATGTGTATGTGAAAGTGGATGATTGAATGAAAAAGTTGACTGTGTTTTAAATTGTTCAATGATAGAATGTCATGTAGTATTATATCAAGGATTACGCTAGGAAATCTGGTACTGCAGCATGATTGTATATAAAATTCATGTCAATCTTATTGCAAGTGGCAAAGACTGATCCCATTGTATCTAGGATAATTACAAATGGAATTCATATTCTACTTTATGGTAATTCAATTTTAACTAATCCTAACACAGTCGACAATCTACCATCACTGATTCCCTGGGGAGCAAAATCATATTACAAATCTCTAACTCACTAAACCTTGTCCCTATAGCCTTTTCCTGGACTCTGTTGCACATATTCAATAATCATGTTAATAAGAAGAATCACATATATCAATTGATAGTTCGAAATTCATACATGTTGAAGACGTTTCGTGTGTGTGTGTGTGAATATTACCAACTGAATCTTCATCTCCTTACTTCTCAAAATAATCAGCCGTCAATGGGCAAGCCAAAAACTATGGAGATGAGAGAGGACCTAGCCATTATATGGAAAATCATAAAGTCGGCCCATTACCGACTCCAACCCTAATTAGAGTTGGGGTACTTACAAAAATACCCTTAAAATTAGGGGTGTTTTGAAAAATCATGTGAAAGGTTTTTAGGAAGTAAAAAATACTGTGTAAAATGAAAAAGTGACACAATGTCACTTTTTTATAAAAATTGTCACTTTTTTAAAAAAGTGACAAACTTAAAAAAAGTAACAAACACAATAAAAAAATGACACAAATTCAAATACCAAAATAGACTCATCCATTGCATGCTGATTATGTATTCAAAAAAAGTGACAAACACACTCAAAAAGTGACACAAAACAAAGCTCAAAAAAAGTGACAAACACACTCAAAAAGTGACAAAAATTCAAAAAAAGTGACAAAGCTCAAAAGAAGTGACAAACACACTCAAAAAGTGACACAAACTCAAATACCAAAGTAGACTCATCCATTGCATGCTGATTATGCATTCAAAAAAAGTGACAAACACGCTCAAAAAGTGACAAAACAAAACTCAAAAAAAAAAGTGACAAACACATGCAAAAAGTAACAAAGCTACAAAAAAGTGACACACACACTAAAAAAAAGTGACAAACACACTCAAAAAGTGACACAAACTCAAATACCAAAATAGACTCATCCATTGCATACGGATTATGTACTCAAAAAAAGTGACAAACACTAGGGTTGGGCAAAATGTCCGAACCGAACCGAACCGAATCGAGCGGGTTTTTTGAAATGAAATACCCGAACGGGTATCCGAATCGAGAACCGAATGGTTTGGTTCGGTTCTCGGTTCTAGACCCAGAGCCGAAGAACCGAATAAGAACCGGATTTTTTTTTTTATATTGGATAAATCAATTTCTTTTATTTTTTCTAAATAAATTAATAATTTTTTTCTTATTAAATCTTATTAGTTGAACAATTTAGAGTTTATTTATGTTTGTTAGTTGTGTTTTTTTCAATTTTTTCTTGTATAGTCTCTTAGTAGTTAGTATGGAAAGTTAAGCAACTAATTATTATATTAAATAGTTGGTAAGTATTATCAATACTTTAAAATATTTTATCTTTATTACTTCTAATTTATATTTCATTTTTATGTAGACTTGAATGTTTGAAACAAATGAATTATTGATATGAATTATCGAAATTTTGTTAGTAATATTTACTTTTTCGTATTTGTATTTGACAACTTATTATTTATATGTTATTAAATTAGATTACGTTAATTTGTAAAAGTTAAGATTGAACTTGGTATTTATATCTACTTTTTGTTATTAATATTAGTATCTACTTTCAGTTGTATTTATGTAGTATTATTTTAAATGTTAAAAAATTTAATTATAGTACGAAACCGAACGGAACCGAACAGAACCGAACCGAACCGAACCCGAACGGTTCCAAAATTATATTTGGAACCGACGGTTCCATTTACTAAATACCCGAAAATCTCTGGAACCGAACCGAACCGAACCGACCCGCGCCCACCCCTAACAAACACACTCAAAAAGTGACCAACTCAAAAAAGTGACAAAAAATTTAAAAAAAAAAGTGACAAATTTTGGAAAAAAAAGTGTTATTGTGATGTCTGCACTAAACTCACTGTAATTCACTGCAAGTACTGACACATTGTAATTTTTTTCATTTAGAACCCGCTCATGTCAATTTAAAAAAGTGACACCAGTTGACATTGTCAACTAACAAGAATTTGACAAAAGAATTGTGATTCACAAGTAACTCAACTAGGACAACTTTATTCCAGTTGCTTCACTATTTCAACTTTCAGCATACCACACAATCAAGCATCAACAAAGGTGTCAAATGTATAAAACAGATCGAACCTGCTCAAAATAGTGGCCAAGAACTCATAGCATCAACTCTGTTATATGTAACAATAACAGACTACAAAAATAGATTTTGTTTAAATAAATTATTGAATATTTACAATGTAAGTGTTGATACATGACAACAAGCAAGCTTTTGACAGCTTTCAAATTACGAGTTCATGTCTAAATTCTATACAACAATTCTATAATCAAATATAGTGAACAAATTCTTAGAACACTTTTATTTCTAAACCCACCGTCCATCTCAATACATATCACTAGCAATTGCATCACCCTCTCGAAAACTAGTACGCAACAACCCCACCGTCGGGCTAAGCAATCTACATATCGTCAATCCAATAGTTTCATCACAATTCCCCACCTGGTTTACTTCTCTATGCACTTCGGTCACTATTGCTATTATTATAGTTATTATGATCAATCAACAACTCACTTTGGAATGATCCCATTACTCTGCATTTCTTAAAAATTTCTCACTGCATCTTCAAGCTTTATATGCCTTGAAAAATCCTTCCACTATAGTAGTGTAGACAACCACTTCCGGAACATACGGGAGTTAGAATTTGACACCAATGTTCGTCTGAGCCTCTTCCAGGTGAAACTCAAAAAATGCACCAAAAACCCAACAATAATCGACCTCCCAAACCACCGGATTGTGGTACCCTAGGAAAGCCCTTAACATCAGCTCTCATTTCCACCAAACACCATGAAATTCCAACCATAAAATTGATAGAAATCGAAGAAACAAAAAATCTGCCCAAAAACTTGCAATTTGCCGGAAATGCTACCTCCGGCAACACCCACCTGACCGGAGCCTTTCCGGTCGACTCCCCAAGCTCATGCGGCCCCAACCAAGCAAACAATTACACACAATCAAGCCCCAAGCAAACTGAATTGAATCTGGAAATTTACCCAGTCACGAACCTCGCGATTTCGCCTGCAAAAAACGTCAATTCCGAAGCCATCAGCTGCACACATGGAGGCGGACCACCAAAAACAAATGATTGTCAAGCACAAGGGGATTTGTTGTCTGAGGATGTTGGTGGTGGTGGTGCCACCCTTTATAATTGAAACAACACACAGAAAATTGAAGGGAAATGAAGGGTTTTGATGCAGCTCTGAGGATGGTAGTGGTGGCGCCGTCCTTGCATCACGGTGTTGTCGGCTAAGATCCACCATCTCTTACTATAATGAAAATGGGAAAAAGTTGAAGAAACACTAACTGGTTTTCACTCTTAACGTTTTGGGTTTTGGGGTTTTAAACGTATTAATTACGTTTTAAATTGTTTAATTAGTGCAAAAACGTATTATTCAATTTTGTTTCTGTATGACCGTACTGGGCCTAATTTTGCCATTGGAGTTTATATAATTCCGGCCCACATACTTAAAATTACCACATTATAATAATATAGTCTGTAAAGTGTACAACGGCCCAAGTGATCACTAACATATTGAACCTAATCACAATATCATTGCAAACCATACATCTAATCCGTAAAATTCTCAATCAAATGGAAGTCCACATAATAGAATTATTCTAACAGACTCTTCTCATGCAATAAAAAATAGGTAAAGGATACAAAAGTTAAATTAACAGAAATCTGGTAAATGGCAAGTTTGAATTGATGTTTAGTCGAGAAATATCTTTTTTACATTTTCTTATTTTTATTATCTTGACTCAATTTCTTTTGTAGTACCATAAGATATACTAAGGTTAGAAAAACGTACATCAAAAAGAAAAACGAAAAACGATCGAGAAAGAAAAAAAATACAAATTGAACTTGATTCAGCAAATCGTGGTCGATAACCACATGAGAAAAATATTTTATTAGTTAAGAAAACCTTACAATATAATATTTTTCCTTCTTTCACTCCTCCCTACACGAATTCGGAACTCTCAATTTATGAAGCACACACGCTTTATTGTACTGTAACCCAATTCTTGTAAGAGGCGTGTATATTTATAAAATTGGTCACTGAGATGATGGAAAATTCCTTTCTATAATAGCAACCCGAGTCCATCCATTTATGAAAAATGTTAGGTCCAATTTTCTAATTAGCAAAATTAACAATTTTCAAATTTGTAATTAACAATTTTCTTAGTTAAAATCATGTCCTAATTAAATTTTATTAAGAGTTTATCGAGTTGTAACCAAAATCAAAATAGGAGTTATTGTATCATAATTAAAGTCAAAAGAGTTGGGATTGATAATATAAGTCTTGAAGGAATCCAAGATGTCCAAAAAGATCACATGATCATTGAAATGCAATTAAAAGTCAAAGAAGTGTAAAAATGTTGCACAAATCATTCGTGAAATTCTTAACCACAAGTTGCAACGCATTTTTCATGTAGAAAACATTGAAATTTGGACAAGGATATTATAGAATAATTGTATCATTTTCATTTATCTTTCCAACGAACTTTGAATCACATCAATCTAATATCGGGAAAAAAAATTATAATGAAAATACCGATGACTGCTCAATTACCGCTCACCTGGTGCTTGAGCGGCATAGTTATCCGACGTACAACAATATTCGATTTTCAAACTGATTTTGAGTTCATTTTCATCCCAAACACTAGTACATTATAAGTATACACCCTATGTAACGTCCTAAAGTGTTATTGAACAATATTTTTATTATAGAGATCATTTTTTGAAGATCCAAACATCCTTTCATAGATTCTTTGATTCAACCATACTATTATTTGTTCATTATTCAACCCATATATAGATCTAATTAGTGGAGTTTGTTGTAAGTCAAGAGTTTGTTCATTGAAAGCCAAAAACATATTTCAAAATCACTTGTTGATAGCCTAGAAGACAAAACTCAGAAAGATCATTGAACAAACACCAGGCCTACCTTCGCCAATTAGCCTTGAGAGTTGCTAGAGTTTTGAAAAGAGGCGTTCGGAGTTCTGGCACTGTTCTTAGAGGTCCACGGGAGATAAATGAGACTAGGGGTCGGGAGCTAGTGTGAGAAGCACGTAGTCCAGGAGGGCCAAGGTGATTACAGATAGAAGGTCGAGGAGACTAAGGGTTAGTCAGGTTTGGATCATAATGTAACTCTCATCGTTTATAGTGGATTGTTGACTGGCAAAATACCCGAAGTTTTTGATCCTTTACGAAAGGTTTTCTTCATGATCATCTTTGATGTTCTTATTTATTTACTACTTTTGATGTACTGTGGAATTCAAACGTAGGATTAATTGGATTGTTTGATATAATCATCTTGAAAAAATTAAAAAATGACTCATTACTTTTAATTGTGTAATTCCACACATTGGGTCTAAATATTCGCTAAATTTAAACTTTCAAGTGGTATCAGAGCTTAATATCGATCATTGACCCATAATTTTGTCTAGATGAGTCAATCACTTTCTGATTCGGGATCTAAGTGTGATATGGATATTTGGGGTGATTTATGATTAGTTGTTTCAAAAGTGCGTTAAGGTTAAAAAGCAAATCGCCGTGACTTTAAAAAATGGAATAATCTTGAATTAGAAAAGAAGAGCCTTGTAGCCAAACTTGAGGAATCCACTAGAAGTTTAAATGAGTTGAGGGTTGAGAAAGTGTCGTTAAATGTTAAGGTTAGTTTTCTTACGAGTGATATGAAAAAATCAAATACCCAACTACAATCTTCTTCTACCCAACGTCACTTCCTTTTCTAAAAATAATTTTGTACATCCTCCGATCAATCATAAGGTTCAAAACTTGAAACCTAGAATTGGTCCTAAATTATTCTAACGTGTCACCATTGTGGTAAATTTAGACACATAAAACCTAAATGTCACCAACTCTTAAGTAGGAACAAGACTGAAACAGCATGAGTCCAAAGGCCTAGATCAACTATTCAAAATAGGTTTCTCCAACGTAAGGTTCATAACGTAAAACTTAGGATTTGGTTCATAACGCAAAACTTAGGACTACTTCTAAAATCATTTCCGCATGTCTTAACTATTGTGAATAGGGTCATATTAGACCTAAATTCCATAAACCCTTGATTAGGAAAAATAAACAAGATCTAACTAGTCATGTTAGATTCTTGACTAATCAGGTGAGTCACTTGACTGAGTTGATAATTCAATTGACTAATATTTCATCTTCTTTTAAGAAGATTTGGATCAAAAAGAGTGAACTCACATGTCAAATTGATGATTTACATTGTTGTATTGCTCGCGTTGCTCTTCATGGTAAGAGAATTTATGTACCTCATTGAATAGGTGGTTAGGTGCATGCTTCTGTATTATTCATTATATCTACATATTTATGCATGCATTCTAAACTTTTTCTTTGTTTATTTTTCATTTTATTTATTATCTTCAAAAATAAAACTTTTAAAAAATTGAAAAGGGAATTTTTTTTTTTGACATGTTACTTTGTGATCGAGTACTTATATAATTAATGAATAAAGTCTTCATTAACTTTAATTAAAATTTATTTGGAGTACTTGGTATATGTTATTTCATATGCATTCTGTACTGCACAAATTAAAATATTGTGAATGGGTTTTGATCGCGTGTATGAGACTTTGGATGGCAGTCCCTTGTGTAGTCGGTTGACTTTAAATATGAAGTGACTTTTAAAGTAGTTGATCTAAACTTGTGTGTATTACCCAAGAAAAAAAATATTATTAAGCTTGAAAAGAAAAAAATATAAAAAATGTGAGTTATATCTTATACTTTTCTTTGTAACATTTATGACTCGAACAATTAAGCATATCAGGGTATCATAAAACATGTTACCCTATGGTCATCTGAGTTAGAAGGAATCGGCCAAAAACTCGTTCCATGGGTCGTATAGAAAGAAACATGTATACAAAATCAAATGTGATCTTTTAATTTAAAAGGTCCTAGTAGCATTAGATTTGGCTTTCATGATTTGACGAATGTATTCATTCACCAGTGATTTTTCGCATATCATTTCTTATTATTTTAAGGTTTTGAGATTTACTTATATGAGTTTAATGACACTTTTTACAAATGTATAGTTTATACAATTTACTTCATATATGTTTAAAATAAATTATGTGATAAAAGTTTACTATTTAGGAATTATAAATGTATGAGTAAGCAAATAACTGCTCATGGTGATACATTTAAAAGTCCATGAAAAATAAAAATGGTTGTATCAAAAAGGAAAATTTTTATTCTCCCACCACATGTTTTGCATAATTGTACATGTGCATATTTTGTTTTTACTCATTACTTTCTGTGTTCTTCATGATTATTTCTTGTTTTTCCTTTGTTATTTGTGACAAAAAAGAGAAGAGATTAGTATTTATTTTAGGGATTTAAATATATGAATTAGGGGGAGAAATTTGAAAATTTTGAATATTTTATTGATATTTGACTTAGGGGAGTCATGGTTAATTTTTGTTGGAATTTTAATATTGATATTGTTTTCTTTCAATATTGATATTGACATTCTACACTTTATTTCCAAGTTCGTAATTCACGTAGTATTCCATGTTTTGATGTCACATGTGTTTTACTTGTGTTGTGTCATATAATTTAGTTATATATTTTTTAATTGTCTATTTTCTCTTATTTTTCACGTGGTATTATTGTTTCCATGTGTTTCCTGAAATATGTTGACATTAAGTCTTTGGATAGATTTTTTATTTAACATTGATTTTGAAATAAATGATTTTGTCACGAAATTTCAAAGGGGTAGATTATTAAATCAAATTTTTGTAATTAACAAAATTAAAAAATTTCAAATTTGTAATTAGCAATTTCCTTAGTCAAGATCATGTCTTAGTTAAATTGTATCAAGTGTTTATCGAGTTGTAATCAAAATCAAAATATGATTATTAAGTCCTAATTAAAGTAAAAAGAGTTGGAATTAATAATATAGATCTTGAAAGAGTTCAAGATACCCAAAAAGATCACATATGATCATTGAAATACAATTAAAAGTCAAAGAAGTGTAAAAGTACTATTGCACAAATCATACTCAAAATTCCCAACAACAAGTTGATGCATTTTTCATGTAGAAAACATTGGAATTTGGATAAGGCTATTTATAGACTAATTGTAGCCCTGTGCTTTATCTTTTCAATGTAACTTTGAATCACCTCAATTCAATATCGGGAGACAATGTTATTATGAAAATACTGACGACTACTCAGTTGTCGCTCGCCTTGAGTTCAAGCGGCATGGTTATCAAATGAACAATAATATTTGATTTTCAAACTGATTTTGAGTTCTTTTTCATTCCAAACACTACCCATTATAAATATGGGAAGTGCTACAAGTATGTGCTTGTTTGGGAGGGATTTTTGGGTGAAGAATTGATTTTGAATAGTGATATGATGGGAAATATGTGGTTGAAAAAGAAGAAAAAATTATTGTTGTGATGGAAAATATTATTTTATTGAAGAATGTGTGGTTGAAAATGAGAATTGATTTACTGTAGAATTTTGAGAATCCCTCCCAAACAAGGCCTATATTAGGGGTGCCACAAAGGTGTCCACAATGGTGGGGTGCCATGTGTCCATTATGGACACCATTATGACACCCCTAATGTACAAGAAGAATTATTCTAAAAATATATACCATATGTGACATCCAAAAGTGTGGTTAAAACAATATTTTAGTTATAGATATCATTCTTTGAAGATTCAAATATCCTTTCATTGATTCCTTAATTCAACCACAAAATTATTTGTTCATTAATAAACCCATACATCGATCCAATTAGTACAGTCTTGTTGTAAGTCAAGAGTTTGTTCTTTGAAGGCTAAAAACATATTTCAACGTTTCTTGCATCAGCTTAGAAGATCAAAACACAAAAAGATCATTAATCAAATACCAAATCTACATTCGCCAATTAGCTTTCAGAGTTGCTGGAGTTTTGGAATGAAGCGCTTAGAGTTCCGGCGCTGAACAATGAGATTCGTTCTTAGAGGTCCACGGGAAATAAATGATACCGGGGGTTGGGAGCTAATGTAAGGAGCATGCAGTCCCTAGGGCCAATGTGATTACAAGAAAAAGGTCAAAGGGGACTAAGGGGTAGTCGGATCTGGATCATACTGTAAGTCTCATCGTTTATAATGGATTGTTGACTATCAAAGTACTCGAAGTTTTTGATCATTTACCAAAGGTTTTCTCCATGATCAACTTTGGTGTTCTTATTTATTTACTGTTTTTGATATACTGTAGAATTCAAACATATGATTAATTGGATTGTTTAACATAATCATTTAGAAACAATTAAAAAGTGACTTGTTGCTTTTAATTGTGTAATTCCACTCATTGGATCTAAATATTCGATAAATTTAAACTTTCAATAAAGATTTTACAATATTTCCTTTTCAATGTCAAATAATAATGATTTTCCTTTTTACAATATGATTTTTGGATTTTGTTATTCGTATGGGCCACGTGGGCCTGGACAAACAGGGGGCACCATGTGCACTCACATGGCCCTGTTTCTCTAGCAAAACCTATAATTTTTTATTTCACAAATTTAAGTCAAACTCAACAAATTATGAGCACCCGATCAATGTTAGAACTTATAAAACTAGGACCATACTAGTGGTACATCAAGATTTACATCGGGGTTTACACCTCCCTCACATGGGAGGTGGGGTCCACTCGAATAAAAAAACATTATTTCAATGGGTCCCACCTCCCATGTGAGAGAGATGTATCCCTTGATGTACAAACTTTGATGTACAAGTGGAATTGTCCATAAAACTAATATTATTGAAGATATAACATTTAAAATTATATATATAACCGAATTAAAAAGACTTCTTCGGTTTAATAAATTATGAGTTTCAACTGTAGATTACTCACTATTAATCATTGCAAAAATATTTTGACATGAATAATGCTCTTTGGACAGGCTCAATGACTGTGATAGAGAAATATGGTGATGTGGCATATAATAATTGGGTGTTGTGTTTTTATTTTTTTTTCAAATTGTTCAACCATGTGCCCCCCCCCCCCCCCCCCCCACACACACACACACACACAGGTTTTTGAACTTTTTTTTAGTCTCTTTGTGTAGCACACATTGTTTTGACATTTATTTTTGAATAATTTCATTTAATAGTATTGGTTCTATAACACTAGCTTAGTTGATACTTTGTGATATAATAAAATAGAATTATGTTAATCATATAATTTTATCTATTTATTAATACTACTTAATGTCATCTAAATTATTGTTATAATATCAATAATGTCAAACAACATTACTCTTGATTCTTACAAATACATACAACTCTTCTCAACCAGATCTTATATGAATCAAATGTAAGCTCATTGGATTTGGATAATCGAATATAGTCTCTAATCCATATTCGAACAATAGTAAATGATTATTTTTGGACTGGATTCGAATATAGACCCAGACCGGTCCATTGACAGGTTTAATATTATTAAATTATTAATCATAAAGTTAAGATTACATCAATAGAAAAGTGAGTTTTATTTATTTATTCCTCCCAAGATTGAATGCTCCACCACTTAAAATATTCATATTATATTGATTTGTTTAGTTTTCGACATCTAAAAAATATACATCAATTAAAAAATGAGAAAAAAAATAAAGGATTGTCGACAAAAAGTAAAATAAAGATCTTGTTATATTGGAGATGCTATAACTTAAATCGTTTATAGTTTTGGACGTCCACCCTTCATCAAACCCCTTCGTCACCAGAAATCATTAAATACAGAGTGGTCCGATACTAGAGAAGCATAACTCCTTCCTTCCATCTTTGCTCTGAAAAAATAAAAATAAATAAAAGTGAAACTATCGAGACCAGTCAATGATTATTTTTTAATCATTACATATTAATTCTTTAATTTATAATTAATAAACATACAAGATTAATGAAGGACTCAACTGAACTTATTAACTTAATTCCATCTTTGCTCAGGCAAAAAACAAAAAAATTATAATAAGCAAATGTGAAATGGATTAATAACTTCAATATGAACCATTATATCATCTTAAGATGCCCATATATACAAAGTTCTCTTTCATAATCATATTTGTGGGTTCATCGTTTTGAATTAGTAGAGTACAATCAAATTTGCGAAAAAAAGAAAAACTATAAAAAAACATAAAAGTATTCGATATTTTATTACAATTGTACTCTAGGCATTTTCATTCCTAACATCCTCAGCATTAATTTTAACCGGAACATCTCCAAGATTAGTTTAATTTGTTTCATCCCCATTTCATCACCAAGTCCGTCATCCTTTTATTCTCCAACATCATTTTCATTAATTTTTATCTCGAACATTACGTTCATTAATATTTTGCTTATCATAAAAAAATACATATTTTCTTTTAGAGAATTGATTTGTGATTTATACAAACAATCAATTCAAGTAATCGAAAGGAAAAAAAATCAAACAATATTTAATACTAATAATCAATTCAAATAAACACAATTCTATAAATGTAAATCAATTTGAACATAATCCTTCCAAGCATATTATATATACAGAACTTAAAAACCATTCCATTTAACATAAATCATTCCAAACCCATTCCAAATTAATTTGACGCAAATCATGCACATAAGTCGGACAAAATGAAAATAAACTATAAATGTAATTCAAACTCATTTTCTATATCAATTTGAATTTTTTTTAAAAATAAAAATTTAAAATTATAGGTTACTGTCGTATGCCCACTGGTTATCTTTTAATTTTCAATGGTAAAATAACTTAAGTTAATTATGTTTGAAAGTCCAACAAGCGAAGGTGGAGCCAAAATTACAGTGACAGATGAAGTCGAAGGTGAGTGATGACATCACTTTGCATCAACTTTAGAGTAAAATTGATAGGAAAAATGTAAATTTAGATTCTAATTAGTTGGAAATATTGATTGGAAAGTGAAGATTTGAAGTAGATGTGATGATTTGTGGAGAAATTATAGACAACTTTAAAAGAGTTATTAGGGTTGTAATTTTGGTAAGGGGGTGAGGGAGAGAGTAGTGCAAGACTGAAAGAAAATGTTAGATCTATTGTGATTTTGTCAAAGAAAAAAATAGAAAAAAATCACCAAAAGTTGGGGGTCAAGTGAACCCCGTGACCCCCTCGCTCCGCCAATGTCCATCCATGGAATCAATTGTTAAAGATGAAAACAATAAATAATTCTCACATCTCGACCTGTTTAAAGTTCTAAATGAAATCATCGTACATATTATCGGAACAACAATATATTGATTGTGACAGACTCTAATAACAAAATAATTGTACTCACACCAAAGGAAAAGAATTTATATATATATCCTTCTTTACATTATAACACCTCTTATAGAAGTATTATAATACCTTTGATTATTTTCATACAATATAAGTTCAACAAATAAATTTTACAATTAGTAAAAATAAAAAACTAAAGGTATAATTTTTTTTTTTTTAATTTCTATCCAATAAAAATGATTAGCTATGAAATATATTTAATTATTGTCTATATTTTAATAAAATTCCAAACTAATAATAAATAACCTAAAATAATTAATATAAAATGACAGTGACCACAGGGTTGTTGGTCATAATTAAGACAAGAACATGATTAAATTAAATAATATTGTTTTTGACCAAAGAAAGGGGAGATAGAAATTGTTTAACTAAGTGAGGTCAGATAAAGCAGTCTTGTTTATGGATTTCCCCGTTCGTTTAGTTGACCAGAACGGACAAAAAGCTTACGTTAGTGCATACATCAATTCTGGAAGTTCCTAATTGAGACTGCATCTTTGAAATTTGAATTGGACAAATACGTAAACAACAATTAGCCCTTGTTTGACAATATTTCTTCAGAGCACCATATTTTTTTAAGTTTATTTTTAATCACATATTCTCACAATAAAATATTTTATACATAAATTTAAATTTTTTTCTAATTTTTAACAAAACATTCTCCAAAAAATCATTATTCCAAAACTCAATTTTCCTAAAGAAACTCATTTTAATGGTTGTCAAACAGAGGTTGCTTAATTTCCTAAAATATAAAACTTATTTAGATTGTTTGACCACCATTTTTTTTCCGTAAACTCATTTTTTTTAAAACGCATTTTCAACCACACATTCTTTCATAGAATAATATATTACACATAAATCGAAAACTTTTCTTTATTTTTTAACCACACATTCTTCAAAAAAATCACTATTTCAAAACTCATTTTCCCCAAATTTTCATTAAAATGTAGCCCACACAAGGGCTTAATGTTTATAGCAATCCTCTAAGAGTATCTCCAATAGTGGTGTAAATTGGTATATCCAAAATTACTTTTGCATCCTCATTTACATTCCGTAGATCGAAATTCAAATTCTACTTAATGAAAAGATCTAAATCCTTTTTTTGCGTGTTGTGAATGTAAAAAAAAATGTAATTTACATCTTTTTTTTTAACATTTCGACTGAAAACGTAATTTGTATCTCCTTTGCCTCATTGGAGAGATTTCAGCCATTTTAGAGATCTAAATCTCTATTTTACATATGCTCCAAGTTGGTCGAAATAGAAAGGTTCATTCAATCGAAAATTGAAAATCTGTCTAAAATTTGGTCCACATCATAAACTAAAGAGAAATAGAGAATACAGAAGTGAATAGACTTTTGTATATATTTTTTGACAACTAAAGTCTCATATTTATAGATTACGGTTAGGGTTGTAGAGATACAATGTTCATTTGCAAATGCTACTTTATTTAAAGCATTCTTTCTTGAATGGCTATTTATACAGTAGATGCATCATTAAAAACCTTGTTTAACAAAAATTTGATGGGACAAACATACGAAACAAATGAAAATCCCCTTATATTGAGCATACATGTCTTGTATGTCAATATCTTTAATATCTTAAGTTTGGTGAAATATATTCTATGTTGTAGTGTTACAGCCCAAGCAACATAGGCTTCATACAATATATTTATCAATCTTCATTTGACTTTAATCAACATAATGTTTTATTAAAAAACATATTTTGTTATTACTCTCTTCCAGAGTCTCGTATAAAATTTACAACATATAAGAGTAAAATCATAAAATATATTGAGAGTAAATGTCTTATAGTTATGGACATTCATTACACAATGTGATACATTAAGAATAACTAACCAAGATGAGGTAAATTGGTTTTTAAAACTTTTTCGAATAATTAATTTAAATTCAAGCTAGTAAAGACTAAATAAATTAATTCAAAATAAGTGAAAATATAAAAGTTTAAGTAAAAGCGAAGAGATGATGCAAACGATATAATTGTGGTGGTTCGATCCAAAGCAATAATCTACGTCCTCCGTTACCAAACTCTCTGGCATGAACAATACATTTTCACTATATTGATCGATTTATGGTGCAGTCCAGCCCTTTACAATGCTTATGATGACTTACAAATAAGGAGCATCTATCCTTATACAATATTGAGTTTTACGAGACCTCAATATGACTCACAAAGTGACTTACAACAAGGAACATCGATCCTTATACTATTGAGCTTCTACGGGATCTCAATACGACCCACAAATTTAAAGTAAGTGATTTTACAATGAAAACTCTCTCTTAATAAATGATACAAATTGATTAAGTACTAAGAGAGACTAACACTTTAACGAATAGTAATAAATGATAACTTAAGCGTTAGATAAAAATTTTTGGTTTATATGATAATTAGAAATTTGATTCAATCAATCAAAGTTTTTTAATGAGAAGATGAAAAAAAAAATACAATGTAAGTTCAAAAATCTTCTCAAAATGTATATCTCGTTTAATAAATAATTGTAATAAATTAAGTTTCAAGAAAGAAATCGGAAACTTTGATGAATATAACAAGGGTTATTAGCACAAAACGTCCCTACGTTTGACAGTTAGTGTGCAAAACGTCCCAACGTTTCATTTTTTGGCATTTTTGCCCCTATTTCAACGTTTCCGTGCGGAAAACGTCCCTCCGTCCTTATACCGTCAGATTTCCCGTTAAATGCTTACCTGGACTCATTTTAATTTGAAACGCCAAGGGTAAAATGGTCAAGCCACTTCACAAATCTCTTCCCGCCATCATTCCACACACTGGCCGTGCATACTTAGGAACAACAAAGAAGAAGGGGACTGAATTTCCAAATTCCAGGCGTTGTCAAATTATCTGAATTTCAGGCTTATCACCTCCAGTAGAATTCACCAAATTCCCGTCTTTTCAACTGATCTGAATTTGAATCTTCTCAAATTCAACGCACCACAGCAGAATTCACCTAATTCCTCCTCCTCTTCTGTCTCAGTTCCACATATTCTTGGACGCAGTCCACGCATATGGAGTAATAAATAGGTTCTTCTAAAAATGGAAACAAAAAATCGTTTCGTTTTATGCAACGGCTGAAATCGTTGTTCGTCTTTAGTCCCAAAAATGTGCATTAGAACAAGAAGCTGTCAAGCTATTTTTACCCAATCGTGAACGTGTGAAAAAGTCCCAAGGTTACAAAACAGTTTGCGTAAAACATCCCAATGTTAAAACACTTTGTGCGCAGAAAGTCCCTATGTTTGAAAAATATGTGCACATAACGTCCCTACGTTCAGACCGGTTTTGTAAATAACGTCCCTACGTTTGGGGAATCTGTGAAAAAAGTCCCTGCTATATCCTGCAAGCATTACCCATTCACAGCAACACATACACCGAAATCAATCACAACAAAACACCAATAACCCCATCAACTCCAGAACCAATCAACCACACTAATCAACCATGGCAAACTGTTTTGTAACAGATAAAACTAAAATTTTTAAGCAGAAACGGAATTTAACAAACTAAAAAAACTGAACAAAAAGTGCAATACAATTGGCAGCCTTTAGTCGCACCAGTTTAGGCTAAACTGAACAGAATTACGCATTTACAATTCAACCACTTCCTTAGGTTGCAAAAACTGTCAAATCCCCAAAAAAAAATAAAAGAAGTTGTGGACAGAGAACATATTAACACAGAAAATGTGTCCCTAATTGTCTGCTACTGGTGGTGGCGCCCCTTTACAGCTCCTCCTATTGTGCCCTGGTTCACCGCATTTTCGACATGTCTGAGTTTGGCCTGCTCTTTTCCCTGCACTGGACATGCCTGTTGAAGTTGTCTGAGAGGGGATTTCCTGTTGTGAAGACTTTCTGGACCTCTTTGCCTGACTTGAAGACTCCACCTCATTCGACTCTTTTCTTCTGTTCTTTTTTGGCCTTCCAGCCTTTTTCGTGTAAACAGGTGGTCTAAGTTGGTGAAGCCCTGGACTAGGCCATGAGTTCGGACCTGTGATGGGTGAAATTGAAGGCGTATATGTCATTAAGAAGGAATCCTTTTTGCAGATGGCATGTACATAATCAACTACACAGAGACCTCTGGATACCACCGAGGCAATGACATGACAACAAGGGATTCCTGATAATTGCCAATCACGACATGTACAAATCCTATCCCTGAGCTCAACAGCCTGCTGTACAATGCCTGCATTGTGCCGAACCTGGAACTTCTCATTCCCCGCATATTCAGCCCACTCAAACCTTGACAGTGTACTGTGCTTTTCAAGAATTTTTTGGATTCTAGGGCCTATTGCTGATGTCCATTTATCAGCTGCCTCTCTACGAGCTATAATTCTCTTCATCAAGTATATCCTAATCTCCTCAAGCATGGTCAGAATGGGCTTCTCTCTTGCACTCACAATTGTGCTATTGAATGTTTCACACAAATTGTTTAAAAGCATGTCACATTGAGTCCACTCTCTGAAGTGGGATTTACTCCAATGGGATGCTGGTTTTGGTTCAAGCCAACCATATGCAGCCGGGTCAAGATCCAACATCTTCTGCATGTGTTCAAGCCACTGTGGCACAGTAGTCGCTCTGGCTGCATCCCAAAGACAATGCTTTAAAGCCAATCCCTTGTGCAACATACTGAAATTATTGTACAAATGTCTAACACATGTTCTGTGCTCCGAACCCTCAAACAAAGCTTCAATCGCATTAACTAACCCCTTTTGCTTATCTGAAATGAATGTCCAATACATGGCATTGTGTATATGCAAGTCATCTTTCAAAAACTCCAAAAACCATCTCCAGTTCTCTCCATTCTCAACCTCAACAACTGCATATGCTACTGGATACATGCCGTTATTAGCATCGACACCGACTGTAGATAACGACTGCCCACCTTGCTCTGTCTTCAGAAAACAATCGTCTAAACCAATCACTCTTCTACACCCCCTAGTAAAACCCTCCTTCAAAGCTCCAAGGCAAATATACAAACGTCTGAATTCTCCAGCAACACCCTCAACTACAGCAGTTGTCCCACTATTTGTCCGCTTTAACTCCTCACAGTAATCCCACAGTACTTTGTAATGATCCACCACAGTCCCCCTTATCTTTTCAAGTGCTTTCTCCTTTGTTCTATACACTTGCCAAGGTGATATATCACCGAAACCATCCCTTTTAACTCTCTCCATGAACATGCTCACTGACATATTTGGTTCGGACCTCCAATCAGATAAGTATCTATCTGCTAAATAAGTAGAGTTTACTCTAAAATTCTTGTACACCATGGGGCACGTATGCTCTTCAACATATGTTTTGATCACCCAACTTGTCCGTTTGTGCTCCTGGTGGCATACAACACCCAGGTACAGTCTCCCTTACACTTCGCTCTCAACCTCCACTTATCGTCTTTCTTGAATTTAATCTCTCTATTGGTTCTAACCGAATATGAAGTTATGGCAGCCTTCAACAAAGCTTTGGAATCAAACACCAACCCTAACAATTAGAAAATGGAATATCAGTCCTTAAATTGAATGGTTAATGTAAGGTTAATAGAAAGGTAAAGATTGCGTTGAACTTACCTCGTCTGAACTTTGGATCCTCCATATCAGTCCTTGAATTGAATGCATTAGCCGAAGCCTTTCTTCGTGAAGTTGTATCGTCCTCATCTGTACCATCGATGCTTCGCAACTCGTCCGAGTCGCCATAGTCGGTATCTGAACCCCTAGCCTGATGCTCATCCGCCACACCGAATCCAAAATCAAAATTAACCCTTTCATTCTCGATTTCAACATTACCCGCCGACTGATCCTCAACATCGTAATCAGATTCTACCAACCCCTCAACCTCATCTTCCCTACTTTGTTCATCGTTATGAGCTTCAACCTCAACTTCATCATCTTCACCACCCATATCACCCACACCTTCAACACTCATATCACCAACATCTTCAACACCCATATCACCACCCATATCAAAAAAATCATGTGACCAATCAATTTCAGGCTCTCCATCCTCGTTCTCTTCCACATAAGGTACGTAACAACCTTCAACTATTTCCCGTTCATTAGCCGAAGTGTCAACCTCTGAGAGGAATGCATGCAATGGCAATGCATGCAATTGTGATGGGGCTACAACATATATCTGCACTACTGAATGCCCATCTCTATCCTTAAGCATTTCTTTGATATCATTCTCACTCTCCAATCTCCTCAACCCCTGACCTAAACTCATTCTTCGTTTTTTGTAGTAAAACTCGAACTTCACACCATGACCAACCGCATTTAAGAACTTCATCAAGTTAGACTTCGTAAACAGTGATGCATGGAAGAAATCGAAGAAAATCACTAAACCATGTTCGTATGTCAAATTGTTTGGCTTGACATAGAAATTGCCTCCATGATGCAATTCAACAGTGAAGTAGCCATATTTTGCACCTGCATGCAGAAAAATTTGGAGATGAGAGAATGAACAGTGAAAGGTGATATGGAAACAACGTAATGCACACTGATCAAATCCGGAAAATAATGGAATGCACATCACACAATGATCAAAACCCAATCAAACCCACATAAATTTCAAGTCCCAACCACTGTCATGCAAATTGCAGATGAATATCTACAAACCCCCAAAAATAACCCTCACAGTGTTGAAGGTGTTTCCCCAAATCCCATTTCATTGGAGTTCCGAAGTGTAATTTCAAAGAACATCATACAAAGAAGGCATTTTCATTCGACAAACGGAGGAGGCATTTTCGTTCTTACCGTATTTTGGTGTATCGTCGCCGGGTTCTCTGATAAACGGAGGAGGCATTTTCATTCGAAAAATTTCCTGTAAAAAACAAGAATATACTCCATCAAAAACAGCAAGTATGCCTTGACTACTCGAATTTAGAAATTTCGAACTGAGAAATCAAAAAAATATCGCATGAACAGTAAACTTTACCTTTTCTCAGTTCGCCGTTCACTGCGCCCATATACTATCCTCCGACGGGAGGAGATATTTTGGGTTGATTCGAGAAGATGTTGAAGAAAGTGGGTGCTCGAAGGGACGTCAACAGTGGAGAGGAATGGAATGGAAGATGGTTCGTCTACCGTGCGTGTTATGGGGAAGGAAGAGATTTGTGAAGTGGCTTGACCATTTCAAATTAAAATGAGTCCAAGTAAGCATTTAACGGGAAATCTGACGGTATATGGACGGAGGGACGTTTTCCGCACGGAAACGTTGAAATAGGGGCAAAAATGCCAAAAAATGAAACGTTGGGACGTTTTGCATACTAACTGTCAAACGTAGGGACGTTTTGTGCTAATAAGCCAATATAACAATTTTACAAGTTTGATTCAATCAATCAAAGTTTTCAATACGAATACGAAAAAGAAATATATGTAATGTAAGTTCAAAAATTTTCTTCAAAATATATCTCTATTTTATGAGTAATAGAAATAAGTTGAGTACAAAAATAGAGATGAAAAAATTGATGAAGACGATGATTAAAGAATTGGAATCAATCAAAAAAATTTATATGAAAAAAAAAGAAATGAATGCAAATGTAAACTTAAGAAATCTCTCAAAAAATATCTCACTTTGATACTCTTGAAAGTCTCTTTGAAGAATGAAAAGAGTGAAGATATTTATAGATTTTAAATTGCCAAAAAATCTATAATTTCGAATGACTCATTCGCTGACCACCTCTTGTCTGGATGACCAATATAACCGTTTGTATAGTAAAAATCAGAGGTCAGAACTATCAAATTTTGGATCATTGGAAACTTCCGGCCGACCGCCTCCGGTTGATCGCCTCTTCCGACCAGTCAACCCTCTTCGTTTTAGTCTTTTTATGTTTTGGCCCCGTTAATTTTATATTTGATCAAAACATTGTATTAGAATAACTTTTAATAGACAAAATTATTTTTAATGCATAGAAGGATTTTAAGTTTAAAATATTTATTGCTAAATATCAAAGTATTAATATCTTTACATTTAATGTAAAAAAGTCTGGTATTTGATGTTTCTTTGAAACTTAGCTCTTAGGCACTTATCTTGATATTTCTTTGACGTTCGGCTCTTAAACTCTTAATCTTGATTTTTCTATTACGTTTGTTTTTTAAGCTCTTGTTTTGAATGCTTGGATGACTTGATGACTTTAATATCGACCTTCTTCATGAGTCCGATTTGTGATAGTCTTGATTTTGATCTTTCGACGACGATCGATCAAATTATCATTGGATGCTTTGAAGACTATAATCACTTTAAATTCAATTGTTAGTAAACGAGATTAATTTATTTGGTATAATTAAAACTTTTAAGATTAAGATTATAATCAACCATAGGTCAACACAATAAACATGTCTCGTTAAAACCCAACTAAAGAAAATCGTGTAGAAAAAATCGTAATAAAGAAAAATAGTACATTATCCATTAGAATATGCTATAAAAGTTGTCTTATTAAAATCGATTTTATGAAAATTCAATAGAACAAAACCTGAGTCAAATAAAAAAGAGTACAACTTGTATTTCATCCCCACATGCTAATATTACTTCAATTATATGCTTCATACATATTAAATTCTTAAGGGAAATTATTAAAAGTTATACCAAATAAGTTGGCTATGACCACATTTGTTATATGCATATCAAATTTAATGTATTGTTAGGATAACAAGATATAGACTTTTGATTACATCTACCACATGATAATTTATATATTTATATAATTTTTTGATCAATTCATTATGTTAAAAGTCATGCATTACATATTAAGACTTTATTTTTTTCTCATTTCTTCTTTGCTTAAGTCTACACTTTTAGGTGTTTGAACTGCAAGTCCAAACTTAGACTTCTATAGTAATACATCCTTTTATTTGGTCAATTATATGATTACGTTTTGACGAAATTATTTTGATATCATCTCTATTATTTTGTCGATGATATTTTATTTTTAATTCTATTTCTTTCTCATAATGATATAGTTTATTGTGATGTCTCCATTTTCAACAGTTACTTGACCTATTATGGGATTTTATAATTAATTATGTGTATATATTTTTCCTTCTAAATGGAGCCATCTTTTTTATTTGCACCCCTTTTCCGAGAATTTTTATCTTTGAAATTGAATGTCACAACACTAAATGTGTTTTATTTCTATATATAATGTAATAGTTTTATCCTTCTAAGACATCAATACAAGATGGAGCATCTATTAGATGGTATATACGATTTTATAAATCTCTTACAGGTTAGTAAGTGCATCTTGCAATTGATTTATCTTTTCATATTGTCAAGTACGCGAATATAGATAATGATGAATTGAGAAAACAGTTCAATCATATTGACAGATGATGATCGACATTATAAAATTTCACCCATTAGGGCTTAAGACATTTTTATAGGGGTTCAAACTAAACATGTATTTTTAGCATTCTTTAATATTCATCTCAGTGCATTGCAATGAAACAATTATAAATATGTTACACTATCAAAATCATTAAATGAGAAATATTAGGCTCTGACCATAAGCCAATTATAACGGAAGAATTTTGATGTTGACATGATACATGTAAGTGTTCCAGCACATAAAATAACATTCCATAAATAGAAATGGGGAGTACTTTATTCTCAATAGTAATGATTAGGGAATTTATTAGAGTCACTTAACAATCAATTGTGTTAACCATTTATCGTCATTACAACTAACATTTATCAAAAATTAGAGATGTAAACTCATTAGCATTGACATTATATAGAGTTTTGATGGAATAATTTGAAATATGCTTATAATTTAAAATTTGATCAAGTAGTTTTGTGAAATTCAGGTTGTGAACACCATGCAGTCATCTAGTTAATATATTTATTAGATAAAAATTATATTTAGATGGTCAATATTAGCTGATGAAGCCCATATTAATTTTTAAGATTATATGAATTTAGTTTCAATGTTAGCTAGTGATTATAATACAAAGAACAAATATTATATGAAAATTCATTGAATTAAACAATCTTCTAGTTCTTCATTGAATGTCCATTTGAATTCTCAATTTCACATTATTATCGATCCACTAATGGTCCAACTCGTCGTGTCAAATAATAATACATTCAGTAATTGAACTTCTAGTTCAATGCAATGTTTATTTTAGTTGTACCAATATTGGTATAATATCAATCATGACACACATTTTAGAAACTTAGTATGTTTCTTTTTAATTTAAACAAGATTGATTACTATCAATATTAAAATTTTATTCTCCCACATAACACAGTATTAATTCTTCTAGAGTTTCAAAACAACATTTTTTTCTGGAATATTGATATAAATAAACTTTTGTTTGTTTAGGAGCAGTTTAATCAAAATTGCAATGTTTTAAGCTCAATACAATATATTCATTGAATTGTACAAATTTATGATTCTTCAAGAATAACCATGTAATATTCTTTAAAAATATTGTCGTATAATATCTGTACCCTTTCGAGGTTAATAATATAATATTTCTAATAAAAGTATATACATAAATTTTGGTTTGATCGGAACAACAAAATATTTTTTGAAAGTATTTACAACACAATATTCCTCTAGGATATTATTTTAAAATAGAGTTATGCTCTTCAAAGCGAACATAATATTCTTTGAAATATTGTTATATATTTGACTATGATTGTTCACGAGCAATAGAACAGGGTAATATCTAAAAGCTTTGCAACCTTTAGAGTTGGTTGACAGCTAGAGAGATTATTTTTACTCTGCACTAAGGGTTTAGGCTTCGTCTTTTATATGTGACTGTATTCTTCTAGAATATTGACAAATGTAAATTAATCATAATATTCTTAAAGAATATTAATAGATATAAATTTGTGCTTCCTCAAGAACATAATACCACATTCTTCAAGAATTCAAATATTTATTATTACATACTTCTTCAAGAGCAATAACACGATATTCTTCTAAAAAAATTTATATAATGTGGGTTGTATTTATTCGAGAACTTCAACACCATATTCGTTTAAAATAAATATAATTTTTAGTTATGATTCTTTTTTGGAGCATAAACATCATTGAATATTTGTGTTTTATCAAGAAAATTAATAATATTATATATACATGGAGAATATTAAGGATTATAAAGTTATGATCTTCAGGAGAAATAATACTATATTGTATCATAATACAAACATACACATCTTCAAGAACATTAGTTAAATCAAAAGATTTAATCGATCTAAAACTTCACAAATATGATATATAATAGAACAAAAGATTTTTAAAATATAGACTTACACGGATTTGATGGATCTAAAAAACTTTATGAATGTGATAGAAATAATAAAAACTATTACTCGGATTTGAGTATTTTAGAGAACTTTAATTGCTGGTTTGAGCCCCATTTTTTGCTAAGAATGCGTTTTGGAATAGTAAATTAATGGAGAATATGTGGTTAAAAAATAAAGAATAGTTTTGAATTTGTGTGCTATATTATTTTATTAAATAATGTGCGATTGAAAAGAAGAGATAGAAAAACATATTTTAAAAATAATAGGGATCAAAAAATGGCTAAATAGCTGACAAATCTCATATTATTTAAAGATGTATATTTTTAAAATTTTGTAGTACTTTAAAAATTCACTATGTTCACATAGCTATTTGTCGTGAATGGATAGTAGGATTTTAATCTTAATAGTTGAATTTGAAGAACAATGCATAGTGACCTTTCTGTCCAAATTTCACGAAAGTCGGACCATGGAACGAGGAATATCAATGTTTTGATAAAAGATGCGCATGCTGTCTAGATCATGTTAATTTTTACACCATTTACTCCTAAGTACTAATACAACGCTTCCATTATATGTAAAGTTCGTACTTTTATTTAGGAGAAAACAAAAAAATATTTGTTAAAACCTTAAGATGTGTAAGATACTTCCTCATAAGTATTAACCAATAATTCTCTAGAATATTGTTTAAATAGAGTAGCGTTTAACTAAGAATATCGACATGAAATCCATCGAGAATATGATATATATTCCAAATATTTTACTTTTTAAAGAGCAACAATACAACATTATTTTTTAAATATTATGTGTGAATTTGTGTTTTGTAGGAGCAACAAGATATTACAAATATAATATTTATTTTCAAGTACTGCTACAATATTCTTTTGAAATATTGATTTAGATTTTTTTTTTTCAAGAATAATAATATAATATTCTTCTGAATATTGTACAAAAAAAAAAAAATTACAATCAAGCAAATTTTATATATCATAGTGATATAATCAGAATGAATAACTTTGTTGCTTTGTTATGCAATTCAAAAATAAGAGAATACTGACATTTTTTTAAAAGAAAAGAAGAGTTTCATTGTAAATTCAATTGGCTAGAACTCCTTGTCTTTCTTTGATTGAGAGAAGATTTATTTTTCCTACCTCTACTTACTAGAGATTTATGAGCAAAAAGATGAATAATTTTTTTCACCTGAATTGATTAGAATTTTGTGCAGATAACATGTTATAAACTAAAGAATAAAAGAGAACAGAAAAATCAATAAACTTGTGTGTGTATTTTATTGAAAATCAATACTACATATTTATAGGTTATAATTAGGGCTGTAGAGTCATATGATCATTCACAAATACTACTTTATTTACAACAATATAATTATATTTAATAAATTAGATAATTAAAACCCATTGAAAGATTGGAGGTACCGATCAATTTAAATAGAAATGTGAGTAAATCAGTACAATTCTTACCAGTTCATTTTTTTGAAAAAGGATTTTTCATATTATTTTATTATTTAATTTTTAAAAATATCCGATTAATTTGTACTTATACTTTTCTAGTCAGTGTATAGGAATTTAGATATTGGTTTGTCGTATATTTTATTCTGAAGAGACTGAATTATGAAGTAACATATCATTAATGCGAGGGACGTGAATTATTTCTAATTAAAGATAACATTTTTTGGATTTTTAGGTAATAATAGTATTAAATAAATTTATATAGAAGTTTAAGTTTTAAAGAATGAATGTAAGACTTTTAAAGAAGTCTCGAGACAATATTTTTTTATAATTATCGATTGTGAGCTTTGAATTCGAGATGCTAGTCTAATTCTGACCATTAGTTTTGTAACCTTGATTTTAGAGCTTGTGCGAAAGTGATTATTTGTAAATTACGTTTTTCTCACTCATTTTCAGTTATACAATCTTTAAAAAAATAAATTGTTTTTATGTTTTTTTATAATTTTATCCTACATTTTAGCCACAAAATCTAAGAAAAACGTTTTTTTATCTTAAAAAAAATCACTTTTCAAATAATCTTTTCCACGCTCACTGTTAATGTATTTAAAGTTGTCTTGGGATCACTACACAAGTGGCATTGCCTATATTGCAATAATTAATTGTGCATGACTTTTTTTTTTTTTGACGGATCTTGAGATCTTGAGTGCTGTGTACAAAATTTAAAAGATTCTCCCACTTTCATTTAATGAAAAAACAAAACTATATATTACTTCTTATAAAACTACTACATAGGACAATAATATAACAAGTATATTCTACCATTACAATCAATGTTTGAAGGACCAGCATCCATACTAAGATAGACTCATTTCTATGGTTCCTTTTATTTTAATGAAGAGAGCTTTAAATCCTATTCCCTGAGCTCAAAATACAAAAGAAGACTTTGACATCCTTCTAAACAATTCAACATAGCATGATCTTCTTCGTTTCTCTCAAAGTTATTTACTTATTTTACTTTTTTGTGAGTCACTCAAATTGCTATTAAGTTATCAATTTTTAAAAAAATTGCTGACCCAGAAAATGAGCCAATAGATGTGGGCCCATTCACGCTAAGTCAAGTACGATTTTGGCGCGTTCCTACTTGAATAACAACGATATCAATTAGGGAATGAACGCGAGCGGTACTTTGCAGCGAGAGACAGAACTGTTCAAGCTCCAACGGGTGAAACAAAAGCAATCACGCTAACAACGATCACCGGACAGAAACCAAACTAATCTATATAATAAGAATATGTGAAATGATAGATAAAATATGTATAGAAGTTGCTATGTTGTATATTAAAATTTTTGTGATGAACATGTAAGCAAAACGAGAAATTTTCAACCAAATGTTTATCTACAATTCTTGAGAGTTCAATTAGTATGTATTTCGAATATATGATTATCGCAATTCCAATCAATAATCCTTTGTTTTAGTTATAAAGAGAACCTATTTATATTGTCTTGGCGACGTGGTGACCGTTGGATCAGAACCACGTGGCTTCATCTCTCTAATTGAGGCTTCACATCACTGTCTATTCATACAACTAATACATTGATAATGGGTCAACTGTTGTATACAATAGGCTGACATACTGACAAACTTTATTACAACTGTTACATTATTCACTTCTAGGAAATCTTCAAATCTATTACAATAGACAACGTCAACTTCATAAGTTTTGGACGAGTTAGAAAGTCTCAAAGGAATCTTGGGGGAGGTCTTCTAAGTGCAGAGTTTCAGTTCCTTTCTTTGTTTCCTTAGGCAGCTTCGTCTTTGAGTCAGTGCCTTAGCTTGAACTTCGTCCTTGTAGTGCAAGGACTTCGATTTTGTTTGACTTCTTCGTATTTTGACTTCATGGGTCTTTGTTTGACTTTCTGCTTACGTAACAGCGAGGCGTCACAATAGTCCCCCAAATCTAGGCATGATTATTTATGTAACGCATGGACTTGAATTTGAAACAAGAATAAAAGTAAATTTCTTAGGTGGTGGTTCTTACCACACCATAATAGTGAGTGAATTGCCCAAATAGTCACTAAACTTTACACCATCTTCCAAGGGGTCACTGAACTTTGAAAATGACTCAAGTCATCACTGCACTTTGCAAAAGGTTTCCACGTGGTCACTGAACTTTAAAAATCACCTCATTCATCACTGAACTTTGTAAAAGGTTTCTACGGGATCACTAAACTTTGCAAAATGTTTTCTAGGAGATCACTAAATTAGTGACCCTTGGGAAACCTTTTACAAAGTTCAGTGATGAATGAGATAATTTTTAAAGTTCAGTGACCTCGTGGAAACCTTTTATAAAGTTCAGTGATGGCTTGAGTGATTTTGAAAGTTCACTGAACTCTTGGAAGATAGCGCAAAGTTCAGTGATTATTTGGGTAATTCACTCCCATAATAGTCCCCCAAGTCTAAGTATAGTCATTCATGTTATGGTTTAAAATATACTTGACTTGTCCAGACCCTATGCAGGTGTTGTCTGAAGTGGTTTATTTGGTAATATTTCACCATTTGGAAAAATTCTGGGAAGGGTTGGTTTTACCACACCACAATAATCCCCCAAATCTAAGTATAATCATTCACGTTATGGTCAGAATTTAAAATATATCTGACTTGTGCAGACCCCTATGTAGGTGTTGTCCGAAGTGGTTTACTTGGTAATATTTCACCATTTGGAAAAATTCTGGGAAGGGTTGCTGAAGTAACGTGATCTGAAGTTGTATCTTCAGAAGTGCCTTTACCTATCCGAGGCATTCACTGAAGTGGTTGAGGTGAAAAGGGTCAGACCTTCATAGGGCTTCGGAGTTAGTAATTACGAGGCGTTTCGTCTTAATAACTTTAAGAAACACAAGACGTCCTTCATTATGACGTCCTAATGATTTGATGTCGAGAGAAGACAATTGAAGCGATTCATCTCCCAATACAGACGACACCAATCTGTTGACCTCAGAAAATGAGTTAATAGATGTCGGGCCCACTCACGCCAAGTCAAGTACGATTTCGGTACATTCTTACCGGAATAACGACGATAGTAAGGAGGAAATGGATGCGGGAGGTACTTTGCAACGAGAGACAAAACTGTTCAAACTCCGGCTGGTGAAACGAAAGTAATCGCGCTAACAACGATCATCGAACTCAAAACTAAACTAATTTATATAATAAGTATATGTGGAAGGATAGATAAAATATGTATAGAAGTTGCTATGTTGTATAATGAAATTTTCGTGATGAACATGTAAGTAAAACGAGAATTCTTTAAGCAAATGTTTATATACAATTCCTGGGAGTTCAAGTATGTATTTCGAATATATGATTGTCCAAATTCCAATCAATAATCTCCCCTTTTAGTTACAAAGAGAACCTACTTATACTGTATTGACCGACGTGGTGACCGTCAGATCAGAACCATGTGACTTCATCTTCGTTTCACATCACTGTCTATTCATATAATTAATACATTGATAAGAGGTCAACTGTTCTATACAATAGAAGACACACTAACAAACTTTATTACAAGTATTCCATCAATCACTTTTAGGAAATCTTCGAATCTATTACAAGATACAGAGTCGGCTCCGTGAGTTTCGGACAAGTTTGAGAGCCTCAGATGAATCTTTGAAGTAGTTTTCTAAGTGGAAACTTTCAGTTCATTTCTTCATTTCCTTAAACAGCTTCCTCTTTGAGGCAGTGCCTCAGCTTAGACTTCATCCTTCTAGTGCAAGGACTTCAGTTTTATTTGACTTCTTCGTATTTTGACTTCATTGGTCTTCGTTTGACTTTCTGCTTACGTGGCTTGCCGTAGCGCTTTTACTTTGTGCCCTTTGAGCCTCAGAGGTGAGGCGTAACAATTGTCCACCAAGCCTATGCATGATTGCATGGACTTGAATGTAAAATAAGAATAAACGTTCCTAGAAGTGATTGATATAACACTTGTAATAAAGTTTGTTAGTGTGTCAACCTATTATATAGAATGGCTGACCTCTTATCAATGTATTAATTGTATGAATAGACAGTAATGTGAAGTCTCAATTAGGAAGATGAAGCCATGTGGTTCTGATCCAACGGTCACTAGTCGACCAAGGCACTATAAATAGGTTCTCTTTGTAACTAAAAGGGGGGATTATTGATTGAAATTGGGACAATCATGTATTCGAAATATACACTTGAACTTTCAAGAATTGTATATAAACATTTGGTTGAATATTTCTCGTGTTGCTTACATGTTCATAATGAAAATTTCAATATACAACATAGCAACTTCTATACATATTTTATCTATCATTCCACTTATTCTTATTACATAGATTAGTTTGGTTTCTGTCCGGTGATCGTTGTTGGCACGATTGCTTTTATTTCACCCGTCGGAGCTGAACAGTTTTGTCTATCGCTGCAAAGTACATCCCTTGTCCATTTCCTCCATACTATCATCGTTATTCCGGTAAGAACGAGCTGGAATCATACTGACTTGACGTGAGTAGGCCTGGCATCTGTTGGCTCATTTTCTGGGTCAACAACCGAAATCAAACTAAAATGCAGGTGAAATTTTCAAAAAAATCTATGCCTTCAGCTGATTGAAAAATAATCACTACCCTAAATCTATGACATTCTTAAATATTCCTCTGCCAATAATATGAAACAATAATCTGAAAAATCGCAATTTAACTACAATTTACAAATCTCAATCTGATAAAATAAGCATAATAATTAGTTCCTTTTGTAAAATCGTGGGATGAATCTGCAACTTAGGATGATGATTTTATCATACTCATGATAGATGATTCTCTCTTACTTGGAATATTCTAGCAAGATCAAACGTGTGAACGGTTTGAAAATAATTGCATGTGTTTAGATAATTTTGTTTCCTTTTGCTTATTTAATCGAGAGAGCTTTTCATTGACTATATTATGCCACTGTTTGGTGACGATTATAATCAAATATTTAGTAGATTCTAAAAAAAATTGATGAAATTTGTGTTTGAAAAGTTGTGGATTTTATCAAATATGCAGATAAAGTTAATCATAAGATTTTAATTCAGATCAAACAGGGACTATATGAGTTGGGCAATAGTTGTGTCCTTCAAAAAGAAAAAAGGCCTTCTACAAAAATTTCTTAAATTTTTTTAAAAATATATATAAGTACTTATATAACATTATCCCTTGTTTGAGCCTCTTTTTTTTTTTTTTTTTGGAGTAATTGTATTTTGAAAAAATGATTTCTTGAAAAATGTGTGGTTACAGTGAAGAAATTTTTTGGATTTAAGTATAAAATTATTTTATCAAAAAATGTATAATTGAAAATAAATTTTGAAATATGAGTTTTTAAAAAAATATAGGCCAAACATAATATAGCGCCCCTATAATTAAAGAGCCCAGTGCAGTCGGACATCTTGCAAGGCTTCAAAGCCACCTCCATGTGCGCGTTGCGTGAAATGAGAACTAGAACATGTTCAGAGCACGTATATGCTAAATGTGAATATTAATAGAAAAAAGCTAGTTGTACAAAAAAAGGTTGACAAAAATGTTGACAAACTCTCACATGATTGCCGACCCCACGTGAATAAAAAATTGAAAATAAAAAGTGGGCCCCCCATATTGTGAGGGTTTGTCAACATTTTTGTCATACTTTTTTTGTACAAGTAGCAGGGTTGATATTAATATCGTTTGAGGTTAGAAGTACATTCGGTCAATATTATGGCACACTATTTTAGTCTAACAAATTGGATCATGGGTCAAGTCATAGGTCCTAGGCCATTTTTGGACTGACCTGATTCTAATGCCTTAGGGTTGATATGAATAGTTCCATTTGAACCTAAATTCAGATATTGAAAGCTAAATAATGTTTATCTATAATCTATAAAATATCACATTAAATTAGAATCATTTTTTAGAAAATTATCTACAATATATTAAATATCACATTAAGTGAAAATCATTTTTTGAACTATTATAAACCTACTACAATTCAATTAATTCAATAATATCTTACTTTTCGTTTTTCAATATGTATTTGATTTACAAACTGTAATAAATACTACAAAATCCTTATTCATGCATGTATTCCACGTTGTTACTTCTCAATTAATTAACATTCATGCATCTATTTCCTCTTTTTAGCTTTCAATTAATTAACATTAACATTCATTTAATTAATATTAACGCCCTATTTGTCTCCCACTATTCCAAATTATTGTTTGCTGCAGTAAGATTTTTCACCACACATTCACCAAATAAAATGTTCTACACATAAATTAATAAAGTTACTTTAAATTTCAACCCCACATTTTTCAAAAAATACTATTCATTACTCCATTTTTTCTACAATAATGGGAAACAAACACATACTAATTAGAATTTCACATTCAAGAATACCAAGAATACATATCATTGTTCACGTCTAAGTATGTTAATTAGCATCCAGTTTCACTTAATTGAAAATTAAATTATATTTAATTAGTATAAATGATTTTACATTTATTGTCACATATGTATTTTTTGGTATTGAGCCCCAGTTTAGTGTACATTTTGGGAGTAAGAATGCATTTTTACTGTTGATATAATGGGAAATACGTGGTTGAAAAAGGAGAAAAAGTTATTGATGTGATGGAAAATATTATTTTATTGAAAAATGTGTGATTGAAAAAGAAAGAAAAGTTATTGATGCGATGGAAAATATTATTTTATTAAAGAATGTGTGGTTGAAAATGAGTAGAAGAATGAGAATGAGAAAAACAATGTAGATCAAACAGGGGCTAATTCTGTTAGGTTTTAATTGTGTTATTGGCGTTTCTGTAAACAAAAGGAACTTATTTGTAAATGTTGTAAAAAGTCAAGGAGTAATGTGCAATTATGTAAAAATATGTTTATTAAGTCTAGAGTTCGAGTATGGCAAAAGAAGGAAAATACGGCACGAATTTTCACTAGACTGTCACCATGGATTGGCTCGAGCATAAAAAACAGAACCTCAATCGCTTGACTGTCGCCCTGCCTTGACTACTGTCGCCCTGCCTTGACTCGAGCGCACAACCTGTTGTTCGATTGTCGCTGAGCTCTTGTTCGAGCGACATGTTTGTCCGAGAAATTTTTATTTCGAGATTTGAATGCTTTTTCCTTGGCCAATTACTTTTCTAACCTACCTATAAGTACCAAAACACATCTCAACGTGAATTAGAAGGTTGAACATTGAGAGAGCTTCACCTGTGAGAGATTAACCATATTTTGTCTTTCAACCTTTGTTCATTGACATTGTTTTGGTGAGAAAAACATCATATCTATAATTCAAATACCAAACTATTCTTTCCATCACATCTGTCAGAGTTGCTGAAGATCGAGGGAAGTTCACTAGAAGTTCCAGTCGTTGAAAAACGCGATGTTCTTCGTGGATCAACATGAGATAAACTGTAATATCCAGAAATTTCGTTATAGTCGTTATTATTAGGAATTAGGACCTTATAGTAAGAAATTAAATATTTAAGGACCAAATTGTTAGTTTTTCTTGTTTAGGGATCAAATTGTGAACTTTACCTAGTTAAGGACTTAACTAATTTTGGTATGAATATTGTTCCCTTCAATCTAGTTCTATTGCTATAACCGTACGTGTGTATATTTGAAAGATTTGCTAAAATCATGGTGAGAATTTGGTAAATAATCAATGACTTGTAGAGCCAATCAAGAAAGATTCCTTTTCTTTTTATTTTTTTCAATATGATTTGACTAAACTTGGCCACCCACACGTCATTTCCACTTTCCTCACACATACAATAATCAATTCCTTTGCTTCTGTGTACACAAGACAACACATAGGCTGGTTTTGGAGAAATCAACTACCCCCACACGTTTCTTATCATTTTCATTCGAAATTTACGAGGTAAGTGATGTTGCATATGGTTACGTGAATCAGTATTTTGTGATTGAAATTTTGGAAATCCAATTATGGGCCATGTATGTTTATGATAAGAAGGCCGGAGTTTAGTAGCGCTACGCACTGAATTTACTACCACCTATGTTCGGAGTAGTCCATGTGTCTCCTATACGTATGTTATGAAAATTTCATGTTTTCCTTTATTTAAACGCAAATCACTTGTTCACCGCACACACTTATTGAGATTTTTCTTAAATCTCACCCCTTTAAATTTTCCCCATTTCAGGAAATTGAGATCGTGAGTTTGGAGATGGGAAATCGGTCGATGATGGCAGAAATTTCATTTAATAAAGAGAAATCTATTTGTTATGTTTCTTTTTTTTTTTTTAATTATGGATTAAATGTTGGATTTAACATCGTTTCATTTATTTTAAACTTTGAAAAAACATTTATATTGTTTATTTATAAATAAAGAAACGATTTTTTTTTTGTTTGTGGTTAGAGATATATTAAATTCCTGATTTTGTTAAAAATCTGAGTTTTCGAGAAAGTCGGGTTGTTACATAAACGATTTCACAAAATTAGGATTTGCTACAGGAGAGTAGAATCTAGGAGAGCTTTGAAAACTGCAACTGGGAGTAATGGAGGAGCACATAATCCAGGAAAGCTATTGGAGTTGCAATCAAGAGATCACATAGTACGTGTCGTCGTCTGGCTGGTAGATTATAAGTTATAAATCGTTTATAGTAGATTGTTGACGGACAAAATGCCTGGAGTTTTTCCCAGTTGGATATCTTTGTGATCATACCATGTGTTGATTTACTGTTTTATTTATGGTTTATATAATTTGCGATATTCAAACATATGATTAATTTAACGTGAGTCTTTAACCATCTAGAGATAACAATTGGTGACTTATTGCTAATTTGTTATAATATTTTTAATTTCGCATAATATATCTATTCACCCCCCTTAGGTATTGTTAGGGTCGAATTGTGTAACGTTCAATTGGTATCAGAGCGATACTTCTGGTGGTATAAATAATCAAAAGTTCATGGCCTTCACATCTATAGCTACCATAGAATTTGATAAAGAAGTTGAGAAGGTTTGGGTTAAAAAGATTGATTTATCTAGATCAGTGGATCAGATGAACTGTTATGTTGCCGACGTTGCACTTAAGGTTCAATTTTTTTTATATGGTACCTTGATAGTGCTTGTTCTATACATATGTATGGTGACAAGGTCCGATTCTCTTCTCTAGTTGATTGGAATGACGACTTTTGATGAAACTTTTGCCCCGGTAGTTAGGTTGAATCCATTAGAATTCTTCAGGCTATTGTCTGTACTTTTGATTTTAAATTATATCAAATGAATATCAAGAGTGCCTTCTTAAATAATACTTCAGGAAGAAGCCTATGTTGAACAACCTAAAGGATTTATTACATTTATATGTTGAATAAAGCTTTATATGGTCTGAAACAAGCTCCCAGAGTTTGAATAAACATTTATCTTACGGAACATGGTTTCTTGAGAGGTAGCGCATACAAAATCCTATTTATAAGACATTGAAGATAGCATCATGATAGCCCAGATCTACGTTGATGACATTATCTTTGGTTCTCCTGTTAATTCTCTTGCTCATGATTTTGTTAAGAGTATGAAGCAAGAGTTTGAGATGAGTATGATTGGAAAATTAAATTACTTTTTTAGGGCTTCAAGTTAAACAAATTGACGATGGCTTGTTCATTTCTCAATCGGAATATGCTAAAAACTTGTCAAATGTTTTATATTAGACTGGGAGAAGCACACTAGAACCCCCATGAGCACCAGTGTCAAGTTAGGTCATGATCCTATATGTAAGAGTGTTGATCAGACTCTTTATAGAAGTATGATAGGTAGTTTACTTTATCTCACTACTCGTAGACCGACATAGCTTTTAGTGTAGGGGTTTGTGCAAGCTTTCAAGTTGATCCCAAGGAATCTCACCTGAGTGTCGTACGACTTATCATCAGATATGTCAATGGAACTGTAGATTATGGGATCCTATACTCTTGGGACTCTAAGTTTGATCTTGTTGGTTATTTTGATACCAATTGGGCTGACAATACTGATGATAGATAAAGCACTTCGGGGGGCTGCTTTTACATTTGAGCCAATCTTGTTGCATGGATGAGTAAGAAACAAAGTTCTATTACATTGTCCACAGCAGATGTTGAATATATTGAAGCAGGAAGCTACTAGTACTATTAATATTTCCAAAAATCCCGTTCAACAATCTCGAAGAAAACATATTGACATACGACATCATTTTATTCGAGAGACTTGTGTTGCAACACTTGAACACATTTCTACTAAGAACCAGTTAGCTGACTTATTTACTAAACCATTAGATGGTCTGATATTTGAATTTCTTCGGATGGCTATTTGTATTTGTGTGCCTCATTGATTCAGTATTTTTGTTGCATGCTCGAGCTATGACACTGTGTGACATTGATTCATACATGTTTTCTTTATTTTAGTTCCATTTTCATTGTCTTTACTTTTGGTTGAGCTATCATTTTATCATTCTGTTTTTGATTTCCAAGAACAATAAAAAAAGGGGGAAGGAGGAAACAAAATTTTTATGAGGATATTACTTTTTCAGCTTAACATATGATGTACTTGATTTTATTTGTTGTGATCAAGCATGAGGCTAATCGATAAGTTATATCATAGTTTCTATTACTAGCTTATGTTATTCATGGAGTACTTGGTATAGGAATCTTCATGTACCTTCTACACTGCATACACTATTATCCAATTAGTGGGATTTTACCACATGTGTGAGACTTGGGATGTCAATCACATGTTAGTAAGGTGACTTTGAACATGAATTGACCATATGTATTAGGCCTAAACTCAAGTTTATCCATGATGTTTTCATAAAATAAAAACAAAATAAGATAATCACAGAAAGAGCTCAATATCTGATGCTTTTCTTCGGAGCCTATTTGACTCGAGTAATTAAACATGCAAGGTGTCTCATAACCCGGTGCTTATGGTCAACTGACTTAGGTTAACCGGCCTAAAACTCACTACAGAGGTCATTTATTGAATGATGTAACTCATATCATGTTGCTCATACTCAGGGGGAGATATAGTGATTCAATTTATAATGAGGTTTTCGTTATAGGTTCTAATGTGTTTTACATGGTTTGTCTTTCATAAGTAGGGGAATAAACTTATTGACAGTGATGTTTCACATATCCTTTCTCATAAATTTAAGGTATGAAGTCATATTTTCAAAGGATTAGCGACAATTATCATATATGGGTCGCTTATACAATTTTCTCTATGATTACTTGAACCGAGTATGTGAAAAGTTTTACTGTTCATTGTCTATCTTTGTGCTTGATTCATAACAGTATTTTCGAGTTATTAAGTGTTAATGCTCATATTTCATAATAAAAGAGTTATTTGGTTACACGTTGCCCTTGTCATTTTGTATCAATGTGTCTTCTTGGTATGTCAGGTTGCATTGATATTTTGTCTTAATTTAGCATGCATGATTGAAACTGAATAATACCGTATGTTTCTAGATTTCCTATATTCCATAAACTGCTTGAACTGCTTTACTTATACTGTTTTCCACACATTTCACACTGGCTGTTGAGTTGTCTATTTCAGGAAACAGGTACTGATTAAAATGCAGAATTCGTTCAAGTCAGTTAGTTATGTCATATGTTTTTGAGTTTGTAATTTATTTTTGATTGCTACCTTGACTTTAATTTGTAGTTTTGTCACAGAATGCCAAAGGGAGAGCTTGTTAGGTTTTAATTGTGTTATTGGCGATTCTGTAAACAAATGGGACTTAATTGTAAATGTTGTAAAAAATCAACCAGTAATGTGCAATTATATGAAAATATGTTTATTAGGTTTAGGGTTCGAGTATAGCAAAAGAAGAAAAATACGACGTGAATTTTCGCTAGACTGTCGCTAGACAAAATATGATAACTGCTCCGGCGCAAGGTCGGGTCGTTAAAAAAAATGGGAGTTTTTGTAACGACCCGACCTTCTGCCCAACCGTTATAATATCACACGTATTGTCCGCTTTGGGAAGGCCTAGGCCCATCTTACCCCTCACGAATTTTTGATGTGTCCTCCAGAATTCGAACCCTAGACTTCCATCATACGGGAGACTTAAGTTGAATCCTGGTACCAATTGGACAACTTGCCTAATTGGTACCATGATTCAACTTAAGTCTATCATATGGTCGAGGTCTTACATTCAAATTTTGGGGGACGCATCAGAAAGTTGTGAGAAGTAAGATGGGTCTAAAATTTCCCAAAGCGGACAGTACGTATGATATGATAACGGCTGCGACACAAGGTCGGGTCGTTACAAAATATCTTCAATTAATTTCTAAATTATTACTATTGAGAACAAAATAATTCCTATTTCTGTGTAGAAAATGCAATGAGCATCATACCAATATTGAAATTTTTCTCACTATATTTGACTTATGGTTAGAGCCCAATTTTTTATCTAATTATTTTGATAGTTTATATATATAGTCGATCCACCACGATGCACCAGTAAGGAAAGTAAAAAATGTTGAGAATAAATGCGTAGTTTGAACCTTGTACAATGTGTCAAGACCTAACGGATTATATTTTATAACTCAATTTGCTAAATGTCAATTTGATTGGACAATTCTCTAAACATTACGGTAGGAATTAAGGAGCAGAAAATAATATAGAAATGCATCATTATATTACTAGATTCTTGCAAGAGGTAATTCGAACCAAGAGTTAGAAAGAATCATTTAAATATATTTTCAAATTAAAGAGATTAACAATATCTCACACTCCAATTTTAAATGGTCCAACTTGAATTGACATCCCGAAAGGATAATTCATTAACATTATAATTTATAAATTAATGATATGCTTGAAGCATTTACTTTTATAGACTTGGAGACTATGAATGTGAGGACAATATATGTAGCCACTTATTTCATTACTTTTATAAATGATTTCACACAGTACAGTTATGTCTATTTGATTTCTTATAAGTTAAAAGCACTAGAGTGCTTTATACAATATTTAAATGTGGAAGAAAATCAAGTAGATTGAAAGGTGAAAGCCTTAAGAATCGACCAAGGGCATATATATATCTATCTGAAGAGTTCAAAGACCTATGTAATGACAAGGAAATCCTTAGGCAGTGAACTATTCCCAATACGTCACAATAAAATGGCATTGCTGAAGGGGGAATAGAACGTTATTAGAAATTGTGAGGTCCATGTGGCATAGGCTGACCCACCCATTTCTTACTGAGGAGATACTTTATTAATTGTGACCTATATTCTAAATAAAGTTCCCTCTAAACTAGAACCTAGTACACCATATCAGCTTTCGACAGGTAGATCTCCTGATTTGAGCTATCTTAGATCTTGAGGATTATCTGCCTATATCCATGATTCTTCAAGCAAGTTTAAAAAATTGGGTTTGCAAGGCAAGAAGTGTATCTTTATAAGATACTCAAACCAATACAAAGGGTTTGTGTTGATAGGTGAAAATCAAGATGGGACTATAATTGAAATAGAGCCTTGTGATATAACATTTATTGAGAGTTAACCAGAGAGAAATTTTTTTAAAAAATGGAGAACCTTTGTTTGAATTTGATGATAGAGTTGTACTTGATGGATCATCTGAGGTGCAAGATGAAGCACTTCCACCTATTGATCCAAGTGGAAGTAATTTATCTCCAAGTGACAGGATAATATTGGCACTTTCACTTCGTAAGAGTACTAGAAAAGTATGCCTAAAAGTTATTTTGAGATTGAAGGGCAAGTTTTCATAGTATGTTTAAAAGATAATGAAAAACTAAAATCAATACAAGAAGCTCTATGATGTCCCCACAAAGGAAATATGAAAGAATGCAAAGAAAATTGCTTCTCTCAATGAAAAATTGGATGAAGAAATTTACATGCAACAACCAGTAGGAGAAAATATATTTCCTCTTGTAGAGGTAATATATATCACTAACAGGTGAAAAGTGTTGTGTGATCTTAAATTAACTCGTTGATTGGACGATTCATTTACTTGTATGAACTTGGAAATGTTGAGATAAATATAATTGATATTATATTAAAATTAAGTCAAGCCTATGTGAGATGTTGGAAGAAAACGGGTCGTCCATGTGAATTGAGCCGACCTGGAATGCATGGGAACAATATTGGAGGGAGAAGTTAGTCGTGTCAATCGAATTGAGCGGCTCATCGGCTCGCCCTCGTGAAAAAAGGACCCACAAACCACTATTTGACGAGCCCGAGCCGAGCCCACTCGGCTCACCCACGGCGAGCTGCTCGTGGGCGAGCTCCCACGAACCGAGACGAGCTCGTCTTTGTAAAGGGTTATTTTTTTAGGAACTCGCAAGCCGACCTACTAGCCACGAGCTCAAGGGCTGAGCCGAGCTCGACCCGTGAGTAACGAGCCGAACTAGTGGGCATACAGAAGAGCCGATCGGCTCGGTCCATTGCCAACCCTAGGAGAAGTTGAGGAAATTGAATTCGAACCTCAACCTACCACAATCGATAACTCCCATGTACAACTTCCACAACATTATTATCATATGAATGCATGCAAATTCATTTTTCAACATAGAAAAATAGATATGGTGTACGGTTCGATTTGGATAAAAAAAAAAATTACATATATATATATAAACATCAAACTCCTTCCTTTATGATCGAATTTCTGATCAAATAGCGAATACAAAACAGTGTGGAAAGTAAGCAATAAAAAAGTAAGTTATTCAACCTCCTTTTTTTTTTTTTGAAATTTTATGCAAGTTCTACCACTTCAAACTCAGTAGAAAGTATGTTAGTAAGATTTGCACGAAATGTACACAATATGTACACAATATGCTAATTTATGTACACAATATGCTAATTTAATGTATAATTTTTTATTTCGCCTATGTATCATGTAGCCATTCTCAAGTCTGAATAAATGAGGAGGATTTTTTCAACTTTATAATTCTTAATCAAACATTGTAGCAAAATACAACTTTTTAAGTTTATAGTAATTTATAACTTTCTTTTTGGGGACAAAAATGTAATTTTCACTTATTTAAAAAAAATGAGAGCACGAGTGGCTCGGTAGGACTACCTGAGTCGGGTCTTTTAAAATGATCCAACTTGCACGTGGTTCGTTTGATGGGCCGAGATAAGCCGGTACGGCTCACCCATTAACATCCTTAGCAAGGAATAATATCCTTTTCAAATGTCTTAATGTCGACTCAAGTTGAAAAGTAAATATAATTCATAAGTTGGACATGCTTACATGCAACGATTCCTCAAAGATAAGCGCTAGTTTTGGAGATGTTTATAAATTGTTTAAATTGTATCAATTATTCCCCATGTACAGAAATTATTTTCACAGGGGCTCACAAGAATACTCACATGAGTGGGCCCCACCATGTATTTAAAAAAAATATGCGCGAGGCCCACTCATGTTAGTATTATGTGGAAATTGCATTTGTACATGAAGCATGATTAAAATTGTATACAGGTAAGAAATGAGTGATTAGCATGTAGGTTGTACTTGTTCATCTTACAAATTATGTCGATAAAAAAATAAATTCAATCGAAAGTATTTATAAATCAAACACCTTCCAAACATGGGCTAACAGTTTTGGTTAAAAATTTGATGTGGAAATTACAAGAAATGTCCACTTTCACATGATCATTTGTAAACATGTCCAAAATTTGTTCATTGTCCATTTTGCAATATTTTTGACCAAAATATATTTGTTAACAACTTATAATTCCACACTAAAGACAAAAATGTGCATACAATTTAAAATTGTATTAGCCAATAAAATTATGACACATATTTTGCTCTACTTATTTCAAAAGCATGTATTTTTCTGAAGTGATGTGATATAGAATATGTGGTTAAAAAAAAAAAGAAAAATTATTGATGTGATGAAAATTATTATTTTATTAAAGAATGTGCGTTTGAAAATAAGTAAAAGAATGATAATGAAAAAAATAATGTGGCTCAAACAAGGGATACGTGTATAATCGACAATTTAGCACTAAATTTGGCCATTTTTGTAAGAGTTGTCAAAATTGGACATTTTTTAATTGACAGGTATGAAATTAGACGTTTTTATAAATTCCCCAATGTCGATTGTACAACTACAGGACTAATGCTTTTTTAAAATGGTTGATGACTCCAGCAACTGGTAAGCACCAATAACTCACTTTACCCATAAATTTGGGCTCGGAGGGAGTGTCTTCGATCATGGATGAGAATATAAAGTTCTAGTCCAAACATCGTTTGTGAACTGCTCAAATTTTTTGAATAATGTTTAGCTCAATTCACAAGTAACATTCAAATGACGTGTCTCATTTCATAAGATATGTCAAGAAAAATATAAGAATAATGCTATTTGTTCTCGACACGAATACTTTTAATGTTATGTGGCTAGTGAAATGTATGAGGTGAAATTGTAATACTGATTAAGAGTGTGTCTGACAAGATGCTTATAAATAGAGGTAAATGAGTAATGAAAAAATGGATAATACTCGTGGGTTCAACGTAATTTCTAAATAAAAAGAAGTATGACCAATAAACACCTAAAAACAATGAGCTAAACAAAGAGGAAATTACACAAAATAGAAGAATATGTGGTTAAAAATACATTTTTTAATAGATATTTTTTTTTTTTTTGAAAAATATGTGGTTAAAAAATTTCTTTAAAATTTTGAATTTATGTGTAAAATTATTTTATGGAAGAATATGTGGTTGAAAATGAGTTTTAAAAAATGAATTTTTGGAAAAAAATAAAGGGGCCAAACATAGACTTAGAGTGTGTTTGGGACACATTCTTTTGAAAGAATGTATTATTGAATAGTAGATTGATGGAAAATGTGTGGTTAAAAATGAAGGAAAAGTTATTGATGTGATGGAAAATATTATTTTATTGAAAAATGTGTGGTTGAAAATGAGTAGAAGAATGAGAATGAAAAAAATAATGTGTACCAAACAGAGCCTTAATCATGATAAATATTACATAGAATATAAATCTTGAAAATGGGGCTTTCCTCGAAAGTTCTTGGGAAACTTCGGATTTCAAACTTTGAATTTTATGTTACTATCTGACGACATAGCAGCTTTTTCCTTTTGGGTTGGTATCCAACTTTCAGTTGAGTCCCTTGGTTGGTGACTTATTAAAATATTAATTTCATAACGAGGAGAATTAGAAATTATTAAATTATTCCAGAAAATCAATGATTTTCACTGTGGATTTGAAAAGAGTCGTTAAAGTTGCGTGTGTTAAAAGAGAAATGAGAACTTCTTAAATTTTGGGTTATCATTAAAATCTGCAAGTACAATCATCAAGTTTATCAAATTAATTAGGATGAAAGAGTAGGCATGGAAATTGAGTTCACACACGCAAGTAGAGTTCCATATTCTCAACAATGTTAAGATTTGTAATTTACTCTATTTGAAGAAAATAAAGTTCCTTGCACAAGAATATTTGGATTCTCATCTAAAATTGTTGGAATATTTTATCGACTCTATGAATCTATATTTCAATAATTTGAACATACATACATTTGATTTTATGAAGACCAATTAGTCTGAATTAAGATGACATGCACGTAATAAAAGAGTCACTTTATCATATCGCATTAAGCATACACTTAAAAGATTTATCTTTCATCTCGTGCTTCATTCTAGATGTTATTACAAATTGATTTATTACATGTTAAATCGAGCACGTTATGATTAGTTTTTTCAAGAATTGTTTGCCCTCAATTTGGAACAAGAAAATGCATTAAAGAAACCAATAGGAAATTGAAATACAATTATTTACTATAAAAAGTAGATAAGATCAGACTTTTCTAGAATCATATCCATGACGTCGCGCCAAACTTTGTCCTCAATGGTTTAAAAATGTTTTAGAAAGCTTATGAACTGTTATCTTTTTCAATTTTGTATTTTGTATTTTGAATTCATTTTGAATTTTATATTTTGAGTGTTCATTTAGAGGTTTTTAAAAATGTGTTCTTTTTAACATTTTGAAAAATTATTTTGAAAACACCTAATACGCGTTTTGAAAATTTTGACTTGATTATAACTGAAAATACCCAAAAAGACAAATTTGTCGTTTTAGATTTTCTTTGTAAATTTTTAACTTGTTTTTAAAAATGTGTTTTCGAAAATAGGAAAGAGAACGCGTTTTCACTGTTTTGAAAAATCGAAAACGAAAAATGGCTTGAAAATAGTAAAGAGAACATGCCTTTATTTTTTTTAATAACGTTTGGTGTACAATATTGTTAACAACATTGTTGATACATGCTACGTGACATTTTATCATTAAACAGTTTAAAAAATAATTTATCTTTTCATTCAACACTTTATTGCAATCTACAACATTATCAATAATATTGTCAAAAAAACTGTACAAATATATTTATCCTAGTCTTACACACTAGTAATGATGCTCCTAGGAAAAACTAATCCAAGTAGTAACTATTTCTATACGGCTAGAGAAGTCAGACATTCAAAGTATATTTAAATCATGATTGAAACCCATTATTAAAAAAAAACCATTTTTCTTCGAGATTATTTTCAATCATATTCTTAGAATAAAATAATTTTACACGTAAACCTCAAAAATTTTTTACTTTTTAACTGCACATTTGTCAAAAAATCGTTTTTACAAATTCATTCAAAATGAGCTCAAACACACCATTAGTGCTTCTTAAGAGATAATGATGTACAAGATAAACAATATTGAGTAGAATTCGTTATATCTGGTGATCAAGAAGTTCATTAATGCTGTTTTAACATCAACCCATGGTGTATGTTTATCAAAGTTTAAACTTGTTTACGAGTTAATCAAACTCTATTTTTATCTATGTACTATAGAACCCTTAACTTTTACGTTTATGCACTTACAACTAAATAAAACTGTATCAAATATACTCTAATTCACCATGGCAAACTCATATTTATGGGAATATGACATCATATAGTTTAAGAATGTTTGCTACTGCTACAACCTTGATTTCTTTAGTAGTAGTTACAAATCGAGTAGTTTGATGTGTATTCTTAATATCGAGACTGACATCTCAAATCACTTCAATTTCCTATACGATTTTTTTACTAGCTATAGTTTTCTAATTAAAGTCTGCAATAAATTTTCAGCCACTTATCAAATTCTTGATTAATATATTTGCATAGCTATCAAATTAAAGAATGAGAAGATTCATTACTTTCTAACAGAATAATGTAGAATAATTGTTTGAATGTTCTTTGGTTTTGACCAATCAAACAATGTTAGCAATATAAAATATAGGGCAATTTGTCTTGCTATTTCAATATAAACGTGCATAAAGCTATCAAAAGAACCTTCCCACATTATTTATTGGACCAACTGAAAGCTAGGATAATCTTTTTAAAAATATTAAATTAAACGAGATTAGAGAAGAGAACTGTATTCCATTGTTCTACTTATAACGTGTAAATATATATATTAATCAATTTCAACTACAACCAATTTGTAATGACCTCAAGACTCTACACGTCCACTCCTAAAATTTATGTAGTTTGATCGAATTTAATATTGAGTTCGAATTCAATCGTAAATTCAGATCATGACTAATGCATATACTCTAGTGCAGATAGACACGAGCCATGCTAACCCAAACTATACCTCAAGTGTGTTTGTTTGGGTCGGGCCGGGTCAAGAAACCTGAGATGAGAAAATCTTATTGAATGGAGATATCAACTAATTGACCTGGTCGCCGTTCTTTCTTTGACCCCATGTGTGAAATTGTCGATTCCCTATTTGCTTTCCCTTTTCTGTCCTCACGTATTCAATTTTACTTTTCAACCACTTGCCATTTACATAATTATTTAGAATACTAACCCGTTCTCATGGATATATATAGAACATATCTAACAGAATATGTCAGCAAAGAAGAACAAAAGAAAAATCCATTCCATTTTCCAAATGGGATCCTCTGTTTTTCACACCTTGAGTTCCGAATTTTCCTCTAAGTCATCCTTCGGATCATCGCAAGAATCTTGTACATGGGATTTGCAAAATTCACTTCCTTTCAATGAAAATGACTCTGAAGAAATGCTTCTGTTTGGCGTTCTAGCACAAGCTGCTGATAAAGAAATTTCAGAATCCAATTCCTCTGATAAAATGAAGGAAGATGAAGTAAATTCAACACCAGAAGGGGAGGAAAAACCGGTAAAAGAAAAGTCGTACCGAGGCGTAAGGAGGAGGTCGTGGGGCAAATTTGCAGCAGAGATAAGGGATTCCACAAGAAAGGGCATAAGGGTTTGGCTAGGAACATTTGATACAGCAGAAGCAGCAGCTTTAGCTTATGATCAAGCTGCTTTTTCAATGCGCGGCGAGGCTGCAATTCTCAACTTTCCGGTGGAGAGAGTGCTCGACTCGCTGCGTGAAATGAGGCGTTCCACGGTGGAAGAGGAGGATGGGGGCTCGCCCGTTATGGCACTGAAGAGGAGACACTCCATGAGGAGAAGAAAGAAGTGCAAACGAATGGAAGTTAAGGTGGAAAATCTAGTAGTTTTTGAGGACTTAGGTGCAGAGTATTTGGAACATCTTTTGAGTACAAGTTAGAATGCACAAGGAAATTAAATTTTTTTGTAAATTACTTGAATATTATAACTAAATATGTGAATGTACAAGTCACGGAGATCCTCGGAATAATGGCCCAAGCAAGACATTGGACAAATCGTGAAGGCATTTCTTTCTAAATCAAAGATTGTATCCAAAGAAGTAACCAAATCAAATGTACCACTTCAACACCACTGCTCATGCTTACGTTTGGGGTGAATTATAGATGCTTGCTAAGAGATTTCACGAGCTCATCTACGAGCATCGAATGAAGGAAGTTTTGCTAATCTATTTGTTTCTTATCTCGTTAACGTGGTACTACACATTGGGACAATGTGACTTCAAGTTTGGAAGGTGGAGTCATATAATTTGTCGTTATCTTTATTTTTCTTTTTGAGTCCAATTATTTTGAAAAATTAATAAAATTTGAAAAATAGTCTAAACATTTTATTTGTGCTATTCTCATTCGACGACTTGCTTGTGATAATAGATGCATAAAGAATATTTCTATAATTAACTCTATTATGGGGATTAAATCAAACTACCACATTAATTTAGATCTTGCTTTTCATATTTGTGAAATGAGAACATTTTGTCACTTTTGCTGCTTTCAATTACCACGATAAATATTTTCGTGAATGAATAATGTATTAACTATAAAATAGTCCGTTTTCTAGCACACCCTTGTGTATTTACTATGAGCTTATCGATTCAAACATCTAGTAGTAGATATTTATGCTAAAAATACATGGGTAATGTTATTTAGGTGATCATCAACGTGCAATTATCAATAAATGATAAGTCAAATAAAATGGGTAGGAAACTGCTTCATCGGCAAAACTCCACTGAGTATGTTGTCGAGGCTGTCATCGAGCCCATCAAAAAATGTGTAAACTCGATCGTCTTGGGTAAGGTTGTTGAATTGCCGAATGTCAGCAGCGCACTTCATCGGATTTGGGTGACGAAAGTCAATTTCATGCCACAATGCATGCAGCTCGGTGTAGTATTTTTCCACAGATCCACCCGCTTATCTCAGTCGGGTCACCCTTCTTTGGAAGTCATAGACTTGGGATTTATCATTTCCATCAAAATAAGTTGTGGCAGTCGCATCCGAGACTTCTTTTGCTCTAGAAAAATGAATAAATTTCCAATGAGTGCAGGGTCTAGTGAATTAATCATCCATCCATTGACAACGACATTCTCAGTTCAGCATTTTCTAAAGGACGGATAGGTCGGTAGAGATGGAGGAGTGTCTCCATTAATGTAACGACATTCTCATAATTTGCATCATTCAGTTTTATGCTAATCTGAGGTAAGTTTTCAATGAGTGGGGCTGATATGTGTGTTTTGGTTAAGGTTTCAGAAAGTTTGGTGGTGAGATCTGTAAGCATGGCATCGGTATTACGTGGGGAATCTGTGATGATATTGGAGTCCTCCATGTGTTTGTGAAAATGTTCACAAGAACAAGGTTAGAAGGAATCTGCAAAGGAAGACCATGGATCTTGCGTCTTGCTCTCATACCATGTCAGAATTACATAAACAAACGGTATTTTCTTTCTATCATATAATTTCAATAGGTAGAATACAGTTATATAGAAGAGTGAATACTCCAATTTTGGATAATACAAATTGGTAGCTAATTGATTGATTCTACAATTAAAATGACTAATTCTATGCCTTGAAAAGATGTGATTATATATGATTTTGTTTCCTAAAAAATAACTTCTAACAGCTCACACCAACAATTCAAACTAAAAAAAGGTAGCAATTTCACTACCAACAAACTTGTAGAAACACCCGGTGCTCAAAGTACAATCGAATGCAGAAGCCATAGAGACTACAAAATGTACAAGATCGTAGTACTGGATTATGGCAGGATCAATACGACTAGATACAAAGTTATACAGCTTCAAACGAAAAGGGAGAAGCGCACAACTCCATAGCAAACTACAAGAGAAGTAAAATAGTAGCTTAGAAATATATTGATCTTTCAGTAGCAAGAAAGCCATTTGCAAAAGATATTATTGTAGTTGCCATTAGATGATAAAACATATCAAAAGGAAAAGTCAGAAGTTGACACTCATTGGCACACTTTGCCATGAGTCATGCTACGTGTACAGGGTGGGGGTTCACAAAACCCCTACCAACAACTCCCACATTGGAGGGGGAGCGGTAATTTTTTACTTTTTTATTAAGTTGGTTCCTGTGTACGAGCCCCTACTTCTGTACAAAGAGACTATCTGTAGTGACCGAGGACTTTTAAATAATATAAAATTAGTTTTCTCGAAAAACGTGTCGCTAAACTTTAACCCTAATTTTTTTAGAGAAGCACGTTCGTCTAGCCGTTATAAAATTGAATTCAAATCTATTCGATTAAATCCAATCTCGAATAATTATTTTAGTATCAATTTCGATAGTTATTTAAATCCAATTATTATTAATTTCGAGCCCAATTGTTAAAATTCAACATTTATGGTCCAATCATAAGCCCGATTTAATTTTAATTCTTTTAGCCCAATTCTTTTAAGTCTATTCAATTGAGTCCAAAACCGGAATCTATTTAGTCTAGCCCAATTAGAACACCCTAGAGCCCAACAATTAGGCCCAATTACCCGTCTAGGGTTTTGTGCCCTAATTGTCACTATTCATAACCCACAAGCACTCCCACTCCCACTCTCCTCACACACACAACATCCATTTGGTAAGAAACTTTCCCTCCCCCACACTCTCTCAATTCCATTGTGAGACACCATTGATGTGTGCAGTCATTCACCAACATCAACACCATGTTTCACGACACCAACTCCAAACACTGCACAGCCACTCCCAACACCAAGCTGCAGTCCAACCAGTGAGCCAAAACCACCAACAGACAACTCACACCATCTCCCCAAAGTCCAAAACCGAATACACCATTCATTACCAACACTGCACTCACCAACTCACTGCTCAAAACCACCAAGCTCAAGCAACTTCCCAAGCTCACGTTAGATGCTAGAGCCTCAGTTTCTAGCACCAACGTCCTGGTTTCACATAATCGACATCCTCAAGCTCAACTGCAAGCTCACACGAGCTACAGTCTCAACACCATCCAAACCCACCATCACCCAGCTTCGAACCACGCACTGCAGCCACCAACACCCAGACTGCAGCTACCCATTCGAACAGTGTCCAGCCCTCAGTCCAGAAACCCACCATCACCTATCCCACAGCTCACTCAAACCCAGCCTCAACCAGTCAACCATCATCCTGACCCCCAACTCACGAGAACTGCAACACCGATTTCACACTGCCAACACCAATCGACAACCATTCCACCCAAAAATCGACAGCCCATTGTCAACCCAAAATCCATCTCAATCAATCACAAAATCAAGAAAAAGAAAAACCCACACCTTACCTCATGTTTGGCCGAACTCGAACCTCCACCAACACACAGCAACCCATCACCAATCAAACCACCCAATCAGAAAATAAAGACAACCATGAACTTACCTTGTCTCCTCAACCAATCTCGAGCTTGAACCACCAAGAAATCCAAATGGAAATCGACTCGTTCGACCTCGACCCTACGCCAAAAGCCCAAAAGAAACCTCCCCCACCTGACCACCGGCGCCACCTCAGGTGGTGGCGCTGCCACCAACCGTCGCCGGCGGTGGTGGAATCGGAGGAGGGGCAAAGCCCTCCATCGTCTCTCTCTCTCGGTTTCGAATGAGAGAGAGAGAGAAATGAGATTGTTTTATTTAGTTTTGATTTTTATTTTGATTTTGATTTCTAAAAATTATGTTTTAGCCCCCAAGTTTTAATTTGTTTTAAGTTAGTCCCTATAATTTATGTTTAGTTTATTGTATCAATTTATTATTTCGAATTTAGAATTTGCCCCTTAAGCCCCCACATTTTAAAAGTGTTATTTAAGTACTGTGTTTTAAATATTTTAATTTTAGTCCTTTAAATTTATTTTCAGTTTTTAGAAAGTTATTTAATTTAGTCCCTAGTTTATATAAGTTATTATTTCAGTCATTTAAGTTTTATATTCAGCTTTAATATATTTACAGATTAGTCCTTAAACTATTAAAAGTTATTATTTCAGTTTTCAAGTTTTAATTTCAGTTTCAAAAGATTTACAGTTTAGTCCCTAACTTGTAAAAGTTACTATTTCAGCCCCTAAACTTTTATTTTCAGTTTTAACAGTTTTACAGTTTAGTCCTTAACTTCTAAAAGTTCAATTTCAGCCTTTAAACTTTTATTTCCAGTTTCAATAGCTTTCAATTAAGTCCCTAGAATTCCTATTTTTCACATTTAGCCCCAATACCTTGAAAATAGTATTTTCGACCCTTAGATTTGTCAAATTCAATTTCAATAATTTCCAATTTAATCCCTAAACTTTATTTTATCACTTTAAGGCTTTAAATATTCGAAATACTAATTCAAACTTATTTTCTATTTTGGTTAGACGATTCGTACGAACGATTAGGAGTTTGAAGTTATTTTCCCGCTTCACTTTTCACGCAACTCGAAATAATTGAGGTAGACTCGCCACCATTAATTAGTTTAAATTATAATTGCATGCTTTATGTGAATTACGTGATTTATATGCTTTATGCATAGGATGGGAATGTGTCATATGAGATATATGATATTGTTATGCGTGCCATAACTTATATGTTTAATTGCATTAGAAAGAAAGAAAGAATCTCTTATGAGATAAGAAGAGAATGTTATGCATAACTTATGTGTTTCATCCGCACAAGAAAGAAAGACTACCCACAGCCCATGTTTTTAAAGAGCCTATAATTTTCAAGAAAATGAGCCCAAGATGATCACATTGTATATTGCATAAGTGTGTATTCAATTATTCTGTAAATTAATTATCGGCGATGAGTCTATTGAGTATTTTTTCGAAATACTCATTCTAACAATATTTGCAGACTTTGGAGGCGATCGAGATTGATCCGGTAGTGGTGGCATAAAAGAATTTGACTATCGAAATTATTATCTCTTTGAAGTTTTTTATGTTAACGTATTTTTCGTTTCCGCTATTCCAAAACATGATATTTAAATTTTGAACAATTATCCTATGTATTTTTCTTGCCGACGAAGTTTTCAATTGCAAATGTGATTTTAAAAAAATAGGTTATTTCTGCAAAATTTATTGACAAAATTAGGCAAAAGACGATGACGTGGCAATCCGGGTTAACAGAACTCGGGGCGCTACAGCTTGGTATCAGAGCTGGTCTGCGTTTCTGTAAACTGGCAAAATTTTCAAAAATAAAATTTTTCAAAGAGACGTTTTAAATTGTTTAATTATCATTAATGAAAGTTGCCACTGCCATCATTCGATCAGCCGACTCCGAAAGAAGAGAAGTTTACGAAGTTTACAAAATTTATCGTTATTTTATTTTCGGATACATATTGTAACGATTTACGAGATTCAGAAGAAAGAGAAAGAAAGTGTATCCGAATTAGAAAGAAAGAAAGACGAGTTTGAGCATAATTGGAAATAGTTTTCTAAATTTTTACGTCCTCGTAAATTTTAACTAAGAAGAGATGAATAACCCCACTTAATTGGACTTTGTATAATTGGTTTAGGACATGGCACCCATTCGTAGAAATGCACCCAGTGACGTAGAACAAGCTGTTAGAGATTACGACCGCTTCAGGCCTAGACTTGATTGGACAATTGCCCAACACATAGAGCAGTTGAATGTCGTACGGGAGCGGGCCATACAGCATGGCTACGTGACCTGTAATCGCCAGTCGATCCATCACTTACTCTCGACTTTCCGAGGCGACTATGCGGAAGTAGCTCGTAGCATATACATGAATGCTCTTACGTCACCTAATGTGAATATGGGATATGATACATTCTGCGTGAGATTTGTGGCATATTGGCCCATGTATTTTGAGCACCGCCTTGGGGTTGTACCTGAAGGGGAGCCAGAACATGAGCCAATGCTCGAGCCTGAACAGGTGCAAGAAGATGAGTTAGCACCCGATGGCAATCCCGAGGAAGACCCAGAAGAAGAAGAAGATCCCAAAGAAGACCCAGAAGAAGAAGAACCAGAGAAAGACGCTGATCCAGCGTTGGGAGAATTCTCGGACGCCGAATCATGCGTGACCGAAGGAGAATAGATGATAGGAGTTAGAGTAGGGTTGACATTTTCTCTTAATCAAATGTTGGCATACACGCTACCCGATGTACCTACATGAAAAGAAGTTGAAATATGAATGAAATGAAATTTGAAACTTAATTTCCGCCTCACAAGATATCCTTATTGCTCACGTTGTTAGTACTCCTAGTCAACTATTACAAACTGCCTTTAAATTTATGAAGGTTATGACACCACCGAACCAAGCCGATGTTATCAGAGAATTACTCAAAGCTGTGCAAGAAATGAGACAGATTCCACTGCCGGTTAACTCCAACCCCATTGTACCGGTAATTGAACAGTTCAGAAAGTACAACCCACCTACGTTTGATGGCGGAAATGGGCCACTGGCAGTAGAAGAGTGGCTCCAGACCATTGAAGAGATTTTCAGGCACATATCCTGCCCAGAATATAAGAAGATAGGTTGTGCAGAATTCATGTTGGTTGGAAGAGCGGGATTTTGGTGGGAATCAGCATCCCGCACAAGGAGCGAAGAACAACAAGCAGCCCTGACTTGGAATAATTTCAAGGAGGAGATCAGGGACAAGTTCTTCCCACAAGCTCTCAGAGATCACAAAGAGGCTGAATTCTTGCGACTGATACAAGGTGATATGGACATAACTGAGTATGAGAGAAGGTTTGAGGAACTGTCACGCTATGCTTCACATCAGGTAGAGACGAAATTCAGGAAGGCACGGCGCTTTGAGAGAGGTCTACGCTCAGATGTTAGACAAATTGTCAGTTCACACGAGCTGCCAACCTACCGAGAAGTAGTGAGGAAGGCTCAAGCAGTAGCCTATGCCGGTGGGAGAACGGGAAACCAAGGAAATCATTATGAGTAGAGAAATCAGGGAAAAAGGAAATGGCAAGGTCTGAGCCTTCCTCATTCCACTGCCAGTTAACTCCAACCCCATTGTACCAGTAATTGAACAGTTCAGAAAGTACAACCCGCCTACGTTTGATGGCGGAAATGGGCCACTGGCAGTAGAAGAGTGGCTCCAGACCATTGAAAAGATTTCCAGGCACATATCCTGCCCAGAATACAAGAAGATAGGCTGCGTAGAATTCATGTTGGTTGGAAGAGCGGGATTTTGGTGGGAATCAGCATCCTGCACAAGGAGCGAAGAACAACAAGCAGCCCTGACTTGGAATAATTTCAAGGAGGAGATCAGGGACAAGTTCTTCCCACAAGCTCTCAGAGATCACAAAGAGGCTGAATTCTTGCGACTGATACAAGGTGATATGGACATAACTGAGTATGAGAGAAGGTTTGAGGAACTGTCACGCTATGCTTCACATCTGGTGGAGACGGAATTCAGGAAGGCACGGCGCTTTGAGAGAGGTCTACGCTCAGATGTTAGACAAATTGTTAGTTCAAACGAGCTGCCAACCTACCGAGAAGTAGTGAGGAAGGCTCAAGCAGTAGCCTATGCCGGTAGGAGAACGGGAAACTAAGGAAATCATTATGAGCAGAGAAATCAGGGAAAAAGGAAATGGCAAGGTCCGGGCCGCAACCAAACTCCGAACCAAAATCAGAACTGGAATCTGGCATTCGCTAAGTGGCCGACTCCGGGACCAACAGGGAAGCAGATGACCAATTTCATCTCACCATGCCCTAAGTGACAGAAGATGCATAAAGGAGAATGCCTGTTTGGAAAGGGTGTTTGCTATAAGTGTGGCCAGTCGGGTCACTTTGCATCAGACTGTCGTCCTGCGTTTGCCCAGGGTTCCAATCAGAAGACGAACTCAGGCCAGAACCGGAAGGGGACAGCCAGAGTGTTCGCTATGGATGCCGCAGAGGATTCCGACGTGATCGCAGGTATACTAGTTAAACTGGTATTCTTGTACATATCTTAACCGCATTCATGCTGTAATTTCCTTCCCGTCTTAAGCATGTTAATATGATATCAGGTATACTATCTATTTCCGGGATACCCGTATATGTCCTTATAGACTCGGGAGCCACACAGTCGTTTATATCCGATGCATGCTTAGAAAGACTGAACCTAATAGGCATAGAGACTGGTAGTACCCTTGAAGTTAGTTTGCCGTTAGGAGAAACTATCGACACTAATAAGATAGTCAAGGCAGTACAAATAGATTTTGATGATCAAGTTTTGGAGGCAGACCTGAATATTATCCGAATGAAAGATTTCGATATTATTCTAGGTATGGATTGGCTCAGCACCAACCGTGCCGCAATTATGTGCCACGAGAAGGAGGTTATTTTTCGTAAAGATGGTAAAGAAGTATTCAGATTTTATGGGACGAGGATCAAGGCACTTTCTCGCCTGATTTCGACTTTACAAGCGAAGAAGCTATTAGCCAAGGATAGTTGTCATGGCTATTTGGTTAGTCTTCAAGAAAAAATCATAGAGGAGACTACTCTGGATTCAGTGCCAATAGTATGCGAGTACGGTGACGTTTTTCCAGACGATCTACCCGGCACGCCGCCGGATAGGCAAGTGGAATTTTCCATCGATTTGGTACCAGGAGCTACCCCTGTTTCTAAAGCTCCATACCGCATGGCACCAAAAGAGTTGCAAGAACTGAAGGTGCAATTAGAGGAATTGCTAGAGAAGGGTTTCATCATGCCAAGTGTATCTCCGTGGGGAGCACCTGTGCTGTTTGTAAAGAAGGACGAAAGCATAAGGATGTGCATCGACTATCGAGAACTTAACAAATTGACGATAAGGAATAAGTATCCCCTACCCAGGATCGAAGACTTATTCGATCAGTTGAAAGGTACTGCAATCTTCTCGAAGATTGATTTGAGATCTGGGTACCATCAGCTAAAGGTTTCGCCAGCTGACGTACCAAAGACAGCGTCAGGACACGATATGGACATTATGAGTTCACAGTGATGCCGTTCGGTCTTACGAACGCACCTGCAATATTTATGGACTTGATGAACTGAGTTTTCCATCAGTATCTTGATAAATTCGTTATTGTTTTTATCGATGATATACTGATCTACTTCAGGAATTCCGCACAACATGAAGAACATTTGAAGATTGTGTTGGAAACGCTGAGAGCAGAAAAGTTGTACGCCAAGTTCAAGAAATGTGAATTTTGGCTTGAGAGAGTAGGTTTCTTAGGTCATATTGTTACAGCTAAAGGTATCGAGGTTGATCCTTCTAAGGTTGAAACTGTAACGAATTGGCCAACACCTGCAAATGTTGGAGATGTGAGAAGCTTTCTTGGATTAGCTGGATATTATCGACGATTCATAGAAGGTTTCTCTAAAATAGCAGGTTCTATGACTCAGTTGACCAGGAAGGGAGTTAAGTTTCAGTGGACAGAACAATGTGAACAAAGCTTTCAGAAACTTAAGGACAGACTCGTCTCAAGACTGCCGACTATACCAGATGGATCTCAAGGTTTCGATATTTACAGCAATGCATCCAAACATGGTTTAGGTTGTGTTTTGATGCAGAATGGCAAAGTGATAGCATATGCTTCAAGACAGTTGAAGCCACATGAGAAGAATTACCCGACACATGATTTAGAGCTCGCAACTGTTGTGCACGCTCTTAAGATTTGGAGACACTATCTGTACGGGAGTAAATGTGAGATTTACACCGATCACAAGAGTCTCAAGTATTTCTTCACTCAGAAGGAACTGAACATGAGACAACGATGATGGCTAGAGCTAGTAAAAGATTATGACTGTACCATTCTTTACCACCTAGGTAAAGCAAATAAGGTTGCAGATGCCTTGAGCAGAAAGAACGTTGGACAGTTATTAGCTTTGGGAACGACGCAAGATCAGTTGATTCGAGATTTGAGGAATCTAAGAATCGAAGTGCGAACCCCATCAGTCCAAGGATCTTCTAGATTGGCAAATCTGAGCATTAAACCAGACTTGAGAGGTTAAATTGTAACAGCTCAAGCTGGAGATAAATTCTTGGAAAAGATCAGATTCGAAGTTGGAACTGGCAAGAGAATAGGTTTCGAAATTGCCTCTGATAAGACACTTATATTCAGAGGACGTCTCTGTGTGCCAAAGGATGAACATATCCAGAATGAGATTTTGACAAAAGCTCATTCAGCACCATATGCATGCCACCCGGAGGGACAAAGATGTATCGTGATTTGCGCAACACCTTTTGGTGGAGAAACATGAAGGGTTGCATTGCAAAGTTTATCTCTCGATGCATGACATGTCAGCAAGTAAAGGCTGAACATCAGAGACCATCAGGGTTGTTAAATCCCTTGGATATACCAGAATGGAAATGGGAGAAAATTTCCATGGATTTTGTAACGGGATTACCAAAATTAGTAAAGAGTCATGACGCTATTTGGGTTATTGTAGACCGACTTACTAAATCAGCTCATTTCCTACCAATCAGAATGACTCTCAATATAGATCAATTGGCCCAATTGTACGTTAAAGAGATTGTTCGACTTCATGGAGTACCAACCTCTATTGTCTCCGATAGAGATCCGAGATTTACTTCGAGATTTTGGAAAAGTCTACATGTTGCAATGGGTACTAAATTAAATTTTAGTACAGCTTACCATCCCCAGACTGATGGACAGTCTGAACGCACTATTCAGACATTGGAAGATATGCTTAGAGCTTGTGTACTAGACTTGAGTGGTAATTGGGAGAATCATCTTCCACTAGTGGAGTTTGCTTACAATAATAGTTTCCAGTCTACTATTGGAATGACACCATATGAGGCACTTTATGGACGACGATGTCGATCACCAGTCTATTGGGATGAAGTAGGCGAGAGAAGAATTTTAGGTCCAGAATTGATTGAAAAGACAGTTGAGGCTATTGATAAGATCAGACTACGGATCAAAGCCGCACAAGATAGACAGAAAAGCTATGCCGATAAAAGGAGAAAGGACTTGAAATTTGCAATTGGAGAGAAAGTATTATTGAAAGTAGCTCCTATGAAAGGAACTATCCGTTTTGGCAAGAGAGGGAAGTTAAGACCCCGTTTTATCGGACCATTCGAGATATTAGAGAAAGTGGGTAACGTGGCTTATCGTTTGGCGTTGCCGCCCGAGCTATCGGCCGTACACAACGTTTTTCACGTTTCCCTATTGAGAAAGTATATCCACGACCCAAGTCACGTGGTAAATTTTCAGACTATTTCGATTTAGAGGAATCAGTCCTATGAGGAGACACCTATGTACATTATAGAAAGAAAAGTCCATGCCTTAAGAAATAAGAAGATTCCTTTAGTCAAAGTCCAATGGGGTAGACAGGATAGCGATGAAGCTACCTGGGAGAGAGGAAGAAATTCTGGCTAAGTATCCAGATATTTTAGATCAAGTAAGTTTAAATTTCGAGGACGAAATTATTTTAAGTAGGTAAGGTTGTAGCGACCGAGGACTTTTAAATAATATAAAATTAGTTTTCTCGAAAAACGTGTCGCTAAACTTTAACCCTAATTTTTTTAGAGAAGCACGTTCGTCTAGCCGTTATAAAATTGAATTCAAATCTATTCGATTAAATCCAATCTCGAATAATTATTTTAGTATCAATTTCGATAGTTATTTAAATCCAATTATTATTAATTTCGAGCCCAATTGTTAAAATTCAACATTTATGGTCCAATCATAAGCCCGATTTAATTTTAATTCTTTTAGCCCAATTCTTTTAAGTCTATTCAATTGAGTCCAAAACCGGAATCTATTTAGTCTAGCCCAATTAGAACACCCTAGAGCCCAACAATTAGGCCCAATTACCCGTCTAGGGTTTTGTGCCCTAATTGTCACTATTCATAACCCACAAGCACTCCCACTCCCACTCTCCTCACACACACAACATCCATTTGGTAAGAAACTTTCCCTCCCCCACACTCTCTCAATTCCATTGTGAGACACCATTGATGTGTGCAGTCATTCACCAACATCAACACCATGTTTCACGACACCAACTCCAAACACTGCACAGCCACTCCCAACACCAAGCTGCAGTCCAACCAGTGAGCCAAAACCACCAACAGACAACTCACACCATCTCCCCAAAGTCCAAAACCGAATACACCATTCATTACCAACACTGCACTCACCAACTCACTGCTCAAAACCACCAAGCTCAAGCAACTTCCCAAGCTCACGTTAGATGCTAGAGCCTCAGTTTCTAGCACCAACGTCCTGGTTTCACATAATCGACATCCTCAAGCTCAACTGCAAGCTTACACGAGCTACAGTCTCAACACCATCCAAACCCACCATCACCCAGCTTCGAACCACGCACTGCAGCCACCAACACCTGCATCGCAGACCCATTCGAACAAACAGTGTCCACCCCTCGATCCGTAAAACCCACCATCACCTATCCCACAGCTCACTCAAACCCAGCCTCAACCAGTCAACCATCATCCTGACCCCTAACTCACGAGAACTGCAACACCGATTTCACACTGCCAACACCAATCGACAACCATTCCACCCAAAAATCGACAGCCCATTGTCAACCCAAAATCCATCTCAATCAATCACAAAATCAAGAAAAAGAAAAACCCACACCTTACCTCATTTGTTTTAAGTTAGTCTCTATAATTTATGTTTAGTTTATTGTATCAATTTATTATTTCGAATTTAGAATTTGCCCCTTAAGCCCCCACATTTTAAAAGTGTTATTTAAGTACTGTGTTTTAAATGTTTTAATTTTAGTCCTTTAAATTTATTTTCAGTTTTTAGAAAGTTATTTAATTTAGTCCCTAATTTATATAAGTTATTATTTCAGTCATTTAAGTTTTATATTCAGCTTTAATATATTTACAGATTAGTCCTTAAACTATTAAAAGTTATTATTTCAGTTTTCAAGTTTTAATTTCAGCTTCAAAAGATTTACAGTTTAGTCCCTAACTTGTAAAAGTTACTATTTCAGCCCCTAAACTTTTATTTTCAGTTTTAACAGTTTTACAGTTTGGACCTTAACTTCTAAAAGTTCAATTTCAGCCTTTAAACTTTTATTTCCAGTTTCAATAGCTTTCAATTAAGTCCCTAGAATTCATATTTTTCACATTTAGCCCCAATACCTTGAAAATAGTATTTTCGACCCTTAGATTTGTCAAATTCAATTTCAATAACTTCCAATTTAATCCCTAAACTTTATTTTATCACTTGAAGGCCTTAAATATTCGAAATACTAATTCAAACTTATTTTCTATTTTGGCTAAACGATACGTACGAACGATTAGGAGCTTGAAGTTATTTTCCCGCTCCACTTTTCACGCAACTCGAAATAATTGAGGTAGACTCGCCACTATTAATTAGTTTAAATTATAATTGCATGCTTTATGTGTATTACGTGATTTATATGCTTTATGCATAGGATGAGAATGTGTCATATAAGATATATGATATTGTTATGCTTGCCATAATTTATATGCTTAATTGCATGAGAAAGAAAGAAAGAAAGAATCTCTTATGAGATAAGAAGAGAATGTTATGCATAATTTATGTGCTTCATCCGCACAAGAAAGAAAGACTACCCACAGCCCATGTTTTTAAAGAGCCTATGATTTTCAAGAAAATGAGCCCAAGATGATCACATTGTATATTGCATAAGTGTGTATTCAATTATTTTGTAAATTAATTATCGGCGATGAGTCTACTGAGTATTTCTTCGAAATACTCATTCTAACAATATTTGCAGATTTCGGAGGCGATCAAGATTGATCCGGCAGTGGTGGCATAAAAGAATTTGACTATCGAAATTATTATCTCTTTGAAGTTTTGTATGTTAATGTATTTTTCGTTTCCGCTATTCCAAAACATGATATTTAAATTTTGAACAATTATCCTATGTATTTTTCTTGCCGACGAAGTTTTCAATTGCAACTGTGATTTTAAAAAAATAGGTTATTTCCGCAAAATTTATTGACAAAATTAGGGCAAAAGACGATGACGTGGCAATCCGGATTAACAGAACTCGGGGCGCTACACTATCCCCTTTGCCATACATCAGGCATATGTACTACTAAGAATTTTGTTAGTTGTACATTCTTGTGTAAATCTAGCATTAAATCCCCATATGTGGAGGGTATTAGTGCATTGATGTAATTTCAAAATTCAAAATTAATAGTGCAAATGATGCCACATGGTACAATGTAAAGTATGATGTCAAATGTTGAAAGTTACTAGTTCAACCCTAAAATCACCTAGTTAGTGAATGACATGGAATTAAATTTGTCAATTAAAAACAACAAGTCACTTTTTAATTGTCTTAAATGTTTAGTCAATCAAGTCAAATTATCCTATATTGAATTGCTACAGTAATAAATAAAGTAATAAATAACAAAAGATTTGATGACAGAGAAAACCATTAATTAGTTAAAAACTTCGACACCAAGCTAGTAATTTCCACTATAAACAATAAGAACTTACAGTATGATCCGGCCTAGAAAATCCAATAGACTTGCCAATCTAATTCTTGCAATCTCCTTGACTCGCTGGAACGTGCTTTACACTTACTCCCAATCTTCTGGAATTGTTGTCAACACCAAGAATGCCTTATTCTTGTACTCTTCATGTGCTCCTAAATTTTATAAGGACTCCGACTCCTTAGTAGATTAGGCTTCATAACTTAACAATTATTAGAATTCAAATTCCTTAATAGAGTTTTACAATAATCAGACTCCTCAACTTGACAATAATTGGGATTCTAATTCAAACATAAATTCCTAATCAATTATTAGGGAATTAGACTCCACAACTTACTAGGTTTATAAATCTAATAGTAGATATTTGTGCCATAAATACATGGATAATGCTATTTACGTGATAATCAACATGTTTATTTAGTAATAAATAATAAATCAAATAAAATGGGTCAGCAACACTTGCCTTAGTTTTTTTTTTTTTTTTTTTTTACTTTTTACTTTACTAAAAGTCAATATTTCAACGTTAAGCCTTGTTTGCCATCTACTTTCTCAAAAATCTTTTTTTTTTCTCAAACTCATTTTCGATCAAATATTCATACAATAAAATATTTTACACGTAAATCCAAAAAAAATTCATACTTTTTAACTACACATTCTAAAAAAAATCAGTATTCCAAAATACATTTTTTCCAATTTTTTTTTTTTAATGTTCGTCAAACAGGGGCTAAGTATGAATTCAATGATTTTTGGAACAATAAAATAGTTTTACTATCTTATTTTAAACCACATTATCACGTAATTTTGCCCTTCGAATTGATATTTGTGAAATGAGAATATGTTGTCATTTTTGTTGTTTTCAATTACCTCAATAAATATTTTTGTTAATGAATTATGTATTGACTATTAAATAGTCCCTTTTCTAGCACACCCTTGTGTACTTAGCATGAGCTTATGAGTTTAAACATCTAGTACTAAATATTTATGCTATTAGTACATGAGTAATGCTATTTTGGTGATCATCAACACGTTTAGTTATCAATAAATGGTAAGTCAAATAAAATGGGTCTATAACTTTTGCCTTAAATTTTTTCCCCTTTTTATTTTACAAAAAGTTAATATTTAACCGGTATGAATTAAATGATTTTTAGAATACAAAAATAAATTTATTATCTGAAATCACTCTACCACATTAATTTTGCTCTTCCATTTAATATTTTATCGCTTTTGTTGTTTTCAATTACCATGATAAATATTTTTCATGAATGAATTGTGTATTTAGTGGGAACTTATCGGTTCAAACATCTAATAGTAGATTTTTTTTTTTGATATAAATACATGGATAATGCTATTTTGAAGATCATCAACATGTTTAGCCAGCAACAATGGCAAGTCAAAAACAAAACGTCCCTTATCATTCAGCAACCTCTATTTCTTTATATGTTCTCTTAGGGATGGCAAAAAAGCTCGGCGGCTCGGACGGCTCGGGCTCGGCTCGGAAAAAGCCCGAGCCGGACCCGGCTCGGGCTCGATGGAACCGAGCCAAGGCTCGGGCCGAGCCTCATGTTGAGGAGTCGGCCCGAGCCGGGCCGGCCCGTAAAAAAAAAAAAAAAAAAAAAAAAAAAACTTGCCCAACACTTTTTATTTTACACCATAAATTATTGGGGATGAATGGTTTAAATTAAGACAAATGATCACAATTTACTTAATCAACTTATTCTTCTCATCATGAAACTAATAAACTAATTATAAGCTACAATTTTATCTCATAATTTATCAACTAGATTATTTTGAAAAATGTGTGATATTTGTTTGTTTAATATTTATTGCATTATTACTATTTCATTAATCTAAGTGCCTAAATATTTAAAGTAAGAATTTTTTTTCATTTACACACGTTTATTCTTCTATATTAATTATTAAGTGAAATTATTAGTGATCTATATTACTTGATTATATTTAAAAATTGAGCTAATTTCACCAATGGGCAATGCCGCAATGGCCACTAAAATTTGTAAGAAATTTCAAATCGGTTATTAAAAAAGATTTATCACTTTGTTATAATGAATAGTCACTCATTTAGTCATTTATAAATCTAACATGTTTTCCGATATTAGGCTATAAGGTGCCACCAAAAAAGTAGATTTTTTTAAAATGTAGATTTTTAAAACTTCATTATATATTATGTTCAAATTTCAAAGAATAGTTCCAATTAGATTTTTGTTTATAACTTTCTTATGTAAAGGTCATTGTCTAAAGGTGGAAAGAATGCAAATTGCAACATTCACTGTCCATTTGAATAAGCAAATATCCATGTAATGAATTTTTACAAAAAAAAAAAAAAAACCCGAGCCGGCTCGGCCCGGGCTCGGCTCGGCCCGCTAAGGCTCGGGTCGAAAGCTCGGGCCGAGCCTCATTTTTTTTGGCCGGGCCCGGCTCGGCTCGGCTCGGCTCGGGCCGAAAAAAGCTCGGTCCAAAAAAACTCGGACTCGGCCCGAGCTTTTTTTTCCCGGCTCGGGCTCGGCTCGTTGCCACCGCTATGTTCTCTTAGTTTATATATTCTTAAGCTCTATTTATTATTACAATAATGGTTTGGATAATTTTGCCTTTTCTTCTCGACTAGGACTTAGAAATAATATTATTTTTTAATTTTTATTTATTTATTGACCTAGCTTGAGCTATAATGTAGCTCGTTGGGTGATAAAAAATCCCGACTCAAGTCAACGATACTTTCTAAATTTTGTGTCCTATCCTAGTTGAGAAGTAACTCTTTTAATTTCTAAACTGTTAATTTTAATTTTTTTCGAGTTTTTGTGAAATAACTCTGATGAGAAGAAAAAACAGGTGTTAAGAGACCCTCGTTAAACAACCACTATGTCATAGAAAGTGCGTATACACTTGACAAAACGACTTCTTCTTTAAAGAGTAAAGAGGGATCAACAACTTAGTATCTTGTTTTCTTCACTGCTTCTTTTTGACTTTTTTTTTTTTTTTACATGAGATAGGCAATTTGTCTTTTCAGAGCTATCGGTCCAATAAAAAAGAATTCTTGTGGGTGAAGCGGTAGCGGAGCTCAAGTGGTAATGCAAGTTCAGAAAGAACACCAACAATGAAAGCTGGGTCGACACTGACATTGAGAGACAAAAGTTAGGTGAGCGAATGGGATTAGATACCCCAGTAGTCCTAGCCGTAGGGCCCAGCAAGTGGGGGAATTTTGTTCTGAGGCTGCGTTTCATTCCAGCAGCAACATTATATGGTTCAAAACGTCTTCATCTTTATGTAATGGTCATTGGATAAGCTGCGGAGCCTTGATTGAGCCAGTGATCTCTCCAGAAATTGATGTTTTCGCCATATTCTGGTATCCACTTTTTATTTTATTTATTTTTTATGCCAACTACGAAGGCCATCAACAAGCTAGACCATGGAAAATTGAAACTTAGCTAATTTACTAAAGCAATCAACCTCATAAAATTAATTTTAGTTCCGTAATTGCAAGCCACAACTAAAGTAAATTGAGAGAGTGTGGTATATACTACTATATTCTATCTCAATTAAAGATCCACTTAAAAAATTTATTTGTGCACTATAATTCTTGAACAATGAACAAGAATATTACATTAAGCACCAATTTGGGCTCTATTTTTTCAAACATTCATTTTTTTTTAAAACTTATTTTCAACCACACATTTTTCCATAAAATAATTTTACAAGTAAACTTAAAATTTTTTCTTATTTTTTAACCACACATTTTTCAAAAATTGCTATTTCAGAATGGCTAAAGTATTGTTCGAAAATAACCATGATTAGTTGTTAGTGAAATCCACAACGTTTTCCAAGATGGGGAATAGTTCAAACTAAAGGGTAAATAGTAAAATCCAGTTACACTTACTCTAGAGTGATTGGCCGCTAGTAATGAGAATTACGAAAATGATAACACAGGAAGTTTACACAAAGGAGCACTCAAATCGTTAATCACACCATCTTAATGCTAGCAAACAACTTCCCAATATTTTTTGTCAATGGTCTTAGAATTGAACATTTCAAAGGCCTGGAAATTAAATTTGGATTAGCCCAATATCTAAGACTACCGGGTCAAAACACTTTGGACCAAATTTTAATTGTAATGGTTGAAGAACGTTGAAGCAAGTTTCTTGAAATTTCTAGTCATAACGTGGGAAAAACTTTGAAGCAGAACATAGTTCCATTTTTTTTCTCCCTTTGACTAACCATAAATGGGACATCAAATAAAATGAAATTAGAAGCAAACAAGACAAGACAAGTCGAACAATATATGCGTGGTTTAGATGAGTTCTAATGGTCATGATCGCGAGTAATATTGAAATTTGAGTAGCTTGATTCGTTATTGTACTTATTTATTAGTTTGTCGAGTCAAGCCTTGACCCCAGTAGACAAAATAAACAATTTTTTTTTTTATTTACCTTTCAAGGTAACAAATAGTTTTACAATGCTAATTCCTATATTTAACCTCCTCAAGCTACTATATATAAGATCTATATGTTGATTCTCTTTGGAAACTTTAATGGAGACAAGAAAAAGTGTTCCAAATAAGTGAATCTTGGCTAGCCTGGTTTGGCTAACCGTAATACAAACTTCTAGTAAAATATGCCTCTCGATTTACTGTGAGATACATATAGTTTTGATTACTTTTCTAAATGACTTTGACTTTTTAAGATGAAATCTGAATCTTAATAATAGCTTTATTTAGTCTAGATAACCACTTCGTCTCAAAACGTATAGTAGAAAAAGTTGAAGGAACTGAATATGATCAGAAAGGCGTTTACAAACTCAAGCTTAAAGGAAGTATAATGCAAGTTTCTTTAGATTAACAACCTTAGCCAAATTACATTTAAAACTCTTATTGACCTTCATGGCAGACATGCATTAATAAGATTGCAAAAGTGTAAAAGTTCTAGGGAGGCTTTTGTAGTTACCAAATATATATATATAGAAAATGAAAATGTCCTAAATCTGGCTTGAAGGCTTTAAGTATTTTTTCTTGATCATTGTAAAGGTTTAATGAGCTGATATCACTGCTCTTTCCTATCATAACTGAGAAGTTCTTCCAGCAACTTGTCATCCAAGTACTCGAATTCAAACACTTGTCTTCCATTTTCATCTCTCTGATCCTGCATTGAACCCGAAGACGAGGCGAAATGTGATGAGCTAATAGGCATGTTGTACTCTTCCGGGAAGTTAAGGATTGCCAAATGACCCCTCATGGTATATGCTGCCCTGTCATAAGCTCTAGCCGCCTCCTCTGCCGTGTTAAACGTACCTAGCCAAACTCGGGCTCCTTGCCTGGCTGAGTCCCGTATCTCGGCCGCATACTTCCCCCACGGCCGCTTCCGAACGCCTCTATACTTAATCTCTCTGTCATCCTTCTGACCGTCCTTCCCTCTGTTACTAGGTTGTTCGTCCATGGTTAAGGTTTTTCAGAGTGATATTATTGGCACTTATAAGTAATGGAAAAGTCCAATAGACAGCATGGTTTGGCAAAAAGATGGGTCCAAAATTTTCCACGTGGAATATCGACAGAATGTTGCCACGTGGATAGAATCTTCCATGTAGACCAAAATTTGCATTCAGTGTATCTGACTGGTCAATGTGGTGGCTTTGAAACTATACTTTTGCTTTGGTTCTCTCCTTTACTTTTCATGTCATGTGATGGAAACAAATCAAGAAATACCAAGAAAAGTGTGTAAAAAGTGTACGTTTAAGAATTTATAGGCTCACGTGCAAATTTATTTGTAGCATGGTCTAAATTGGATGTTGAACTATTGGATTTTAATTCGTCGTATGGACTTACATATATAATTAATTATGTATAAATGTTATATTAAGGTTAAGTCGTTTAAAATGATCTAATAAAGAATTAAAGTTAATAAGTTTTGGCATCTAAATAAAGTGTGAATCTAAATATGTATAGAGAGTAGATCCAGTAGGACTGTATTTCATGATGGGACTATATATATATATATATATATATATATATATATATATATATATATATATATATATATATATGATCTAATGAGCACCGGTACTCATCTTATCCTAAGCACCGATGAGTTGGCACATTAATTCATTGGTGGATAAAGATTTTGTGAGTTCCAATCCACCAATGAATTAATGTACCAACTCATTGGTGCTTAGGATAAGATGAGCACCGGTGCTCATTAGATCATTTCTGTATATATATATATATATATATATATATATATATGATTCTCATTATATGTGTCATCCTATCAATATAAGAATAACAAAAGAAAGTATATTGAAGAGAAAGATCTGAAATCCAAGAATCAAGAACAAGTAATCAAGATCAAGAAGTTGTACTCTAGAACACGCAATTTAAGATCCATAATCAAAATCTAAAATTAAAAAAACAATTCCCAATAAATTAAGGTATATTTCCCATTTTATAATTCATTTGGTGATTTGATTAGAGGATGTTGGCAATATAGAAGAAGGTTTTCAAGTTCTTGAGATTTAAAGTTTTATACAATCTAGTAAGTGATATTAGAGTCAGCTTCATGTTAAATTATTGAGATTAAAGAAAGAATTTTAGGATTGAAATTCATACTTTGGATTTTTAAAATTTTGGAATGTGAATTTCAAGTTATAAATTTCAAAAACTCAAATTTTTTCGAGATTTTTTTTTGGAAAAAAGGTGAACATGGGCAGTTAGAGCCACATTTGGGCGCTACAGTGCCTAGTGGCTGCCCTTGACAACGCGACCCAGCAGAGTAGCGCTGGTTTCCCATCGTGGCTGCGCCCAAATTTGGGCATAGCGATGCCCATGTTTTTAAAATTAATTTGTTTTGTTGAAAACAAGAAGAAGAAAAAAAAGATGTCAAATTTAAATCATGGTAATAATTTTTTTTTTCAAATTACTAATTTTCTAAAATAAATTAGTTAAAACAACATATTACCAAAGTAACTTTTCTTGTCTAAATTGATTTATTTTGAATATTAGGATGGTTGTGGCTGGCCCAAAGGAAGGTAAATATTTGACTGAATTACATAAACACGAGTGGTAATAAAAGTGTGAAAATTGTAAATTTTTTTTATGTGAACAATAAGTCGGTCCAAAAATAGATTTTTTGTTTGAAATGGTTTATTGTGAATAATTGATTACTGCACTAAGAGTACCACTTATAAGTTAATATTTCTGTCCAAAAATTAAATGCCAATGTTGTGCTCGATCTCTTGTGATGGTGCACACTGTTATTTAAATTTATTGATTGATTAATATGGATTCTTATGTGAACATGGCGTTTTGATTTAAGTTTTCTGTTAAGTTGATCAATCTTCTTTTACAATAACTACCAACATCAATTTCATTCATGTGCTTAATGGAACCAAATTTTAAGGACTAGAAATAGAACTTCTACATCATTATTGGTTGCTTGGATCTAGATTTTGTGTCAACCCACTGCTTACGGATAAGAGTTCTGCAAGTGAAATACGGGACTTTGATAAGTGAGATCGTTCAGACCGCATAAGTCTCATGATCATGAAGCGTGGAATTTCAGTAACATTTAGGGGCGTTGTGTTCAATAAGATAACTACTACTAAAGGATGTTATAAAGAAATTTAAAAATGCTTTGCAAAAGGCAATAGGTCGAAACTAGTACGCTTCTGGTGAACTTAGTTTCACTACAGTATAATTCTAAAGAAAACATAAGTACATCATGGGGATGTCTCATCTTGCTTCAAAATTAAAGACATTATAGTTTTAGTTGTCTGATGACTTCTTCAGGCATTTAGTTTTGATTTCTTTTCCTGTATAATTCAGCTATGAGCTCATTTCATATTGTGTGCAAGAAGAATTGCTAAAGTAAGATAGAATTGAAAGAGCTCACTTGGTAAGTACCTCTGAGAAAAAGTTCAAGAAAAGAAAGAACAAAAAAGTTGCATTTGGCTCAGCTCAAAAGAAATCACAAAAACCTGGAAAGGATAAATCATCTAGCTATTAATTTTATGAAAATTTGGGACACATGTAGATGAGCTGTACTGAATATCACGCTTGGGGTGTAAAGAAAGTACACTTTTCACTTTGATTTGTTTTGAGATTAATTTAAATTCAATACCTAAACACACTTGGTGGATAAATTTCGGTTCCACTATTTAAATAAGCATGTCTATGTGGGGTTTTCTGAATAGCCGAAAGCCAATTGATGCTGAAATATTAATCTATGTGGACGATAACAAATTAGTTAAAATTGAGGCTATACGGATTTTTAGGTTATTGTTAAAGACTTATTATTATTTGGATTTGAAAGAGATATTTGCGGTACCGTCTTTTAGACAATTTGGTTTATGTTTCTACATTGGACAAATTCGATTACTATTGTTCAATATGAAATAGTTAGTTTATTCTTTTTCTTATATTCAAATATTTTGGGTACCAGTTCTTTATCTGGTTATAATAATTTATATTTGCTTTATACGGTTGTCTCTTAAATGTGAATTCAGGCGGTATTAGACATAAATTAACCAATGGGAATTCTACTTCATTTTGGTACAAGCGATTAGGTTACATCTTTCAAAAGAGAGGAAAATTTTGTATCAAAAGGAATTCTTGATCCTCTTAGATTTTCTGACTTAAGTATTTGTGTTAATGACGTTATGGGGAAATGAACAAATATAAGGAGATTAGGTGCTAATAGGATTTCAGACGTTTTAGAACTAATTCATACAGATATATGTGGATCATTCCTTTCAACTTATTGCAATGGTCAACATTCATTTATTACGTTCATAGGTGAAATTTCTCGTTATAGCTACGTGTATCTCATTCATTAAATTCCCAATCACTGAACATGTTTAAGGCTTACAAGGATGAGGTTGAAAACCAACTCAACAAAGGAATAAAACATGTCAGGTCTGGTTATGGTAGTAAATACTATGGTGATATGATGGATCAGGAGAACAATGTCCAGGGCATTTTGATAAATTCTTAGAGAAATGTCGAATCGTCCTACTACAAATTAGAATATTTCTAGGTTGAAACACTAAAAACTGCAGCTTAAATTCTTAATAAAGTTCCAAGTAAAGTAACTATCAAACTCCCTTATGAACTTTGGACAGGCAAGAAGCCTAGTTTTAAACACTTGCACATTTGGGGTTTTTCAGCTAACGCAAGACCTCATAGGCAAAGTAAAAGGAAACTGGACTCCAGAACCATCAATTACTATTTTATTGGATATTTTAAAAGGTTAAATGATTACAAAATTTTTATAAGATCCTACAATTAGGTCAATTTTCGAAATAAAAAATGTTCAATTCTTTCAGGATGTGGAATTTGCAGGGAGAGATAAGGTTTTAAGGTTGAGAATTTTGTCTTTGAGGAAGAATATGTATACATCCCTTCTGTTGCAATTGATAATGATCAGGATCAGAGACAAATTTTTGCTCTAAATCTTGTTCAAGAAGCAGTTTCACATCAAGATAACGTTACAAAACCCCCTATACAGAATCAAGTGATTGTTCCAGAAAAACAAACTCAATAATATCAAAAATAAATGTCATTAAGGAAATCCGCTAGAGAAAGGAAAAAAGGGAATTTCAGATGACTTTATAGTCTTTCTCCAAGAAGAAGATTAAATCAACTTTCATCAAATAATGCAAAAAAATAATTCTCAGGAGTGGATTGATACAATAATAAAGAGATAAAGTCTATGAAACACAATGACGCTTGGAAACTCATCCCATTCCTAAAGGTGCGAAACTCATTGGTTGCAAATGGATATTTAAAATTAAGAGGGATTCAAAGGGTGATGTAAATAGATATAAGGATTGTCTTGTTGCAAATGGCTTTACTTAAAAAGATGGCATTGGCGTTAAAGAGACTTCCTTTTCGATTTATACGAACGACTCTTTTAGGACTATTATGACACTTGTGACACATATTAATCTTCAGCTACATTAAATAGTTTACAAATTAAAGAAATTCATCTATGGGCTTAAGCAGGCTTTCCATCGTGGTATTACAAATTTTATGAAATAATTATCTCATTTGATTTTGAGATGAATTCAGTTGATGATTGCGTATATCACAAGTTCAATGGAAGTAAGTATGTTTTTCTTATATTATATATCAATGACATACTAATTACCTGCAATGATATGCCTAATCAAGAGATTTCTGTCATGGAATTTTGAAATGAAAGATCTTGGGACGCCTCTTTTGTGTTAATGAATACATATATACTGAAATCGTTCTCGAGGTATGTTAATACCCGGCCTCCGAGGTCGACTAATCCGAGTTATTATATGTGACAAGTGTATAATAATGGGAGTTCGGAAAGGTAAGGTCAGCTCGGATATAACTTGGCTTGTTCAAGAAGTTTGTGTAGTTTATCGAGGTTAAAGGAAACATGATGATTGAAGATCACTGGCGAAATATATAAACTACCAATCAGTGAAATACACTTGGAAAGGTCTTACTATTAGTCCAAGAATAACTAACCAAGAGGGGGGTGAGTTGGTTTTTGAAACCTTTTCGTTAATTACTTAAGACTCTAATATAGTGAATACGCAAATAATCTAAATACAAGTAAACCGTAAATAGAACAATATAAATTAGTGTGAAGTAAATGCGTTAAGTAAAAGAGATAGAGAATGTAAATGATATGTTATGGAGGTTCGATCCAAAGCAATGATCTACGTTCCCCGTTACCAAACTCTCCGTCATGAACAAGGCCAAATGTACTATAATGGTAACTTACAAACAATAAGTACCGATCCTTAAGTGACTTACAACAGTGAGCACTTATCCTTAGGTGACTTACAATAAGGAGCACATATCCTTAACAACAATTGAGTATTCACAAGGCTCTTGAAACCACCAAAATACAAATGATAATTTTACAATCGAAAGAACTCTCTTGATAAATGATATAATCAAGTCAAGTGTTTAGAGAGTTTAGGAAAACACTTCAATAAATAGCAAACGTTTAAGCTCAAGTGTTTTATGTTGCAAAACTTTGATGAATGATAACTAATGCAATAGTGAGGATCAATGTGCCAAAATCTTCAACCAATGAATCTCTCTTCACAAATAATACAAAGTTAAGTATAGAGAGAGATTTTCACTTAAATAAGTGTTGGTAACGAAAAGGCTTTAGTCAAGAATTAGAGAATAGATGAGATGAAAGCTTCTTTACTCAAGTGGAATCTTTGATAAAATAGATGAATAATAAGTTTTCAAACAAACAAAAGATTCTTATAATAAATGAATTGGATAAATGCTTAAGTAAACTCAATGATTTCTTAATATGAAAACTCTCAAAAATCTCTTGTAAGTTGTGTTTTTAGAAGGGAAAAGAGAGATGTATTTATAGAGCAAAACAGTGAAGTGCAGGGACTTTCGGTTGATAGGTTTCGGTCGACCGAAATCCCAATATAGCCGTTGTAAAATATTCCAACCGTTAGAGTTTCGGCAGACCAATTCAAATTTTCGATCGAGTACCTTTTGGTCGACCAAAATGAATAGATTTTGGTTTTAAAAGATTTGAGTTACAAATTCCATTTTCCAAAATCAATTTCGTTTCGAGAAGTTTTTATGCAAGTGATGAGATGTATAAAAATAAATTTGAGCTTTATACTTGCTAAATATTGACAAGTTATACCTTTACACATAATTTTGAAGATCCGATAAAACTATCTTCTAAGCGTCTATTCTTAAAAAGTCTTAGTTTCTTCGGATCACTTCTGAGTGATTTGCAACGAATGACGATTTAGTCCTTTGAATGATTGAGACAATTTATACATGAAAAACTCAAGAAACGAAGTTTATTATAAATACAAAAGTATTTGTTGTAATCAAAACAAGAGGAGTTATATTGAATCACAGGTCAACAATTTTCCCCTTTTTGATTGTTACAAACAATATGTGATTGTTTTACATCAATGTGAAAAGTGAAGTTAGAATTTGTATCTTTGTGTGCATAATTCCATAATTTGAGGTAAAACACATAGAGTTTTCAAACCCCGTAAGTTATAACATATAGCAATTCCCATATTACAATTTCATATCACATTTCATATTCTCATATCACATTTTTTGTATTTTCCCCCTTTGTCATCATAAAAAAGGATGAGGACCAAAAAAAGAATTCCCCCTTAGTCGAGCCACAGGTGCAATGAAAAAGAAAAATGTTATATAATCATAGGTCACAAAACACATATAGGTTTAATTTTCATCACATCAGACTAATTTTAATATCCAAAACATACACAAGTCTAAAAAGGAAACAAAGTAAAAAGTAAGACATTTAAAAAAAAAATAGATGCTGGGCTTCATTCTTCCGTCGGTGGAGGAGGATCACAATGGTAGATTGAATACACGTGAGTGTAGAAAGCCTCGTGAGACAATTGCATTTGCTCCAAGATTTGGTTTTGTGCTAAGTTCATTTGCTCCATGCGTTACTCTAGAGAATCAATCTGGATGTTGATGGTAGTAGCAATTGACTCAATTTGACCTTATAGGAGGTTGAATCATTCCTCGGACATAAGGCGCCCAAAAGTAGGTACAACATGCGGAGTAAACAATCTTCGCCTTGGTGGAGGTGGGTTATTACCATCACCGTTACGACCAATACAATCACTACCATCACCATCATTGACAACATCATCACCATCATCACTTCCGTTACCCATTTCCTCTACCTCTTTTTCGGTGAGTGGCCAAGTAGTTGGCCTCGAATCATCTTTAAAACCTTGAGTATGACACACCCACTGCCCTCGATCTTGAAGAATTTTCATACGCTTAAGAGTGTTGAGGTTAATAACGTCGGTGTGTTTAGGTTGAATAATGAGTTCATTTTCTAAAGGCATATCAAAGTATTGGAAAATTTTGGTGAAAATCATACCATAGGGTAAGCCTAAAGCTCAAGGAGATGAATTAACATAAAGAATGTGTTGTAAGAAAATGTGTGAGAAATTCAATTTTCGCCCTACTAGAAGTGAGTCGAGAAGAAAGAGGTCTAGATGATGGACTTCCTCAAAATGGCCACTACGAGGTACAATAATGTGAGCAATTGCTCGATGAAGAATCTTGCATGGAATAGTGAGGTGATTCAAGGTTAAGGTCATAGTAGTGGTTAATGGTCGGTTTGTGAACGACAACATGCCTCAAGTTCATTGTAGCCATCAAAATCAATTGGGAAATGTTGCATATAGGCACGGTTTTCACAAGCATCTATCTCAAGTATTCATCTAATTGTAGCTCTATCTAAGATAATGCGTTTATCCTTGAGCATGCAAACAATGTAGTGAGAGTGAAAGTGGCACTACAAAAGAATTCTCGAATAAGATTTGGATATGCACATTCGGAGATTGAAATGATATTTTTCCACCCAATATTTTCAAAGAGTTGTTCAATTCTAAGTGATGGAGCTTTAAGGGAAAATTCAAAGATGTCAATAGTCTTATTGCGAAGAATGGGATGGTTGGTGAATGTCGGGCATGGGTGCGTCACTTCCGACAATGGACGAACTTGATTCCCCTTTCTTTGACTTCTTCTTTGGCGGCATGGTTTGTGTCCAATGGTGAAAAGCACGTTTAGAATTGAATGAATAGCAAACATTTGATGTGGGTAAGTGTTTTCAATGGATTAAAAGTGAAAGTTTTCAGAAAAAAAATTGAAGAAATCTCGAGTTCAACCCAAATCCAAAGTTTTCAAGGTTTTTGAAGCAATTTGATGAAGAATTTCAAGAATTGATGTTAATTTGTGATGGGCTTTTCGATTTTGTGTAGAATTTTGAGTAAAATCAATGGATTTTGAGATTTTTGTGGAGAGGGAGAAGAGAAAAGTCGCAAGTTAGGGTTAGAAAATCTGATTTTAGGGAAGAAAAAGTGGGATTTAAGAACCAAAAATGCGCCACTTCGGTCGACCGAAACTCTGAAGAAGAAATTTCAAGGAAGGCTGCAGTAGTTTTCGATCGATCACTGGTTAACCGAAAGTGTAACTTCGGTCGATCATTGGTCGACCGAAAGACCCATATTTCGGTTGACCGAACTTTGTCGGTCGACCGAAACATACAAGATAATTTTCACCCATAATCATGTATATGATACACTTTTAGGCACAAATATCATATTCATCTATAATACCTAAGCCTCTACGAATGTAAGAGAATCGATCGTGAGCTAGAGTTTTAGTGAGGATGTCGCCAATTGTTTTTCAGTACTAACAAAATCTAAATAAATATCATATTTTTGCACATGATCTCGAAGAAAATGATGTCGAATTTCAATATGTTTTGTGCGAGAGTGTAATATGGGATTTTAGTGTTATCACACATAATAGGGGTATTTTCAAAACTTAAGTGATAATCGCCAAGAGTTTGTTTCATCCATAAAACTTGAGCACAACAACTAGCGGCCAAGATGTATTCAGCTTCGGAGGTCAATAGTGCAACGGAATTTTGTTTCTTGCTAAACCATGACACAAGGGCAAAGGCTAGAAAGTCACAAGTTCCACTTGTGCTTTTTCGATCAATGGTGCAACCAGCCCAATCGGCGTCTGAATAGCTAATGAGTTCAATGTGTGTGCCTTTTGGATACCAAAGGCCTAAGTTCTAGTACCACATAAGTATCAAAAAATTTGTTTTACGTCACTTAGATGAGATTCTTTAGGATTTGATTGAAATCTAGCACATAAGCAAACACTAAACATGATTTCGGGTCTACTAGCGGTTAAGTAAAAAAGAGATCCGATCATACCTCGATATTTTGTTATGTCAATTGAAGTACCGTTCCCATCTTTATCCAGTTTGATTGATGTACTCATTGGAGTATTCATTAGTTTCAAGTCTTCAAAGTCGAACTTCTTGAGCATGTCTATAATGTATTTTGTTTGACTAATGAAGATGCCTTCATTAGTTTGTTTGATTTGAAGTCCAAGAAAAAACTTCAATTCACCCATCATGCTCATTTCAAATTCATTGCTTATACATTTTGAAAATTCTTTACAAAGGGAAATATTAGTTGCACCAAGAATAATATCATCAACATAAATTTGTACAACAATCATGTCATCCTTTTTAGTTTTGATAAAGAGTGTAGTATCCACATTTTCCATTTGAAAACCGTTTGAGATAAGAAATTTACTCAATCTTTTATACCAAGCTCTAGGAGCTTTCTTCAAACCATATAGAGCTTTTTGAAGTTTAAACATTTTTTTCGGAAATTTGTGATTTTTGAAACCAGGAGGTTGTTTAACACAAACCTCTTTATGAATGAAGCCATTTAAAAATGAACTCTTTACATCCATTTGATAGAGAGTAAAACCTTTGTAACAAGCAAAAGCGAGAAGCATGCGAATGGACTCTAATCTAGCAACCGATACAAAGGTTTCTTCGAAATCTATACATTCTTCTTGATTGTAACCTTGGGCCACTAATCTATATTTGTTACGCACAACAATACCATTTTCATCTCATTTATTTCGAAAAACCCATTTTATACCAATAATGGTTTAATTATTTGGTCTATCAACCAAATCCCAAACATGATTCCTTTCAAATTGGTTTAATTCTTCTTGCATTGCAAGAATTCAAAGCTCATCAAATTCGGCTTCTTTGAAATTCTTTGGTTCAATTTGAGAAATGAAAGCACAATTATTTAGAAAGCTTTTGGTAGAGTGTCTAGTACTTACACCTTTGGAAGGATCACCGATGATGAGCTCCTTTGGATATGAAGGAATGAACTTCCACTCAATAGGGAGTGTTTGATCATTTTGATTCTTGGAAGTTTCTTCTTCTCCTTGTTGAGGAATTTGTTCTTCCAAATCTTTATCTTCAACTTCTTTAGGATCTTTCTTATTTTGATCTTGAGTGTTCATTTGCTCAAAAGGGGTTTCCAAACCTACATTAATACATTTCTCTTGATCAAGAGAATTAGTTTCATCAAAAGTGATATGCATGAATTCTTCAACTACTAAAATTCTTTTGTTGAAAACTCTATAAGCTTTACTAGCAGGTGAATATCCAAGAAAATTCCAACATCGGATTTTGAATCAAAGTTTCCTAAATTTTCCTTTTGTATTAAGTATAAAACATTTGCAATCAAAAACTTTAAAATAACTAATATTAGGAACTCTATTTTTCCAAAGCTCATATGAAGTTTTGGTGTTCTTTCGACTTATTAAAACTCTATTCATAATGTAGCAAGCGATGTTAACGGCTTCGGCCCAAAAATATTTGGTCAAATTGTTCTCATTTAGCATGGTCTTGATCATTTCTTGTAATGTACGATTCTTTCATTCTACTACACCATTTTTAGGAGCCGAAAAATGATGTTCATATCCATTTTCTTTACAAAAATCATCAAAAGCAACATTATCAAATTCTCCACCATGGTCACTTCTAATGGTAGTGATAGAATATCCCTTTTCATTTTGAACCTTATTACAAAAGTGTTTAAATACTTTTAAAACTTCATTTTTCAAATTCAAAAACAAAACCAAAGTGAATCTTGAGAAGTCATCAACGATAATGAATTCATAATGCTTGCCACTTAAACTTGCGGGTTTAGAAGGTCCAAAAAGATCAATGTGAAGAAGTTGTAACGATTTTGTAGTTGAAGAGAATTGCTTGGTTTTGAAAGATGTTTTAGTTTGTTTTCCAAATTGACAAGCATCACAAATTTTGTCCTTTTCAAATTTTAAATTTGGTAAACCTTTAACAAAACAATTTTTTGAGATTCTTGAAATTAGATCCATACTTGCATGACTTAATCTTCTATGCCACAACCAAGTATCATCTTCAAAACTTGACAAACATTTTAATTCTTTTTCAAATTCAATATTGATGACATAAACATCTTTACATCGGCTACCTTTGAACAATATCTCTTTCAATGTAACACCCTTTATAAGGCATTTCGAAGAATCAAATTTGATATGATAACCTTTATCACATAATTGACTAATACTTAGCAAGTTATGTTTGAGATTATCTACTAACAAAACATTTTCTATAGATGGAGATGAAAGATTACCAATATTTCCGGCGCCCATGATTTTCCCTTTGGAATTATCTCCAAATGTGACATGACCTCCATCTTTCCTTTTGAAGCTTGATAAGAATGTTTTGTCTCCGGTCATGTGTTTTGAGCAACCACTATCCAAGAACCAATTGCTCTTTATCTTTGAAAACACCTACAAGAGTTGATTCAAATTTTGATCTTGGTACCCATTTAACTTTGAGTCCTTGATAGTTAGTGCTAGTGGACCCTTGAACCCACCTATTCTTTTGAAAATGTAACTTCTTTTTTATTAAGCAACTGAAAGCTATATGTCCAAATTTGTTACAAAAACTATATGTGGTGTTAGAGGCTTTGACAAACATATTTTCAAGAGATTTTTGTCTTAGAAAGGGTTTGTATCTAATGCCACTTCTATCAAAGACACATTTTTGTTTCCCAAGCAAAGCATTAACTCAAAGTTTTTTTTTTCCTCGTGTGAATTTGTGCACAATGTTGGTTAAATCAAGGACGTTTTCTTTTAGGAAAACATTTTCTTTGATTAGGAGTTCATGATCATCATTTTGCTTCTCAAAAACCTTTTGAGTTTCTAAAAGCTTTTTGGTCTTATTTTTTAACAAAATATGCTGCTTTTTGAGAGTAGAGTGTTTGAGAGCAAGTTTTTCGAAGACACCAATAATTTCGTCATATGAAGTAGATAATTCATCATATAAAAGAGATTCATTTGTGTTTACCTTATCCTTCATGGCCATGAAGCACATGTTTGCAACTTTATCTTGACTTTCATCTTCTTCTTGCTCGTAATCACTATCATCCCAAGTGGCTTGCAGAGCCTTCTTCTTGAAGAACTTTCTCTTGTTTGGACACTTGATTCTTTTGTGACCGGATTTGTCACAATCATAGCATACAATCTTTTTGCTCTTTTCCTCACTTTTGTCTTCTCTCTTTTGGAATCGACGGTTGTTGCGAAAACCTCTCCACTTCTTGACAAGGAGAACAAGATCATCAAGTTCCTCATCACTTTTGTTTGAGTTTGAGGTCTCTTCATCATTTGATGATTTCAAAGCTATTTGCCTTCTAGGATATTCCTTCTTTTCTTCCTCTTTTGGTTTTCTTGATTTCTCCTTTATTTCGACATGATTTAGTTCATAGGTCATCAAGGTTCCATAGAGCTCTTCCACATGATTTGTGTTGACATCTTTAGTGTTTTATATCAACATCCTTAATGAATTCCAATCTTTCTAAAGAGATCTAAGAATTTTGTTCATAAGTTCACCATTAGTAAATTTTCGATCAAAACTTTTAAGACCATTAACAATATCGGTGAATCGAGTAATCATGCTAGCAATGGATTCATCTTATTTCATGAAGAAGTTTTCAAAGTTTTTAAACAAGAGATTTATCTTAGTTTATTTTACTTTATTTGTTCACATGTGTGTTATTTCTAATGCATGCCAAATTTTATATGCGGAATCACATGTGTTAATACGAATAAATTCATTTATGTTTAAAGCACAATAACGAAGATTTTTGGCTTTTGCATTTAAAGATAATTTTCTTTTATCATCCTCATCATATTCTTCTCTAGGTTTGGGAATAATTTGGTCCGGATTTTCATCAACTTTAACAACCTTAGTAAGCTTATGAGGACCAAATTCAATAACCTCCCAAACATTATAATAAATTGATTGGATATAAATCATCATTCTAGTTTTCCAATAATTATAATGTGTACCATCAAACAAAGGATGACGAGTTGTAGAATGTCCCTCAATATTAAAATTAGCCATAACACAAGATAATGAAATCTTAAAAAAAATGTGCACCTAGGCTCTGATACCAATTATTAGCCCAATAGTAACTAATCAGCAGGGGGATGAATTTGTTTTTGAAACTTTTTCGTTAATTACTCAAGATTCTAATATAGTGAATATGTAAATAATCTAAACACAAGTAAATTCGTAAATAGAACAATATAAATTAGTGCGAAGTAAATGCGTTAGGTAAAAGAGATAGAGAATGCAAACGATATGTTATGGATGTTCGATCCAAAGCAATGATCTACGTCCCCCATTACCAAGCTCTCCGTCATGAACAAGGCCAAATGTACTATACAGGTAACTTACAAACAAGGAGTACCGATCTTTAAGTGACTTACAATAAGAAGTACTTATCCTTAGGTGACTTACAATAAGGAGCACATATCTTTAACAACAATCGAGTTTTCACAAGGCTCTCGAAACCACCAAAGTACAAATGATAATTTTACAATTGAAAGAACTCTCTTGATAAATGATATAATTAAGTCAAGTGTTTGGAGAGTTTAGGAAAACACTTCAATAAATAGCAAACTTTTAAGCTCAAGTGTTTTATGTTGCAAAACTTTGATGAATGATAACTAATGCAATAGTGAGGATCAATGTGCCAAAGTTTTCAACCAATGAATCTCTCTTCACAAATAATACAAAGTTAAGTATAGAGAGAGATTTGCACTTAAATAAGTGTTGGCAAAGAAAAAGCTTTAGTCAAGAATGAGAGAATAGATGAGATGAAAGCTTTTTTACTCAAGTGGAATCTTTGATGAAATAGATGAATAAAAAGTTTTCAAACAAACAAAAGATTCTTATAATAAATGAATTGGATAAAAGCTTAAGTAAACTCAATGATTTCTCAATATGAAGACTCAAAAATCTCTTGTAAGTTGTGTTTTTAGAAGGGAAAAGAGAGATGTATTTATAGAGCAAAACAGTGAAGTGCAGAGACTTTCAGTTGATAGGTTTCGGTCGACCGAAGTCCCAAGCCATTGTAAAATATTCCAATCATTAGAGTTTCGGCAGACCAATTCAAATTTTTGATCAAGTACCTTTCGGTCGACCGAAAGGTTTCGGTCTATCGAAATGTTTCGATCGACCGAAATGAGCTGATTTTGGTTTTAAAAGATTTAAATTAAAAATTCTATTTTCCGAAATCAGTTTCATTTCGAGAAGTTTTTATGCAAGTGATGAGATGTATAAAAATAAATTTGAGCTTTGTACTTGCTAAAAATTGACAAGTTATACCTTTACACATAATTTTGAAGATTCGATAAAACTATCTTCTAAGCTTCTATTCTTCAAAAGTTTTGGTTTATTTGGATCACTTCCGAGTGATTTGCAACAGATGATGATTTGAGTCCTTTGAATGATTGAGACAATTTAAACATGAAAAACTGAAGAAACGAAGTTTGTTAGAAATAAAATTTGTTTGTTATAATCAAAATAAGAGTTATATTGAATTATAGGTCAACACTTACGTCAGCGCCCATTTAACCAACCAATCACTAAATTTAGCTTCTTCCCTTAAGTAATTCATTAATTACTGGGGGCCACCTGCAGGTATAAACTCATTATGTCCTGACAAGCTGAGTTCGGTAGCCAATCTGATTATACCAACGAGTGTATTTCTTCAGTTCGAGATTACAGTTAACGAGGCGTGATGCACATGGTACCTGTATATTTCTTCCTATAAAAAGGGACAAGGGACCAAAACAGAAAGGGGATATCTTACCATATTTCTCATATTTCAAATATATCATATAAGCAAGAGGCGGAATACTTTATTACATCTTGTAATCCTTTGATTGTATATGAGTGAATTCGTATTTATTCTCGAAGTTGACTTGAAATCTATTTAACCATTTTTTAACGTCAACGGTTTGGTGCTAGAAGGAGGGCCCAACTTGATGATAATAGCCCTATCTCTCTATAAAACCCACAAAACAACAATATCATGCATGAGCTTTCAGCTTCTGAAAATCACTTTTATACTTGTCCCGAACAAATCACCAATCCGCAAAGTACTGGAGTAAGACGAGGTCAGAATGAAATTCTTGATCCTTAAATGGTAGCAATGAAGGAGGCCATTGAAAGATTGACAAATGTTGTCAGTAAATTGGAGCACAACCAAACTCATAATCCACCGCATGATACCGAAGTGGAATCTCCTCACCAAGAAAGAACTAAATGACTTTGTAGTAGAAAGACTCTCCAGTTTTCAGGCGAAGAATCCTCCAGAAATCGAACTGAAGAATTCAGGAGTTCTCCTTTAACAGTAAAACCAACTGCTAGGAGAACGAATAGTGTATTTAATAGATTGGGGTCTCAACACTCTTTGACACCCACAAATAGACACGAAGAGCACCGTACTAATCGCCCTGTTGAACGGCCATAGCCTAAGATGAGTGTCCTAAGAAAATGTGTAGCTTACTTGGAAGCTAGAAACAAAGGAAGCATGGAGGAATACCTCACGAAATGGCACTCTCCCTTCACCGAGGACATCCTGGCAGAACCATTGCCTGGAAAATTGAAAATGCCACAACTGACTGGCTACGACGGGGAAGGAGATCCCTTAAGTCGTCTAGATAAATACACTTCCTAGATGGAATTGCAAGGAGCTGGAGAAGCAATAATGTGCCAGACTTTCCCCTAACTTTGGGAGGCTAATCTCAAAGATGGTTCAGAAGGTTACACCAAAGATCCATAAAAAATTGGAATTATCTTGCTGCAGCGTTTCTCACCCAATTTATGGGTTTGAAATCAAGAACCACACCAAATGAGCGGTTAGTGAGTATCAAACAAGGAAAGACTGAATCACTCAAAAGTTACTTAGGCAGATTCAACAAGCAATCCATGGAAGTAGAAAAAATTTATGTCGACGCTGTGCTTATGGCAGTCCTTTCAAGTTTAAGACCAAGGATAAAATTTTGGTGGTCGGTCCATGAGGATGAACTTCGGAGGTACCACGAATTTTTGGGCCGAGCTGAAAAGTATATAAGCGTAGAGGAAGCCACATCCAACCACGAGGATCTTAAGCAAAGTCCATGGATCCTATAACGAGCAAAAGGAAAACAAATAGATAACGCACATTTTTTTGTAATGATCCGGCCTCGCGCTGAGTCGTTATTTTACGTACTGTCCGCTTTGGCAGAGCCTAAGCCCATCTTACCCTTCACGACTTTCTAACGTGTCCCTCAGGATTCGAATCGAAGACCTCCATCATATGAGAGACTTAAGTTGAATCCTGGTACCAATTGAGTAAGTTGTCCAATTGATACCAGGATTCAACTTAAATCTCCCATATGATGGAGGTTTTGGGTTCAAATCTTGGGGAACGTGTCAGAAAGTCATGAGGGGATAAGTGGACAGAAGCCCACCCCAGAGCGGACAGTACTTAAGATAACGGCTTCGGTGAGAGGTCGGGTCGTTACAAAAAACTCCAATTGGCACTAGGATTCAACTTAAGTCTCCCATATGATGGAGGTCTTAGGTTCGAATCTTGGGAGATTCGTGAGAGTTAAGATGGAATTTGGCTCCGGCGTGAGGCCGAATCGTTACAAAAAAATGCACATTTTTTTGTAACGACCTAGGTCTCTCACCGGAGCTATTAGCTTGTGTACTATCCACTTTGGGTGGGCCTAGGCCCACTTATCCCTCACAGCTTTCTATTGCGTCCCCCAGGATTCGAATTCAAGACCTCCATCATATTTGCGACTTAAATTGAATCCTGGTACCAACTGGGCAAGTTGCCCAATTGGTACCAGGATTTAACTTAAGTCTCAAATATGATGGAGGTCTTGGATTCGAATCTTGGGGGACGCGAGCCCAATTGGTACCAGGATTCAACTTAAGTCTCCCATATGATAGATGTTTTAGATTTGAATCTTGGGGATGCATTAGAAAGCCATGAGAGGTAAGATGAACTTAGGCTCTCCCAAAGCAGATAGTACGTAAGATAATGGCTTAAGCGTGAGACTGGGTAGTTACAAAAAAAATGCGCGTTTTTTTGTAATGACCCAGGTCTCTCGCCGGAGCCATTAGCTTGCGTACTGCTCGCTTTGGGTGGGCCTAGGCCTACTTATCCCTCACAGCTTTCTACCGCGTCCCCCAAGATTCGAACCCAAGACCTCCATCATATGGGAGACTTAAGTTGAATCCTGATACCAATTGGACAACTAGCCCAATTGGTACCAGGATTCAACTTAAATCTCCTATAAAATGGAGGTCTTAGGTTCGAATCTTGGAGGATGCGATAAAAAGCCATGAGGGATATGTGAGCCTAGGTCCACCCAAAGTGGATAGTACGCAAGCTAACGGCTCCGATGAGAGACCTGGGTCGTTACACAAAATATCACCGGCTTTTTGTTTACATAATTTAGTTACTACCATGCTTAAAGAAAATAACACAACCAATTAACTCTAAATTGGAGAATTATTCATTCAATCATATTATGAGTTTTTCAAAAGCCTAATTAATTCTTACAAATAGCATGCACAACCAAAAAATCATTTAACCTCAACTCCTCTTCTTGAAAAATCATGCACAAAATTTCAAAAGTTTTGAAATTTAAACTCATTCTAAATCCATTCCCCACACTTAAAGCTTACATTGTCCTCATTGTAAGGTGAAATGTAAAGAAAAAAAATAAAGATATCTAAAATATTAATACGAAAACAAAAATAAAAAAATAAAGGAACGACTTACCCTTGGGTTGCCTCCCAAGCAGTACCTTTGTTTATTGTCTTTGACCCAACTCAATGTTTCATTGTTTAGCCCAGGTCTATATGGTTGGCTTCGATCTTCCTTGCGGTGCACGAAGTCCATTGGAAATGATAAATGGTAGTGTACCTCCACTTCCATGAAATGTATACTTGTAATGACTGAGATGGGGCTTCAAATCTGGATTGAAAGTCTATAAAACAGAAAATAGAGGCTTCTCATTAGAAACTGGTAATACAAAATAAGAACTATTACCTGAATGCTGTTGCTTTGGAAGATTGTTCAACATTGCAACAGTTTCTTGTAACTCGGTGTAAAAGTCAGTGCCTCTTTTTCCTTCCCAAGATGCTCATAATTGAGAGCTTTCCATTCTTTTTTAGCATCAAATTCAAAAATACATGAGTTAATTGATCAATCACATCAATAAAATGAATATGATTATTATTACACGGATATTTATGGAATTATAGATATTAAGTTTAATGATCTTATCATCAAATTTCATGGTCAATATGCCATTATTAAAATCTATTTTAGTTTTGGATGTCCTTAAGAATGGTCTTCCTAACAAGATATAGGTAGTATGATTACTATTGCCCATGTCAAGCACATAAAAATTAGCAGGGAAAATCAAATCATCAATTTTCACAAGAACATCCTCAACTAGACCCATAGGATAGGCATTAGATTTGTCTGCCAATTGAATTATCATACCAGTGTCATTTGAATGCCCAAGTTTCAAAGAAGTGTATACAGAATATGGCATGACATTAATAGATGCTCCTGAATCTAGCATGGCCTTTTCAAACTTAGTGTTGTATATCATGCAAGGATTAGTAAACATACCTGGATCTATGCACTTTGCAGGAAGTTTCTCTTGAATAATTGCAGATACCCGTTCTTCAACTTTTACCCTTTTAATCCCCTTCAATTTCTGTTTTTTCTTACTTTTGCACAATTGTTTCAAAAATTTAGCATAACGAGACACTTATTTAATAATATCTAAAAGTGGAATATTGAACTCGCATTTACTGAAAATTTCATGCAACTCATCATGATCTCGTTCATATTTCCTAGATCCTACTAAAGCTTGAGGGAAATGAGGTGCATGTTTATAATCCGAAAGAGTTAGAAACTTACTCTTAGTTACCTCATTATCGTTGGGAGCACTCTTTTCTGCTGTGATATATTCCTCATTTTCTTGCTTCGATGATGTGGGGAGCTATCTTCACTGGAACTTCAACCTCCGTGCCACTCCTCAACGTGATTGCACTTACATTTTTCCTTGGATTTACTACCGTTTGAAAGGGTATTTTTCTTGCATTCCGTGACTCCAACCAATTGACCACGTTAGCCATTTGACCTATCTGCTTCTCCAAACACTGAATGCTAGCCCTTTTCTCCTGTTGAAATTGTAAGGTGTTAGTGGCCAGAGATTTCACAATATCTTCTAAAGACATACCAGAGTTAGAAGTTTGGCCCTGTTGTTGTCTAGGAGGATATGGCTGATTATATTGCTGGAAATTCTGTCGATTTTGATTCATATGTTGATTCACTTGTCGATTCTCGTAGCTAATATTTGGATGATCCATCCATCCTTGTTTGTATGTGTTTGAATAAGGATCATAATTCCTCTGTAGTTGTCCAGGAAAACCACTTGTTGCATTTACGTATTCAACGGATTTTTCTTGAAGTGTTGGCACATATCGGTTGGATGGCTTATCAATGAACAAATTCCACAAGCTTTTCCTGTTTACACATTACCTGCAACCATTCGACAAATAAGAGTAATTAGACTCGTAATTTGTTGTTCAATGGATGAGACATTTACCTCATTAATATATTTCAGTGACATGTCGAGTCTAGTGCCGAATTGTTGAGAATTGACAGCCATATTTGCAATCAAGTTCCTTAAACTATAAAAAAAAAATGACAAACAATTTTAAAAAAATTAGAATAAGAAAAACAAATAAAATTCTATATTAAAATTTCTAAAAACAAAAAATTGCTTAAAAACCTAAAAAATTATGATTGATTTTTTTTTAAAAATAAAATAAAATAAAATAAAATAAATATATAAAGAAGCATAAAAATAAATTAGCACCACTCCCTGGTAACGGTATCAAAATTTGGTATGTGCTGTCGCATGCACCCAAAAGTAATACCTTAACCTCTAAAACTAATGTAATAGTAGAAGTAAGGGTCGATCCCACGAATAGTATGTAATTCAATATTTTATGTTTCGTACAATGATTGGGGGGTTTTATATGCAAACAATTGTAAATAACTTAATCAATAACAATGAAAATTAAACTAACGAAAACTATCAAAAGATTAACATTGGTCTAGGTCCACATCCACCGTCGGAAATCCACAATTGATCACAGATGCAAGAATAGTTCAATTCATATTTCGAATATTTATCGTTGGAATTGATTCCCATCTCTCCTTGACTTAGCGGTAGATTATAACGAATAACAAACTAGTAGGCTTTCTAGCAATTAAACATAACAATCATGAAAATAAGTGCAGAAAAATATTCAATATGTAAAATAAGAATTAAATAATAAGAAAAACTATTTAGATCTCACAATATCTGGTTCCGAGACTTCAATTTCCTTCGACCAAGTGTAAAAATTTAGTTACAATTCATGAATCTAAGAGAGAAATAATGAAGAATGGATTTTGGAGGCGTTCTATACGTTCTCCCTCTGTTCTAGGGTTTTAAAATATGTATTTATAGTTATTTCTATATGTAGTTGACTTAAATTCGAAAACTGAAGATTCGTCTATAAAAAATGTATGTACACGTGCACAGTATATTTCCTTGCCCGCGCGCCATTCATTGGTTTTAGGCGCGGTAAGTAAAATTCATGCCCGTGCGCGGCGAGAGAATTTGCCTGCGCACGCGCGCATGTTTGTCTCTGAACAGCATTTGATATTTTGGTCATAACGTTCTCTACAGATATCCAATTGAGTTGATTCAAAATGTGTTGAAAAGCTAACTCAAAGGGATACAACTTTCCTTCAGAAACCATCTTCAAATTCAATCTTTCTACATGGAAAAAATGGGTCTCAAATTGAGACTGAAAATCCGATGCATCACTTTTCGATTGGAAATTGATGTGTGATCCTACTTTGACGATATTTTACCTATTTGACTTATTTCTTCATTCAATTGACTTCTAACACTCTCAAATCTTCATCATTTGGTTCGACACAACTTTTTCATATTTTCACGTTAGTTCTTGAACTTTCATTTCCTTTCATTTTGGTCCTTTTTCAATTATTTTTTTTTCCAAATTATGTCATCTCCTTGAAGTACCACCTAAATCAAAATATGTATGTAATGAGTACATTTTGACATTGATTAATCATACGAGCACATAAAATAAGGAGGAAAAATATGTATTTTACATTCCTATCAGAAGTGTGTGCTATATGCACATACCTGATGCCAAAAGAGATAAGCTAAGTCAGAAAGCAGAGGCTAGAGTTCTGGTTGCATATTGTGATAATGCTAAGGGCTATACGATTTATAATCCTCAAACCAGCAAAGTTGTCTTCTGCAGGGATGTTAGATTTGATAAAAGTTCTACAGGGAATCAAATGCAATGAATAAGTCTGAGATTCCCAGACTGACCTCTTAAACAGAAGATGCTGGTAATGATGAAGAAGAAATGGAAGATGATGCTGAACCTGAAGGTGAATCAGATTCAGAAAATGAAGTGTTGAGAACAAAATCACTTGAGGATATTTATGCTACTTGTAATTCTGCAATTCGGGAGCCTACAAACTATAATGAAGCTGCACATTCTAAGGAGTGGATAGAACCTATGAAGGATGAGCTTATGTCAATTGAAAAGAATGAGCCTTGGCTATTTGTTGACAAACCAAGAAACAAGACTGTCATAGGAGTTAAGTGGGTATTCATGACAAAGTTGAATGCTGATGGCTCAATCAATAAGTTCAAAGCTAGGCTAGTTTTTAAAAGCTTTGCTCAGCAATTTGGGATTGATTTCACTGATACATTTGCTCCTGTTGCCAGACTTGAAACCATAAAATTGTTATTTGCAATGGCTGCTCAATCAAAATGGAAGATATATCAGTTGGATGTAAAATTTTCCTTCCTAAATAGGCATCTGAATAAGGAGATTTTCATTGAGTAACCTGAAGGATTTACCAAAGAAGGAGAAGAAGATAAGGTGTATTTGCTGAGGAAATCCTTATATGGCTTGAAGTAGGTCCTAATGGTTGGAATAGCAGAATTGACATCATCTCAGCAGGTTTGGTTTCACACAAGAGTGTTAATGAGCAAACATTGTATATCAAACCAGTGGACGAGGATTTGCTCATCATTTCACTCTATGTAGAAGATCTCTTAATTACAGAAAGTAATGCTACCTTAATTGAAGAGGTTTAAGGATGACTTGAAAAGGTTTTTGAGATGACAGACTTAAGTAAAATGAAATATTTTCTTGGAATGGAGATTGATCAAACAGAAGATGGTATTTTTGTTTGCCGAAAGAGGTATGCTAAAGAAGTTCAATATTAAGAATTGCAAATTAGTTAACACTCCTTTAGCTCTAAATCAAAAGTTGATTAAGGATGATGGTGCAAAGAAAACTGATGAAAAGGTTTATAGAAGCTTGGTTGGTTGGTTGGTTGCTCGCTCTACCTAACAACCACAAGTCCAGATGTAATGTTTGTTGTTAACCTGCTATCTAGATTCAAGCAATAACCTAGTGAAATTCATTTCCAAGCTACTAAAAGAGTGCTGAGGTACATCAGAGGAACAGAGGAGTTTGGAATCAGTTTCAAGAAGTCAAAAACTCTGGTTCTAACTGGCTTTACTGATAGTGATTAGCTCGGTTCTGTTGATGACATGAAGAGAACTTCAGGCTATGCTTTCTATACTGGTTTAAGTCTTATCTGCTGGTGCTCTATCAAACAAAAAATGGTGGCTCAATCCACAGCTGAAGTAGAGTATGTAGCAGCAACTGAAGTAATTAATCAAGCAATTTGGCTAAGAAACATTCTGAATGATCTAAAGCACCAGCAATCTGAGGTAACTACAATTCTATGTGACAACCAATCAGCCGTAGCAATTGTGAAGAATCCAGTGTTTCATGGAAAAACTAAGTATATAAATATCAAGTATCACTTTATTAAGGAAGCTCTAGAAAGAAGGAGATAGAACTCAAGCATTGTAGTTCTAAAGAACAAGTTGCTGATATTTTTACCAAAGCATTGCCAAAGGAAAGGTTTGAAACATTAGGAGAATGTCTTGGTGTTTCCAACAAAAGTGTCAAGGAGGAGTGTTGAACCGTGTGACACTTTTGTTGTCAACAAACATTAGTTTTTTGTTATCGTTTGTCCTAAGTATTTTATACTCAATTGTTGTCTAAGTTATATATTATAACTTAGATAAGATAGGACCTAAAGCAATCAAGTTTGCAGCCAAGTATGGTTGAGTTGTATTAGGTAGAATAGTTGGTAGAAAATCATTTTATTTTGTACCAATGTATGGCTATATGTATAAGCCGGTTTCTCATCATTTTGTTTGAATGAATTTTAGCATTTTCCTCCTCTTTGTCTCCTAAAAATCCATCATAAATAATTCCCAATTCCCAAACCCTTTCAAAATTTTTTGCATGGTTTCTGATATTTGCCAGTTTCAACCTTCAAAATTTCAATCCGCGACCGAGAGTGGAGAGATGCCCGCCACTGGAGACTACCGTTGGCCCTTTGTCCCTATTCGTCTTCAGCCGACCCGGCCTTTTACAGCTTCAATTTATTCCGGTTTTGCATGGTTTCTGATATTTGCCAGTTTCAACCTTCAAAATTTCAATCCGCGACCGAGAGTGGAGAGATGCCCGCCACTGGAGACTACCGTTGGCCCTTTGTCCCTATTCGTCTTCAGCCGACCCGGCCTTTTACAGCTTCAATTTATTCCGGTACGAAAAAAAATAGGTAAGTGAAAATCAACCCTTCTGTCACTGTTCTTCTTCTTCAGCCGAACCTTCAACATGGTTTATTGGTTTTTAATATCTTGTTTCAACTTTCAGTGTTTGACTTTGATTGTTTGTGTTTCTTCTTCTCCTTGTTTCAGTGTTTCTTCTAAATTTCGAATGAATTTTAATTAGGCTAAGTTTTTATTTAGCTGGGAATTGTGATTGACTGAAAGCTCTGATAAAAATTAGACTTGCTAGTTGCTACTACTAGTTGCTAAAATACAAGGTAATTTGTGTTTGGTATAACCATTTGATTAAGGAATAAGGCAGGCTTGCTTTAGGATTTAGGAATTTATTTAGGAAATGTTAGTTTGGGAATTTAGCCTACACTTTCTAATTTATGTCGGGAATTGGTTGCAAGTAGAAGGTCGGAGAGTTACGTCATTTTAACTAAATTGATTTGTTTAGTACTGACACTACCAATTTCAATAGCGACAGTGGAGCGAGCATTTTCAGCAATAAACATGTGAAGACGGAAATTGGTAACAAAATGAATGATGGTTTTCTTGCCGATTGTTTCACACTAAACATTGAACAAGAATTTAGTATTAATTTAGATCTAGATTCTATTTAGATGAATTTTATGCTGTAAAACATCGTCGGGTACAATTGTAATAGGTAACGTTATATTACAGTTTTTCTAGTTATATATAAATTTTATTCGTGCATTAAATTTTAAAAAATTTTTCCCCCGTACCATTAATTCATGGATCCGCCCCTGAATAATGGTCTATTAAGTTGTGGGCCTTAATTATTGTCACTTCTGTTCTTTTATTAAGGATTGTTTAGAAATTTGTATTCTTATAAAATTCTATTATTGTTTAGAAATTCGTATTCTTGTAAAACTCTATTAAAGAATTGGGATCCTTGTAAAATTTGATTGTGTCCTAATTTATCTTTTAAATAGGGAGCCGTCCTCAAGCTTTATCATGATCATCAAAAAGAGAGAGAGATGCTACAGAAAATAGGAGTACGGTTTTCTCTTGCAAACATTTTTCTTAATCATAGTGAATTACTACAGCGATGGAAAATGACGTAATCTAGGTGAACTTTTATAAATCTTGCATGTTCTTGAGTGTTTTTTCTTCAAATTGATTGCTCTTGGTAAAATAGAATTAGAATTTATAATCTTCATCACGATCAATATTCCCGCCATTGACCTCCCCAAATTTAGCTGATTTTCTTATCTAAAATTGATGGAAATTTATAATTGTAGCTATAAGCTATTGTAAAAATTCTGTTCGTCGGGTTTTACAATTCAAATTGGTAATTTACATTTAATTCTTGTTCCCAAGCATGTTTGGGTAGATTAGTTATTTTTTATAGAAAAGTAACCTTTTATTGCAAGATGACTGGATTTACTTTCAAACTAACTTTGACAAGCAAAACGAATAATTTAATTATTTGCTTATAAGTAAATCTTTTAATCTAGGCCAAACATGTGTGTGTGTGTATATATATATATATATATATTATTTTTATTTTTTTTTATTATTTTTTTTTGGAAAGAGGGCGATACTTCCGAAATTTTATTAATATGTCCTCAATTGTGGCGGAGAAATACCGTGGTTACAAATGATATAAGTGAAATCAATAAATAAGGAAGTACTACTTCCCTAACAGTGAAAGTAAAGAATAAAAGGAAAGCAGTAAAATATAAGTATTACTTTCCTTATAAAAAGAACAAGTTAAAGCAAAATTAAAAGTAAAAGCAAAATACAAATACCTAAACTCTAGTGTTGGGCAAACCATATCTGACAATCTAAACAAGCGCCCTGATATGTCATGGTAGGTCGGCCGGTACATATTCCTGGTATCTACGATGATGCCAACCCTCGGTAGCAAGTGCATCTGCAACTTGGTTCCTCTCTCTAAAGATGTGAGAGACCATATCTCTGTCAAATGAAACGATATCTGCAATCTGTCTGAATATCCCCTGGATAGGCCACGGTCCGCCACCTCCAGTGATGCAGTGAATGGCACCAGTCGAATCTGCCTCAACCCAAAGACAAACATGTAGTTGATGATCATTGTTTTTGGTGTTCGAGTTTTTATTTTCATTCACAGGATTCAGATTCCTTGTATGCAAAAGATGATGTATGTTGATGATACAAATCGGATCAACAAATCCTACTCACATAATTACAATTTTCACTTCCTAAACTCACTAACTTGGATGCTCAAACATGAGCAAGAAGTAAAATAAATATTTGAGAGAGAGATTATTTAAATTGCATGCCTTCTTCTTCAAATGAAAGGGTATTTATAGGTTTCCCTCCACGTTTTAGGGTGATTTGGTCCTTTTGAGAGAATGATAGAAGGCGGCTCCTTATTGACTACTTGTAATCGATTCGGTTAAGAATCACGCTAAACTCACTTTCCGACGTGTCCTCTATTGATAGCATGTAGCCAGCCTAATATGAAAAATGGTTCGTAATCTTTGGCGAGCCATCTGTTCATTTGTTCCCTTCGTGCGTATGCCTTTCGCCTAATAGCTAGTTGGGTTCACAGACTGCATTTCAATGGTTAGCAAATAGTCCCTCAAGTCCGATTTTAATAATTATATTAAATCTAGGGCTGTATTTGCCATATGATATGGATGGCGAGCTATTGAGGGTTCTTCGCCTTGCTCGTTCCTGCTCATCAATAGGAATGTGGAGAACATTTTAGCGACTACTTAAAGCTTTATGTGCAGATAGGCCTTATTTACATTTTTCTTGGTTAGTGACCCATAAATATTTTTGCACGTGGATTACATATGACTTAGCCAATTTGTCTCGAGATTTTATTAGTCGCTCGTTCATTTTCAATGGTTATAATTGTTACTGCCATGTTTTAACTGCCAGAATCTATAAATGCCATTGGGGAATACTGCAAACTCCCAAACTCCCAAAGGGGTATTATTCTTTTTCTTCCCCTTTCTCCGGGGCCTAAACCCAGAATTGATAATCCCCTTCTGCCCAAGTACATTCCTGAAAAAGAGAGTTTTTTTTTTTTGTTCGAGGTAGCTGAGAATTTCAACCCAATGATCCCCATCCTTCCATTGTTATGCCTTGAACTTATGGTATTTCATTTGGATTTTTATATTCTAATTGTGGTGATTTAGTATGTGCTCTATTTTCATCAAAAACTCATATAAGGTCTCTTTTTGATAGAGATTACAATCTAATTTTTTAGTAAATTTTAATAAATATTGATAAAATATATGATTAAAAAGTTATAGATTCTATGAAATATGTAATTAAAATTAATTGTTAACTTTGTCTTAAATTAAAATTCATACCTAACGGGGGCAAAAGTATATCTATTAAGATGGGTGACTCACAATAAAGAGGAATTTGATCTTAATATAGGAAACTTACACGATATGTTTGAGATCCTAATGCGAGTTTATAGAAGCTTGTGTAGCATTTTTATTAATGTGACTTTTCCTCGTTAGTTAATAGATACCATTTATGTACACAATAATGCATGTAAAGCACTTGGGTGTTATAGATGTTTGGGAAGTGTTGATAAATTGTTAAAATTTTTAATAGATATAAATGAGTGAGGAATAAATGATTAGTACTTGTAGATCCCTCAAAATACATAAAAATTGACTTGAATGTTTATAAATATGAACCAAACATAAAATATTTGGTTGGACACTTGCATCGAGACTTGACATATGAACCAAAGTTCGGTGATGCTTGAGGGATATTTGGTAGGTAATTAGTAAGTTCCTGTTTGTGTCATATTATTTCAAAACTCTATTTTTATATATTCAATTTTAAAAATACATTCACAAAATAAAATATTTTACACGTAAATCCAAATTTTTTTCTGTATTTTAATCACACATTTTACAAAAAATTACTTTCAAAATAATATTTTTTCAAAAAAATGGCCACCAAACATGGGATAAGTTACATTGAATGGGCCATGCATGTTTACAAGTTACATTGAGCATTATTCAATTGTAGATGTGTGCGTGTGGATTCTTGTGTGGGTTCTTGTAACATTGCTGATTGATAGCTTGACATGGGTCCATGTTGACTGATGATATGTTCACTGCTTTGAGTGTGATTTCTCGATCCCACCTCAATCAACGAAATCTTCACAACAGTCTAAGGGTCATGCTAACAATCTTAATGTAAGAATTTATCGCATCATACATGACTAAGGATGTCAAAATGGCTTGTCAATTCGGGGTGTCTAGGGCTCGGCTCAGAAAAAGCCCGAGCCGAGCTCCCGAGCCCCATTTTGGGGCATCGGCCCAAGCCATCCGAGCCACACGGGCATGCCCGTATCATGGGTCATTTTGGCCTGGACGAGCCGAGCTTCATTAAAAACAAAAAAAAAAAAAAAAAAAAAAATCAAAAAAGGTAAACAACTCAGCCTGAAACGTTTGCAGGTAGCTACACGAAAAAAAAAGAAAGAAAGAAAAAAAATCGAACCGGCTCGGCCCGAGCCTCAATTTTTTGGCTGAGCTTTTGCTTGGTTCGACTCGGGCCAAAATATTTCCAAACCAGTTTTGCTCGAGTCGAGCCCGAGTTTCGCTTCGACTCGACTCATTGACACCCTTATACATGACCACCATGGTCAAAATATGTCAAAATTACATAATTTCTATAAAATCACTTTTTCATCATGTAAAAAATGCAAATGCCTATTTTAAAATGCAATAAAATGCACGATTACTAATCAAAATGTATCGAAAACATTTAAAAATATTATTTAGTATCAGTGATGTTTAACATTACTTTAGATGGCATTAACCCCCTATTTGGACTCCATTTTAATTCTAGCGCATTTTTTTTCTTTCTTCTTTTTAACTATACTTTATTCAATAAAATAATATTACATATAAATTCAAAACTTTACCTTCTTTTTTAACCACACGTTATCCAAAAAATCACTATTTCAAGATATATTTTTCTCAAAATTATATTTTACTAAAGCACAAACAAGGGCTAAATGACAGGCCCAATTAAATAGGACACATAGATCTACATTCAATTGAACATATCTTTAATACCTTTTATTTTGTCACCCATACTATGTTAAATAACACTAGATCTAAATAGCATTACTCTAAAAATTGGTTATTGCAACTTATGGATGGACAATTCTCTTTAATTGAGTAAGCATGTTTTGTATCGGCAAATAATAGTTGATAGTGACATTTATCACCTCGCTTCTTATCCGCTCTTCAAACATGGATTTTCACTAATAACTTATGCCTAGATTGTTGAAGACATGTTTAAATAATTTATGTGGTTTTATATAAGGGAACAATACACAACTACTACACTATAAGAACACATTTCACAACTAACAATCTCTCTAAATACTTTGGTTTTCAAATTAATAAACATATAATTATAAGATAATAGCCATCGAATTCACCATCATGATCCCGCGAGATAATACCAATTCCAGCCTTGTTAAAATCGAAAAACAGAGCACCATCGACATTCAGCTTGAAGCCAGGTTTAGGTGGTGCGGTCCATCTATACTTTCGGGGCAGCACTACGGAGCAGTCGTTCGAGGAAGGGCCGGTTCTGTAGCAAGTTTATTGGCTAAATCTGTTGCGATTACTTGTTGTGGTGGAATGGTAATCTGATCATGGACCATTTGATTTCGCCGATACCAAAATCCCCAAGTAATAAGCAGAAAATCCACGAGAGCATCCTTTGATAGTGCTGTCAAAATAACGGTGGATGCTTGCAAGAAGCCTCCTAGATAAGTTTTGTTTTGTAGCACCGGGAATCGACTAGTTAGGCTTTGATGGACAAATGGGCAGTAAAGCAAAACATAACATAAATCCTCCACTTGGTAGCCACAAAAACAACACCGGGATGCAACAGGAATATTTCGGTTGATCAGGTTTTGTTTTGAATGTAAACTATCTTGACAGGCTCTCCAAGCAAAGACTTTTATCTTTTGAGGGATTTTCAGCTGCCATATCGTATCCCAAAACTTCTTTTTCTCAGCCATATTTGAGGAGTTACCACGATCTGGAGTAAAACAATTTTTGAAGAATCTCTAAGCGCTGCTCACGGAGTAGATTCCAGATTTTTCCTGTTCCCATGACCACACATCCTGTTCATTCGAGCAACAAGGTTGTAACTTCAAGATAGACTCAATAATTATTGGAGTGAGTAAAGTTCTAAGCTTTTCCAAGTTCCATGATCCCAAGTTGGGATCAATCAGTGAGAATACTGGACTGTCAAGTTTAGGTCTATGAATCTGTTGAATATCAGCCCTTAATTCCCTGCTCAAATCTATAATTCTGTAATCCATTTATCTTTGAGGATATTTATGTTATTTCCATTTCCCACAATCCATTTTCCTTCCTGTATCAATAGATTTTTAGCCTTCCAAATTCGATGCCAAGCATAAGAGGGATTACCACCTAAGATGCTTTCAAAACATGTCGTCGAGGAAGTAGCGGGCTGAATAGATTTTGTAAACCAAACTATCCTTGTGTTGCAATAGCCTACAATTATGTCTCAACCTGGGGATTTCGAACTTACTGGTAGAGAGTGACTGTATGTTTCTTGTAAATGAAATTAACAAACCAGATTTAATATCAGCATCAATCTGTCCTCTTGTAGCTGAAATAAAGGAGTTAATGCTACGATTCCCTCATTGTTGCATCTCTCATTGCAATCGAGTTACCAATCAAGCTACTCACTACTTGGCACGACATGCATGGTCCCTTCAAGATTTGGTACTTTGGTGGCATAGTGTCCCTTTTTTCATTGAAAATGTAATTTTCATTGATAAACACTATTGTAACATTTCTAAGGCTATTTACCTTCATGAATGAAATACTTTTCCATCAAAAAAAAAAAAAAGTCACCGAATTATGATTAAATATACATCAAGTGGTAAATATAATATAATATAATATAATATACTCTGAATGAAAAGCTTCCTTAATGGCAGACTGATCGGGACGAAGAATCAGAACTTTCGATCGACAAAACCATACCTTTGTCTCTCTTCTTCACACACAGATATCTTAGACCCTGATTTCTGTATGTACATGATCCTTTTTATTGATTTAATACAATTTTTATGAGTTTTTTTATTTGCATTTTTAATTTTTGTTTCGTCTTTGAATATTTTTTATGGGTTTGGATGATTGGATCGAAATCTAATATAGATTTTTCAATCTTTGTTCTGAATATTTCAGGATTTAATTAATATGAAACGAAATAAGTAGTTAATATAGTTGTTATCTTTTTAGTTGTGTTGTTTAAACATTAACTCTTTATTTGATTATATGCTGCTGCTTCTTTTTTTCCATTATTCAGCTGTAGAAGATTTCAATCTTTTTCTTTTCATGGATCTGTGACCATTTTTGCATTAAATGTGATTATCTGTGATCAGGTCTGTGTAAATTCTAATTACTTGTTACTAGGCTATGTTATGTGTGATTCATTGTGACCAAGTCTTATTTATTGTGATTGTCTGTGAACGAGTTTGTCTTAACTGTGACGTTATGTGACAGACTCTGTGTTAACACTAACATGTCTAACCATATATGTTAACAGAGAATGTTTCTGACAAAACTTTTTTACATTTAAAAGTTTATGACCATTTTAACATAACTCACTATGACCAACTATGTGTGAATATGACTTCTTGTGACCGGTAATGTGGTGCATGTGACATGTTGTCTAATTATGACATGTAATCACAAATTTTATGTGACAAAAAATTAACCTATATTAAATAGCAATCATAAAAAATAGATGTCATCCACATTAACGGACCAAACATCATTCGTAGTATTAAAAAGATAAAAATATTAATCTGCGTATATGTAACAACTAATAATCACAATCACATACTAGGCACAAACCTTATAAGGTGACGATCACAAAAATACAATTTGTAGGTCACAACTATAAATTTAGTCAAATTAACTAGACACAACGCATTAAGGTTACTACTAATTTATCAAATTAATTGGCCACAACTTATCGATCATAAATTATCAAAATTGCAACTTATTTATTGATCACAAGACAAAAATCATAGGTTACAATTACGAATTTAGTGACAATAACATATTTTTAGGTCACATATTATTTATTTATCATAAATTACTCGTTTTATTTGTATCAATTATCCAGTAATTGATCAAAATAATTGGTCACAATTTATTTCTCGATCACAAATCACAAAATATATAAGTCACGGCTTATTTTAACCACAACTTATCAAATCAATTGATGACAACTTATTTATTGATCACAAAACAACAAATTGTAGGTCACAAAATCACATTTTTTTTAGGTCACATTATTTATTTGTCACAATTTATTTGTTTTATTGATCACGATTATACAATAGTTGGTCACAAGAGCTTTTTAATCGACCCATTCCGCCTACCACCACTCCCACCACCTAAAGCACCACCAAAAACACGGATTCACCTCTACACGACCATCATTGCCTCTAAACGCACACCTACAATTCACTCTTAGTACTAATAAATGAAATTAGATAAATGCATTTAATCATCAAAACAAGGCAGAAAAAATTTGTCAAACTCCTCTTTTTCTTGTCTTCATTGGTGATATTCCAATTTTTCATTATATATTATAATACTAGTATACAGCCAATAGTGGTCAATGTCTGGCTGAGCTTTTGTTCTCTGCAGTGCTCAAAGCTATTTGCCTTTTGGCGGAAAAAAAATCTGAGTTAGGTTTGCTCAATAGTGGCGTGAAATTACCTGAATCAAGACGCCAAATAACGTATTCAGAAGGGACATTGGAGAAAGAGAAGGCAGAATTCAAGATCTGGGCTCAACATTGCATTAAACCTGGACATTCTATATAATTTCTGATTTTTATATAAATTCGAGGATTAAACTTCACGAACTAAATTGAAATATAAATTTAATGTTTCAAAGTAAATATAAAATTATGTTCGGGAGGTGATTTCGTCGGTGGTAGGTGGTGCGAAGTGGTGGATGGTGGTGGAGGCGGGCCTTCATGGTGTAATGTTGGTGAGTTTTGAAGAGTTACAGATATAACAACGGTGGGGGATGGGTGAAAAGATTTAATTAAATATTTTCCTTATTAATTCTATATTAATTAATTTAAATAATTCATTATTACCTAATTTGCGAAATTAAAACTAATCCCCTTTGTTTTTTAATTGTATATACTTGAGGGGTAAGTTTTTGGGTAATTTTTCCTTTATAAAATAGTGTAAATTTTTAGATTAAGTTATTCGACATAGTATTAGAGCAGACAAAGATCCTAAAGCCGAGTCTTTCCAACACTCATTTAAATTAATTGTGTACTTGTTAGGCTTTAATGGTTTCGACTTACATGTATGAGGCTTCTTGAAGTCATATTTAACTAATATACATATCATAGTATATAATAACTTAAATTTTTAGATCAAATGATTCAACATACACTTAGACCGATGCTAGGTTTATCCAATCACAGTTCAGGTAGTTTTTGGCAGGCCAATTTGTTCAATCTAAGCCCCTGTTTAACACTCATTTTCTTATCATTCTCATTCTTTTTTTTATTTTTTTTATTTTTTCACTTCAACCACACACTCTATTAATAAAATAATATTACACATAAACCCGAAAATTCTCCTTACTTTTTAACCACACATTCTTCCATCAATCACTATTCCAGAATTTATTATTTCTCCAAAATGGGTGTCAAACACAACATAAATTGGTTGAACATAAGTTTCGCATGTGTTGTGCCAGGTTTCATATGGTGGTTTGTTGACAGTGTATTTGTGTTGAATTGATCTTCAACACTTGATCACAAGATTACTCTCTTGAGGCACTTCAACAAACAATCTTGATTAATGTATATTCGTCCATATCAACGCGTTATCACCCTTAGTTCAAGGACTGAGAAGAAAAGAAAGAAAGACATCTTTATTTTTCCACCCAACAAGCGACCCCTACCTAGCTTGCTCGTGTGATCCTGAGGTGTATAGTTAGAGGTGTCAAGACGGACGGGCCGACCATGACCCGTGAAAACCGGCCTGTGAAAATCGGGACCGCGGGCCGACCCGTGACCCGTGCGGGCGGTTCACGGGCCAAGGAGGTGTAACCCGCGGGCTTCGCGGGTTGCACCCCCACGGGCCGCGGTTAACCGGCGGCCCGTAAAAAAAAATTGAAAAAAAAAATAAAACAAAAATTTAAAAAAAGTAGAGGAGAGAGCCAAACAAAAAATCAAAAAAATCAAAAAGAAGGGGGGGAGAATTTAGTTGTGCAAGATGGTTTGAAATTAATAACGCCACAAATAAGTATAATTAGAAAATCTATTAATTATATTTCTTGTTCAGATTCTAAATAACAAGAATTTGTAAAAATTTGTAAAAATCTTGGATTGAGAAGAAGATGAAGTGGATAAATTAGATATGTATTTTGATATAGTTGTTATTTGTTTAAATTAAATTTAAGTTTGCAAAGTTATAAATAATTCATGTAACGTTAAATTTGAATTCTATGTAAAAATTTCTCGATATAATTATGAATTTATCATTTTGTTCAATTCTTAGTTTACATTTAACAAAAAAAATATATTTTTTGCTATAAATATGAAAAATTCTATATTTTTATAATTTTATTTATACAATCATACGAGCCAAACCGGAACGAACCGCGACCCACGCGACCCATGACCCGCATGGGCTCGACCTGAATGAGTCAGCGGGCGGGCCTGGGTTGTAGTCCAAAATTGTGGGCCGACCCGTAACCGGCCCGGAACCCGCAGCGGGCGGACTTTTTTTCACGCGGACCGTTACCGGGCTCACATGTGAGCGGGCCAACCCGACCCGGACCACTCGGATTGACACCTCTACGTATAGTTTTGAAAATGGGTGGGGGACGCATATATATGACTATTAGAAGGGGGTCCAATTTTCGTACCTAATCTGTTGGGGTGTGTTTCTATAATCAGCCAACAAATAAAGCTTTGGAAGATGTCCCTCCTTTTATTTCATAATCGAATATGGCACTTTTTAGGATTCTTTTTTTTTTCGTATGTAAGATTTTGACTTTTGCGTCTGTGATATATGCCTTTTTATTGAGTACGTCACAACAGCTTTTTGAGTGGGGACCCAACTGAATTTATGGCCAAACGACTTGATGCTTGGCTATATTTCAAAGAATTAATCTATTTGTAACAAATTTGTTGACAAAGATAGTTGACAAAATTAGGTGTACGGTTTGGATAAATTTTAATTGACGGATGAGATTGAATTGGCCATTATCTTATTTTTTATTTCTTTATATATTTTAGTTATTGTCCATTATACCCTTATCTTTATATTCTAATTGTTTTTCCGCATTTTGCCCCTATAATTGATATCAGAGCCTAGTAACGAAACTAAAGAAATTTTTTAAAATGAATAGAAAAGATAAAATGATTTTAGAAGAATTACAAAATATTAATATTTTAACTAATACTAATCGAATTAAATTACAAGAATTAGCAACAAATTTAAGTATTAAATATAAATCTCTAAGTGAATAGATAAAACAAGTAAATAGTCCTCAACATTTAGCAGAAATAAAAAATAAAGGATTACAAATGTAGATGAATATCGAGTCTAATTTGGAAATTGTGAATGACAATATTAAAATAGGACCAAAAATCCTATATAAACAAATTGAATCTAAATTTAAAGAATCAAAATTTAAAGATTCTTATATTTCAATTGAACCACCTTTATTGGTATATATTATAGAAGAATTAGAAACTAAATTCTATGAAGCCATAGGGGAAGAATTAGAAACTTATAAATAGAGTCTAGAGCAATTAGCTATTCAAACTGAAAATATTTATATGAATGATCCACCCAAAGAAGAAACAACTGAAATTAATACTCCACCTTTAAATCAACAAGTTGAAACAAAAATATTAGTTGGAGAAACAAGTAATGATTGGACTCAAGTCGAGTCTGATGACTGGAATTTTGAATGGATGAAAGAACATGGAATAATAGAAGAACGAGAAAATTACAATTTTAGAAAAGGAGTTAGAATTACATCAACTAAGCCTATACAACTTAGGGATAATAATCCAGTTAAATTATTTTCTGAACAAATTCTTACAACAGGAATATGGCTAGATGTTGATGATAGCGATAATAAAAGTGAAATTATTGACTCATGGGCAAAAGCTACTGATTTAGCGGTTGTTTTTCATAAATGGAATACCACTCAAGCATACAACTTTATAATACACACCTTTAGAGGAATCACTGCAGATATTTGGAGAAGAACTTCTGAAAAAACTAAAAATCAAATTAAATATGGACAAAAATCTACAACTACTATAGATAGTAATGAAAGCTTAGATGTTGAAAATTTTAAGGAAATTTTAAAACGAATAGAAAATTTCTTTAGACACTTACTCTTAGGAGAAGTTATACCAGAAATTAAAATAAATATGATCACTCAAGAAGCCTTATAAACAGAAAGAGAAATAGAATTATTAAAAATCTGTGATATGTGTGAATTAAACGAATATACTAAGAATTTCGAAATGATATACATCAAAGCATCTAAATCCATAAAAGAATGGAATCTATCAGAAGAAGATAAAAAAACTACTCAATAGATATTTTCTTAAACTGCCTTGGCCATGGGGTCAGAAATTATTTGCAGATTACCAAACTTATTGGAATAAAGTAGAATGAGAAGATCCTAATCATAGAGCTGATACCTTAGGAATGAGAACTTCATTCGCTAAAAGAAAAATATCAGAATGGTGTAGAAAATCTATATAGCAACACCTATTTAGGAAACATGGTAAGAAAGTAAGTTTATGTTGCTATGGAGAGATAGCAGCAGTACCACAATTTGGTTGTCACAAACCATCTAAGAAACCATACTATAAAAAGAAATTTAAGAAATATCTTAAACCTTGAAAGAGAAATAAAGGATTTAAGAGCCACAAGAAATATTTCAAGAAGAAAAAGTCTTGGAAAAAGGAATATAACCAACATAAGAAATCTCAAAAGAAATCTAAAGAAGAATTTTATAAAAATTGTAAATGTTTTACATGTAATGAAATAGGGTATATATCTCCCAACTGTCCTAATAGAAACAAAAGAGAAAATGTTAAAGCCATTAGATTAATGAAAGAAATAGAATCTGACTCAAATTATGAAATAATCGAAGACTTAGACGAATTATCTAAGACAGACTCAATCTATGAGTTTGATATAGAAGAAATTGAAGAACCAGAGTTTGAACAAATTTACATGAATCAAGAAATTATGGAAACCATTGAGAATACTTTAGATAATGAAGAAAGAACTTCACAAACAGTTATGTTTGATGAAGAAAGATATGGAGTCATAAAAGAAAAACAAATATCTTTAAAAGATAAAGATGTTTTTGTAAGACCAATATTACCTTGGTTTAACAAAACCATATATATTGCCAAATATGATGAAATATCTATTAACATCGAAAATGTTAAAGGTAACACTACTATACCTCTAATAACCAGAGAATGGGTTAATAAAGAATTAGTTAAGATAAAACCCTCAACTAGAAAAAGATTAAAAAATATTGTGATTGGAGGAGTACAAATCATGGTTAAGGGATACTTTAGAGAAGGAATGGATATTCCTATACAAATGTACTTGATGGATAACAGAATACATCATGATTCTACGGATGCTTTATTAGGAGTTGTATCTGGAAATCTAGTATATAAGAAAATAATATTTACTATAAGACCTGGATTTGCCATGTCTTTATTAGATGAAAACTTAAGTTTAGGATTAAATCTATATCATAAAATAGATAGATTAATTATGCCACCAAGAAGTAAAGCAGTAACTTTACATTGTAAAGCTTTATATGCTTTTACTACTACGTACGCACCAAAAAGAAATCAATAAAGTCTCAGGAGATTTCATACAAATTCATGAAGACTTTAAAGATCTAGCGCAATTTACACCGTCAAGAATATTAAGTAATAATAACATTTCATTACCACAAGACATATTGCTTGATTTTCATCAGTAATCTAGAAGAATAGACAAGAATGTAGGAAATCAAGGATTACTCACCTTAAATACCTCTGGACAACTTCTTATTAGAATGCCTAGTAGAAGAATAGAAAGAAGTATCAGTACTAGAGAACTCTCAAATTCTAGTAGACCATCTATAAGTAGAAATTATCCAATAATGCCTAGAAATAGTATTGATATTGACCTTAGAAGGTGTGAGGAAGATAATTTCCTTATCCTAACATAATATATCAATAATCAAAATAAATACGAAAAAATTATAGCTCTTGTTAATACAGGAGCTAGTACTAGTCACATAAAAGCAGACTTAGTAGAATATTTAACAGAACATAATTTACCACAAGGAATAACTCTTACCGATTATCACGGAATTAAATACTAAATTAAAACATTTGTTAATCTCGAACTAAGTTTCACAGATAAAGAAGGAGAACAATTTAAATTAAATCTTAAAATCCATAACAATTATAGAAAAGGAAAAGAAACTAATTCAATATTACTTGGAATGAACTTTTTTGAGAAAGTCTCACCATTTCATATACAAAAGAATACTCTACAAATAACTATAGAAGGCAAACAAAAAATGATTCCTAGAATTACTAAAAACAAAGAACTAATTTATATGATACAAGGAATCAGATCAATCAAAACTAGTATACTTAGTCCATATATTGAGATAACTCTCAACTTACCAGACTATTGTAAGATAAAGTTTCATGCCATAATTGATACTGGATCAGGTATTTGCCTACGTAAAAGAAATGTGTTCCCACAACATTATTATAAAAGAGATTATAAAAAAACAACTTATGGTCAAACAACAAGCGATATTGTAGAAATTTATAGAGATTTTTGTAGAAAATGTTCCTATCATTATAGGAAATAGAGAATGTTTTATTCCTAGAATATATGCAACAGATAAAATTGGATGTGATATCCTTTTAGGAGAAAATTTTATCTATACATATAGCCCATTTACACAATATAAGGATAGTTTTGAATTTACTACACCTTGTAATCACAAAATTAAAACACCAAAAATATATAAAGCTATTGGAATTGCACATCAACCTATTCGCCATAGACCTAGACATCAGAGTTCTGCAGGTAATCGGGGTGGATGTTATACAAAAATTAATCAAAAACAAAAAATTCCAGTATTATGAAATGAAAATTTAGAAGAAGAATTAGAAAAGGTTAAATTAGAACTAAAAGAATGTTATCATGAACATCCTCTAGCTAAATGGGATAAAGATAAACATATGGCAACCATTGAACTAAAAATCCCAAATGCTAAGATATCAGGAAAACAATTTCCTTATAACGAAGAAGATAAAAAAGAATTTGAAATACAAATTAAAGAACTCTTACAATTATGAGTGATAAGAGAATCAATTAGTCCATATAATAGTCCAACATTTATGGTTAGAAATCATAGTGAAATCAAAAGAGGAAAAGCTAGAATGGTAATTGATTATAGAGCATTAAATTCTAAAACAATACCAAACAGTTATAAGTTACCAATAAAAGATTTGTTAATAAAACAAATATAAGGAAGTAAAATATATTCTAAATTTGATTGTAAATCAGGATACTGGTAAATAAAATTAGATGAACCCTCAAAGCCTTTAACTAGTTTTACTACCCCTAATCCATTAGGACAATTCGAATGGAATGTTATGCTATTTGAATTAATGAATGCACCTGCAATATTCCAACAAAAAATGGATAAGATTATTAGACCAATAAAGAATTTCTGCATTGTTTATGTAGATGATATTCTTATTCATAGTAAAAACTTAAAAGAATATATTGAACATCTTAAGAAGTTCAACTATATTGCTAATAAGTATGGATTAGCCTTATTAGAAAGAAAAGCAGAAATAGTTAAAACTGAAATTGAATTCTTATGATATATTTTTACAAAAGAAAAAATACTTCAACAATCTCGTATTGGTAAGAAGATTATAGAATTTCTAGAAGTGATTAGAGACAAAAAAGAACTGCAAAGCTTTATCGAATTATTAAATTATTCCAAAAAATTTATAAAAAATTGTGCTAAATATAAAGTCTACTTTACCAAAAAACTTAAAAAAGGAGTTGTATGGAAATGGATACAAGAAGATGTAGAAATGGTAAACAAAATTAAGAAAATTTGTGAAAATCTACCTGAATTAAATATTTCAAATGAAGGAGATTTCTTTATTTTAGCAAGTGATGCCTCTCTATTACACTGGGGAGCAATACTTAAAAGAAAAGAGAACCATAAAGAGTTTCTTTGTAATCCATTGTGTAAATGCCCAGAAGAGTTTGTTGCTTATACTTCAGGCACATTTAAAGATGCCGAAACCAGGTATGATATTAATCGTAAAGAATGTTTAGCAGTTAAAAAAGGAGTAGCAAAATTTGAACCAAACTTACTGCCTAGAAATTTTTTATTAGAACTGATAATACTCAGCAAAATCATTATTAACAAATAAACTTGAAACTAGTGCAGCTGAAAGACCACTTATTAGAATGCAAATGTGGTTTGCACCATTTAAATTTGATATTATCCATATTAAAGGAAAAGACAATTTTATTCCAGATTTCTTAACCAGGAATGGAGCAAATCAATAAGGAACTCGAAGCATTGAAGTTCGAGACGAACATAAAGATTGCTGCGATAGAATCCAAGATAACATTGATGGAAATGGTTGCTGTCAGGCCAATATCTAAGAAAGCCAACAAGGCTATATTATCTGAAGGCTCTAGTGCCAATAATTCTGAAGGCATTTGTGCCAATACTGAACCAGAAGCATTGAAGCTTCATAAACTTTCAGTTAGAGAGAATATTACTTTGTCTCCCTCACAGAAGAAAATATTTACAAAGGATAGTATCTCCATACCAGAGCTTAATAGCTCAAATATCATCAAAGCCTATAACACTCATGGTGTTATGGACATCAAAATAAAGACGATTTTATGCTTGCATATGTATTGTTCAATCTAGCCTGCTGCTGGTTCACCAGTCTTGGAGAGGATGGATGAAAATGCGAACATATGGAACCTACAACAAAGTTAATCTTTATCTAGAAGCCCAGCTTATTGGGTTCATGCTCTTTACGAAATAGGAAATATAATTTGTATTTACCCATCAGAATCTTAAAAGAAATTTCTTTGTTACCAAAAGAAGTAGTCCGAGCTATTTAAAGGTATTGCTAAGTTTTTAAACATAAGAACATATATATCAGGTTTTTCTGTGCCTGTCCCGAATGGGATAATGAAGAAGATAGGCTATTGCCAATTAGCCATGTCATAAGGATTGCCACTACTTCCAAGCATCTTCAGCCTGAGAAGAGTGAAGTCCATGAAACTACACCAGAAGATGTTATCAAGATGACAACCTTCCGTAGAGCCAAGGGATATAAGGAGCAATTTGAGCATATCCAGAAAGTTATTGAAGAAAACCAGAATATTTGGGTGTATGAATCACAAGACCACTTGATTTACAGTAAGACTGTGGCACCCACTAAATAAGAAGATTGGCACTATCTTGATTTATGGTGTGATCATATTTTTGGAGGTGACGTTAGTGGAACACAGAAGACAAAAAATGAGCCGTGTAAACAGTTTTGGCGTTATCCAAACCATAAGTGCGAGTGCTGTAGCAATGAAGAAGATGACTCACCAATCTTACTAGATCCAGAAGAATTTTCGGATGAATGGTTTGAATCTCATATGGAAAAGTAGAGGACCCCCTTTATCACTACTTTATCAGATTTACTTTGATAAAGAAAAATTGTGGGGTTTCACCTCAAATAATTTTTCATGCTAAGACAAAGAATTTTAGGCCACAGTAAGATTCTCATTATCTTACACAGTAACACCACAATAATGAAGGACAGTTGGAGAACTTTTTGAGTCTATAAATGGAAGACTAATTCTCAGAAGAAGGCATCACATCCTTAAGCAAAAAACTATCTTTCTCTCTAGTTTTTCGAATCTTGTAACCATTTCAGTTTATCTCTTTCATTTGAAGCTTGTAATAAGGTAATCTCTATAGAGTTCTAATCTCTTTAGAGAAAGTACCAAGAGTGTAGCCGAAATATGTATGTATACTCTTATGTAAGAGATATTAGTGTGATATATTTATGAAATCCAAGTTATTTGAAAATACTCTCTTTCTATTCTTGTTGTTTTCTCAAAAACTTTTATCTTACTTATACTCCAACGGTGAGAATCTTGAGGGTTGTGCAAGTATCTTGTTGCCGTTTAGCCGTCTGTTGGCGTTTGAGGCGTTGTTAGAGAAAGCCATTAGAACCCTATTACCTTTCAATGTGATGTTTTAATAAGGAGTTGAAAGGAAAACTGTGACCGTGTGATCAATTGTGAGATATGCAAAAGAGTCGAGAGAAAAATAATAAGAGTGCGGAAATCGTGTTGGACCATAACCCACTTTCTTAAACTCAGAAAACAACGATCACTTATATTTGAGTATACAAACATACGGGAGCAAGCTCGAGGGAAATATCGTTGATATTATTCTGTCTTTACCGTCAGTTTCAATACTGTAAGATCTTTCTTATTTATGTTAAATACTTGCATTAATATTTGCACTTATGATATTTATGAAATTTTAGTTACTATCATTCAATATTTAGAAATTAATTGCGACAGGAAAAGAGAAAAAATTAAATCATTTTATACTGTGCTTGATTATTTTTTGAAAAATAGTAGAAATATACCTATGCCTTTATATTTTACAGAAAATATAGTCAGAATTAATAAAGAAATTAATAAATTAGAAAAGAAAATTAGAATATTAAACGATTGTTTTGATAAAAAAAAATATTGATAAATACGAGCATAATTGGCTTTTCTATTTATTAGGAGAAATACATGAAACTTATCCTATATTGGGAATAGAAAACATTGATTTAACTAAAGAATATAGGAAGGACTTTTTAGTCTTTTAATTCCTGCCACATCAGTTTGTAAACCTAGTTTGTCAAGCCACTTTATACAAGTAGCATGATCGTTCTTGAAATGATTTCAATTGTCAAGGAGAAGATTAGGCGTCATGTAATAAATATATGGGCCTACTTGTGTATAACTTCTTGGGTTACTTTCAAGAATTCAAATAGAGGAAGGCGGAATCTTGGTTATCTCCTCAGCTCTGGTCCTTTGTGTAATTATTCATATATCTGGAGATCCTGTATATGGCCCACATACAAGCAATTCAATGGCAGGTTGCACATGGAATGGAAACTTTTCCATTCCTGCTCGATGATTAAGGATGGATTAGAGGTTACAAAAAGTTTAATCTTTTTTTACAACAATTATTCTCTAAAGTACTTATCAAAGCAATCTCAAGCTACCCTACAAATTTAGTAGGGATGGTAACGGGGCGCGGCGCCCCCCGTCCCGTTAGGAAATTTCTCATCCCCGCCCCGTTACCCTTTTAAGGCAGGGCAGGGAAGGGGTCCTTTCCCCGTTTACTCCCCGTTTAAATTTTTTTTTTTTTTTTTAGTTTTTGATAATTTATTTTTATTGTCCATATTTATTAGATTTAGACAAATAATTTTAGTTGCTATTTTCTATTAGAACTAATGAAAATTTTCATTTAAAGTATTGAATTCTAAAAAAAATAATAAAAAAAATTTAATGGGGCGGGGCCCCCATTACCCGAACCCGCCCCGGGGCAAAATTCCCCGCGCTGTCCCCGTTTAAGTGGGTTATCCCCGCCCTATTCGGGGAAGGGCCCCGTGGGTATCGGGTTTTTTTTACCATCCCTATAATTTAGATTTGTTAATTTGAATTTTCTCAATATTGAATTTTTATGAGGATGTGTTCATAATACCATTAATACTTCGAGAAATATTATGTCACCAATTTTTTTGGGAATGACACTACAATAGATTACTAGTGTTACTGGATGTTTAAGTAAATAAAGCGATGATCTTGACAAAGTGATAAAAAGGTAATTAATTTTTCAACTACTCATATTAGCATACATATATTTTCACCATTCCAAATTTAAGAGAAAACTATTATAAAGAGTAATAGTGAGAAATTCCTTATCGAAACTCCAATAGAGTCAGTTCAAACACTAAACAAGTAAGTCGACTACTTAACAGAAACCATAATGTTAATGTGAATTGCTTTAGAAAATTTGCCACATACACAAAATAGATCATGTCTAGAAAGACTATTATGAGATAATGTAGTATGTTCTGGGTTTTGAACTATGATTACACCGATTGGAGACCTTGATTTTAATATGGTTTTGTTGCTAGGATTTGTAGTTTGAATCCTTTGAACGATTTTCTCTAACATGTCCCCTACAAGATAGAGGATCTATTGGAGACTGTTAGAGTACAGTGACCTGAATTCTGTTTAACTCGGCTCAAAAAGCTCGAGGTGAGACATATGTAATGAAATCAAAATTATAAGAATTTTTACAGTTTTATGGTGGTAGTAGGGGTGGCGCGCGTACACACATTTACATACATCAGAAATCCTATCTTCTTTTTATTTAACCATAAAGTACGAGCAAAAGAGTTTTTGTCACTCCGGATCATTAGTTTTTGAGAGGTTAGAAGCATATATTTACTTGACAAAAATTAAAATGCACGTTTATTTGATCTTGATCCTTGTGGAGCGAAAGTAAGACTAGGCTGGATCTGCACGACCCTCTTAATAATATCCATAATGACTTAATTTTGGTAATAGATTAACATTATCATATGTAAATTTAGGTGCATGATACATATCAGTATTCCAATTCATTTCTCCATTGTATATATATGTGTGTATGCGTGTTAGAATTTCCTTGAATTTGTTTTGAAGTAGCCGCCAAAAACAAGTCTCGTGTATTCATCTTTGATATAATGGATTTCTCCTTCTCTTCTCATAGTTTTTTGCCGTCTTGAGTTTTCACGTAAATCTATGTGTTCGTGTTCTTACTTTTCTTATTTCTTATTCTCGCTTTTATGTAACAAACTAGTATTAGAGCGAGATTTGATTTTCATTAATGGAAACTATGAAGTATGATATTCGACTTTTGGATTGCAATACCAACTTTTCACTAGGCAGGTCAAGATGCTGGTTGTGCTCATGAAGATGGACTTGGATGATGCGGTGTTAAGGTTTGATAAGATGGCTTCATCTTGGATGCAAGAGAAAAAAAACGTAAGGATCGAAAGGCCTTTTCTGTAATTTATCTTTATCTATCAAATTAAATACTACACGAAGTTCTAAAGGAGAAAACTGTCCCTGCTTTACGGTTAAAATTTGAGTAGCGATGTATGATGAAAAGTCTAACCAATAAGTTGCATCTGAAGTAACAACTGTATTCTTGTTTCAAGAAAGCACGTGCGACCATAGAAGGTTACTTAACCATCTTTGAGGAAATTATCTCTGATCTAGAGACCTGGAGGTTGAGTACAATAAAGAAGATTTATGGTTGATTTTATTAAGTTCATTGTTTTCTCTATATATGACTTTCAAAGACATTATTTTATAAAGTCGTAACACTCTTTTACTAGATGAAGTATATGATGCTTTGTTCTCAATGAGAAGATGAAGCAGCTTGTGGTAGAATCTAAGACTCAGGCAGAAGGCCTTTTTGTTCCTGAGAAGACACATGAGAGGGATTTCGGTGTGATATGAGGGCTAAATTGAAATCTCAAAACAGAGAAAAAATCTGTACTTTTCACAAGGAAGATGGATATATCAAATTTGACTGCTATAAGTTGCAGAATAAGAATAAAAGATCTGTTAATCAGAAGGGAAAGAACCGAAAAATGTAGTGAAGCCAGTGTTGCAGAAGATGGCCACAATGATGGAGAATTTCTTGTTAATTTTTATGGCAACTCCAAACCATATGATGATTGGTTTCTTGATTCAATTTGTACGTTTCATGTGTTCCAAATGGAACGAAATCCCAACATATGAAACGTTTTCTAAAGGCGATGTGATAATGGAAAATAATGTACATTGTAAAATAGCTAGTATTTGAATGGTCAGAATTAAAATGTTTGATAGGGTTGTCATGATACTTAGTTGTGTAAGACATGTTCCAATTCTAAAGAGAAATCTTATCTCTTTCGGTGCTCTTGATTCAAAAGGGTACAAGTACACTAGCGAAGGTCGAGTTCTAAAGGTTAGCAATGGAGCCCTTGTTGTGATGTAAGGGGAGAGAAGGTTTGCCTAGTTATATGTCTTGTAGGGTTCTACGGTCACAGTGATGTAGCTATCACTATTCCTTCCTTGTCAGATGATGATGTTACTAGATGAGCATATGCATCTTGGGCATATGAATGAGAATAGGATGGCTGAACTTAATAGGAAGGGACTTCTTGATGGACAAAGTACTTGTAAGTTGAGGTTTTGTAAGTACTGTGTTTTTGGGAAGCATAAGAGAGTTAGATTCACCAAAGGTATTTACAACATGAAGGGAACGCTTGATTATGTACATTTTGATCTCTAAGGACCATTTCAGATGCCTTCTAAAGGAGGTACTTAATATATGTTGACCATTATCGATGATTTATTTAGAAAATTTTGGATGTTTTTCTTAAAGCAAAATAGTGATGTGTTTACTACGTTCAATTTTCGGTGTTTTTCTCAAAGGAAAAGAGTGATATATTTACTACATTCAAGGAGTGGAAGATCATGATTAAGAGATAGACCCACACTGATAATGGCTTGGAGTTGTTCTAATGAGTTTAAATTTTTCTACATGTCAGAAGGAATTTTGAGGCACTTGACACTTTGTAAGAATCTATAGCAAAACAGTGTGGTTGAGCGGATGAATAGAATTTTGATGGAGAAAGTACGTTGCATGCTCTCCAATGTTGGTTTACCTAAGACATTTTAAGATGAAACTGTTTCTACAACTTGTTTTCTTGTTAATTGTTCACCCTCAGCTGCCACTGATAAAACTACTCCAGAGACGTATGGTCGGTACTACTAGTTACTCTGATTTGAAGATATTTAGATGTTCTGCCTAATCTCATGTTGATAATAGAAAATTGGAACCTAGATCTAAAAAGTGCATTTTTCTGAACTATAAGTCTGATGTCAAGGGATATAAGCTATTATGTCCGAAACTAATAAAGTAATAGTCAGTAGAGATGTTATCATTGATGAAAGATTAGTGCTTCATGGCATACCTTATATAGATTCTTATGATACAAATGAGCATAAACTAAGGGCCCATTTAGGCCAAATTTTAATTTGATTTTAATTTAAGTCAAAATCAAACAATCAATATCAACCACATCTTTCATTGGTCCCACATCTTTTTAATCACACATTTTAAAAACTTCTATCACAATCCACTTAAAATTTGATTTTAATCTATACCGAACACCCTCTAAATGCATACAGGGGGTTCGAGATTGATTCAGGGTCTATACCAGAATCTACATCTTAGCCTAGCTCATAAGTACATGGTAGTGCCGCTTTATCACCATCAGAGCCACCATAATATTCTATTGATAAAGACAAACCGATAAGAATATTAGATCTCTGCATAGGTATGATGAGGCTGATTTGTTTGCCTATGCATTTAATGTGGCCGAAGGTATGGATTATAGTGAAGAATCTTCTACCTACTCGCAGGCAGTTAATTATAATAATTCTAGTAGATGGATGATTTGCCATGCACGAACAATTGGAATCACTTCATAAAAATATCACATGATATTTAATGAGATTATCTTAGGATAAGAAAGTTGTTTAACACAAACGTATGTTCAAAAAGAAAGAAAGAACATCAGGAGTATACAATGTACGGGGCAAAACTAGTTGCAAAGGGCTATAGTCAGGTTCCGAATATATACTTGATAGGGGTGTTTTCTCCTATTGCAAAGTATAGTTCGATTCGAGCTCTGTTTGATATTGTAGCCATGCATAATTTCGAGTTTGAGCACTTGGAGACGAAGACATCATTCTTAAATGGAAAACTTGAAGATGGCATTTACATGTAGCGGCCAGAAGGTTTCATAGTTGTAGGAAATGAAGAGTGTGCTTCCTTAAAAGTCCTTTTATGACCTGAAACAATCGCCCAGACAGTGGTATAAGAGGTTTGACTTTTTTATGACTGCTCATGACTTCAAAAGAAGCACTTACGATAGTTGTGTCTATTCTAAGAAAAATGATGATGAGTCATTTGTATACCTGTTCTTATATGTTAATGATATGCTGATAGCAACCAAGGATAAGGCAGAGATAGGAAAGGTCGAAGTACAACGTAGTAAGGAATTTGAGATAAATACTTTAAGGGAAACAAATAAGATACTTGGAATGAAGATTTTGAGGGATAGAAAAGCAAGCAAATTTTAACTAAGTCAGAAAGGATACATTAAGAAAGTGCTCTATGTTTCAATATGCAGAATGTCAAACTTGTTAATACTCCTTTAGCAGCCCATTTCAGACTTTCATCTTCTTTATCTCTACAATCAAATGATGAGGTTGACTATATGTTAGGAGATCTGTATTATAGTGCAGTGGGATTTCTCATGTATGTTATGGTTTATTCATGTCCAAATTTATCATATGCAATCAATATATATACATGGAAAATACAGGCGAAGAATATTAGAAAGGAGATCAGTAGATTTTCAGATACCTTTGTGGCTCTACTAATGTGTTTTTGCATTTTGGGTGAATTACAAATAGATTTATTGGGTATGTCGATTCCAATTTTGTTAGCAACCTTGATAAAAGAAGATATCTTACAAAGTATGTTTTTACTATTAGTAGTTTTGCTATACTTTATGGACTAAAGTTGCATTGACTACTACTGAGGTTGAGTATATGGCTATTACAGAGACTTATAAGGAAGCTTTTCAGTTAAGGGACTATTTGGTAAACTCAATGAAGACTAACAGATTACCATAGTATTTTAGATAGTCGGAGCATTATTTTCCTCACAAAAGATTATATGTTTTATGAGAGAACCAAGCAAATTGATGTGCAATATCATTTTGTGCGTGATGTTATTGCTCACGATGAGTTTGTTGTGAGTAACGTAGGTACCTAAGATAGTCTTGCTGATATGATGACCAAGTCACTCCCTGTAGTCAAGTTTGAGCGTTGCTTGGACTTGGTTTGTATTTGTTGATGAGTTTGCCCTTAAGGGATCTTGTAGAATATGTGGAAAGCTTTTGTGAAAGAGTGAAAATTTACTCTTAGCATTGGAATTCATGTTAATGTAGAGATTTGTAATAGTACACTAACCCAATTTTTGTTTAGCCTACCCCGAAATGCTCACATTATGAAATATGTGGTGAAACAAAAATTATGAGAATTTTTTGGGGTTGGTGGTGGTAGAGGAGAGATCAAATCTAATTTATAATTCTCGCGCGCGCGCGCGTACACACACACACACATATATATGATGAATTCTAGGGTTTCATTAGATAATTTTTGGATAAGATGCCAAAACACTTATCTTTTGTATTCATTTTTGATATAATGGATTTCTCCTTCTCTATCCGTGATTTTTCCCTTGAATTTTCACTTAAATCTGTGTGTACTTATTCTTATTTTTCTTATTGCCTTTTCTTCTTTTATGTAATAGAGATTTTGATCTTAAGATGTAGCTGCTCATGACAAGATCTAGATAGTGGTTTTGTCAATAGATCAACAACTTGGTCATGTGTTGATAAACGAGATACGAATAGAGTTCCAAAAGCAACCTTGTCTCACACAAAGTGGAAGTCGATGACAATGTCTTTATTTTTTAAGTGAAAAATCGGATATGCACAAAGATAAGTGGTTCCCATGCTATCACAGTATATATTTGGTGCATGATTTTTGTCACCGAGTTATTTGAATCATTATTTTCCTTAGAGATCTCATTGCTGAAGATCATAAATACATATTGATTCTATTAATTCAACTCCAAAATCTTTGTTCATATATTTAATGTCATATATTGATCCTTCATTAGTAGAGCCTTGTTGTAAGTCAAAAGTTTGTTCTTTGAAAGACAAATACATATTCAAATATCTCTTGCATAAGCCTACAGATCAAAATATAGAAAGATCAAACACCAAAACAAAATCCTACATTCGTCATTTAGCCTTCAGAGTTCTGGAGTTTTGGGAAAATATGTTTGGAGTTTTGACGCTCAAGAACGAGGTTCGTTCTTGTTGATCCACATGGAGAGAAAAGTAGCACAGAGTTCTGAGAATTGCTGGCGTGCAAAATATTAGGAGTTTATCGGTGATTTATAAGTTAGGTGGATAGAGTTTGCTAAGGTTTAGCAGTGTTTGAGCTAATTTTAAGTTAAGTTTTTTAATGGATTGTATGACAAATTTGCCCGGAGGTTTTCATAACGATTTATCAGCAATTGTAGCAACGGAGTGATACTCGACCTCAATGGAGGATCAAGCAATAGACTTACGCATCTTAGAAGACTAGAAAATCAAGTTGCCCCCAAATAGACAAGATAAAAGATGTAGAAGTTCGATCATAGATGTTACTAACCTAGTTCCCATCTAGGGATTGATTCTTACATAGGTACAGTCCATTATAGATAGTGATTTTCAAGTATCAAAGTAACTGTTTGACGGCTATCCAATGTTTTCGAGAAGAAGAATGCATAAACCGGTCTAGCTTATTGACAGTGAGGATATGTATGGTCGTGTGAGGGACGAATATTGAAGAGAACCGACAAGCTTCATGTATTCAGTGGCATCAATAGTCGTCGAACTATCATAATATATGAGACCCTTAGAAGTTAACGTTGAAGTCAGAGTTTTCTTGTACCATCCATTTTGGTTTGTAGAAAAAAGTCACGGAAGTATTCATGTGGACTAAGAAACAATCCTTTAGGGGTAGGAATAACTTCAACAACCAGAAAATAATGAAGAAGACTAAGATCTTCAAATAAAACCTGTTAGATAAGGGAATAGAGAAATACTCGTAATGAAGAGGAGCAACCCACAGTGGAAGAAGAGATCAGCAATCTAGCACCATCCAGTTGGGGAAGAAAATGGATTAGAAATAAATGGTGCCAATCTAAAATTTGAACTCGGGAACGACGCCATTTCAACATGGAATTACTATAGAAAGCATATTACATTTTTGAAAGCCGAACACGTTTTTTTTATATTAACGTGAAAGAAGGGAGAGATTAAGTCAAAAGTTGTCAGAAGTTTTGTGTAGACTGAATCTCATAACTGAGTCCAAGGATGGAACATGGAAATTCTGTATATAGACTATAGGCAGTTAAATAGTCTTACCATCAAAGATAAATATCCTATGCCATTAATTGACAAATTAATTGATGAATTACATGGGTCTAAGTGGTTTTCCAAGATTGATTTGAGGATAGAATATCACCAAATCAGGGTAGCTGGAGTCGACATACACAAAACAGTTTTTAAGACACACCATGGTCTATATAAATTCAAGGTTATGCCCTTTGGCCTCACCAATGCCCCAACCACCTTCCAGTGTTTAATGAATGAAGTTTTCAAGGAATATTTGAGGAAGTTTGTTCCAGTTTTCTTTGATGACATCCTGGTATATAGCCCTGATTTGGAATCTCACTGTGAACACTTGTCCATAGTTCTGAAGACTTTAAGAACACAACAAATATATGCTAAGTGGACTAAATGCTCATTTGGGCAACCCAAAGTAGAGTACTTGGGTCATATTATATCAGCAACAAGAGTGGCAGCATCAAAGATAAATGCTATGCAACAATGGCTTGCACCTAACAATATCAAGCAATTGAGGGGATTTGATAAGTGTGTTTTTACATACTTATTTTACTGTCAAAACATGAGCAATTGTTGATTAAAATGTTCGAATATAGCTTAATTCTATGCAATTTATGTTTTGTAGGACAAAGTGATGAATGTAGCGAAATTGAGGTGAACCAAGCGAAAAAGGACCAAACTGGAAGAAAGTGAAAGTTCAGGGACTAAGGTGCAAATACTACAAACTTGTTTCCAACCTTGTGATGAAGATTCAAGAGTTTCAGAGATCAATTGGATGAAGAAATGAGTCAAATGGGTGAAAGATAGCCAAAACATCATCAAATATCAACTTTCAAGCTGAAAAGTTTCACACCGGTTTTCAGCCTCTTATTGGGACGGATTTTTGACATAGAAAAAGATCGAATTTGAAGATGGTCTCTGAATCAAAGTTGTAGCTCTTTGAGTTATCTTTTCAACGCATCTTGAATCACCTCAATCGGAGATCGGAAGAGATAGTTATGACAAAAATACTGAAGAAGGCGCATAATTCAGAACAGCGACACAGCGCCCAAGCGCCACAACCTAGCGCTCAGGCGCCATTTTACCTAAAATTTGACAGAATTCAAGCGCTCAAGCGCCGCTCCCATGGCGCTTAGGCGCCGCGCCGCGCAAAGTAGGGTTTGTTTAATGTTTGGGCCGTGAGAAGCCTAAAAAAGGACCCCAAAAACATTCCATTCATCATCATTCTCCATTCTACACCATTCTTTCATTGATTTTGGCTCAAGAAATCTATGAAGAACTAAATTAAAGGTGAAGCAAGGGAGGAACTCAATTGGATTCGGGGATTTCAACATCATTTATTCATGCTCTTTGGTATTTATTTTGCTAAACATTCCTATATCTAGATTTTCATATTTATGAATTAATTTTGAAATTGATTTAACATGTATTCAGTTTTTCATAGAATCAATCTTGTTTTTTCTATCGAACAATTGAACTATGTGTTGAATCTTTATTTCATTAAATCTATTGATGTGATTATTTACTTTCTTATGCTACATGTATATGAACGATTTATAATCTGATTTCAATAGATGATTGTGATAATTGTTAAGGAGATCTAGAATTTAGGATGTGTTTTTCATTGTTTAAATAATTCTAGGGTTTATGTTTTTCCGTATTTTGAATTAGATTTGAGTTAGACTTAACATTTATTCAGATTGCATGGATTTAATCATGTTTCTTCCATTGAATAATTAAAATACTTGTTCAAGTTTGATTTTCAAATCATTTATTGGTGTGATTTAATTACTGCTATATGTTAGAGATATATAGTCGCTCTTTAAGTCTGATTTCAATAAATTGATGTATGATTATGTTTTGGGAAATATAAATTTTAGGATTACATGTGCAATTAAATTGGTTTATATCGTTTAAATCATCCGATTAGAAAGTTAGGACAAAAACTTCTAATTGAGTAGAGAATGCATGAATTGTTGATGTTGATTGATCCAATCTAATTGAGGGAACCCCGAGACTTCACTATTTTACATAATATATTAAATTTCATCATTATTTCCGGAGACATTTACATTTGAATGCAATAAAAAAATTCCCTTCATCAAATTCACGAGAACCCAAAGTTATTGAACCTCTTGATTCACTTTTCCATCTCCCTGTGGATACGACACCCCAAAGCTATACTACAACACCGCGTAACACTTTGGGCGTAATCAGGATTCCTTGGTTTGTTGTAAAAGGGTATGAAGTTCTTGCTAAGCCTCTGACTGACTTGCTAAAAAAGGATAATTTCAAGTGGGATGTAGCTGCAGAAAGGGCATTTCAAAGACTGAAGGCAGCAACGTGCAGCACACCAGTCTTAACCTTACCCGATTTCAGCCACCCATTCACTATAGAGACTGATGCTTGTCATGGAGGTATGGGGGCAGTGTTAGTGCAGAATAGAAGACCGATTGCTTACCTTAGTAAGGGAATCTGCAGTGAGAAGTTAGGATTCTCCTTATATGAGAAAGAATTACTGGCCATAGTCACGATGGTGGGAAAATGGAGACACTATCTGGAAAGACACCACTTTATCATAAAGACAGATCATCAATCTCTTAAGTATCTACTGGAACAGAGAATAACTACTCCTATCCAACAAAAGTGGTTGACTAAGCTCCTTGGACTCAGTTATAAGATTTAGTACAAGAAATAAGTGGAAAATACAGTAGCAGATGCACTCTCAAGGAGGGAGGAACCAACTACACAGTTAGCAGCCATTTCTAGTGTGGTTCCTACTTGAATACAGGAGGTAATAGACAGCTACAAGGCTGATGATATGGATACACAACAAATTGAAGGGTTGTTGATTAATCTAGAGGATAATTCTGAGTTTACATTTAACAATAGGGTACTCAAGTACAGATGGAAGCTATATATTGGATCTGGAGGATAGATAAGGGAGAAACTAATTCGGAACATACATTCCTCTCAGAATGGAGGCCATTCAGGTATTGAAGCCAGTGTATTCTGGGCTAAACAACACTTCTTTTGGCCTGGAATGAACAGAGATATTAAGAGGGAAATACTCCAATGCGACATTTATCAAAGGTGTAAAGGGGAACATGTTCCCTACCCTAGTTTACTACAACCTCTTCCTGAACTACAATATTCTTGGAGCCACATCTCAATGGATTTCATTAAGGGGTTACTTGCATCAAAGGGAAAGACTGTCATACTAGTGGTGGTAGATCGATTTACCAAGTATGGACACTTCATGGCATTGTCACATCCATTCTTGACAGTCACAGTGGCTAAAAACTTCTTGGATAACATCCACAAACTCCATGGAATGCCCCTAGAGTATAGTGTCTGATAGGGACAAAGTTTTCACAAGTGGATTTTGGCAAGAGTTATTCAAATTGATGGGGACTACTCTACACCTAAGTTCTGCCTATCACCCCCAAACTGATGGGCAAATTGAGAGATTAAACAAATGTTTGGAAATGTATATGAGATGTATGACATTTCATCAACCAAAGAAATCGATTAAATGGTTGTCCATGGCCGAATGGTGGTACAATACCACCTACCATACTGCAATTAAGATGATCCCTTTTGAAGCTCTATACAGTATTAAGCCACCACAGTTGGCTCTGGGACCCTACCAACAAATCAATGTTGCTGCAGTGGAGGATTTAGTGAAGGAAAGACAACAAATGGATCAACTCTTGAAAAAGCATTTAGCTCAAGCTTGAGCAAGGATGAAATTTTATGCTGACCACCATAGGGTGGAAAGAGTATTTCAGGTAGGAAATTGGGTGTATTTGAAGTTACATCCCTACAAACAACATTCAGTGATGACAAAGTCTAACCAAAGCTGGCTGCCAAGTATTATGGCCCTTACCAAATCACCAGAAGAATTGGACAGGTTGCTTATGAGCTGCAGTTATGCACGCCTTCGCAAATTCACCCGGTTTTCCATGTGTCATTGCTTAAGAAGAAGATAGGTGATAAGAAAGTTCCAATTTTATTGATGCTAGATGGAAGGGAGCAGTTGGAGAATCACAGGGGAGCTTTATCGTTGCTACAGATCAGGATCATAAAGAGGAACAATTAAGCAGTGACTCAGTGGAATAATGTTAACAAGGAAGACGCAACATGGGAAGACTCGACTGGAATCCAGGAACGCTATCCACTCTTTCAACATTGGGGACAAGGTCATTTTGAGGGATACGTATGTAATGAAGAGGAGCAACACACAGTGGCAAAAGAGATCAGCAATCTAGCACCATCGAGTTGGGGAAGAAAATGGATTAGAAATAAACAGCACCAATCTGAAATTTAAACTCGGGAATGACACCGTTTCAACATGGAATTACTATAGTAAGCATATTACGTTATTGAAAGCCAATAAAGTTTTTTTTTAATATTTAGCTAACGTGGGAGAAGGGGGAGATTAAGTGAAAAGTTGTCAGAAGTTCGTACCTCCTTCTTCCCCATTTCTCTGTAATCTCCCTCCTTTCTCTGTAATCTCCCTCCTTTCTTTTATTGTAATCACTTTTGGTTCAATCAATATAATTACCAATTGGGTTGTTAAATCCCAGCTGATTATCTTCTCCTTGTGAGTTCATTGCAGTGATTTGGTTGGTTTTGGTTGAGGTGGCTCAACCATTACAATGCCATAGATGTCTATCATCATTTCATGTAACTAGTAGGTAATCCATATAAGCTAAAAATATATAAGACTGACATTAGCGTTATAAATAGATAAAAATGTATCCTAACTTGAATTAGAGAAATCAAAAGAGACGAGAAATTCCTTCAACTAATTTTACCATGCTTGGGGTGCTATTTGAGTTTGTAGATGGCCTTGCGGTCTCTTTCTCTAATATCTATTTATTTTTATTATATGGTAGATAAAAGACGTGGATAATGGTATTGGAATACAGAAATAGCCCACTGGAGAGAGGGAATTGTGGTCAATGTCCATTTGAATAGATTAATCTAACAAAATCTCTCAAATAACTTTCATTTCAAATAAAGGAAAAAAGAGGGGAAAACATTCAAAAAAGGGAAAAAATCTTATCGAATAAATCAACTTCAACACTATTCACCATCATTATCTTCTACACATTTAATCAATGCTAGTTTTTATTTTTATTGTTTAAATTTTATGATTTCACGAATGAGTTTTTTTATTTTTACATTCAGTCTTGATAAAATTTATGAATTTATGTTTTTAATGTATGGTTTGAGATAGATATATTGTTAGAGTCAAAGTTAGAGATCATTTTGATGATTTTTGGGGGCAAAATTCAGTGTCTGGGCTATGTTAAGGGTATTTTCGTTTTTTACATTTTGAGAAGGTCATTGTGCTGAATAAAGAATAAGTTAAGTTTATGTAGTGAATGGTAATTTTGACCTGGCCATTTACAAAACATCCACTGGAGATTAATGATAAGTTTAATATTCTATTTATTAGACATTCACATCACATAAATTGTAATGGAGAAATGTATTAAAGATGTGTAACCCTTGGGGCTCCCAAATTTTATCAATTCCAACGATGGACTACTAAAAAATTATGAATATATTTATTAATTTCTCGTTCCAAATAATTGTACCAAAATTTCAGTAAATAAAGTAACAAAATGGAAAGTTCAATATTTTCATAAAAAGCTTTTCGCTAATGAAGTAATAATTTAACAACATTTTTTTTATAGATAATCTTAAAAAAAATTAAACGATTGAAATAAACGTGCACAAATAATAATATTAATTATTTAGAAAATTTTAGTCAATATTGAAATAACAATTAAAAAGTAATTTATAATATTTGACTAGTGACCAAATATTTCATCTATAGTTTACTAAAAAATAAAATAAATATAGTAATTTTTATTGATGACACTAATGATACGATTTCGATCTGTAATTGAATTCTAATCATTATTAACGACTTCATCAAGGACACTATCATCAGTAACGATTATGGAGATGCTATCAATTTTAAAGACAATGATTTTAGAGTAATGTTATTTAACTTCACTAGAGTTACAACGCTAGCCTATATGGCATTAATGTAACATTAAATGATAGGTGAGTGAGAGAGAAATGTAAGTGATAATGAGATATCACATCATCGATATTTCATCATGATGATGATAAATATCATTACTCTTTGAATAATATCTTTTGAATTTTCATCGGATGACTCGTTCACTAACTAAAAATGTTGGCACGAGCAGTGAAAACTAGGTCATTATGTAGATTTTATTATTCTTCCCAAAAGCCATCTTCGAACATTTTTTTTTCTAAAGTCCCCACATTATTTGAGTTGTTACCTCAATAACAAGGTCCTTAAATATTCTTTTTTTTTTTTTTTTTACCTAATCTACCGACGGACTAGTTATTATTGTTTTGAAGTTAAACTCATAACTTAGAGCATATACAAGAAACTCTCTATTTTTAAATATTATATTTTATAATTCAGAGAATAATTTTTTAAAAATATTCTAACAGACTGTTTATATTTAACACTTAATTTTAATACTCTCAATTTTTTTCCCTCTCTTTTATTTTTACTAGCTCTCTTCAAATTATTATATTATTTTTATCATTGAAAATTGAAATACTTGAATACATTTAATTATAAAGGAGAGGGTTAGAGTCAAACAGACCCTCTATTTTAAAATGTTACTTTAAAGAGTTTCTTGAAGTATAATTTTAATAGCATCTCAAAGCGAGTCTTTAAATATAATATGATTTTTATTTTAAATTATGTTTCAAGAAACTTTTTTAGTTAATATTTTAATTTTAAAAGTGAGTTTGACTCTCCAAATTAGAAGAGCCAAAGCCATGCTCAATAGTATTATTATTATTATTTTTTTTTAGCAAAGACATCTACACATCCCTAATGAATTTTTAGACTCCACCAAGGAAGGTCGATGAGGGCTGAGGATTCCCCAACCATAAATATATCAAAAAAATATGCCAATATACATGAAAGAAGGGGGACATAAGTCTAGCCTCCTGAATATAACATAACAACAAATGTCAAAAATAAATGTAAAGCAAAAACAAAAAACTATTTTCCATATAAAGAAACTCATTCTCTATAGTTAAATGCTCAGAATATTTCAATTTTCAATGGAGGAAAATAATATAATAATTTAGAGGATATCTAGCAAAAATAAAAGATAGGAAAAAACAATAATTATTTTTTGAAAATAATAAAATAGGCGTTAAATACAAACAGCCTGCTGAAGTATTTCAAAATTTTTACTCTCTAAATTTATAGGTGCTCTATAAATTGTAGGATATACTCTTTAAAAATAAGAAGTCTGCTATTTAAAATAGTGAGTATCTTATTTTTAAATATCCTCTTGAAGATGCTCTAAGATCTAGTAATATTCTACACACATCAATGTGAATATGTAAAAGTTACTTTCTAGTTTTTTATTTTATTTTATTTTTAAATGAGAAGGGAAGAAATTCCAATTAAATCAATAGATCATTATAGATAGATCATTTGAGCTTTTTCTACCATTTCTTGAATTCTTAGGTCTCATCATGCCACGTGTCAGGGTTTCAAGTTTTGTTGTATTGCCAGTGTGTTTAGTAGACAAGAAACTTTATGTTCTTCAATTCTATTTAGGTTACCAAAAAGTTATACAATACAAGTTTATTAATTGAGATATAATACAAAATAAGCATGTTGTTTATCATTTTGCGAACATTTTTTGTTACATAAGATGCATCAAAAGATTTTGAAATTGAGTTGCCTTTACTACTTGTAAAAATGTGGCTTTGAGTTTAATCCAGCACAAATAATTTGACGTGACTTGACTCTTGAACATGATCTTTAATCTTACTTAGATAACAATGCAAATCGAAAAGTTTTATTAATCCAAAAGTCAGCTCGAAATGAATTAAGAAATTACTTCTACAAAAGAAAGATGAAGGAGCCAATATATTTGTGCACTTGTTTGTTTAAGTATCATAATTTATCAAAGTATTGCTAATATATTTATTAGAATCGACTCGAGCATTAGCTTAAAACAGTGTTCGAGCACGTTGGCTAAGTCTAAAAACTTCAATTTTAAGTAAATAAGTAAGTTTTTAAATAAATAATTCTTTATCAATAGATGTTGAAAATAAGTTCACTTATTTTGATATTATAGCAAGAGAGTTACTTTTAAAATAATAATTTTTTTCGTAAAAGTTACAAGTTATTTGAACATATTTAGGGTCAATTTGATAGGACTACTTATACTTCTTGTAGAAGAGCATCTCGATAAAGTTATATTAAAAAGCGGTTTTTAAATATTATAAACAGCGTTAGTAATATAATATTTTCAAAAGTAAATTTAATTTTTCTGTGCCTACTTGGGTTGGACCACTATGAAATGCTACAGATACATGGAATAGAGTGTGGTTAAAAAAAAAAAAAAAAAAGGAAAAAACCAATTCTGCTATTCTGCTTTAAATTCCACCAAACAATTAGTCATTTTCAGTGCCCAAATATCAGTACCCATACTGTAGATGGTGATGGTGGACCTCTGCCTATTATGTACAATCCCATAGCTTAAGAAATTACTTATGCTTATTTTAAAATAAGTACTTTTTTATATTACTAATATTTACTTGAAGCATATAGTCTATACACACTGAAGTTTTACGAATCTCAAATTTAAGAACATCCTCACTTTGTTGAAAGGATAGCAGGGACATGATTAAGAAATGGGTTGTAACGGAAAACGGCTTGTTCAAATATCTTTTATATAATGAGAAAGTATTAGGGTGACGTAATAGATGTGCTGATGGCTAAAATATACTCTTATAAAATAAAAAAATTCGCCTTGGAAGCTACCATGTTGACTTTACTATGAATGTAGGTATATTTTCTAGAATAAAAGTAAACGGTATAATTACACTTCACAAATCTACGAGGTCAAGTTCTAATTGAAACTAAATTGCTACTTTTGACAATAGGAAAAAAAAAGTTTAAATAATTTTGATAAGTTTCTTGCAAAATATTCACCACCTACTTACGTACTTTTCTTTAGTTTTTCTCTTTTTCTCACCTTAAAGAAGGTCACCACATATACATTAAATTTCCATGTCTTCTCCTATAGTACTGGCATTTAATCTAGCCAATTTTCCCACTCTGGTCCCTCCCTCTGCTCCCATCTCCAAGTTTCTGCCGTTTCAGCAAAGATTTTCTTGCCCTACTTGATTTTCTAGTACCTATCTTATTTATTTTAATGTGCTATTACTTCATTTTCTAATCTTGAAATGAGTTGACATTCTTTTTACCAATTCTCATTGTACATGGTCATGTGCATTGTGTTCAAGATCTCAAGAAACTGATATATTATCAGTTTGTGTAATTGACTCAATGGATCTGGTGAGCCAAAAGTTTTATGCCCATGAATCAGAAGCTGTCTCTCCTATCAGAAGCCCACCAATATCAATTTTTGGCTCATCTTTGCATCATTCACACACTAGTTTTCCTATTGTGGCAGTTGCCACTATCGGCATTTTTGCCACAGCTTTCTTGCTGGTGAGCTACTACATCTTTGTGATCAAATGCTGCTTGAATTGGCACCGTATTGATCTCCTAGCGCAGTTTTCCCTTTCCAGGAGAAGGCGTGTTGAAGACCCTTTAATGGTTTATTTGCCCGCAGCTGAAAAGCGTGGTCTAGACGAGGCTGCAATCAGATCAATCCCAACATTTCAGTACAAGAAAGGCACTGATAAACAAGAACTTGCAGAGAAAGGTTCTTGTGAATGCGCAGTTTGCTTGAATGAATTTCAAGAAGACGAAAAGTTAAGAGGAATTCCAAACTGTGGCCATGTTTTTCATGTAGATTGTATAGATGTTTGGCTTCAAAACAATGCTAATTGCCCTTTATGCAGAACTAGCATTTCAGCCACCATGCCCAACATAAGGTTCCCATTAGATCAAATTCTTGGCTCAAACACTTCCCCTCAAGTTCCAAATCCTGATACCACTAATTTCACCGGGAGAGATGAAGATTATGTAGTGCTTGAAATCGCAGAACATGGTACCAACATCAATCCATCATTGCATATAGCTGAAGAAAGATTTAACTCGAGAGAATTATCATATTGGTTCGGCCCTTCACCAAGCAAGTTATTCGAACAAAAAGCATCACAAAGAAAGACAAAAAGATTCAGCCATATTTCTAGCATGGGAGATGAGTGCATTGACAATAGGCAGAAAGATGATCAATTTGTAGTTCAAGCCATGAAGAGGAGATCCTTCTCTATGGATTCAGCAGCTGATAGGCAGCTATATTTAGCTGTTCAAGAAATAATTGAACAAAACAAACAAGTGTTTGATGTATGCCCCAATGAAGGTTGCAGTAACAAAGTCAGATCATTCTTTTCTTTTGGGCATGGAAAGGGCTCTAGAAGTGCAGTTCTACCAGTTTCTTTGGATCCATAAGGCCAGATCTTTACTCTCTCTTTTTAGAATTGTTATTATTTCTTGGCATAGAAATATAAATTTAGATTCATATAGAGATTATAGGTTTCTTAGATTTCTTTTAGAGGCTATATATTATTGTCTTATGGTATAGAAATATCAGTTTGCAGTTTAAATTCGGTTTTTGGATTATTCATTTCATTACATGACATTAGAGGGATGGACCAAAAGTCTAAATTTGATTTGAAGCCATGATTATGGTCATCATTACTTTAACTTTTTGCACTTATTTGCTTTCTTTTTTCACTGTTTTTCGATCTTATCATAATTGAATCCAATAATTACACCTGTTCTGTTTGTCTTAATAGTTGAGAGGGAATCCAGTAGCGAGAATGGAAACAATTAAAGGGCTTTTTCAACTTTTTTTGTTTCCTTTCATTAGCTAAGAATCTAGTTGATTTAGATCTCCTAATAAATTTAACAATGAGTAGAACAGAACAGTGAGGAAAGCTTCTTCATGTAGTCGATCTCAATTGAAACAAAATTTAGTTCATTGGAGGGGGGTGGTGGTGGTGGTGGGGGCTTCCCCTTACATTGGAATAGGAGGTTGATAGAGAGAGGGGTCCCCCTAACCCTATATTCCTATCTTACAATGACAGATAACTGAACTTTCTTTGTGAATATTGGTGTCTAATATTGAATATTGCTGTAGGGTAACCGAAGTTTCCAGCCTGGAAAATTATTCATTCACCTACTTATTTTGATGAGCTTGAAATAGGAGGTGTTGCCGAACTCTAACCTAAATTTTAAGGTTCATTTCCATTCTTTATCTAGCACTGAAATAGAAAACTCAGGACATATGTTTGGTATGCTTGATTGGATTAATCATGTAATATATTTTGTGAGCTATTGTTAAACCACTTAGAACTTGTTTGGTAGAGATTAAAATCAGATTAAAATCGTTGTTGTTGATTTTTATTAGACGAGTGAGACCCAATAACGACTATATTTTCAATTTCAATTGGATTTTGAGCCCTCCCAAACAAGCTCTTAATCTAAAAACTTAAATTGTTATATGAACATTTAAATATTATCTTCAATGCTTATCCTTTCCGAGTTTGGTGAACCGTTTACATAGCACTTCATCACTTGCATTATGTGAGAAACATAAACCATTTCTCAATGAATAATGTTATTTAACATCAGTTTAGATGGCTACACTTTACGGGTTCAATTAAATAATTCACTTGATTTTATATTTAATTGAATCTATCATTTATTGTCATGTAATTGTCACATACACTATGCTTAACACTAACAGTGGTGAATGGTATTACTCTTTCAAAACCATCTAGGATTTAGGATTTATTATAGTTTGTAAAACATTTTATTTACACGTTGTATCTTTCAATATATAGTTCAATGCTTTAACATTTGGAATGAATCGAACTGATCGGTTCAACTGAAAAATCGATGAGCTGTTTATCAATCAGCTTAAAGTCTTTCTATTAGAATCGTCAACGAAAGAACTGGTTAAGTCCTAAAAACTGTCCGAGTTCTCATAAAAAAATCATTAACCTGTATGCATTGAACCAACACTTAGACCTTAATGAAAAATCAAACCCACGGCTATTTACTTTTTGGACTGTTTTTAGGTTTTACCTTAAAATCTTTACCCTAAATTACATCTCCATGTTTTCTCTCTCCAATCTCAATTCTGAACATGAAGAAATCAAATTCTTATTGCAGCCTTCAACTTGAAGGGAAAATTGTACCGTTGGTCTGCAATTTCTTTCTCCAGTAGCAAATTGGTCCAAAACTTTTAGAAAGAGCAAATTAGCCTTGGATTCTCAATGGCTGTGGGTCTGTTGGGCAAGACTTCATCTTCATCTGTGGCTGAATTCAATGCAAATCCCCAACCAGGAGACAGGGCAGCTGAAATCGCCTATTAATATATATTTTACTTCAAATTTTCCGTTACCAACCCTAGTTAGAAAGCAATTGTGTTGAAAATCCGTTGTCGTATGGCTCCTAATAAGTAGTTCCCGTTAATTTGGAAATGACAAATGGAAGATTGGTAAAGTTTGAAATGATATTGAAGTTGTATGATCAAATCTTAGTTAAATATACTTTTCGAGACTAGTAGTAAAAGGGTAATTTGGCCAAATAGCCGGGTGGACAATGTATTTGGAGCAATGACCTTTGACCAACGACAAAAGAAAAAGAAAAAAATTCAAGATATTTTAAATTGTCAAATGACAATATTATCCTTCAATTAATAGGTAAATATTCAAATACTTTCCCTCATTTTCACTTCTTCCTTCTTCTTCAATCTCACTGTGCAACCATTTTTTTCTAAATTTCAAAGTAACGTCTACTTCTTCAACTCAGTTTCTTGCTCATTTCAAATTTGAAATTATTTCCTCTCCAATTTTCGACGATTTTTGCCCATTTTCAGCAACCACATATGGAGCTCATTCTTCCACTTTTCGGTCACCCAAACCACCAGGCTCCACCATCTCGAGCCTCGTCACTTCCATCCAGAAATTGCTCCAATTTCAAATTCAAATTTGCAGATAACAAAGGTTATCATATCTATATTGGAAAATCACATTTACATAGCACTCTGACTGTTATCAGCAACGTAAAACGACACTACAGTCGTTATCTGTTGTAATTTGATTTTTTCAATGAAATGACCTCTAATAATGGACTCATTAACATGTATAATACAAAAAGATTGACTAGCCACAAAGAATGATTGAAATGACATAACTTCTATATTATCGATATAGTGAAAGCACAAGTCTTCTTACTCATATGTGTCGATTAAGTTAATGAACATATATCTCCACATTGTACATGTCATTTGCATGTTATAATATAAATAAGTTTCATTTATTATTTTCATGGGACGAATGGGCTATGATTGCTTATACTCGTATTTAGACATGTAACGGTATAAGTGTCGTTTTCATGTCCAGTAACGACACTTGTGTCGTTCCAAAATTTTCACTTATATCCGATTTTAATGGATGATTCATTCTTGGGGAAAATTAACAACATTTTAATGGACTCCCTAAAGTATGTAACATAGAAAGTTTGACCATATCATTCTGTTGTGGTTCCATGATAACGACATATGTGACGTTATTAGAATATAAGTGTTCATGAGAACGAAGCATGTGTTGTTACTGAACTTATCATAGGGAAATGAGAATGATACAAGTGTCATTATGTTTTGTTATTGACAATTTTCAATTGTTCTTTATCACGTGATTAACTTTTCTATCTTACGCGTTAGGGGTCCAGTGCTTGAGATCGTTGCATTGGAAATAAATCAAAATATTGGAGAAATCAACAGAACGGCACAAGTGTCGTTACTAGTCACGTGTGTCATTCTGTCGATAAACAGGAGTATGAGCGACTACGAACCGTCCGAGCCTCAGTATTCGATAAATTGAACCCATTTAAGTTACAAGATGGACGTACCGTTTACAAAATTTGAGAGTTACGCTCACTAATTATGTTTTTCTAACGAATGTCATAGTGACTTGTGATTTCAACAGCTCAATATCTATAATCGATGTCAATTCCACCGTTATTTGTCTCACAATCAACATTTCTGATTTTCTTAAGGTATGTGGTCCAATGTTCGAGGTCGTTGCGATGAAAATGAGACAAAATATTGGAGAAATCAATAGAACGACACGAGTGTCGTTACTGGTCACGTGTGTCGTTCTGTCAATAAATAGGAGTATGAGCGGCCACGAACCGTCTGAGCCTCGGTATTCGACAAATTGAACACATTTAAGTTGAAAGATGGATGTGCCGTTTACAAAATTCGAGAGTTACGCTCACTAATTATGTTTTTCTAATGAATGTAGATAGTGACTTGTGATTTCACCAACTCAATATCTATAATCGATGTCAATTTCACAGTTATTTGTCACACAATCAATATTTCTGATTTTCTTAAGGTATGGGTCCAATGCTCGAGGTCGTTGAAATGAAAATGAGACAAAATATTGGAGAAATTAATAGAACGACACAAGTGTCATTATTGGTCACGTGTGTTGTTCTGTCGATAAACAGGAGCATGAGCGGCTACAAACCTACCGAACCTCGGTATTCGATAAATTGAATAGTATAACTTTGCTTCGTAGATTTAGTTAAATGTTGCTATAGTTAAAATTTTGATACCTTTAATTTAAAGATCTATAAGAACGACACAAGTGCCGTTACTGACTTATAAGCTTCCATTATAAGCCTCGTTACTGAACTCATTAAAGTTGTAGGATGGACACGCCGCTAACAATATACAATAGATATGGTCATTATTTAATCAAAAAAAAAAAAGACGAAAACGACACAACTGCCGTTACTGTTTAGAAAATGGCACAAGTGTCGTTCTGCTTGTGAACACGTGTATTAAGCACCCCGATCCTTCCAAACCACGATAATCGATAACCTAAACTCATTTAAGTTACAGAATGGACACGCCGCTCACAATATTCAATAGATATGGTCATTACTTAATCAAAAAGAAAGATGAAAACGACATAAGTGTCATTATGAATGTAAATAAAAAAAAAAAAAGAGAATGACACTTGTGTTATTACTGATTTGAGAACAGCTAGTAGAACGACAGAACTATCGTTATGTATATAAATAAAAAACAAAGAGAACGACACTTGTGTCGTTACTGATTTAAAAACAGCTCTAGAACGATAGAACTGTAGTTATGTATATAAATAAAAACAAAGAGAATGACACAATCAATTCCACCGTTAGTTGTCACACAATCAACATTTTCAACCTTCTTAGCTTATGGGTTCCAATCCTTGAGGTCGTTCCCTTGAAAAGTAGAAAAAAATTGGAACTATCAACAGAACGACACTTGTGTCGTTCTACATCTAAACACGGTTTTGAAGAGCCGCGACCCGTCCGAGCCATGATAATCGATAATCTGAACTCACTTAAGTTGCGGATTGGACACGCCGCCTACAACATTCAGTAGTTATGCTCATTGCTTATACTTTCAAAAGAATCGAGACCAATACTTGTGATTTCACTATTTGCTACCTTATATTCTATATCAATTCCACCGTTAGTTGTCACACAATCAACATTTTCAGCCTTCTTAGCTTAGGGGTTCCAATCCTTGGTCGTTCCCTTGAAAAGTAGCAAAAAAATTGGAAATATCAACAGAATGACACAAGTATCGTTTAACGGTACAAGTGTCGTTCTGCATCTAAACACGATTTTGAAGAGTCACGGCCATCCGAGCCTCGATAATCGATAATCTGAACTCATTTAAGTTGTGGATTGGACACGCCCCTTACAACATTCGGGAGTTATGCTCATTGCTTATACTTTCAAAAGAATCTAGACCAATACTTGTGATTTCACCGTTTGCTACCTTGTATTCTATATCAATTCTATCGTTAGTTGTCACACAGTCAACATTTTTACCCTTCTTAACTTAGGGGTTCCAATCCTTGAGGTCGTTTCCTTGAAAAGTAGCAAAAAAATTGAAAATATCAAAAGAACGACACAAGTGTCGTTCTGCATCTAAACACGATTTTGAAGAGCCGCGACCTGTCCGAGCCATGATAATCGATAATCTGAACTCATTTAAGTTGCGGATTGGACACGCCATTTACAACATTCGGTAGTTATGCTTATTAGTTATACTTTCAAAAGAAACTAGACCAATACTTGTGATTTCACCGTTTGCTACCTTATATTCTATATCAATCTACAGTTAGTTGTCACAAAATCAATATTTTCAACCTTCTTAGCTTAGGGGTTCCAACCCTTGAGGTCGTTCCCTTGAAAAGTAGCAAAAAAATTGAAAATATCAACAGAACGACACAAGTGTCGTTTAACGGCACAAGTGTCGTTCTGCATCTAAACACGATTTTGAAGAGTCGCAGCCCATCCGAGCCACGACAATCGATAATCTGAACTCATTTAAGTTGTGGATTGGACACGCCGCTTACAACATTCAAGAGTTATGCTCATTACTTATAATTTCAAACGAATTTAGACCAAGACTTGTGATTTCATCGTTTGATACCTTATATTCTATATCAATTCCACCTTAAGTTGTCACACAATCAACATTTTTGACCTTCTTAGATTAGGGGGTCCAATCCTTGATGTCGTTCCCTTGAAAAGTAGCAAACAACTAGAAAAATCAACAAAACGACATAACGGCACAAGTGTCGTTTTACCTTTAAACAAGATTTTGAAGAGTCGTGACCCGTCCGAGCCACTATAATCGATAATGAACTCATTTAAGTTGCGTATTGGACACGCCACTTGCAACATTCAGGAGTTATGCTCATTGCTTATACTTTCAAACGAATTTAGACCAAGACTTGTGATTTCACCGTTTTATACCTTATATTTTAAATTAATTCCACCATTAGTTGTTACACCATCAACATTTTGAAAAGTAGCAAAAATTTGAAAAAATCAACAGAATGACACAAGTGTCGTTATTTGTCACAGAATCAACATTTCTAATTTTCTTAAGGTATGGGATCTAATGCTCGAGGTTGTTGCGATGAAAATGAGGCAAAATATTGGAAAAATCAATAGAACGACACAAGTGCCGTTACTGGTCACGTGTGTCATTCTGTCGATAAACGGGTGTATGAGCGGCCACGAACCGTTCGAGCCTCGATATTCGATAAATTGAACCCATTTAAGTTGTATGATGGATGTGCCATTTACAAAATACGAGAGTTACGCTCACTAATTATGTTTTTCTAACGAATGTAGATAGTGACTTGTGATTTCACCAACTCAATATCTATAATCGATGTCAATTCCACTGTTATTTGTCACACAATCAACATTTCTGGTTTTCTTAAGGTATGGGGTCCAATGCTTGAGGTCGTTGGGATGGAATTAGAAAAATCAACAGAACGACACAAATGCCGTTACTAATCAAGTGTGTGGTTCTGTTGATAAACGGGAGTATGAGCGGCTAGGAACCGTCCGAGCCGAGTATTCAATAAATTGAACTCTTTTATGTTGCAAGACGGAGGTGTCGTTTACAAAATTCGAGAGATACAATCATTGCTTAATCATCATGAAAGTAAGAATAACACAAGTGTAGTTACTGTTATGAAAGCAGCACAAGTGTAATTATTGTTATGAAAATAACACAAGTACGTTACGTATATAAACACAACACAAATAATTGATACCCATTATATTTTGAAATTAATTGATATAAATAAATAATATTTAATTTTTGAACATTATTTTCATATTTTTTTAGGTAAAATACTCAAATCGACACATATGAATGGAAAATATGTGCTTTCACCATTTTTATAATTTAAAATCTATATAATTTCCATGGTTATTTGTGACAAAATCAATCATTCTGTATTATATATGTTAGGAAGTCCATTATTAAAGGTCATTTCGTTGAAAAAATAAACTACAGCAGCTAACGATAGTAGTGTCGTTTTACGTAGCAGATAACGGCTGGACTGTCGTTCTACGTAGCAGATAATGGCGCATTGTCGTTCTATATTCTAGTTAACAATTAAAGTGTTGTTATCATTCAATAGATTCAGGCAACACAAAAAAAAAAAAAACATGCTAAATACGAAAACAACACCAACTAAACACATGAGATTTCTAAAAATACATTTCTTCTCTTCAAATATAGTAGAGGTTTCATTGCACATAATATGAAAATCAAAATTCTTGTTCAAATGCTCAAAATATTGGTGAAGAAATGTGAAGAATATAATAAATAACAAGATTTTTAGGTAGCAACCACAGGGAGATGTCAATGTTTTCTGGTATGGATTGAGGAATTTAATTGGATTGAAATGGGTGTTTGGGTATTTTCCATGGTGAGGGTATTTTGGATATTTGATATTGTTTATTATTGTTTTTTATAATTGAAGGCCATTTGACCAAAAAACATTGAGAAGGGTTTTTAAAACCAAAATCATGGTTTGACTGGGCTTTTTAACAAAGATTCCCTTAGTAAAATATACTTTACTTCAAAACTTTGGATACCAACCCAAGATATAAAGCAATTATGTCGAAAATTGATTGTGGTATGGTTCTAATTAAGCAACTCCCGTTAATTTGGGGATGATAGATGTAAAATCTAAAACTAAGTCGAAGTTCAGTGATCCAATTTTTTCTTAAATAGAATTTTCGTGACATTCGTTGAAATATATTTTACTTCAATTTTTTGGTACCAACCCAAGATAGAAATAAATTAAGTTGATTTTATTATTTATATTATCGTTATTATTTTTTTGCGGTCGGGCTTCTAAGTTCTAACTAAACATTTTTTGTTAATTTGGTGACAACAAATGATGTAGTGTTAAATTTTGAAATTAAATTGAAGTTCAATGGCCCAAATCTTCGTTAAATATAATTTTCTCAACTCTCATTAAATTACATTATACTTTTGTTTTTTGAGTACCTACCCAAGTTAGAAAAACAATTACGTAGAAAATCCATTGCAATATGGCTCCTAACTCAACAATTCCCGTTAACTTAGGGAGACTGGGGAGAGAAGTGATAGACTTGAAAATTTTGAAATTAAATTGAAGTTCAGTGGCCCAATATTTTTTGAAACCACGTGTGATTGAGTGGTAAAATTTAAAATTAAATTGAAGTTCAATGATCCAATTGTGATAAATTAAATTTTAGTGAACTAATTGAGATCTCACTAAAAGCTTAGTGTCACTTGATGAAATTTACTCCAAAATCTATTTTCACAAAGTTAGAAATGCAAGGGTCTTGTGATAATATAACGAAAATTTAAACAATTTTGATAATTAAGAGTTGTTTATCATCTATAATGACAACTTAAGGCTAACTAACTATTTTTAAGGGAAACTTGCTACTAGGGTCCAAAACTTTTAAAAAGGAAAAAGATCCAAAACTTTCTATATTTGACATAGTCGTTCCAAATGTTTCTAAAAATATGCAGAGTAAGGACCTTCGAAAGGTAACCTTCCAAAAATTCATCAGTAGATACAATTATGTGATTGACATTCAGTTCATCAAATATGAACACCTTAAAATTTTTTTAATAATTATTGGTTTCTTTTTTATTATTATAAAAAGAGAGTGGAATATAGATAAGTCAATAGAATTGTATGTATTATATTGAGAACCAAAGCCCCTGTTTGGCACCCATTCTATTCTCATTTTTTTCTCTTTCTTCATTTCAACCACACATTCTTCCAATAAAATAATATTACACACAAATCTAAAATTTTTAATTACTTTTTCATCACACATTCTCCCATCAATCACTATTCCAAAAATTCTCATTCCCATAAAATGGGTGTCAAACATAGTGAAATCTCATATTTATAGGAAAGAATTAGGGATACCATAATAATAAAAATTAGGGTTGTAGAGATATAATTATTATTCACTAATAGTCATATTATTTACAATAAACACATTTGAATGACACATTACAAAATATATGCCTCGTTAAAACTTTATCCAAAAAAACCAATTTAACAAAACTTGAGCTAAGAAAAAACAATACAGCTGCTCCACTGATTTCAATTCTTGTATCAATTCATCCTTGTCTTGTACGTCAATGTCTTCAAATAAAATTGTCTTCATACGAGATATTTTTCAACATTCGATAATTGTAGTAATATGATGATTCGAAAATAGATCTTATTGATCTCTTTGGGAGTTTCATACACATCATATTATTATTTTGAAAGTAAATATCTTGTAGGTTATAGATATTCATTACACAAATAATATATCTCGTTAAAACCTTATTAAGAAAAACTCTATGGAAAAAATTATAATGAAAGAAAAAGAGTACATTATTCTTTTAAGTACCGCTATAAAAGTTGTCACTTTAAAAACTTTGCCAAGAAGACCTAATGAGACAAAATTTTGGTTAAGAGAAAAAGAGTATAATGTGTATTTACTCTCTCTCATAATAATATCACTTAATTATATATTTTGTGTATATTAAATCTTTTAGAGATAATATTAATAGTCATGCGGATGAGTTGACTATAATGTATTTCAAATTTCATGCATCGTTAAGATAATACGATGTGGACTCGTGATTTCATCTACTACAATTTTTGCGAAATTCACTATGTTGAGAGCCGTGCATTACACATTACCACTTCATTTTACTCATTTTCTTTTCGTAAAAGTATACACCTCTAGATTTTTGGACTGCAGGTCCAGAAACTTTAGATTTCTCTAATAAATTCAATTTAAGATTGCGTCCATTTTATTTGACTGATCATTACATCGATCAATATATTTAGATGCATTTATTTCGATTATTTGCTACATGATGCAATAAATCACTTGCAATATTAACTTATTGAAATATCTATTTTTTCGATTCTATTTTTTTCTATAATGATATAACTTATTGAAACATCTCAATTTTCAACATATCAAGTACCTGAACTTCTTTTGGTGTTTTATAATTTGTTATGTTTAAATACTCGTCAAGAGGTTATGCCTTCTTAATTTGATTATCTTTACTAATTGCTTCATTTTTATTTGAAAATTTTATATTAGAATTCAATATCATCACGTTTCAATTGTAACATAAATTTATCAAATATAATATTAACTATTTATTCTCCAAGATGTTAATTCAAGTTGGAACATTTAAAGTTGGTGTGTGAAATATTATTGATTTCTTTGGTCAGTAAATATATCACATAAATTATCTTTCGAACTTTTCTTCGAATTATCTTTTGTGATGATTTAAATACTGATTCGTTTGTACATTATTTCCATCTTCATAATTCCCTCCCTAATGCTAAGAGTATTGTCCAATCAAATTGACAATTAACAAAATGCGTTATAAAATATCACCAATTTGGAATAATGATTCAAACTATGCATTTATTCTCAACATTCTTTAGTTTTCATCTCAATGCAATGTGGTAGTTTAATTTTACATATATTTTACTATAAAATAATTAGATAAAGAAATCATGTTCTAACCATAAGTCAATTACAATAGGAAAAACTTGATATTGACATGATGCATAGTAGCATTCTTTAAATAGAAATGGAAAGTATTTTGTTCTCAATTAAATTAATTGGATGCGTTTAACAAACAATATTATTAAACCATTTATCGATATTTCAACTAATACTTATTAAAATGTTAGATTTATGCCCACTAGCATTGACAAGACACATTATCTTGATAGTATAATTTGAAAATTATGCTTACAATTTAAAATTTGAATAGTAATTTTTCAACTTTGAGGTTGCGAGCACCATGTAATCATCTAGTATATGTATCTAATCTATTAGATACAAATAATATGTAGATGGTCAATGTGGAGGATAATGGTGCCCCATTTATTATTCTATTTAATTTTTAGAAATAGAGGGAATTATGTCCATATTTTAGCTAGTGATATTTAATGATCAATTGTCAATAAAAAGAACAAATAATATATAGAATTCATTGGATGGGAGAATTTTCTAGTTGTTCATTGAATATCCATTTAAAATTTTAATTTCACATCATTATTGATCCAATTATGGTTCAATTTGTCATGCCAAACAATAAAATCAAATTGAACTTTTGATTTAATATAGTGTTTGTTTCAATTGTATCATACATTTTAGAAAATTAATATTTATCTTTCATTTAGTACAGAATAAATTATTATTCATAATAAAATTTTATTTTCCAACACAATGCAGTATTGACTCTTTTATAATATCAAAACAATATTCTTCTAGAATATTGCTATATGCTTGGTTATGATTACCCGCCAGTAATAGAACAATATTTTCAGGAATATTGATACATTTAAATTAATCTTAATATTCTTTTAAAATATTAATATGTATAAATTTATGCTTTTTTTTAGGAGAAAAATATGGTATTCTTCTAGAATGCTAATATGTATTATTTTTGCTTCTTCTGAAGCAATAAATCATATTCTTCTAGAATATTAAAATTATAATAGCAATCTCTTTAGGAGCATATGCTTTTTGGAACATTTATATAAAATGGGTCGTTACTTCTTCTAGAACATCAACACTATATTCATTTAGTACAAATATAATTTCTAGTTGTACTTATTCGAGAGCAACAATGAAATACATTATCAAAATAAAAGAATATATAAAGTTATTTAATCCGGTTAAAAACATTAATTACCATACATACACTATATAAATTTATATATAAAAATTAATTGACAAACATGCATTAGAAAAAAAACTTAGGAATCAAATAACTCTTTAAGATAACTTCTCAAATCTTATGCAAATCTTACAAGAAAATCACATATACAGAAGTTAAAGGCAGAATCATAATGCATACTTAATACGTGAATAATATGTGACAGAATTGACTGTATGAATCAAAAGACAATAACTAAAGGCATGAACCATTGTGTACAAAGCATCAACCTCGTTAATAGTTGAAAAATTCAAACGAAAAATTTACATGGGTGTAATGGTTAATAACCTAAAGATGTATAAGGAATTATCCATAATGAAAATAGAGAAACAGCCTCTGCAAACAAGAAAATTAATTGTGATGTCAATAGTTAAAAAAATCATTAATTTCGGTACAGTGGAAATAAATCATTAATTACGCCGGCCACAGTGGGAAAAAAATTATACATACTAATAATTTCAGTAAATTAGTTACGATGCATTGTACGTAGAAAAAAATTCACATGTCTCCAAATTAACTTCGGCACTTGTGAAAGATGATCGCGCTTATAAAAATTTGAGAAAATTGCAGCAGTGGTCCCAAACCTTTCTCTTTTTTACAGATTTTACCTCAACTTTCACCTTGTGTCATTCACAGTCCCAAACCTTTCATACCGTTGCAACATAAGTACAAATGGATGGATTCCGTCCATATGACCGTTAGTTGACCAGAAAAGTCAAAATTGACAGAATTCAGTAAGGGAAAATGAAAACTTCAGAATTAATATTTTCCCAAATATTATTAACAATTAAATTTAAAAAAAAATGCCCCCCACCCCATCTTCATCTTCATCATCTCCACCCCATCTCTCTCTTTTTACCACCACATTTCCACTGACCACCACCGTCTCCTTCTTCCCAACAATTAGACCTACTCAGATCCTTCATCCACCGTCACCACTCCCATCAACTCTTGTGTGGCCTCTATTTCCCCGATGGTAACTCCTGTGTGGCCTCCATTTCCTTCCTCCAATGTCACAACTCCCATTAATAAACACAAATTTATACACAAATCTATCAATAATGGCGATTTCGTCTTGGCTTCCTTATCCTCGTCGTAGACTAGCTCTTCTCCAACAGCGAACTCCACCAGGAAAATGGCGCAGTCAGAGAACTTCTTGGCTGCCTCATCCTCGTAATAGATTAGCTTATGTATGGACTTCAGGACCTTCTTTTTGAGTCCTTTGTTGGCAGGCGTGGATGGAGTTTATCATAGATGGAAATGTGTTGGATAGTTCATAGATGGAGTTTATCATTTCTCGAGTTTTCTTTTGTTTTATGATTGTTCAGATTTCTAGTGGTTCCTCATTTTCGGAGTTCAAAATTCATCTAATAACAATCCAATTTCAAACTTTGGCATCGAAATTAGGGGTGGGCAAAACCCGACCGAACCGGCCCAAACCGAACCAACCTGACCGGATTGGGTCGATTTTTTTGTTGTTTTTACACGGGTTGGGTTGGGTTATGGGCTAACTCAAGAAAATCGAATAAACCCGCCCAATCCAACCCGCCACTTTAAAAAAAAAAAAAAAAGAAAAAAGAAAAATAAAAGAAATAAAATGCCTAGAAAAGTAAAAAAAAAAAAAAAAAACCTAAAAAGTATGAATAGATAGTGTAACTGTAATTACCTTGGTGTATTTTAGAGGAGGGGCTTACTGTTCTTCCCACAAGAAATGTAGTATAAGTTTTTCATGTCATGTTAAATACACTTTATTCTTTGTAGGTTCGGCTAATGAGGATTAAATAAGATAATATATAATTTTATTTATTCATTTATTTACTTACTATTTAATATTGTCTATTCTAATTTAGTATAATAGAAAATTGGATGACTTTAATTTTTATTGACAAGTCGTCCCAAACCGACCAACTCAGCCCAACCCGACTGATACTTGATTGGGTTGGGTTTCAACCTTTACACAGGTTGGGTTGGGTTAAATTTTGATCAAACCGATCATGTTGAGTTGTGTTTGGGTTGACCCAACCCATGCCTACCCCTAATCGAAATTTCAAAAACCCACGTGCGTTCTTAGATGATTTCGCCTCCAGTTTGGCTCATCCTCATCGAAATCCATTCCTCAAATTTTCAAGCTATTTGAAGTTTGAAATATAAAAATTGGTGGAACAAGATGGACTCATTGCAGGTTCGATTTGGTGGTGGACTGGAGATGTAGGTGGAGGTGGAGGTGATGAAGATGAAGATGAAGATGGGGTGGGGATGGGGGCATTTTTTTAAATTTAATTGTTAATAATATTTGGGAAAATATTAATTCTGAAGTTCCCATTTTGCGCTTACTGAATTCGATCAATTTTGACTTTTCTGGTCAACTAACGGTCATACGGACGAAATCCATCCATTTGTACTTGTGTTGCAACAATATGAAAGGTTTAGAACCGTTTATGGCACAAAGTGAATGTTGAGATAAAATCTGGAAAAAAACAAAAAGGTTTGTGACCGCAGCTGTAATTGTCCCTAAAAATTATTACCTTCTAACTAATTCATTTTAACTTTGAAAGAATCATATTGATATCGTATTATAAAAGAGAGAAGAGAATAAAATAGAGAGAATTCAATAGAATTGTGTGTATTATATTGAGGAAAAAAATCCATAATTATAGGAAAAAATTAGGGATATAATGGTAATAAAAACTAAGGTTGCAAGAGTATAATTATCATTCACTAATAATCATATTATTTACAATATTGGTTAATATATTCTAGTGTAAGTTTAGTTTTGTCGATGAGGAATTGAAGCTTCTCTCTAAAACTCCAACTTTAGGCTGTCATGTTCGTTATATACAGTAGAAGGAAAAGTAGTCGGAAAACAATGTTGAGTAGATAACCAATGTACTAAAAATTCAGTAATTTTTGAATTTTTCCAAAATTTATGTAAAAAGTATTAAAAAACAACATTTCAAAGATTGTTGCGGTATAAAAACAACAAAAAACATTTCGCTACAGAAAAAAAGCGTTGTGAAAGACCTTTTGTAAAGTTCGGATGTATATTGCAGTCTTCAATATTGTTGTAGAGTAAAAGAATATGACAACATTCAAACATCGTTGTAAAATATTTTCAAAGAATATTGTCATTAATTTTTTGCAACATTCATTACACGTTGCCATTAATGTTTTAGCAACGTTCACAACATGTTATCGTTAATGTTTTAGCAACATTCCGTGCACATTGCCGTTGATGTGTTAGTAATATTCATTGCATGTTGTCATTGATGTTTTAAAAACATTCGTTACACGTTGTCATTGATGTTTTAGAAACATTGATTGCACATTGCTATTTTCTATCTTTTTATTTTTTTAAGAAAGTATACATAGATTGTTATTTTTATATAAAACTCATTCTACAATAGTGGTTAAATTTAATTATGAAATAACAAGTAATAAATCCGTCATCACAAATCCTTCTCTTGCAGCCCTGTTAAAAAGATGAAATTACTTGTATAAAAGACAACAAGTCAAAACTATTGTTTATGCAATTAACAAAAAGAAGATGAAGTACATTAATTGAAATGACCCCACTACAAGTGTCAAATCCTCATTCCATTCAAGATCAATATCATTCTTTATAACATGAGGCTTGAACTTCTGCACAAGACATCAATTATCTTCGAATTTAGCTTGAGCACAAATATTATTCAAGGCCTTCACTCTGGTGTAAGCAGCTACTGATAAATCTTTCATGAACTAATAATATGTAGGACTTCTCTTTGAAGCCTCAACAAGGTTAAGTAGTTCAAATTCGACCTTACCCAATATCATCGGCTCTGATACAATGTTTTTGTTTATACCGCTCGAGGAGAGTCATGGTGACAATTTTTCCTTCTTTCCATTCTCGAACCCTAGACCTAATATAACTCAATTTGTAATATTTGCAACTTACTCCTTGAATTTTACAACATACTATTTCTAGTCTCATTTATTCACAGACTTGCCATTACATTAAAAACCTAACAAACTCCCTCTTTGACATTGTGTGACAAAACTACAAATATAAAGTCAATGTAGTAAAAAAAAATAGACTCAAAACAACTACTACCACCAAATTAACTGTCTTGGTTGAACTGTGCTTTCTTCGTTGTCAAAACCCGTTTTCTGAAAGAGACAACTCAAATGTCTAGTGTAAAAGTACATTAAACAAGAATAAGATAAACAAAATTCAAATAGTTAATCATATGTCATACCAGCTAAATTAAGATGTAATATCAATGTAAACCAACATACCAAAAGTAACATTGATATCACTAAATATCAAAACTTAATCTAGCTGAAACAAAAATATTATATACCTCCAAATTAGAAATTGTTAAATACATCAAATATTAAAGCCAAATCAAAAATTTTAAGTACATAAAAAACATCAGTCAAATTTCCTAACATCAGTCAAAGTATTATCGTAACTACTCCTCCTTTTTGTCACAAATGATAAGGGACCGATAATTAACATACAATACCTCAAAAATACAGTTGTTAGCATGCACAAGTATAATCAATGAAAAGTAATCCTTCCCACTTACGTAATTCAAGTTATCATGTAGTAAATTGTATAAGTGACCCATATGTGTGAAGTGTCATTAATCCTTTGTAAGTAAGACTCCAAACCTTAATTTTGTGAGAGGGACACGCTAAACATCACCGCCAATAAATGTGTTTCTCTACTTATAAAAGTCAAACCATTTAAAGTACATTAGAACTTATAAAGAAAAGCTCATTTTATATGGATATATTTTTTTCTCCTCCTAACTTTGAGCATATTTTATTTTCTCATCTTTCAATATTTGAAACTCCTTATTATATTTTACATCTTAAGTGTAAACTCTTTTCCATTAAGCGACTAAAATGACCCATATAGTGAGCTTTAGGCGGCTAACCCAAGTCAGTTGATCATATGTACCAGGTTATGAGAAACCTTGTAGGTTTAATTGCTCGAGTCAAATAGACTCCGAAGAAGAATATAAGATATTGAGCTTTTTATTACAAGGGATAGCCGTGAGCTTAGGTCTAATACATAAGGTCAATTCTTGTTCAAAGGTACCTTACTAACCTATGATTGCCATCCCAAATCCCACACACGCGATAGAGTCCCACTAACAATATCATATTATGTGTAGTGCATATAGTACATGAAGACACCTATAATAAGTACTCCATAATAACCTAAACCAGTAGTGAAAACTATGTTACATCTCATATATTAAACCCATGCTTGATCACACCAAACAAATTCAAGCATATTATATATTATACCGTAAAAAAACATTTTTTCAATACTTATGCACGAGCATGCACCATGTACTATCTGCACTACACATCTTATGTTCTTCAATGCTTATGCACGAGCATGTACCAAGTACCTAATCAACGAGGTACACCAACGCTAATAGCCGTCCTAAGAGATTCAAACCTCAGACCATCTAATAGTTTAGTAAATAAGTGAGCTAATTGATTTTCTGTAGAGATATGCTCAAGAGTTACTACACGAGTCTCTACAACTCTCGAATAAAATGATGTCGTATATCAATATGTTTGGTTTGAGAGTGTTGAATGGATTTTTGAAAATATTAATGGCACTAGTGTTATCACAAAACACAGTCATAGTACCATGTTCAATTTCATAATCATTCAACATCTGCTTCATATAAAGTAGTTGAGTGCAGCAACTTTCTGCAGCTATATATTCGGCTCTGCCTTAGACAATGAGATATAGAATTTTGTTTCTTACTCATCCAAGCTACAAGATTAGTACCAACATAAAAACAACCTTCAGAACTACTTTTCTATCATCGGTATTTTCAACCCAATCGACATCGGAATAGCCAACAAGGTCAAGATTAGAGTCTATTGAGTACAAGATTCCATAATCTATAGTTATATTGATATATTAAATGATATGTCGCAAGACACTCAGGTGAGATTCCTTGGAATCAGCCTGAAAGCGAGCACATACCCTAACACTAAAGGCTATGTCATGTCTTCTTGCAGTTAGATAAAGTAAACTACCTATCATCATCGTCGTTGTCGTCGTCTCAGTTAAGTGGCTAACCTGATTAGTGAGGAAGTTAACCTTGCTTGAGATATCTTGACTTCTACAACTAGTCGTGAGTTTATGATACCTAAGTTTTATGTGTCACAGTGTACTACAATGGTGACACGTGGGTGACACGTGGGAATAAACCTAGGCTTAAACCTATATGGAGGTTGTTGCTAATTTATAGGACGATTGTTCATATGTTGTCTAGTAAGCTTCGAACCTAAAACAGTATTGCACTTGGGTTCAGGATTAACACCATTCCTAACTTTATTGGAGGCTGGGACAAACGTGGTTTTGGATGTAATAGTAGTAGTATTTCCATTTTGAACATATTCTAGACCATGCCTATTTCTGACATGCTTGTTCATCCCCAACAGATTATCGAGTTTTTGAGTACCACTCATAAAGGAATGAAGCTGAGTGTTAGATTTTTCTAGATCATTTCTTGAGGATTTAACTTTAGTTTCTAAGTTCTCATTAACAAATTTTCAACTCACTCATATTTTTGGTAGAGTCCTGAAGGCCAGCTATGAGTTTATCTCTCTCTCTCTTTCAAGTTCATTAACATTTTCAGTATGAATTTATTGATCGTTTTGAATGTAAAACTCTCCTCAAACAGATGTCGATAAGACTTATGAATATCAGTTTCATCCTCATAATTTTAACTATGTTCTTCATTCTCCACTTTCCTCACCAGATTCAATCTTAGCTATAGATGTGAAAGTCATACAGTTTTGTTCATCCTCATCGCCAGAAGTATCACTCTGAACACTCGAATCTAATTCATCATCACTCAAGGTCACTGCTAATGCCTTAACCATTCCTTTGTTCAAATTCTTCTTCGAGTTAGGACATTCATTCTTATAGTGACCAAAACCCTAATACTCATGGCATCTAACTGACTGGGTTTTCTTACTAGAAGTCCTACGATTATTCTTATAACGCTTATCTTTCAAAAATTTACTAGGGGCATCATTTTTCCTATCTTGAGGCTTTCTTCTATTCCTCATTGCTTTCTAGAATTTCTTAACGAAGTATTCTATTTCGTCATCCATAAGGGTCTCAGCGCCAGTAGATTCACTCTTTTCTTCCCTAATGGTGTTTATGACTATATATTTAACCTTTTTCGATTGAGATATGGTAAGTTCATAGGTTTGGAGGGATCCCACAAGTTCTTCTATTTTAACTGCATCTAAATTCTTACTTTCTTCAATAGCGGTGATCTTATGTCTAAACCTTTCAGGTAGGGATTTAAGGACTTTTCTAACAATTTTATATTAGGGGATCTTCTCATCTGGGTTGAAGTTGGAGTTTACTATGTCATTAACTTTCACATAAAATTCATCGAACGATTCATCGTCCTTCATTCTAGTTTCTCCAAACCTAGAGGTTGACATCTGTAGTTTGGAGTTCTCAACAGTTTTGGTACCCTCGTGTGTGGCCTTTTAGATATCCCAAACTATGACACTCTCATAAACTCCTCTACAGACAGCCATGAAGCCTTTACTATTCCAGTTGCAATAAACAACTTGATCTTTGGTCAAAAAAGAAATGTCAGATCGTGTAACTACACCAGCAATAGTGGATGAAGGTGCAGTCCAACCATTTTGTACATTGATCCAAATATGCTCATCCAATGCTTTAAAGAATTCTCTCATTCAAACTTTCCAGTATGCATAGTTGCTACCATAAAAAAATGGAGGCACGGATAGAGACTAACTCATCTAGATTAATTTATGGGTCAGGAATCGAAATGTGGCTCTGATACAAATTGAAATTAAGAGGTTCGACCCAAACTACATCCAGAGGGGGTGAATATGTGATTATAGAGAATTAAAAAATAAAAATTAATAAGCAACAAGTCACTTTTAATTATTTCTAGATGATTAATCAAACAGTCCAATTTTCCTATGTTGAATTACCGCATTTATATGAAAACAGTAACAACAAATAGAATGATCATAGAGAGACTCTAACTGGGTAAAAACTTCGGGCACTTTGCTAGTGAAAAATCCACTATAAACGAATTAAGAACTTACAGTCCGCCAGACACGACTACCACTAGTATTTTCTGACCTCCTAACTGCAATTTCCGCGTGCTCCTGCACTAACTCCCAACTTTATGAATTCGTCTATTTCCTATGGATTAATGAAGAACTCTGCGTTTTCCAACAACTAGAACTCCAGTCACATTCCCTTGATCTTCAGAATCGTGACAGGTGTTTAGGAAGTAGTAGTTTGGTATTTGGATTATATGGATTTGATGTTTTCATCAGCAAGAATCAATCCAACCATGAATGTTGAAAGCTTATATATGATTTTGATGAAGAGGATATGAAGCAATGTAGTTTTCTCAATGTTCAACCTTCTCAAAAATCGTTCAAAGACTTTCTGGTATTTTTACTATAGGTTTAGGTTTGAATGGGTAGGAGAAAAGGCCTTAAAAATGTGAATTAAAATTCTCCAGATAACCCTATCGCTCGAGCGAGAGCTTACTTACAGGTTGTCACTCGAGCGAAGGTAAGGCGGCAGGCAGGCGACAATGTTTCTATTTCTGCCGCTCGAGCAGAGTCATCACGACAGTCTAGCGAAATTGCGGCGCTGTTTTTTCCTTTCCATTCTCGAACCCTAGATCTAGCAACTCAATTTATAATACTTGCAACTTGCTCATTAACTTTTACAACATACTATTTCTAGTCCTATTTGTTCGCAAACTTGACAAATTACATTAAAAACCTAACAGACATCTTCCAACACACAACACTATTTTTTCCAATCTCACCACTTAAACTAAATTAAACCATTAACATATAGATTAATGAAAAAGGAAAAGAAATAAAGGCTTATGCTGCTTCGATTTCAAAAAAAAAAACAAACAGAAGGACGACCTGTAACTTTTCCAAACATCAGAAGGGAAACTGCAACCAACAAATCCCTAAGCGAAGGCTGCTCCTAGAAGGAAAAACGAGCAACCTTCGCTTGGAAACCGAGCCTGGTGGAAGCATTATGAACGAAGGACGACTGTAATACAGATCTGGCAATGAAGGAAGTGGCGGCGATGGCCATTTCTTTGATTTTTGGAAAAGAGAGTGAGTTATAGTAGTGGGTTTATCATAGCAGGGAAAAGGAAGGATATGGAAGGAGTACTGTCATAGAGGAAGTGATGAGAGATACAGCATAGAGAAGAAGAAAGAGGGCTAATGTCTTAAACCTAATTTTCATGGGCTTTTATTTTGGGTCGGGTCAAATCCACTTGGGCTAAATTAAGGTGGGCTGGGAAAATTAGTGGACTAAATTAATTGGGTCAAGTCGAATCCACTTGATGGGTTGTAAAATAAAATTTTCACTAGGAGATTTTACAATATGCAACGAACTTTGCGATAGAGAATGTTTCCACAACACTGAATGAATGTTGCCAAAAATTGTACTAATAGTTTCAACAGAAATTGAATGTTGCTAAATATGATCATTGTAAAAGGTTTTAACAACAGGCAGTGACCAATGCTAAAGAGTATATTTTCGCAATAGTCAATGAACGTTGCAAAATAGTCACATATTAATTGTTCAACAACGTGCAAGAAACGTTGCTATAGGATGAGGTTTTAACAATGTTCATTGAACGTTGCAAAGGATGAGAAATATGTAAGCTTTTTTCAATAGTCAAGAAACGTTGCAAAATGAGACATTAATAGCATGCATTTAAAAAGCTATTGCTAAATCTCAATTATGCTAACCAATGGAAACATAAACTTATTAGAATATTTCAATAGACCCCTTTAGCAATATTCAATTATTGAGTGTTGCATTTTGCGTGTTGCAATTTTTGTTGTAGTGACATTCTAAAAAAAAAAAATTATTATTTCAAAAGTCATATTTTTACTCATTTTAATGATTGTCAAACACGAGCTTAATAAAATAGTACAAATTGAACAAATGGGCTTATTTGATAAAGACAAAATTAGTCACAGTACTCTAAAAATAAGAAGAAATTGATTAATACACTAAAAATAAATTAAAGTTTTAATAACCGTAATTATTTTGCCCACCAAAAATATAAAATACTTGGAAGTGAGCAAAATCATTCCAAAGACAGACGGTTGCAGTTCCCATCTGATTTTTTTACTTTTTAAATTTTTTATTATTAAAAAGTTTTCGTTTGATATGGTATTTTCTGCTACGGTCATCCATTTTGAGCGATTTAAAATCTGTTAGTAAGCTTGCAATGTAGTCATGATAAATATTTTATAGATGAAATTTAAATGTCGAAAATTATTTTGCATGAATTATTGAATGCAAAATAAAACGTAATTATTAACTCCATTTCTTGAGACATTTTTTACTTGTTATTATGAACTCATCGTCAATTGATTTTTGAAATTCGAAAGATATATTTCAAAGTTTGTCGTGAATACTTCAAAATGATAATGAAAACCTCACTCGACGAGTGAATAAAATAGCCTATAAATAGGCCAAAACTAGTAATGCCAAAATAGAAATTAAAAGAAAAAAAATCTAATTCTGTTACTTTTTCACATTTTCGTTTTCACAAAACCTTAGATGCATCAATTTAATTGGTTCAAACAAATGTGAATTGAATGCAAGATTAAAATAACGCTTGAATTCATATATTTAAATTTTCAAAAACATGCGTATGCATTTAGTTAATTGTTCCACTGAGATGCTGCGACTTTTTCATAGAATGGCATTTTTTCATATTTTCATTTTCGTAAATACCTTGGATTCATCAATTGAATTGATTCAAAAAAATATGAATTGAATACAAGATTAAAATAAAGTTTGAATTCGTATATTTTAATTTTAAAACACACACATGTATGTATGCAGTTAATTGTTTCAATGAGATACTGTAACTTTTTCATAGAAGAGTGACACAATATCGCTTTTTCACACTTTCACTTTCTCAACACCTTAAATGTATCAATTGAATTGATTCAAATAAATATGAATTGAATGCAATATTGAAACAAGATTTCAATTTTTATATTTAAATTGTAAAAAAATACACATGTATACATTTAGTTAATTACTTTAATGAGACACTGGGACTCTTTCATACTTTTTCACATTTACCTTTTCGCTAACACCCTGCATACATCTATTGAATTGATTTAAAGTTAATTTTCATATGTATTAACATAAAATAAGGTTTGAGTTCATGTATTAAATTTCTATAAATGCACATATATGAATCTACTTAATTGTTTCAATGAGATATCGTGATTTTTTTTAGAGAAAAGTGACATAATGCGACTTTTTCATAGAAAAAGTAACAAAATGTCACTTTTTTCTATTCTCCTTTTCACAACCACCTTGCATGCATCTGTTGAATTGATTCAAGGTTGATTTTTCATATGTATTAACATAAAACGATGTTTGAATTCATTTATTTAAACTTCCAAAAAGAACACATATGCATCAAATTAATTGCTCCAATAAAAAGATACTATGACTTTTTTTAAGAACTTTTTACAAACACCTTTCACGCATTTATTGAATTGATTCAAAGTTAATTTTTCATACGTATTAACATAAATTAAGTGTTGAATTCGTTTATTTAAATTTCTAAAAATGCACACACATGCATCTAATTATTTCAATGAGATATTATGACTTTTTTTTAAAAGAAAAGTTCACATCTACTTTTGAGTAAACAACTTGTATTCATCCATTTAATAAATTCAAAGCTAAATTTTCAAGTGTATTAACATAAAAAAGGTTTGATTTCGAATATTCAAATTTCTAAAAATACACACGTATGTATCTAGATAATTACTGTAATGAATGTCATTTTTTCATAGAAAAGTGACAGGATGTCACATTTTTGCATTCTCCTTTTGTCAAACACCTTGCATTCACCGTTTTAATTGATTCAAAGCTAACTTTTCATATGCATTAACATACTCCATTTTCTCTCAAATTCAACAATGCTATTTTCAAACATGCTTCCAATCACACTAAAATACCTATCGTACTTTAGACGTTAATTTCAAACACCTTTTGATTTTTCAAGATTGGAGGCTGATTTTTTACAAACAGTGTACTTGTTGGATTGAACATACTGAATAACAAATAAAACAAATTGTAAATCTCAATATGTTGAACATAAAAATCTAAACATCAAAATCAACCAACATATGAACATATTGAATAAAAAATCAGAAATAATATAAACCTGGAGATTTGGATTGAGACATCTCTTAATCTTGTTTGGTCTTAGATTTTGTTTGATTTGGAGCTTCGAGGAGTTGGAGTTTTGGAGCTGCTAGAATTGATTCTTTGTTTTGAAATTACTGTAATTTTTACGGTTTATTGGTTGAAATTTACAGTATTTGTTTTTTTAATACATTTTTATTATATTTTCAAAATGATCTTAAAAGTAAGGGTATTTGTGTAACTTCCCCTTTAATAAAAACACTGGGGAAGGGAGACTGCACTAGTCAGAATCACGTCCATTAATTATTGGGGTCCATGTACTAGTTAGAACCACGAACTAAGTCTCAAATAATTGCACTTTGTTTGAAAATGTATAAATATTTTATCTTTATTACTGAGCATTCACTTTTTGTTTACACCAACAGGATCTTCTTTTATACTTTCCTTTATGGGGTCAGTATAATAATTATTATTTAAAAGGTTCTTCTTCAGTTACTAATGTTTGTTAATATTTATACGATGTTACTATAATCTCAGTTACTTGACTTTGGACTAAGAAAATATATGGTTTAGGAACCACAGACCTCGATCAATCATATTGGTCTAATTTCTTATAAGTTTTAGTAGTATTCTAAAAAGTGTAGAGGTCATGCTTTGACCTAAACTTTAAAAAGCTTTAAAAAATAATTTCTTATTTTAATATTATTTGAATTTTTTAAATCAATTTAAAAAATATGTAATAATTAAAGGAAAAAGTAAAAACGGAGACGTGTATAGGCGCAGAAAATAAAAAACGAAAAAAACGTAAAGAGAGACTGTGTCTAAGCGACGCTACATTTCAGAACACTAGTTTTAGTCAACCATGATATTGAAGTTTTGATTTTAATGATTTACTGTAAATATTCAGGTTCATGACGAAAAATTCAATTTACTAACGACGAAATTAGGGCTGGACATGGTCCGATTCGATTATATTCCGAACCGAATCGAACTAAAATTTTTGGGTACTTAATAAATGGAACCATCGGGTTCAAATATAATTATGGAACCATTCAGGTTCGGTTCCGTACCATAATTAAATTTTTTAATATTACAGCAACACTACATAAATACAACTAATGACATGTTCATTCGTAACTTTTACAAATTAACGTAGTCCAATTTAAAAACATATAAATAACAAGTTATCCAATAAAATTAATTCAATGTATACAAATATCAAAAAGTAGATACTTATACTAAAACATCGGTAATTCATATCAATAATTCATTTGCTTCAAGCAACCTACATAAAAAAAATAAAATATAAATTAAAAGTTATAAAATAAAATATTTTTAAGTATTGGTAATACTTACCAACTATTTGATTTAATCATCCATTGCTTGACTTGTTATACTAAGAAACTCTACAAGCATAATTGAAAAAGCAAAATTATCAAACACAAATAAACAAAAAATTGTTCAATTGACAAGATTTAATAAGAAAAAATTGGGTTGAGCTGGGCTAGTAGGCATGGACTTGGTTTGGGAGTTGAAGCACTAATTACTAAATTAGTTAATTTGCTAATTTGTCTAGAAAAAATTAAAATAATTTAATTAATTCAATATAAAAAATAAAAAAAAATTATTTAGGTTTGGTTCTTCGGTTCTTAGTCTAGAACCGAGAACCGAACCAAACACATCGGTTCTCAATTCAGATACCCTTTCGAGTATTTAACTTATGAAGAACCGTTCGATTCAGTTCAGTTCGGTTCAAGTCTGGTTCGGTTTGAGAGTTTTGTCTAGCCCTGGACAAAACTATTTTTTACTTGAATGTCTCTTGAATAAATAGTCCACTCTAACCCTGTTTGGTGGCCCCTTTTTTGTTGGAAAAATGTCATTTTAAATATTGATTTTCTGGAGAATGTGTGGGTAAAATATATGGAAAAATTTTGGATTTACGTGTATAATTGTTTATTGTGTGAGTTTGTGGTTGAAAATAAGTTTGTAGAAAAAAGAATTTTGAAAGAACAAGAGACCAATATGGCTTAAATGAGTTTGAGAATAGTGATTTTTCGGAAAACATGTGATTAATAAGTAAGAAAAATTTTTGTGTTTGTGAACAAAATATTTTATTGCGATAATCTGTGATTAAAAATGAGTTTAAAAAAACATACGATGCCAAGAGGCGAAGAAAAAGATAGTGGAAAAGTGAAAGAAAAGTAAAGGGTGAGAGAGATGAAAAAAATTGAAAGGAGTTACTTGATTTGGTTTGTGTAGAGAGATGTTAAGAGAGTGAAAAGAGTTTGTAAGATAAATCTCCAAATTCTGTGGATGTAAAAAATTTGCCAAACCATTTAAATATGCGATTACCCTATTTTACTTTTTTTTTTCGTTGATATTTATATGGGGTGAGGGTAATTTTTTTCCTCATCAACAAATAATTTTCATATTTTATTATTTTTTCTATGATTTTAACTAAAAGCAAATTTTGATATGCAACAAGAATTCGTGTTGTTTCGGTAGATATATTGTTGGACTGAAAGTGGTATATATTTTTTCCGTTTCTATAATTCTATAATGCCAATTCTACTTCAATATTATCTCATCATTAGCAAATCAATAGTATTTTTTGTTGTGTTTCTTACACAGAAATTTTTGCCTGTGGGTACCTAATATTAACAAGCGTACGTGGAATTATTCACAGGTGCCATAAGGTGCTTTTTTTTTTTTTTTTTTTTGTTTATAGACGAAAACCAATGAAATTCTGCCATGTGATATCTGTGAAAAAATCTTGTAAAACTATTCTGTACGTGTAGCATGGTTCAAATACTAATGGGTTAAAAATTAAAAACACTGTTAGTCATCTAGCTTATAAGTACGTTCCATTCAATCACCAAACTTCCCCCTTCTTTTAAGATAATCACAGACCTTTCAGTTTTTTTTTTCCTACCAATGCACTCTGTCGTCCTATATATTGGAAATGCCGTTGTGGCCAGGGGCGGAGCTAGAAAATTCGTTCAGTACAGGCATAATTTAATAAACGTTGAACTTTAAGTTTTTGTTCATGGATTTAATGATGATAAAAATATAAAACAATATTACGACAATACTGAAAATGACATAATTTATAAGTTACTCTTATTCCTCATGAGTTTTCATATTTGATATCGTTGTACGATAACTTCATTATCCATCTTCAAAAATATACCTCTTTGAATAAAAAAATTGTGCTATCATTTATCCACTAATCACCCATCAAATTATGCAATCTATTCTTTATAATGCTCATTGCAGAAAAGACTCTCTACACAGTAGCAATAGCAACCGGTAAAATCAGTGCTAAAGTCAAAAGTTTGTAAACCAATGTATGTACCTTACTTTTCTTTGTTAGAACTAACATCTTTGCAAGATCACTAAAATCATTCAAACTCTTTGTTAGAGTGCATATCAAAAATACAATTCTTAAGTTAATCACCAAGTATGATGAGATCTACTACAAAAAAATCTACGGAATACAGCTCAGCAAGTTGAATCAAGTTTTTCTTGTTAAAAGAAGAAAATGAATCTTGTAGATATAAACAAGCTACTCAAAGGAATAAATCTGTGTTTACCTCAGAGAAACGATCATTCAATTCTTGAAGTTGTAAATCAATGACAGAGCAGAAGCAATCTACACGGTAACGATGTAAATTTGTAATTTTTGGAGGATTATGCCGTGGGCAACCACGAATTGCATGACGTACAATCATATCGTCCATCCCGGGCACACCAATATAATGTTGTGGACAGTAAGAACATAATTCTTCCAAAAGGAGTCCCACCTTTCATCTCTCATTATTTAGAGTCGTTGTATGCACATTTTCACCAATTGCATTGCATTCATAATATCCCCGATCTTTCCTTTTCAACGTTTTTGACAGTTCATTTGAAATCCCCAATACACTTCTCATCAACTGTAGATTAAATACAAAATCAAATATTTGTATTGACTTCAATAAATTTGTTGCATCAAATCTTTGATCACAAAAAAAGATTCATCTTCAACAATCATTTCAAGTACATCATCAATAGAAGAGAACATGGCAAGTAAGCTGACCAAAAATTATAATGTGAACCCCATCGTATATCACCAAAAAGTTGAAGGGTTGTTTTTTGATTATGTCTCCGTCCATTTAAAATCTTACATTTTTCCAATGCCTTAACAATAAAGTCTAATTGTTTTTCTCGAAGAAGATTACAACATTTAGAAGATGCTCCAACAGTATTTACCACATTATCAACCACACGAAAGAAATTAGTAATGGGAATATACTTCTTTGTCACAATTACAGGAGCTAGTTAGAGTTGATGAGTAAAATAGTGAATTTAATTCTCCTTTAAAATGAGTGCTTTCAAACCATTAAACGTACCTTACATATTACTTGTCCCATCATAACCCTGTCCTCTCAATCTAGACATGTTATATCTAGAAAAGACCTTATCAATTGCAGCCTTAAAGTGATAGAGCCATGATACTTGTAACATGTTCAATCCATATTAAGCATTCATTTACATGTCCACTTTTGTCTAAATAATGTAACACAATTGACATTTGCCCCTTCATTGACAAATCACGAGATTCAACAACTAGAATAGAAAATAATGAATCACCAACATCTTTGATAATAACATTGATCATCTCAACAGTACAAGCACTTGCCATACCTTCTGAACACCAGGCGATGTCAATTTGCAATTTTCATGAGCATTTTCCAATGTGACGTCATTAATATCTTTATTATGAGCAGCCAAAAATTGCAATTGGACTAAGAAACTTCTTGGATTGAGGGAATCCTCATATTCATCATTACATCGAAATGAATGCCCTTCTCGCTATAGAATTCGAATAAAGTCAATAGATGCATTAAGATGGGTAGTATATGCACTTCTTACTTGTTTTAACTACTTGTGGAGTTCATGATAGTGCTCCAAATTGTCGTTTTGGAAAGTCATGATCTTAGGGCTAACAAGGACCCTTTAACATACATGCTCTTCAAACTTGATCTCAGATGTTAGTATTGTAATCTAAAATGGGTATCCTTAGTCCAGATCGGTTGAAAGTTGTGTAACATCAAATTCGACTTTATTCGTTAACTCCCATGAACATTTTCTACATTCAATTTTCTTTGAAAGAACCTCCTCATTTGATATCTGAATTTAAACATTATTACTATTAAGAATGTTTTCAAGTTAAGCCCAAATCAAGTAATTGAAAGCATAATCAAATTATTGGAACCAAAAGCAAGTTAAGCCCAAATCAAATAAATCAAGCCAAATACTCTCAATTAAGTTCACCTAGCTCTAATGATAAATGATCTAATGTCATCCCCCTAGCAAATCACAAATCACAACATCCAATTACTGTGAGCAATTCAGAATGATAGAATTAAAAATATTAGAAGCAAAAACAGAGTAACTCACAGGGCAATTCACATAGCAATACTGTAATAAATTCATATAGTAAGAAACTCACAGTCACAGAATGCTTTCATAAATGCAACAGTATTGGAACTGGAAATAAAAGAAATTTAAGAGCAATGCATAGGCTTTGGGCTCAGGGGGCATCACCGACTTCTAGGTCTAATTTCAAGAGAAATTCAAATAAGTAATCTCACATGTTAACATGAAGAAATTCAAACATTACTCTAATCAAAATAACAAATAAAAAGAAAAGAAAAAGAGTGCGCTTCGGGAGCTTCACCTTCTTCTTCTGCTGTACAGATGCTGTAAGATGTTCTTTATAAATAAAGAATCTCTTCAAGATTTTCCAAAAAAACAAAAGAATAAAGAAGGTAATTCAGTTGGCAATTTGCAAGCGTTTTTTGATATAAACTATAAGGGCCCGTTTGATTGCAAATGTGGAATTTGAGTGGAAAGAAAATGAATTATAGGGAATTGAATTACTTAGAATTTGTTTTATTGAAAATTGTAATTAATTGTGTTTGATTGATATAATTTTTCACCAGGAAAATGATGAAAGTTTGGTGTCCGTTTAACTTTATTTTCATGGAAATTGTCCATTAAAATGATATTTTTTTAACCATTGGATCTAGAATTTGTTCTAATTGCCCAAAAAAAAAAAAAGGCTGAAAAATCAATTACCACCAAAACCAAAAGAAAACAAATTCAAGGAAAACCAGGAACTTCAGGCGCGTGGAAGGAAAAATGGAAAAGGAATTCTTTGTCGAGTTATGAATAATTTTCTGACAGAGATTGCAGAACCAAGTCTATACTTAATTCATTGTTCATGACTGAACGCAATCAAGATAACTTCTCAAAGTAGTCAACATCTTCAGCACACAAGCACCAACTGAAGATTCTTCTGCCATTATGCACCGATATAGTTCATCATTCAGCACATTGAGATGAAAAATCATGTTTTAGCATCTATAGTTTTATGTTGCTTTGTAACACATGTGACATAGTCACAAACATCACATATGTTGTAGTACTATCGTCATCACTATGTTTATTATAGTAGCCACCTCTTCTTTTGTCGAGTCATCAGCCAGTGTCTCTGGAACGGGCTACTCAAGGACACAACCAATTTTTCATGCCTGAGAATAATTCTCAGATTGCGGCGTGAATAAAGAAAATTTGCTTTGATTGTCGGCATCCAATATGCCTCTCAAATATATATGTGGTTACTCATGATTTAATAAATGTAAACGACGAAAAGTAAAAGAAATAATATATATAAAGCATCAATTAATTTAACATGGTCTTTTATTAAATTAATTTCGCTCCCACTATTTAACTCAAATTTATGACCATCTCACATAAATTTATAGAATCCGTACTTGATTCCCAGTGGGTTGGGATCCCATTTGTTTTATTAAAACCTTGAGTATACTTAACAAGCCCTAATAAAATATTTGGGTAGATACTATTATCAATTGTATCTCCATACAACTCCCAGATCATTAACCGACAACTCTTTATCTTCACAAATCTTATGTGTTAGCTTAACACACCTCTAAGATTTATCTCCTTGAGTATATTCAACAAGAGATAAATATTAGTTAACAAACCCATCATTCAGAAATATTTAATATTTCATAGTGTCAAACATATCTCTAATAGACCAGCCTTGAGTGTACTCAACAAGCTAAGATCGATTTAGAACTCTCGTTTTTCACTATAATGGTGGAAGGCGAATATAAATATGACTTAATATTTTAACATGCCTCTACAATTTATCTTCTTGAGTATGCTCAACAAAAGATAAATTTTAGTTAAGTCAAACCCATCATTCAGAAATATCTAATATCTCATAGTGTCAAACATATCCCTAATAGACCAGCCTTGAGTGTACTCAACATGCTAAGATCAATTTAGGACTCTCGTTTTTCACTATAATAATGGAAGGCAAATAACAAATTGACTTAATATTTTTAACGAGGGGTTTTGCATACAAAATGTCTTATCGTAATAATTATATATATTTTATTATACATCTAATATGCAAATAAACATATATATAATAGTGTGGACGATTATGGACTTATACTATCTAGTCTTCCCGAGCCATGAGGAAGACTAGTCGGTCAGTTCCTAGGGCGTATAGCATTGATTCATACAATGCTCCATCTCTATGGTCTCCTCCTCTTCTTGTATCTTCAATTAGTCCAACTGCAACTTGTATCCTATACTAGTGGTACGCAGACCTAAATAATATTGGATGCACAGACCTATAATAATAATAATAGTAATTGACTCGTAGGTCCAAAATAAATTAGAGCTCGCATACCCCATAAAACAACAAAAATAAAACTAACAATTCAACACATTCACATGGTCGAGTCCATAATCATCCACTAATAAAACATTCATCATATAAATGCATTCCTATATAATATCTAATATTATATGCAAAAATATTTCAAGTCTCTAGCAATTAAAGTAGTCTAAACTAATTTAAACAAATGGATCGAAACAATTAAATAAATAATTAATAAAATTAATTAATTAATTTAATTAGCGAACTTATTTAATTAAAATCAAATTTCAATTAAATATCAAATTATAGTCCAACTCTAATTCTACAATTATAGGGCGGGACTACTTAATTAAAATCAAATTTTAATTAAATACCAAATTAGGGTTCAACTCTAATTCCAATAAAATTTTAGGGCAAGACAATTTAATTTAAATCAAATTTTAATTAAATGTCAAATTAAAGTCCAACTCTAATTATAATCAAATTAATATGGTTAAATTTAATTAAAATAAAATTTTAATTAAATACAAAATTAGAGTCCAACTCTAATTTCAAGAAAGATTTTAAGGTGAGACAATTTAATTAAAATCAAATTTCAATTAAATGTCAAATTAGAGTTCAACTCTAATGTCAAGAATATATTGGGGTGGATAATTTAATTAAAATCAATTTTTAATTAAATATTATATTAGAGTCCAACTCTAATTTAATTGATTTAAAATTTTAATTTAGGATAAAACTCCTAAATAAAATAAAATTCAATTTAGTGTCAAAGTTTAATATTTAAGTTAAAATCCAATTTTAACTAAAATATAAAAAGTCATCAATTTTAAATAAAATTTTAAACGGATCAAAATTGGATTTTAAGATAAAACTATTTGAAAATTAAATTTAAAACCATTTTAATATTTAAATTCAAAACTAATTTGAAAATTGTAATCTGACCCTTATTTCAAATTTTATACACATCCCTTGAAAATTTCAGAAATAACAATCAGACCCTTCAAAATTAAATTTCAAACTAACCCAGCAATCATAATTGCATGTGGGGGCCTGCAACTTCAGAAATTGCATAGAGGCCCCCACCTCCACCTCTCACCTGAAAACCCTAAAATCTCAATTTATTTATTTATTTATTTTTGCTTTTTTCTTTCCCGCCACGCCACCATATCTACTTACCGTAGCAGGGGCTCACCGGTGACCCCTGCACCCTAGTGCAGTAGCGTGTCGTTGCTGTAACGGTCAGCGAGCGCCACAGTCGCCGCTCGCTGCTGACTCTTGCTGCTGCAAGATCGTCGCTGCTGTACGTTGCAGCAACGACGACAGTCGGGCTCGCAGCCCATGTCGGTGGCTGCCAACGCCGATGGCCGCCTGTTTTCAGATCCAAGAATTTTTTTTTTAAACAAAATTGATTTTTCATTTCCAAATCGGATTTAGAATTTGAAAATCAACTTTTCTTTAAAAGCTAGAAACATGAAAAATATCAACACTCAACTTTTTGATTGTTCTATAATTCGAAACAATTTCTAACAAATACAAACTAAGCTCTGATACCACTGTTGGGAATTTATTTAATCATGCACATCGGAAATAAAACAATTTTCAATTCCCATCAAGGATCTCCAATGTGTTTAGATAGAAACTATGATAAGAATTATACATTTGATTAATTCTGCAAACTCTTTTGCTGATTCTCGAACTCCAATGATCGCGATTTGCAATCCAAGCTGTCCAATTGTCCAGCCTCCAATGATGATCCACACAGAGAACAAGAATGACGGCTAGAGTTTTCTTTTCTTGTGCTAGCAAGAATAATGAAAATCTCTACAACTTACAAACCCTAACAGCTTATTAATATAAGCCCAAGTGGGCTTGGCCCATCTCTAAGCTTAACTCGATCTGATATTTAATTAATCAAATTAATTAAATTCGGTCTATGAATTAATTAATCCAATTAATTAATTCGGGCCTATTAATAAGTAATCCAATTAATTAATTATCCAACACTTATCAATTAATTAATTGGTAAATCACATTCTTCTGATTCTCTTTTGTGTAACCCATTAGGTTCCCGATCACGATGCCTAACGATGTGAAATATTATTTTGATCTAATCAAAATTGATAAATTAAAATACCCCTTTTAATTTATCATGAATTCACATTCGTCGTCCCAGATTGACATCTAGCAATGTGTTAGGGCAATATATGTGACGAGAAATGTCACGTAGTATGACAAAACCAAACTTGTTCGTTTACCGTGAAACTATAATCCTTTCATCAATATGATCCGATCAATTATGAGATATGGATATGTGTCAATCTCAATTATTTATCATATCTTTTATCCCACTGTTAAGTCAATGTAAGTCGAAAACTCTTTTTCGACTTATGAGTTCACCTTGGCCAATGATTTCATTATTAACTTAACTGAATAAAATGTAGATCATAATCTCTTACTATCTAAGAGCGATGAATTCTCTATTGATTATTCACAACCTTCATATGATTCTTGACATACCGGAACGATAATGTATTAGCGACCATTGCAGAATAACATCCAATATCATCAAAGTATGACTGTCCTCATATAAGGTACTATGACGACCTCAAGTCAAAGGACCAATTCCACTACCGAACATTAGAGATTAACCACTAACACTCAGATAGTTATCCATGTGGAATCTCCCAGCGGGTCTCCAATGTTTTGTTCTAAAACAAAACATCCACGTGTTCATTCAAGTGTCAGCACACTTTCGCTTGTGAGATAAGTTGCTTACTTTATAAGTAAGAATGCCACACGCGATGATCTATCCGTAATAACGATATCCGTATCTCGTTATTACTTCGACCACGGACGATTTAAGATTAAGTCATATGTAATTTGTATCTCACAATCACAACTCCTTGTGATTAACAAATAACCAAAACTTGAATCTACGGATTCTGTTATTTAATTTATTAGAATATTAATTCAATTAAATAATAGATATTGCCATAGATATGCATCGAATATATATTTAAAGTGTTCATGTCCAAAGTTGATTGGACTTAGGGCATAACACTTACAAACTCCCACTTGCACTAGATCCAATCACTTATGTATCTTATACCATAAGAGTCTACATGATAATCATGCTTATGCTGCGACAACTCTTTGTCAGTGGATCTGCAATTTAATAACTTGTGGGAATTCGTTCTTTCTTTACGTCATTTCATTGTATTATCTTTCCAATGAGATAATCCCACCTGAGCACATGTTTAGATCATTGATGAGACCTTAGTTCCTTCGCTTGCACGATGGCTCCATTGTTATCACAATGCAAAAGCGTGTGATCAACAATGTTATGAACTACTCCAAGTTAATTAATGAACTTCTTGATCCAGATCACAACCTTTGTTGCTTTCTAAAGCAATGATGTATAAGGCTTCTATTATTGAATCAACGGTTATTTTCAATTTGAAATATTTCCAACATACCGCTTAAGAGTAAACCAATGTCCTATTTGAGATATGCTATTATTCTAGTCTGACTAGAAGTTAGCATTAGTGTATCCATGAACTATCGGTTCATTTTCTCCATATAAAATCTTCTCGAGATTTTATTTGTATAGATTGGGATGAGTTAAGCAATCTTCTAGATCTATCTCTATAGATCTACTTGCTTCTCCCATATCCATCACAGAGAAATTATTTGACAACCATAATTTCAACAATTGAAATATAGAGACGTAGTTTCCTATAATGTCTCATACATATAATATCAGGAATGCGACAATGCTCCAACTATCTTCTTGTAAATGCACAATTCATCTTCGTTTTTGATAAAATCAAACATTTTGATTTTTTTGTATCAAATCGAAGATTCCAGCTCCAAAAGGTTTGTTTCAATCCATATTGACATTTTCTTGTAAACTCATTTACAACCTATGGGTTCTAATCCATTAGGCAAGTCGACAAAGGTCAAACCTTGGTTACATACATCAAGTTCATCTCTTTAAGTCAATACTTGACTTTATTTCTGCGTAATTAGTAGGTTCATTATCCTTTATTAGTAATGCCTGATTAGTAATCACGGATTCGTACCTTCTAGGAAGTCAAATGACCCTACAAGATTTACACGGAGCTAACGTGTCATCAGAAGTCTCCACTTCCTAATCAAGAGTATGTCCCTCAGCAGGTGTGGGGTAAGACTCAGGTTCATCTATTTGGTCAATTGTATCCGTGGACTTTTGAACTCCTTCAAGATTTATTCTGCTCCTACTGTCTCTCTTAGAATAAACACTTTCTCTAGGAGTATGACATGTCTTGAGACGAACATATTCTTCTCAACAAGATTATAGAATTGATATCCAATTATCTCTTGGATATCCACAAATATATATTTATTGGATTTAGTCTCAAACTTATCCGATTCAGTACGCTTTACAAAAGCATCACAGCCCAAACTTTCATACGAGATATGTTGGGCCATACCATAACTCGTATGGAGTTTTTGTCAACAGATTTAAATGGGACACAATTTAGTGTGTAGCACGTGGCAATCAGTGCATGACCTCAAAATGATTTTTGAATGTTTGCATGGCTTATTCTTAATTGCACTATATCTAGTAGTGTACGATTCCTCATTTTGGATGCACAATTATGTTGCAATGTATGTGGAGAAATCCACTGCTTGAGAATCTCATTCTCTTTTAGATAATATAAAATTCTCCATTTTAGATATTCTTCACCTCGATCAAGTCTTAGTGTAAGAATATATTTACCTATTTGTTTCTCTATTTCTAGCTAGAATCTCTTGAACATTTCAAGAGTTTCATGCTTGAATTTCATCAAATATACATGATCATTTCTGAAATAATCATTAGTAAATGTGATGAGATAAGACAAACTTCACCTAACATTAATTGATATAGGTCTACATACATTATTATGTATTAGACCTAATAATTGTGCAGATCTTTCTCCTTTTCAAGTAAAAGGAGGTTTCGTCACTGTGCCTAACAGGCATGATTCGCATTTTTCAAATGATTCAAAATCATTTGACCCAAATATACATTTCCATGTAAGTTTGAAATTGCATTCTCATTCATGTGACCAAATCTGCAATGCCAGGTATAGGTGTTATTCAGATTATCATTTTTATATCTTTCAATTTCTATACTCATTATAGAACACTCAATATTTAGAATATAAATGTCATTTTGTAATTTACGATAACCATTAAAATCTTATCAAGATGAAATGGAAAACAATTGTCCTTAACATTAAAATAATTCATGTCAAAACATGAAATTTATTTAATGCGCTTGGTAATGGTGGGAACAAAAATAATATTTCTCTAATTCTAATATTAAGCTTAAAGGCAATGGCAAGAAATATGCTTCTATAGGCAATATAACAACGTTTGTTCATTTTCAACGTGCAGGTTAACTTCTCCCTTCTGCAGCGATCTATTTTTATTTAGTTTCTGCATATTTATACAAATATGAGATCTATATCTAGTATCTAATACCCATGAAACTAATGAAGTAGATATAAGCCTTGCAATTTCATTTCCAATTACCTATCATTCCAGAATGATAATAAGGATCATCAGATTTGGTATTGTCCTTACTTTAACTGTCTTAGCCATCTTGGTTGCTTTCCTAAAGCATCATTTAGACTTCCCTAGAGGAATCTATGACTAAGATTTGCCCAGGACAAACACAAATGTTGAGCTTAACAATTTTATGCATGTTCAATAACTCAACAAGTGTGCATTTGAGTTTATTCATATTAAATTTATAATTAGTTATGAATAATTTTATGACAGATATTGCAGAACCAAGTCTATACTTTGTTCATTGTTTATGACTGAATGCAATCAAGATAACTTCTCAAAGTAGTCAACATTTTCAGCACATAAGTACCAACTGAAGATTATTCTGCCATTATGCACTGGTACAGTCACTAGGAAATATCATATATTTCCTCATATGATTATTCATCATTCAACACATTGAGATAAAAAATCATATTTTAGTATCTATACTATTATGTTGCTTTCTAACTCACATGACATAGTCACAAACATCACATATGTTGTAGTACTATCGTCATCATTGTGTTTATTATAGTAGCCACCTCTTCTTTTGTCGAGTCATTAGCCAGTGTCTCTGGAAAGGGCTACTCAAGGACACAACCAATTTTTCATGCCGGAGAATAATTCTCAGATTGCGGCGCGAATAAAGAAAATTTACTTTGATTGTTGGCATCCAATATGCCTCTCAAATATATATGTGGTTATCATGATTCAATAAATGTAAACGACGAAAAGTAAAAGAAATAATATATATAAAGTATCAATTAATTTAACATGGTCTTTTATTAAATTAATTTCGCTCCCAATATTTAACTCAAATTTATGACCATCTCACATAAATTTATAGAATCCGTACTTGATTCCCAGTAGGTTGGGATCCCATTTGTTATATTAAAACCTTGAGTGTACTCAACAAGCCCTAATAAAAATTTGGGTAGATACTATTATCAATTGTATCTCCATACAACTCCCAGATCATTAACCTGACAACTCTTTATCTTCACATATCTTATGTGTTAGCTTAACGTGCCTCTAAGATTTATCTCCCTTAGTGTACTCAACAAAAGATAAATATTAGTTAACAAACCCATCATTCAGAAATATTTAATATTTCATATTGTCAAACATATCTCTAATAGACCAGCGTTGAGTGTACTCAACAAACTAAGATCGATTTAGGACTCTCGTTTTTCACTATAATGGTAGAAGACGAATATAAATATGATTTAATATTTTAACATGCCTCTATAATTTATCTTCTTGAGTATGCTCAACAAAAGGTAAATTTTAGTTAAGTCAAACCCATTATTCAGAAATATCTAATATTTCATAGTGTAAAACATATCCCTAATAGACCAGCCTTGAGTGTATTCAACAAGCTAAGATCGATTTAGGACTCTCGTTTTTCACTATAATAATGGAAGACAAATAACAAATTGACTTAATATTTTTAACGAGGGGTTTTGCATGCGAAAGGTCTCATCGTAATAATTATATATATTTTATTATACATCTAATATGCAAATAAACATATATATAATAGTGTGGACGATTATGGACTTATACTATCTAGTCTTCCCGAGCCATAAGGAAGACTAGTCGGTCAGTTCTTAAGGGGTATAGCATTGATTCATACAATGTTCCATCTCTATGGTCTCCTCCTCTTCTTGTATCTTCAATTAGTCCAACTGCAACTTGTATCCTATACCAGTGGCACGCAGACCTAAATAATATTGGATGCACATGCCCATAATAATAACCACAGTAATGGACTCGCATGTCCAAAATAAATTAGAGCTCGCAGGCCCCATAAAACAACAAGAATAAAACTAACCATTCAACACATCCACATGGTCGAGTCCATAATCATCCACTAATAAAACATTCATCATATAAATGCATTCCTATATAATATCTAATATTATATGCAAACATGTTTTAAGTTTCTAACAATTAAAGTTATCTAAACTAATTTAGACAAATGGATCGGAACAATTAAATAATTAATTAATCTAATTCTAATTAATTCATTAATTTAATTAGCGGACTAATTTAATTAAAATCAAATTTCAATTAAATATCAAATTAGAGTCCAACTCTAATTCTACAATTATAGGGCGGGACTATTTAATTAAAATCAAATTTTAATTAAATACCAAATTAGAGTTCAACTTTAATTCCAATAAAATTTTAGGGTAAGACAATTTAATTAAAATCAAATTTTAAGTAAATATCAAATTAAAGTCCAACTCTAATTATAATCAAATTAATACGGTTGAATCTAATTAAAATCAAATTTTAAATAAATACAAAATAAGAGTCAAACTCTAATTCCAAGATACTAGGGTGAACTTATTTAATTAAAATAAAATTTTAATTAAATACAAAATTAGAGTCCAACTCTAATTTCAAGAAAGATTTTAGGGTGAGACAATTTAATTAAAATCAAATTTCAATTAAATGTCAAATTAGAGTCCAACACTAATTTCAAGAATATATTGGGGTGGATAATTTAATTAAAATCAAATTTTAATTAAATATTATATTAGAGTCCAACTCTAATTTAATTGAATTAAAATTTTAATTTAGGATAAAACTTCTAAATAAAATAAAATTCAATTTAGGGTCAAAATTTAATATTTAACTTAAAACCTAATTTTAATGAAAATATAAAAAGTCATCAATTTTAAATAAAATTTTAAACGGGTCAAAATTGAATTTTAAGATAAAACTGTTTGAAAATTAAATTTAAAACCATTTTAATATTTAAACTCAAAACTATTTTGAAAATTGCAATCTGACCCTTATTTCAAATTTTATACATAGCCCTCGGAAATTTCAGAAATAACAATCAGGCCCTTCAAAATTAAATTTCAAACTGACCTAGCAATCATAATTGCATGCGGGGGCCTGCAACTTCAGAAATTGCATTAGAGGCCCCCACCCCCACCTCTCACCTGAAAACCCTAATATCTCAATTTATTTATTTATTTATTTTTTTTCTTTCTTTCTTTCCCGCCAGCACCACCATATCTACTCACCGTGGCAGGGGCTCACTGGCGACCCCTGCCCCCTAGTGCAGCAGCGTGTTGGTGCTACAACGCGTAGTGAGCTCGACGCCGTCGTCGTCGTTGTAGCAAAGAAGAGTCGTTGACTCTCACGCGCACATTGCAAGAATGACGATACCGGGCTCGCAGCCCATGCCGGTGGCCGTCTGTTTTCAGATCCAAGAATTTTATTTATTTATTTTTTTAAACAAAATTGATTTTTCATTTTCAAATCAGATTTAGAATTCGAAAACCAATTTTTCTTTAAAAACTAGAAACAAGAAAAATATCAATAATCAACTTTTTGATTATTCTATAATTCGAAACAATTTCTAACAAATACAAAGTAGGCTTTGATACCACTATTGAGAATTTATTTAATCATGTACATCGGAAAAAAATAATTTTCAATTCACATCAAAGATCTGCAATGTGTTTAGATAATAAACGTGATAAGAATTATACATTTGATGAATTCTGCAAACTCTTTTGTTGATTCTCGAACTCCACTGATCGCGATCTGCAATCTGAGCTGTTCAATTGTCCAGCCTCCAATGGTTATCCACACAGAGAACAAGAATGACGGCTAGGGTTTTCTTTTCTTGTGCTAGCAAGAATAATGAAAATCTTTGCAACTTATAAACCCTAGCAGCTTATTAATATAAGCCCAAGTGGGTTTGGCCCATCTCTAAACTTAACTCGGTCTGATATTTAATTAATCAAATTAATTAAGTCATTTAATTAACGGACTAATTTAATTAAAATCAAATTTCAATTAAATATCAAATTAGAGTCCAACTCTAATTCTACAATTATAGGGCGGGACTATTTAATTAAAATCAAATTTTAATTAAATACCAAATTGGAGTTCAACTTTAATTCCAATAAAATTTTAGGGCAAGACAATTTAATTAAAATCAAATTTTAAGTAAATATCAAATTAAAGTACAACTCTAATTATAATCAAATTAATACGGTTGAATTTAATTAAAATCAAATTTTAAATAAATACAAAAATAAGAGTCAAACTCTAATTCCAAGATATTTGGATGAACTTATTTAATTAAAATAAAATTTTAATTAAATACAAAATTAGAGTCCAACTCTGATTTCAAAAAAGATTTTAGGGTGAGACAATTTAATTAAAATCAAATTTCAATTAAATGTCAAATTAGAGTGCAACTCTAATTTCAAGAATATATTGGGGTGGATAATTTAATTAAAATCAAATTTTAATTAAATATTATATTAGAGTCCAACTCTAATTTAATTGAATTAAAATTTTAATTTAGGATAAAACTTCTAAATAAAATAAAATTCAATTTAGGATCAAAATTTAATATTTAACTTAAAACCTAATTTTAATGAAAATATAAAAAGTCATCAATTTTAAATAAAATTTTAAACGGGTCAAAATTGAATTTTAAGATAAAACTATTTGAAAATTAAATTTAAAACATTTTAATATTTAAATTCAAAACTCTTTTGAAAATTGCAATATGACCCTTATTTCAAATTTTATACACAGCCCTCGAAAATTTCAGAAATAACAATCAGGCCCTTCAAAATTAAGGCCCCGTTCGGGAGGGATTAAAATCCAATTAAAATTGCAAATATGACCGTTGTTGGGTCTCACTCATCTAATAAAAGTCAACAATAACGGCTATATTTTCAATTTTAATCCGATTTCAATCCCTCCCATACAAGGCCTAAATTTCAAACTGACCCAGCAATCATAATTGCATGCGGGGGCCTGCAACTTCAGAAATTGCATTAGATGCCCCCACCCCCACCCCCACCCCTCACCTGAAAACCCTAAAATCTCAATTTATTTATTTATTTTTTTTTTCTTTCTTTCTTTCCCGCCAGCACCACCATATCTACTGACCGTGGCAGGGGCTCACTGGCGACCCCTGCCCCCTAGTGCAGCAGCGTGTTGGTGCTACAACGCGCAGTGAGCGCGACAGTCGTCGCTCGCTATTGTAGCAGCAAGAGCTGCTGACTCTCGCTGCTGCACATTGCAGCAGCGACGACAGTCGGGCTCGCAGCCCATGCCGGTGGCCGTCTGTTTTCAGATCCAAGAATTTTATTTATTTATTTTTTTAAACAAAATTGATTTTTCATTTTCAAATCAGATTTAGAATTCGAAAACCAATTTTTCTTTAAAAACTAGAAACATGAAAAATATCAATAATCAACTTTTTGATTGTTCTATAATTCGAAACAATTTCTAACAAATACAAAGTAGGCTTTGATACCACTATTGGGAATTTATTTAATCATGTACATCGGAAAAAAATAATTTTCAATTCACATCAAAGATCTGCAATGTGTTTAGATAATAAACGTGATAAGAATTATACATTTGATGAATTCTGCAAACTCTTTTGTTGATTCTCGAACTCCACTGATCGCGATCTGCAATCTGAGCTGTTCAATTGTCCAGCCTCCAATGGTTATCCACACAGAGAACAAGAATGACGGCTAGGGTTTTCTTTTCTTGTGCTAGCAAGAATAATGAAAATCTTTGCAACTTATAAACCCTAGCAGCTTATTAATATAAGCCCAAGTGGGTTTGGCCCATCTCTAAATTTAACTCGGTCTGATATTTAATTAATCAAATTAATTAAGTCATTTAATTAACGGACTAATTTAATTAAAATCAAATTTCAATTAAATATCAAATTAGAGTCCAACTCTAATTCTACAATTATAGGGCGGGACTATTTAATTAAAATCAAATTTTAATTAAATACCAAATTGGAGTTCAACTTTAATTCCAATAAAATTTTAGGGTAAGACAATTTAATTAAAATCAAATTTTAAGTAAATATCAAATTAAAGTACAACTCTAATTATAATCAAATTAATACGGTTGAATTTAATTAAAATCAAATTTTAAATAAATACAAAAATAAGAGTCAAACTCTAATTCCAAGATATTTGGATGAACTTATTTAATTAAAATAAAATTTTAATTAAATACAAAATTAGAGTCCAACTCTGATTTCAAAAAAGATTTTAGGGTGAGACAATTTAATTAAAATCAAATTTCAATTAAATGTCAAATTAGAGTGCAACTCTAATTTCAAGAATATATTGGGGTGGATAATTTAATTAAAATCAAATTTTAATTAAATATTATATTAGAGTCCAACTCTAATTTAATTGAATTAAAATTTTAATTTAGGATAAAACTTCTAAATAAAATAAAATTCAATTTAGGGTCAAAATTTAATATTTAACTTAAAACCTAATTTTAATGAAAATATAAAAAGTCATCAATTTTAAATAAAATTTTAAACGGGTCAAAATTGAATTTTAAGATAAAACTGTTTGAAAATTAAATTTAAAACCATTTTAATATTTAAACTCAAAACTATTTTGAAAATTGCAATCTGACCCTTATTTCAAATTTTATACATAGCCCTCGGAAATTTCAGAAATAACAATCAGGCCCTTCAAAATTAAGGCCCCGTTCGGGAGGGATTAAAATCCAATTAAAATTGAAAATATGACCGTTGTTGGGTCCCACTCATCTAATAAAAGTCAACAATAACGGCTATATTTTCAATTTTAATCCGATTTCAATCCCTCCCATACAAGGCCTAAATTTCAAACTGACCCAGCAATCATAATTGCATGCGGGGGCCTGCAACTTCAGAAATTGCATTAGATGCCCCCACCCCCACCCCCACCCCTCACCTGAAAACCCTAAAATCTCAATTTATTTATTTATTTATTTTTTCTTTCTTTCTTTCTTTCTCGCCAGCGCCGCCATATCTACTCACCGTGGCAGGGGCTCACCGACGACCCCTGCCCCCTAGTGCAGCAGCGTGTCGGTGCTGCAACGTGCAGTGAGCGTGACAGTCATCGCTCGTCGTCAGAGCGCAAGAAGAGTCGCGACTCTCACGCACGTTGCAAGAACGACAATCGGGCTCGCAGCCCATGCCGGTGGCCGTCTGTTTTCAAATCCAAGAATTTTATTTATTTATTTTTTTAAGCAAAATTGATTTTTCATTTTCAAATCAGATTTAGAATTCGAAAATCAAATTTTCTTTAAAAACTAGAAACATGAAAAATATCAATAATCAACTTTTTGATTGTTCTATAATTCGAAACAATTTCTAACAAATACAAAGTAGGCTTTGATACCACTGTTGAGAATTTATTTAATCATGCACATCGGAAATAAAATAATTTTCAATTCCCATCAAGGATCTGCAATGTGTTTAGTTAAAAACCGTGATAAGAATTATACCTTTGATGAATTCTGCAAACTCTTTTGTTGATTCTCGAACTCCACTGATCGCAATCTGCAATCCGAGCTGTTCAATTGTCCAACTTCCAATGGTTATCCACACGGAGAACAAGAATGACGGCTAGAGTTTTCTTTTCTTGTGCTAGCAAGAATAATGAAAATCTCTGCAACTTATAAACCCTAACAGCTTATTAATATAAGCCCAAGTGGGCTTGGCCCATCTCTAAGTTTAACTCGGTCTGATATTTAATTAATCAAATTAATTAAATCCGGTCCATGAATTAATTAATCCAATTAATTAATTATCCAACACTTATCAATTAATTAATTGGTAAATCACATTCTTCTGACTCTCTTTTGTGTGTGACCCATTAGGTTCCCGATCACGATGCCTAACGATGTGAAATATTATTTTGATCTAATCAAAATTGATAAATTAAAATATCCCTTTTAATTTATCATCAATTCACATTCGTCATCCCAGATTGACATCTAGCAATGTGTTAGGGCAATACATGTGACGAGAAATGTCACGTAGTATGACAAAACCAAACTTGTTCGTTTACCGTGAAACTATAATCCTTTCGTCAATATGATCCGATCAATTATGAGATATGGATATGTGTCAATCTCAATTATTTATCATATCTTTTATCCCACTGTTAAGTCAATGTAAGTCGAAAACTCTTTTTCGACTTATGAGTTCACCTTGGCCAAGGATTTCATTATTAACTTAACTGAATAAAATGTAGATCATAATCTCTTACTATCTAAGAGCGATGAATTCTCTATTGATTATTCACAACCTTCATATGATTCTTGACATACCGGAACGATAATGTATTAGCGACCATTGGCAGAATAACATCCAATATCATCAAAGTATGACTGTCCTCATATAAGGTACTATGACGACCTCAAGTCAAAGGACCAATTCCACTACCGAACGTTAGAGATTAACCACTAACACTCAGATAGTTATCCATGTGGAATCTCCCAGCGGGTCTCCAATGTTTTGTTCTATAACAAAACATCCACGTGTTCATTCAAGTGTCGCAATACTTTCGCTAGTGAGATAAGCTGCTTACTTCACAAGTGGAATGTCACACGCAATGATCTATCCGTAATAACGATATCCGTATCTCGTTATTATTTCGACTACGGATGATTTAAGATTAAGTCATATGTAATTTGTATCTCACAATCACAACTCCTTGTGATTAACAAATCACCAAAACTTGAATCTACAGATTCTGTTATTTAATTTATTAGAATATTAATTTAATTAAATAATAGATATTGCCATAGATATGCATCGAATATATATTTAAAGTGTTTATGTCCAAAGTTGATTGGATCTAGGGCATAACATTTATACTACGTAACCAAGAGCTTCGGGAAATTGCCCTTGCCCCCTCGATGGACCCGAGTGATGTCAGTTCCAGGTTAAGTTTTAGTTCAATTTATTCGGATCTCAATTCCAGGTTCTGTTTCAGTTCTCCTCCTCACGAGCATGTGCCTGTCTTGCACATGCCTGTCTCGCACCCTCAAGGTACATCTATTTTACTTTTGTGTGTTATAGTGAAGCAATTAAAACATAAGATCTGTCAAATATTTTATAGATTTTGAGATAAATCCGAACCTTTCAACAATCAACCTTAGCTATTGATTTGATTCATTAAAAACCGAAATTATATTTACAAGATTTGCAATGTACAAATATATAGACAATGTAAAGAAAAAGGACAAAATTAGTTATAAAGAATATTCTTCTAACAAATCCCATGTGCAAGCAAAACCAATTAAGGCCTTCTAGTATCTTCCATTTTCCTAATCAGCATTGCCAGCTGATGATCATTGTTGGCAGTAGACAGCAGCTGAAATGGATGACAAGGAGTCCAGTTCACTCCCTTAATTCTTTATCTGTGACCCGAGCTCCTTTATCTGTGACTTGAGCTTCATCTTCCAATAGCCGCCCACAAGATGGAGAGTGAATATTTGCTACTCCCATCTTGTTCATGTGAAAATAAAAACTTGCAGAACTTAATGCTCTAGTTAGGATATCTGCTACTTGTGAACCTGTGTGAACATATTCAGTCACAATTTCCCCAGCCTGTATCTTGTCCCTAATGAGATGGCAATCTATCTCAATATGCTTGGTTCTTTCGTGGAAGATTGGATTTGTGGCAATATAAAAATTGCTGATTTATTGTCACAATGTAGGTTCGCCGCTTGAGTGTGCTCAATCTGTAAGTCCTTAAACAGGTACCTTAACCAAGTTAATTCACAACAAACACGCGCCATTGCTCTATACTCCGCTTCTGAAGATGATCGTGATATTACACTTTGCTTCTTTGATTTCCAAGAGACTAGAGATGATTCAATAAATACACAATAGCCTGTTACTGATTTCCTAGTATCTGGACAGCTTCCCCAGTCCGAATCTGAATATCCCTTCAGCTGCAACTCAGAAGTAGAAGAATAAAATAATCCCTGTCCTGGAGCTCTTTTGAGATATCTCAGCACTTTATGAGCAGCATTGAGGTGAGGTATCCTTGGCTGATCCATGTATTGACTCAGAAGTTGGACTGAGTAGGATATATCTGGTCTAGTTATGGTTAAATATAATAATCGCCCTATCAGTCGCCTGTAGAGAGATGGATCAGCAAGTAATTCACCCCCTTCTTTTGATAATTTGACATTCTGATCAAGTGGCACCTTAGCAGGAGCAGATCCTATTGTTCCCAAGTCAGCTAGAATATCAAGAGCATACTTTCTTTGACAAATGTGTATTCCTCCTTTTGATCTAGCCACTTCAATCCCCAGAAAATATTTCAGCTTTCCCAAGTCTTTGATTTTGAATTTTGCATCAAGTGCTGTTTTGAGATTGTCAATGGTTTCCAAACAATCTCCAGCCACAATTATGTCATCAACATAGACTAGAACTGCCACAAAGGAGCCTTGGGTGAATTTGACAAACAAGCTGTAATCAGCTTTGGACTGAGTAAAACCTTGTTCAAGAATGAAACCGGATAACTTCGAGTACCATTGTCTCGAAGCTTGTTTGAGTCCATATAAGCTTTTGTGAAGTCTGCACACTTTGGAGCCTCCCTCATTGTCATAACCTGGTGGCAATTCCATGTATACTTCCTCCTCTAGATCTCCGTGCAAGAAGGCATTGTTTACGTCCAATTGGTATAGGAACCAACCCTTCAAGGCTGCAATAGCAAGTAAGGTTCGAACGGTGACAAGTTTTGCCACTGGTGAAAAGGTTTCGTGATAATCCAATCCTTCTCGTTGAGTATACCCCTTTGCCACGAGCCTAGCCTTGTGTCTTTCCACACTTCCATCAGCATTAAATTTAACTCTGTAAACCCATTTACACCCTATTGCCCTTTTATCAAGAGGCAAATCAACTATAGCCCATGTATCATTCAACTCAAGAGCCTTAATCTCATTTGTCATTGCCTCACGCCATTCAGGAAACTTAACAGCCTGTTGGTATGTTTGTGGCTCATTTTGTGTTGTGATAGAAGAGACAAAAGCTCTGTGAAGTGTAGATAATTTATCATATGATACAAAGGAGTTTAGAGGGTAGGGGTTACCTGAAGGTACTGAACCAGTCTTCTTGTTCAATGTCTGGAATGGGGAAAGCAAGATGGCTTGTTGACAAATAAAATCTTGTAGTTTTGCTGGTGGATTTCGAGTTCTGGTGGATCTTCTAGGTAGGTGAGGCATGGTTTGATCTGGTTCATGTTGGTCAGGCTGCTGAGTGGCAGGATTAACTTCAGTGCAATTTTGTTCTGTTACCAGGTCTGCTGAATTATCAGAAGATTGATGATTTTCAGCTTCTTCAGTGGGAACAGAAATGATAGGATTTTGAGGAAAACATAAATCAGTAGGATTTGGCTTTGTGGGTTTTGCTTCTTTGTATGGAAAAATTGTTTCATAAAACACAACATTTCTTGACACGAAAATTTTATTTGTTTCTAAATCAAGTAACTTGTAACCTTTAACGTTGAAGGGATAGCCTAGAAAAATACATTTCCTAGCTCTAGAATCAAACTTGTGTCTTCCATTTAAAAGAGTTGTGGAATATGCAAGGCAACCAAAAACTTTAAGATGCAAGTATGCTGGCTTGGTTTGAAAAAGTATCTCATATGGACTCTTGTGACTTAAAACAGCTGAGGGGGTTCTATTTATCAGATAAACAGCCGTTAAGACACAATCATTCCAGCGTTTTAGTGGCATTCCACTTTGAAATTTCAGGGCCCTTGCTACATTGAGTATGTGTTGGTGTTTCCTCTCAACAATGGCGTTTTGTTGAGGGGTTTCAACACAAGTTGTTTGATGAATGATGCCTCTTTCAAGATAAAATTGTTTCATGTTAAATTCCCCTCCATTGTCACTTCGAATTACTTTGATTTTGGTTTGAAATTGAGTGTCTATCAGTTTCCAGAAATTTTGCAAAGCACTTGTAGCCTCAGATTTTAATTTCAGCATATAAACCCAAGTACTCCTGCTAAAATCATCAACAATAGTCAAAAAATAGCGTGATCCATCATAGCTAATTTCATTGCAAGGTCCCCATATATCACAATGTATTAAATCAAAACATTTTTCAGATTTGTGCTTACTAATGGGAAAAGGAAGTTTGTGTAATTTTGCTAAAGGGCATATTGAGCAAGGTTTATTGTGAGAAACTATCTTAGGGATAGAATGCTCAAATGCAAGGGCAGAATGAGATGGATGTCCCATTCTATAATGCCAAACATCAAACTCATCATTGTGACTAATAGTAGAGGCAGTAAGAGAAGATGTGCTGGTTAAACGGTTTAAGTTTTCTTGAAGGGCCATAGGAGAGACTGGTTTTGACAGGATATGGTAGAGGCCGGATCTTGCTTCACCCATTCCAGTCGTTGTCCAAGTCGAAAGGTCCTGAATAAAACACACATCAGAAAGGAAAACAACACATGTATTAAGTGCCTGAGTGAGTTTCTTAACAGATATCAGGTTAAAGGAAAAAGAAGGCACACATAAGACGTCATGGAGTTTTAAAGTGTCTGTGATTTGTGCAGTGCCAATACTAGTTACAGGGACAGTAGCTCCATTTGGCAGGCTTACTGTCAGGTTGATTGGAGTTTGAATGGAAGAAAAATATGCTGGGCTGCAAATCATATGATCTGTTGCCCCTGTGTCCAGAATCCAAGAGGCTGCAGTTTTGTTGATTTTTGTAGGATTAAAAATTGATGAGCAAAGTGATATACCAGAAATTTTGGCAAGAGCATTGTCTGAATCTGTGGCAGCAATGCTTTGAACTTGGTTTGCTGAGGGAGTTAAGCTTTGATTTCCTGAAGATTTGAGAATGGCGATCAAGTGAGAGTATTCCTCTTGAGTTAGAGATACATTGGACTTGTTGATCTGCTGTTCTTGACTCACAGGCACATAGCTGGAGACCTGATTTGCTGTTGGACTAAATCTATTCCTCCCTTCATACTTGTGACCTGATGGATAGCCATGTAACTTGTAGCACTTATTTGCAGTGTGTCCTGGCATCTTGCAATGAGAGCATATAGGCTTGTTTGGATCCTTGAGACATCTCTCAAGTGAATGGCCTGAGATTTTGCAATAGGTGCAATAATATCTTTCCCTTCTCTGTGAATTTTTTCTGCCATTATCTCTGAAATTTCCTTTTGCCAGTAATGCCATTGCTTCATTGAGAGATCCATCATTCGAGATCTCTCTTCTTTTCTCCTCTTGCTGGATAGTGGCATATACTTCATTTAAAGATGGAAAAGGCTTGTTCAGTAGAACTTGAGCTTTAATGGCCTTATAGGATTCATCTAACCCCATTAAGAATTTCATCACCCAATCACGATTCTGGTTGTCAACTACTACTTTTAGGGCTCCACACGTGCAGCTAGGAATAGACTCGTAGTTTAGCAGCTCATCAAGCAAGGTTTTGAACTTAGAGAAATACACACTCACAGCTTCTTGATTTTGAGTTAATGTACTGATAGCTTGTTTGATTTCAAAGATTCTGGGAGCATTCTGCTGAGCAAAACGTTGCTCCGGCTCCTGCCACAGTTGGTGAGCTGTTTCAGCGTACGTAGTGCTGCACTTTATATCCACAGCCATGGTGTTTTGAAGCCAGGTTATGACAATGTCATTGCTCCTGAGCCAGTGTTCCATCAGTGGATCATTTGGGTCCTGAGGTTCATGAATGCTGCCGTCTATGAACCCCAGTTTGTTCTTGATTCTGAGGGCTCTTCTCATCGATCTGGCCCAAGAATGGTAATTGTTTGCTTCAAGGATATGAGTGACTAAAATGGCTCCAGTTCCATCATTGTTCCCTATGTAATAAGGGCTGCTAAAATGGTTTGGATCATGATTTGTTGAATTATCATTTTGGCTTTGGTTTGCATTTGGTGGGAGATTTGAGGATTGATTGTCTGATTCCTCCATGGATATTTCTGGCCGGATAGCAGAAGTTCAGGAAGAAGAAGTGGATAAAGTCTCTGATACCATATAGATTTTGAGATAAATTTGAACCTTTCAACAATCAACCTTAGCTATTGATTTGATTCATTATAAACCGAAATTATATTTACAAGATTTGCAATGGACAAATATATAGACAATGTAAAGAAAAAGGACAAAATTAGTTATAAAGAATATTCTTCTAACAAATCCCATGTGCAAGCAAAACCAATTAAGGCCTTCTAGTATCTTCCATTTTCCTAATCAGCATTGCCAGCTGATGATCATTGTTGGCAGTAGACAGCAGCTGAAATGGATGACAAGGAGTCCAGTTCACTCCCTTAATTCTTTATCTGTGACCCGAGCTCCTTTATCTGTGACTTGAGCTTCATCTTCCAATAGCCGCCCACAAGATGGAGAGTGAATATTTGCTACTCCCATCTTGTTCATGTGAAAATAAAAACTTGCAGAACTTAATATATTTAGCACGATTTTATTAAGAAAGTGAAGATACTTTTTCTGGACTAACTTATAATCTTATATGATACATCACAGAGGATGTGGCTATATTCATAGAAATTTTAGTGCTTGTTTGAGAGGGATTTTTGGGGGAAGAATTGATTTTGAATAGTGATATGATGGGAAATGTGTGGTTGAAAATGAGAATTGATTTACTGTAGAATTTTGAGAATCCCTCCCAAACAAGACCTTAAGTTCCTGCTGAAAATGTAATGTAAACTTAATTTACTGCTACTAACTAACAAACTGAATAGATTTTATTTAATTATTATTTATTTTTATATTTTTTGCAGGTGTAAATAAAACCCGTTCATTTCCTTTCACGGGGAGTTCTTTCCTAGATTGGATACTCCCAAAAAGAAGGCTGGCGAAACAAAAAGAGAAGTTCTTCAAGCAAAATGGTGGATTTCTTTTACAGCAGAAACTTTCAGGTGGCTACCTAGCCAATGAAACAGTTAGAATTTTTACGTCCGAAGACGTCTGGAGGGCCACAAACAACTACAACGAAGGAAACATAATTGGACATGGGGTTTATGGAATAGTTTACAAGGGAATTTTACCTGATAATAGAGAGGTTGCCATTAAGAAGTCCAGAATAAGTGATCAAATTCAAATGGAACAGTTAATCAATGAAGTTATAGTTGTTTCCCAAATAAACCACCGGAATGTGGCGAAGTTATTTGGGTGCTGTTTGGAGACGGAAGTCCCTTTGCTGGTGCATGAATTCATCACAAATGGGACTCTTTTCAGCCATATTCACGATCCAATTCTTGCTTCCAGGTTTTCATGGGAAATGAGGGTAAAAATAGCGGCGGAAACTGCCGGGGCGCTTGCATATTTTCATTCGGCTACATCAATCCCGATTGTTCACAGAGATATAAAAAGTGCAAACATATTGCTGTACCAAACCTATTCTGCAAAAGTGATTAATTTTAGAGTCTCAAGGTAGGTATTAAATGAAATGGGACGAACTTATTTATTGAAATTTTCTCTTTATCATGTCACTCGCGTTTTCACTTTTATTTTTTAATGATACATTCACATTTTTTATAAGTGGGTGATTAATTGCAAGCTTTGCATGCCTTGTATTAAGAATTGAGGTTCCATATTAAAATGTCAACCTTATTAAAAGGAGTAGCCCAAACCCTTTATAAAGTGGTCTATGTTTTCATCTTTATTCGATGTGTGATTCTATCCCTTAACATGGCACCTCAAGATAGTGGCTCGTTTGAGCAAACCAATCTTGAAATCTGTATGCTCATTTTTGGAGTCTTAACCTGATCGAATTGCTCGTTAGAGTTTAATGGACTCTGATACCAAATTAAGAATTGGTGTTCCATCTTAAAAGGTTAACCTTATTAAGAGGAGTAGCCCAAACCCTTTATAAATTGGTCGATGTTTTCATTTTTATTCGATGTAGAATTCTATCCCTTTAACACCCTGAAACCATATCACACCACTTTAAATTTTGTCACCATCATCAGGTTGTTCCCTCTTGATCAATCTGATCTCCGTACAGTGGTGCAAGGAACACCTCGATACTTGGATCCTGAATATTTCCAAACAAACCATTTGACAGAAAAAAGTGACGTCTACAGCTTTGGTGTTGTCCTGGCCGAATTATTCACTGGCCAGAAGGCCCTTTCTTTCGACAGATCCATGGAACATAGAAATCTAACCGTGTATTTTGTTTCTGCAGTTAGAGAAGACAGATTAATACAAATTCTTGACAGGAATTTGGATCTAACTGAAGAGCTGAAACGATTTGCAAAACTTACAGAATGGTGCCTGAGGGTAAAATCAAAGGAGAGGCCAAGTATGAAGGAGGTTGCAATTGAGCTTGAAGCATTGAGATCAGTGGAGAATCATCTATTGATAGATAAAGATTTGAATCACGAAGAAACACTGCAGAGTTTATTTAATCGTACAACCCCTTCAAATATCAATGGTGGATTTCTTTTACAGCATAAAAATTTTGGGGACTGCTTAGCGAATGCAAAAATTAGAATTTTTACTGTAGAAGACCTCCAAAGGGCAACAAACAACTACGACGAAGGAAATATAATTGGCCGGGGGCGCTACGGAACAATTTACGAGGGAATTTTACCTGATTATGGAGTGGTAGCTATTAAGAAGTCGATAATAATTTATCGAGGGCAAATTGAGAAGTATATCAATGAAGTTGAAATTGCTTCCCAACACAACCACCAGAATGTGGTGAAATTATTGGGGGGTGCTGTTTAGGGACGGAAGTCCCTTTTCTGGTTTATGAGTTCATGACAAACGGAACTCTTTTCAGCCATATTCATGATCCAGTTCTTGCTTCCAATTTTTCATGGGAGACGAAAGTAGCAGCAGAAACTGCTGCGGCACTTGCATATTTACATATGGTTCCATTTATTCACGGAGATATAAGGAGTGCATACATATTGCTGGAAGAAACTTATACTGTAAAAGTGTCTGATTTTGGAGCTTACAGGTTTGATTTTTGGATGTTAAACTCAAATTCTAATTCATTTGTTTTTTTATATATAATAAATAAATTGAGAAAGGGAAAAATGTGGAAAACAGAAAAACAACAATATTTCTCCTCTTCTTTTATTATTAATTTTTTTTTTCATTGTGCTTATTAGTGCGTGTGCTTGTTTGTTTTTTTTCCCAACAGACTTGATAATTCTGAGAGCACTACATTTGAGCAAGGAACAATAGGATATTTAGATCCTGAATATCTTCATTTTGGCCGAATGTGTGAGAAAAGCGATGTTTACAGTTTTGGAGTAGTCCTTGCTGAAATATTAACTGGTAGGCAGGCCATTTCTTTGGATAAACCAGAAGAAGAAAGTTGTCTCGCTATATACTTTCTGCAATTCAAGAAGACCTCCTATTAGAAATTATTGAGAAGTTGCAATGGAGCTTGAAGCCTTGAGATCAATGGAGAACCATCAATGGAGAGATGAAGATTTGAATCACGAAGAAATAATGGAGCATTTATTTAATCATATAGCCTCTTCAAATTTCAATGGTGGATTTATTTTAAATCATAAACTCTCCAGGGACTACCTAGCCAATGAAAAAATTATAATGTTTACTGCAGAAGAACTATGGAGGGCCACAAACAACTACGACAAAGGAAACATAATTGGTCGGGGGGGGGTTGCCATTAAGAAGTCAAGAATAATTTATCAAGGGCAAATTCAGAAGTATATCAATGAAGTTCAAATTGTTTCCCAAATCAACCACCAGAATGTCGTGAAAATATTGGGGTGCTGTTTGGAGACGGAAGTGCCTTTACAAGTTTATGAATTCATTACTAACGGGCCCCTTTTCAGCCATATTCACGATCCAATTCTTGCTTCCAATTTTTTGTGGGAAATGAGGATGAAAGTAGCAGCAGAAACTGTAGCGGCACTTGCATATTTGCATATGGTTCCAATTATACACGGTGATATAAAGAGTGCAAACATATTGTTCGACCAAACTTATACTGCAAAAGTGTCGAATTTTGGAGCCTCCAGGTTTGATTATTGATATTTAACTTAATATTTAAATTTTAGAGAAAAAGTCGAAAACAAAAATGGAATATTTCCCTTCTCTTATTATTGGTGATTTTGTCCAAACATGTACAATAATTTTCCCTCTTCTATTTGCTTTTGTTTTTCTGTTGCGCTTCTTATTGTGTGATGTTTTTCTTTTTTGACAGATTTGACACACTTGATGATTCTGTGCTCACTACTTTGGTGCAAGGAACAATAGGATATTTAGATCCTGAATATCTTCATTTTGGCCAATTGACTGAGAATAGCGATGTTTACAGCTTTGGAGTTGTTTTGGCAGAATTATTAACTGCTCAGAAGGCCATTTCTCATGATAAACCAGAAAAAGATAGAATTCTTTCATCATACTTTCTTAATGCAATCCGAGATGATCGGTTAGTACAAATTGTTGACAAGAATTTGGTAAGAGAGGACCGAATTGAGCAGGTGAAACGAGTAGCAAAACTGACAGAATGTTGCCTCAAATCAAAACGAGAAGATAGGCCTAGTATGAAGGAGGTTGCAATGGAGCTTGAAGCATTGAGATCAGTGGAGAATCATCAACAGATAGATGAATATTTGAATCACAAAGAAATAATAGAGCATTTAATATGATCCTAGGTTACATGGAAGATTTGAATTAGAAATGAGCAAAGCAGGTTGTTTATTTAGATGGTTGCTTTTTAGTCTTCAAACAATGCACTCATTTGTATTCGATGACAACCATCTGTAGTCTTTATGCAGTTGTGTGCTATTTTGTTAAGAGCTATTAACCGCAGTAAGCTGGTTTTTCTATCAAAATCGAAGAAGATGCGGTATACGCTATGAGTTCTCAATTTGGTATAGATGACAATGGAGGTGTATTCTGTGTACCTCATATCAAGCAACACACATGTACGACTTTACGTTGCTAACGAGGAGACAAACTTGAATATTTAATCTTTTTAAACCCTCGTTATTGCGTGTTTTATTAATAACGAAAATAAACTGGTATAAACTAAAATATACACAACCCTTGTTTGATCTCCATTATTTTCAAAATACATGTTTATTTCTCTTATATTAAATCATACATTTTCAATAAAATAATATTGCACGGAAACCCAAATTTTATTTTTATTTTTCAACCACACGTTTTTCATCAATCTACTTTACCAAATTGCATTCTTAAGAAAAAAAGGGGCTCAAACATGCTCTACTTTATGTTGCTAAAGAGGAGAAAAACTTGAATATTTAAGTTTTTTTTTAAAACCCTTCATTATGGTGTGTTTTATTAATAACGAAAATAAAATGGTACAAACTAAAACATACACAATTTTTTCAATTTTTATAAATGGATAGCTAATCTAGCAACGAGATTCGAACTACATGTGAAGCTAATTTAATTGAGCAACTTGAATTTTATGAACAATCTTAATGCTAATATATAATTGCAAAGTAAGAGCAATCATGGTAGAATTAATATTGTGTTGAATAAATCTCCTGAAATTAATTTACCGATATGTTAATATATATTAGGACTGTGATGAAGAGTTGTTTGAATTTTGTAGAACTTTATCTCTAACATGTCCCCACAAGATAGGGTTCCCATTGGTGACTCCTATCTTAGACCGTAATAGTTGAAAACGAGATGCAGACACAAGTTTGTTGAGTGAATCTGCCAACTGATCAACTGAAGCAACAGGAAAAATGCAAACATCTACTTATTGATGGCAATAATTGGCTGAATGATTGTTCCGTCAGGGATCTATTGCATTAGATAGGAAGAGGTTTACTAGCACTACACCAAAAAAGGGCTGTTGCAGCGGCCAAAAAACGTTGCAAAAGACCTTTTGCAGCGTTTTTCCAACTGTTGCGGAGGTTGGTGTTGCCGTTGAGGGAAGATTTTTTGCAGCGTTTATTCATCGTTGCGAAAAACTCTTTTACAACGTTTTTTAAACGTTGTTGTAGACCCTTTTGCAACGTTTTTTAAACGTTGCGGTAGACCCTTTTGCAGTGTTTTTTAAACATTGCGGTAGATTTTATTTATTTATTATTATTTTTTTTACAGTTATGGCAATTAAGTAATTGACCCATAAAATTAAAAATAACACTTTGTGAACACATTTTGGAATTTTATAAAAATTGATAATTTCATTATAAATTTTTGAATTAATACAAAATTCGAATGTGTTACAACACAACCTATCTAAAAAGGAGTAAGATAAACATATGTTTGCCTAGAAGCAATGATAACGGGGTCGTACATAATTTGTAATGATATTGGACATCTCAACTCTTCTGGAGGTAAGGGCATGTGCTCTGATCTTTTGAAAGTTGGTCGAAAATTAAAAGAATTGAGTTTCGAGAGTTGACGGTCGAACACATAACTATTGCGTACAGACACACAACCATCCTCCAAAGATCCATGGACGGTGGGCGAACAAGGTGTTGAGCCCTGTGAATCATTATCATATGAGAAATCACTTCTGAATAACTTCGAGTACTTTCTAATAAGATGTAAAAGATAAGCTACGATTGACTCTTTTCTTTTGTCTTCATCAGCCCGGGCTCTTTCTATTAGTTTCTTTAAAGCCTTTCTTTCTCTAAGTGCAGCTCTTGAAGAGGTAATACCAAGTTTTGAAGCAGTCTGGTGAAAAGATTCAAGCTCATTATTGTCGTTACAGTTGCCATTGAAGTTTCTCCCTTTCTGGAGTAACACAATGATGTCGTGCCCAATTTGCTTCTCCATAGGATCAAATGAGAATTCAATTCCCTCAAGTTCATTCAAGAAACCAGCAATCTAAGATAAGTCACTATTAGAAGCTGAAGGAATTTAAATACAAATTTCCAAGGAGGAAATTTATTACTAAAATATTTGAGTATTAAGCACATCCCATGTGAAATGACACACAAAAATTACCAAAACATATATTACCTGATAATAGATAGATTGAGGTACGACATCCTCTACCCGCCTTAAACAATCTTGAAGGTCACATCTTGCTTTCTCAAATTTCAAAACGACAGAATCTCCTGTCATGGCCTGATGACAAGAATATATTTCCACATTAAGCCAGAGAGAAAGAGAGCTAGGAGGATAAATAAAAATGAGGACTCTCTATCTCATCAAATGAAAACCGTAAAGTCCTCGTTAAAATGGAGACATACAGATCATTAATAATAATTAGTCTTGAAGTTATATGCAAATGTGCAATTAAACACACAGTAAACACCAAAGATTCTAACTTCGTAAAACTTCAAAATGTTGGATCCGACATAGATGCCACCATACCTTTGGCTCACCAATTGAGGGTAAATTATCCTCAACCTATCTAAAAGGAGTCAGGTGTCAGACTTTCAAATCCAGTAACATAAGATTTTTAGCCATATCTAAAACCATAAGCAAGTGAATCTATTGACAAGCCATGTCACATTTGTCATTATTTATATTTATAGTGTATTGAAAATGCTAAGCACAAGGCATGTATGTCAAAGGTCAAAATTCCAATCATGATGAATATCTCAAGCAGTCGACAAGAAGAAACCAAATGAATAGTTCACCACACATTCATAGCAATATGGCTTTTTCTCTTGACCAATGAATATGGGGAAATGTGGACAACATGAGTGACATCAAGGAATGATATCCATTAAATGCAATGTAAAAGTTCAAATGTCCACAATTAGAAAGCAACACCAAAAACTACTGAAAAGTAAAATAAATTAGAAGCACTTCAAGTTTCCACTAAAATCTATGTTTCTCATAGCAAGACAAGTCCAAAGAAATACACAAAAACCAGTCCAAATCCATGGATACGCCACGTTTCCTCCTCCATACTATTAAATTAATATATTCGCCGTGCCCTTTGTCAAAAAGAAACTGCTAATACCTTAATACAGTACTAATTCTATTAATAAACAAAAGATTTTCATTTGATAAAGGAAGTTACACATAAAGCCTAATAAATCTTAGAGAACTCTAGAACAACCAAAAAAAGCTAAAAGTACTTTCAAACAGAAAATAAATTCATAGCCTAGATTTAACAAAAGAAAAGACAAAACTTTACAGAGAGGGTTGACTGAGAAGAGACAATACTAGACCATATGTAGTTAACTGAAGTTGGTACATCCAGAAAACAAAAAATCTCTTGACAAAGCTAAGATGCAATGGTATCATGATAGACCATGCTAACAAGCATCAAAACAGGCAAAAATGTACCGTTCTAAACATTTTAACAAAGGAGGACGTATGTGCTACATAGTACAAAACTAAACTCGACTAGCTGGACAATAAATATGCAATAAGGGAGAATAGTGACAAAACAAATAATTATTTAAACACCAATTGATCAAACCATGAAATAGCCGGCCAATCGATTAGCAATGGAAATATATTGAGTTTTCAAGGTTTGAGAGTCACAATTAAGATCATTCAACTGCTACAAGGCAAGACTTCTATCCTTTCAATTATTTTCAACAGAAACCGAATAAAGTTCAAACCTGTACTTGAAGTTGGAGCCCTTGAGGTACTCAATTGCTTCATCGAGCATTGAAGCCTTGTCTGTCTACCAAAATTGCAAGAGATGAACATTTAGAAGTAACAAAGAAACCTCATTAGAATTAACTTAATAAACATCACAACTAAACATTAAAAAAGAAACATAAAAATTCAATCTGGTTTCTACTTTGTTTGAATTTGGAATTAGATTTTGCAATGCCTTCATTTTTTCATTAATCCTGCTTCTCCTCCTATGCCAAATGCATCACAGAATATCAAAACCCAGAATTCATTACGGAATGTAGACATACAAACTCCAAAAATGAAAATTGTTAATAAAGTGAAACTAAAAATTGTTTAATGATAAATAAAAAACCTTTTCAGACAAATTATGCACTTCAGCTGCTCGAGTTCTCTTCGATGAATTTCGAGGTGTTGTTGACTTTGGCAGTGCCTCTTCAGCTACTTTAGTTTTGTACTATGTAGCACATTAATTGTCAAATTAAAATACAATACAAAACGAAAATATCAAACATTTTCTTTGAAAATGGAGAACGATTGTAACAAAGGAGAAATTTAGAAAATACAATTTCCTCTGAAATAATCAATACCGTGGACCGAGAAATTCATACGAATCAAAAACCAAATTAAAAAAATAAAATAAAGCAAACAACCAAGATCTCGCTCACCGTGCTTGTACTATACGCAGAGAGTGGTGGAAAGGATGGTGTAGCCAAAGAGGAGCCAAATCGAGTAAGGATGGTGTAGCCAGCACGCTGGCCGCGCATCCCAAGCCATGTTCCATGACCCCTCACCACTCTTCAACCCTTCGTGTTCTTGTCGACACAATATTGTCACCCACCGTGCTGCCTCCACCTTAAGGCAAAATCGCGAAAGGTTAGGGTTTTGATTACAAAGAGAGTAAGGGGAAGAAGAGAGGGCTTTGATTATGGGGGGAAGAAAAGAGGGTACAGGGGGAAGAAGAGAGGATAGGCAGAGACGAGAGGGGAAAAGTTAGGGGTTTTTTATTTAAAGGAAGCGTGTATTTTTTGCAACGTTTTCTAAAATATGTTGCGAAAAGATCATAAAAAAAAAAAGAAAAAAATTGTGAAAAGCGTCTTTCACAACGTTTAAAAAATGTTGTAAAAAGTTTTGTCTACCGCAACGTTTAAAAAACGCTGCAAAAAACAAAAAAAATTGCAACACTTAAAAAATGTTGCGAAAAGGCAATCTTAGCAACATTCGCTTAAAAAATGTTGGCAAAATTCAATTTTGTTAAGCAATGGCAACATTTACGCATTAGAATGTTGCGATAGATCCATTTAGCAACATTTAACTACCAAATGTTGCCTTTTATGTGTTGCAAATGGTGTTTTTTGGTGTAGTGTAGGTTTAATCAAAATATAGTAAACGTAAATATGGTAAAATACAATTATGTAAATAATTAAGGTAGAATAAGTTGTCCGTAATCTTCATTGTAATCTTCGTCGATCTTGTTAAAATAACTTCTCAAATTGATGTTGGACGATCTTGAAGCATCAATTTGCTAATAAGAAACTAATGCTGTTGTCAAGTCATTGCCTTGGTAAACACATTAACGGTCTGAACATCAGTTGTGATATGAAGAAGAGTAATAATTCAATCATCATAAGCCCAACGTACAGAATGACAATCCTCTTCAACGTGTTTAGTGTGCTCATAGAACACATGATTAGCAATAATTTGAATGGCACTAGTGTTGTTAGCATAAAGTGGAGTAGGATAAAGCTGAGGGCAACCAAGCTTTGCTAGAAGACCTCGAAGCTAAACAATCTCAGAGAGAAGACATAGCTTGATACTCAAATTCAGTGAAAGATTTAGATATACAATCTCGCTTCTTACTTCACATGAAATGAGCGCACTACCGAAGAACATACACTAAATTGTAATCGAACGATGAGTATCCACAGATCCGCCTAATCAGCATCACTATAGCCTACTAATTTAAGAGAGGAGAATTGGTAGGGAAGAAAAAGCCCCTATTAAGTGCACCCAGCAAGTATCTAATAATGCGGGAACTGCAGCCAACTGGAGGTATCTTGGTGTGTGCATTAATTGGTAGAATTGCTAGACATGAAGGAGATATGGGTTGTGTAATAGTTAGGTAATTCAAACTCCCAACTAATGGCAAAACCAGGAGGGATCAGGAAGAAGATTAACCTCCTCCTCTACCTACAAACTGGCAAAACAAGGAGGGATCAGGAATAAGATTACCCTTCTCTTGCAATAATTCACATTCATCCTTACTAAATGGCGATACAAGAAAGGATCAAGAAGAAGATTACCCTCTTCCTTGTGATACTTCACATTCACTTCCAAAGGAGTATCAACATATTGACCATCTTGAAGTCCAGCCAATGAAATCAGCTCCTCTGTATACTTATGTTGATGCAATATGTTGATGCAAGCAAGTTTCAACTAGAACTAAAAACACCTAAAGACCTAAGAATTACTGTAAAGATCACAAATCCTTCATATGAAACGACTCCTTAAGTCTGTCTTGAAGGTGAGATATGAATTCGGAGTCTGTCTTGGTAATAAATATCTCATCCACATAAACTAGAAGACGCACAACATATGCCTTGTTGTTAGAGATAAAGACAGACAAATCATATTAACTTTGAGTAAATGATAACCTCAAGAGATTGAAAGGAAACTTGTGAGACCAAGCACGAGGAGCCCGTTTCAACCCATAAAGCGAGCCTTTTAGTTTACAAACATTTGTAAAGGATAAAGAGAAGATTCGTGCTCGAGGTGACATAAAAATCTCTTTCTTAAGCTTGCCATGTAAGAAAGCATTCTTGACATCCATCTACTGCAAAGACCAACCATTGGAGGCAGCTATATAAGAACAATATGAATCGTGTCATTTTGGCAACATGGGCAAAAGTTTCCTCATAATCTACCATATTCTTAACGATTATCAAGAGCAACCAACTAAGCTTTATATTGATCTAGAGATCCATGAGAATGGATCCACTTTCACACAATAGGTTTAACGCCAGGTAGACAAAAAATAACATCCTATGTTTGATTCTCCTAAAGAACTTGAAGTTCTTCTTGCATTGTTTTTTCCCAACAAGCTTGGGTAAATGCTTGAGAATAAGAAGTAAGAATTGTGATATGAGATAAGATTACAGAAAAACCCTACCGATCGGAAGGTTGAGTGATGCGAGTGGATCGCTTAAGAGTAGTAGAGTCTGAAATGGGATCAGGGTCGGGAAGGGGAGGTGGGGTTGGAGGTTGCCATCTCTGATATACGAAACTTGGTTTAAAATGTTAGATGGAGCAAGAACAATCCTCAAAACTAAATAGTTGAGCCAAATCAGAGAAGAATAAAATGCAACACTAATTCACAAAGAAAACCACATTGTGAGAGAACCGAAAATGATTAGCAGCACCATCATAACAAACAAAACCCTTATGAACAATATTGTAACCCATTAAAGCATACCATATGGATTGAACAACAACCTTATGACTTTCATGAGGAGGCAAATGAACAAAGCAAATACACACAAAAGTATGCAACGTGTCATAGTTAGGATGTGAATCATACAGGCGAAAATGAGGTTAGTCAAATCACAAATGCTAAGTAAGAAGTCGATTTATTAGATGTACCACTGCGTAGAAGGCTTTAACCCAGAATCTAAGTAAAACCAAAGATTTCAATAGCAAAAGTCAAACAACATTTAACCAATGACAATTCTTTCTTTCAGCTAACCCGTTCTGCTGAGAAGTATACAGAAAAGAGCGTGAGAGAGAATCTCCTTTTGTTGTAAGAAAGTCAGATAAACATGAGACATATATTCCCCATCGTCGTTGTCGAACCTCAAAATTTAAATATTAGAAGAGAACTGTGTCTCAATGTAAGCTACAAAGCTGTTAAAAGTGGTACCAACCTGACTTTTAGATCTAAAAAAATATATCCAAGTGTAACGACTAAAATAATCAATAAATGTCACAAAATCATTAGCATTGTGAGTCCAATCAGAATCAGAGAAAGCATGAAGAATGGAAAATGACAGCCCACAAAGAAAAATGCCATATCGAAGAATACCACAAAAATAGCATCAAGTGCTTATTTGACATCCAGTGTTATGTGGTAGGCTTGTATATGAACTGAGGAAGAATGTTAACAAAGTAGGCAATATCGGATCTTATAAGCTAGGTATTACAAACTACCAAGTACCTGATGATATTCAGTTGTAGATCATGTAGAGATGAGCAAGTTGGCAGCATCGTCGAGCTAAAGGCCCTTGAATACCACATATTTGATGGTGACTACAGTATTCTCCAATGTGATTATTGTTGATATTACTAGATGGAGTAGTGGAACAAGAGTCAGGTGAGTGAGAATTGGAATGTGGGAACGATTGTCTGACTGTGATGTGGCTATAGGTGGTGTTTGACGGAGTGGGCTATTTGGATTTGTCAAGATGATGAAGATAGGCTTCAAAATTAATGAGTTTTTATGAAGCTCGTCAAAGAAAATAGGTGTTTCACAAGATTGTTACAACCCATTTTTTTAGTCAAAAGTCAAAGGGTTGAATTGTCGAAGTCAAAGGGTTGAATTGTCGAAGTCAAAGTCAACTAGGGACTTAAATGGAATAAATCATTTTATTGTGGTCTATTTTATGATTGACAATGATTGATGGTTTAAGATGGATTAAATTTAAAGGTGGGGATATACTTACCTATCATTGGAAGTTATATTACCAAATGTTATATTAATTGGAAGATGGAGGACTTACTTATCTTACATTGGTAGTTGAGGGCCTTCATATGCAAAAAGTCCCACTATCTAGATAATTCTAACCCATTTTTCATTTGTTTCACACACAAACATGAAGTTGAGGCTGAAGACCGAAGCAGGGGCTGAAACGATGGAGAAAAATACGGAGAAAATAAGAAAAAAAAGGAAAAGGGAGGAAGAAAGAGTAAGTATTATTTTCCTCAACCTTGGGTTTAATTTGTCTATTTCTTCAAGAGATAAATAAATAATTTATGTTGAATTTCTAGGGTTGTAATTTGTTAGTTTAATTTTCGGATTAAGTTGAAGGAGTACCATCGTTAGTTAAAGTTTCTTGATTTATTTCTCTCCATTTACATTAAGGTAAACGATTTTATTTTAGGCAAACCCTAAAATTTTTATTTAGATTTTTGAATGAAGTATATTTGGTGGAATGATTGTGATGATAAAATACTTACTTGGAAGTATGAATTTATGGAAGATGAAAATTCAATTTGTTGAATTATAGTTACTAGTTGTCACTAGATTGAAGTGGGTAGTGGCATTCATGCTTGGAATGAATGTTATGTTGATGAATTAGCTATTAGAAAATGGACTAGAAGTGTTATTAGTTCCAATGGATTAAATGAATAATTTGGGAGATTTATTCTAGTATCGAGAAATTTAGTTTAAGTATTATAACCTTAGATATTAAAGGTTTCTTGATTGGATAGTAGTTATCTTTTATGGTATTTCAGGTGGTGACGAAGAAATTGGAAAAGCTTACCGAACGTCATAGTCTGTAGCCTATTTAGGTGAGTAGAGAATTTACTTTAATATGAATGTTTATTTAATTTACAAGCTTATAATCATGTTTATTTAATATTAATGTTTCAATGAGTCCCAATATTTAAAGAAACATATTAGTTACATGAAATATCTTATCGTCGAGAAGTTAGTAAATGATTATCTTGAGACCATCAGAAAATACCCGATGTAATCATCTTACTCCAGTGCACTGAGGGGCTACGGCCGTGTACTAGAGTTGTGTATTTGATTCCTATACATTGAGGGGCTACAGCCGTGTATAAAGGTGACTCTTGTCCACTGAGGGGCTACGACCGTGTGTAAGGGTACCTATTATGCACTGAGGGGCTACAGCCGTGTATAAGCATGGTTATGTTACTTTCACTTTATGTACTGAGGGGCTACGGCCGTGCATACAGATTATTATGTTTATTTCTATTTTGTGCACTGAGTAGCTTTGGAGTCTGTCGATCCATCGATTTGAGCCATGCACATTGTCATTAGTTGTAGGACTTATTTTGTTAATTTACACGGTACTTATTTCTTTTCGGATAATGCATGCGTTGTCAGAAAAGTTAAAGTTGTAATTCATGCATCCATATATGGGCTCATTGCATATTGGGCATTTTAAATACATTTGAGACTTTTGTTTGTAAAGTATTTGTAGAAGTCGACTTTCCGGTATTGTATTGTAAATAGTTGGAGTTGTGAGGGGGCTGACGTACCCTATTTTAAATTATATGTGCAGGTTTGAATATATTGATTTTGTTTCAGGTAGTTTTAGTCCATATTGTAAAAGAAACTCTGTCAAAATTTTTATAAAAGCATGTCACGTCAAGCAGGTCTTAGTCGCCTTGATGGTCGGACCGGCACTTAATTGGTATCTACCATTGGCGCAAGGCACGTGTCGGGTCCATTAGGGTGATTCGAGACGGATCGTGTCAACAGATGCAGATGATATTTGTTCATAGTCATCTAGAAGCCCTTTAAGATTTTTTAAGGAGAATTCATTAAGGAAAGTTCATTAGCCAAACTCTTACCGGATTGCTGGAGTTCGATAACAGTTTGGTTCTATCGGTGGGCAGGATCGATGGCCATTTTAATTATATTGCAATCTCTACCAGATCATTTGGCATATGTTGTTTTAAAAGTGTTTTGAACTTCTAGTGAAGTAAGAGGCTTTGTACGGGATTATGATAGGGAAAAGAGAATTGATAACTGGATTCAGTAGAAGTTGATCTTGACAGATCTAGAATGCAAAATCAGAGTTTAACATGGTTGCCTCATTAGACTTTATTACGGATAGAGAACATGGACACGATCCATCAACAAAACATATCATATCCAATTAGAAGAATACTGACTTGGAGAAGCCAAGAAGGATAATTTTAAATTAAGAGGGACATGAGGTGAAATATTTATGATGAGAATGGAAAAGAAGTATATATGTTTTGTATTGACAGTATTTATATTGTCACATTTGAATAATCCTAACATTATACAGTCGCAAAGTGAGAACAATCATGCTAAACTTAAGATTGTGTAGATTAAATCTACTACAATTAATTAACTTACAAGAAAATAACAGTACTCTAAAAAGCGTAAAGTGTGACTACACGTGGAGACCAAACTTCAAGATTTACAAACCTAAGCATAAAAAACCGTTACTTTTTATTTTATTTTAAATACTTAATCATATTGAAAATTATTTAATAATAAAATAATATTTACCAAACATCCAAAATTATAAAATACTATATTTTCTTAATAATTAATACAATTAGTCAATTATACAATTTTCATGTTTTCGAAATGCAAAACCTAGAGTATTTTTCATATTTTCAACCTTCAACTAGACATGTCCTAATTAACAGATTTATAAGAATTTCATACATACTTTTCAAAGTTTCTAACAAAATGCAAAGTCTCAAAATCATAATTACATAATATAGATAACACTTAGCTTAAATCTTATCTAAATCTTTTTCGGATAAAGTCATTTTTTACTTTTTTACATATAAAGTCATTTAAAACTTGAAACTAAAGTAAAATAAAAGGCTTTTGAAAAAAGAGAAAAAATTAAAAAAAGAGTTAAAATTTAATAAAATAAAAGTCAAATAAAAGGTTTTTTTAAAAAGGGAAAAAAAATAATAATAAAGCATTGCGCATTAAGTGGTCAACTTAGTAGTTGATCACTTAACTCTCGCTTACTGCTATTTACCCGCGCCGCCTAGACGCACTTTATAGAATATTGAAAAATAGTATATTCTAAAACTATGATGAAGAGTTGTTGATTTGCGTAAAACTTCATCTCTAATACTTAAAAGTTTTCTTTACTGTTATGGATTACTTAAGTACTTCGAATACATTCTTAAAATGTTAAAGATAGAACAAACATATTAATTTGAATTTTGCCTTCAATATAAACATAATTCTTTCACATCATTTATTGATTAATGCAGTTTCTGCTTCAAAATCATAAGTCAAATGGTTTGTATACAAGGCTTGTTGGCTAATACCACAAATGAGTTTATATTGGCTATAATCAATGAAGTAAGAGATGTTATTCGATGAAAAAGAGTTATTAAGATATTAAGAGAGTGAGTTCATGTACCTACTTAAACACGTTGGTCTAATTTGATCTTGATTTGTTAAGAACAAAAATATGATCTCAACTACTATAATCACTACATCAATAATTATATTTCGCAACAAGCGGAATACATTGCGAAAGACCTTTTACAAAACATGTTAAATATGTAAACTTTTGGAAACATTCAATGAACGTTGTAAAATACGTTACCTACTAACACTTTCTTTCCTCTCTAACTAGTTTTCCCATTTTCTCTGTTCTTCAAGTTTATTGTTGGTTTCTATTTTTCTGGCATGTTTTAGTGCAGAATTTTGCCGCACTTTCAACAATAAAAACTAACATTTGGTTTCAATGCATTCAATATTCTCAAAGGCCTATGAGAGAAGATAAAATGGGAGGAACAAACATTTCCTCACTTCCAGAACCAGCAGTGTTTATCGGAGAAAACTATGACTTTTGGTTTGTGAGAATGAAGGCTTTCTTTATGGCACATGATATATGGGAAGTTATTGTGCAAGGCTATGAACCACCAAAATTTGATGCAAACTTTGTAGTAGCACAACTGAAACAACAGAAGGCCAATCCTTGAAATCAGCAATGTCGAAGCAATTTTTCCTAGAATAGCTACGTGTCTACAGTCAAAGAAGCTTGGGATAAGCTTGAAGACAAGTTTAAAGGCTCAGAAAAAGTGAGGACTATGAGGTTGAGCAAAGATTTTGAAAATCTCAGAATGAAAAAGCTAAAATAATTAAAGATTACACTTCAAGAGTTGTAGATAATGTTAATTAACTTAAACTAAATGGAGAGAGCTTCTGACAAAAGAGTAGTCTAAAACATACTAATCACTTTGCCTAAAAGGCTTTATTCAGTAACAACAAACATAGAGCAACAAATTACTTGTCAAGTCTCTCATAAAAAGAACTTATAGGTTCTTTATTAGCTTTATGAGCAGAAACAAATAGCAAGGGTAGAAAGTTTAGTTGAAGGAGATTTTACAGCAAAACATAAAACAACAATACTCAAGAGAAAGTGGTGAAAAGAGGTAATATGAAGGAAAAAAAGAGGTTAGAAGGCAATAGTGGCAAACAAGGAACTAGCAAAGAAAGTAGAGACACTTATCCTCATTGTGGAATTGTAACAAATATAAAAGAATTGTTAGAAAACTAATAAGTACAAATGTTGCAAAATATTTGGCCATGTGGAGAAGTTTTGTAAGCTAAACTACAAATCAAACCTCCTAACAATACCAGCAAAGATTTCAAAATTAGTAAGCTTTTCTTGCTCATGAAAAGAAAGAAGATGATCATTTATTTCTTGCATTCCATATTTCTGGTATGGCGAAGAAAGGTTCTTCGTTTATTGATAGTACTTGTACAAATCCCATGACAATCAAGGAGAAAACCTTTTGCAAGTTCAATCCTAACTACAAAGGAACAATTAGAATGGAAAATGCATAAGCTGTTTCAGCCAAAGGAATGGGAACCATTGCTGTTCAAACAAAGAAAACAACAAGGTATATTGATGATGTTTTACTAGTACCTAGTTTAAGCTCAAATTTATTGAGGGTAAATGGTTATTCATTGCAATTTAAAGATCATTTATGTAAAATATTTGATTCACATGATGTTGAAATAGCATGTGTACTCATGAAGAATAAAAGTTTCAGTCTTTATTGTGAAAGTATTGTTGCAAATGTTTCATAAGTTGATTTTGATTAATCAAATTTGTGGCTCAAAATATGTGGTCAATTGAACTATAAATCCTTAGCTTACCTACATTCACATGGCATGGTAAGGGATTTTCCTCAAATTCAAGAGCTAGGAGGAGTATGTAAAAGTTGTAATTTTGGTAAAATGCATAGAGAATCATTTCCAACACAAGTAGCATGGAAAGCAATACAAAAACTTCAATTTGTGCATACAGATCCTATGAAATTACCTTCATTAAAATCTATATTTTATGCTTTTTATTGATGCTTTTACAAGAATGTGATGGGTGTATTTTATGAGAAATAAGTCGGGCGTGATATTTTTAAGAATTGTAAGGCTCTTGTGGAAGCACAATTAGAATGCAAAATTTAGGTATTGGGGTCAGATAATGGCAAGGAGTACACTTCAACAAAGTTTGATCAGTTCTGGGAAGAAAATGGAATAGCTAAGATGAAAAATAGATTAATCATGGAAATGGCTAGGTGCATGCTAGTTGAGAAAGGACTACCTAATAATTTTGGGCTAAAGCAGTCTATATTTCAGTTTATTTGCAAATAGACTCTCAACTAAGACCTTAAAAGATATGAATACAAATGAGGCATAGCGTGGAGTGAAACCTACAGCTAAACATCTCAAAGTGTTTGGATCATTGAGCTATATTCATGTTCCTAATGAAAAGAGAAGTAAGTTAGACAATGAAACAGTAAAAGGAATCATTCTTGGCTATAGTTCTCAATCAAAGGGCTATAGAGTCTACAATTTAGAAAATGAAAAAAATTTAGTGTCTAGAAATGTTAGAGTTGATAAAAATGCTAGATCGAATTGGGAGGAAGCCAAGCCACAACAACAATCTATTATTTTCCAATTATGCAGCAAAAAACTCATATTACAACTCCTAAAATTCAGTTTCCTGTTGTAGAATCAAGCTATTCAAGTGCTGGTCTATCTGAATCTTCTTCTAGCTTTAGTCCATCTCTTAGAGGAACTACACCTTTGAATGAAGTTTATAAAAGATGTTATATGGCAGTTGTTTAACTAAACAACTATGATGAAGAAACAAAACATCGTGACTGGATTGAAGCTATGAAAGTGGAAATGAAAATGTTTTACAAAAATCAGATTTGGGTGTTTGTGCCAAGGCCTACAGATAAGAAAGTGATTGGAGTGAAATAGATTTATAAGGCCAACGTAAATCTTGATGGTTCAATCACAAGTATAAAGCAAGATTTGTAGCTAAAGGGTTTTCCCAAAAAGGTGGTGTTGATTTCTTTGAAATAAGACATGACACGATCGTGTTGTTGATTGTATGGCTGTTAAAAAGAGATGGAAAATACTTCAATTAGATATACAATCAGATTTCCTCGATGGAGAACACGAAGAAGATGTATTTGTTGAATAATCAGAAGGTTTTCATTCAAGTTCCAATCTAGGTTATGTGTTCAAGCTCAAAAAGGCCTAATATAGATTGAAGCGGGCTCCAAGAGCTTGGTACAGTAAAACTGAAGGATATATATATGTTGAAATGGATTCAATAGGAATGAGAGTGAATGTGCACTATATGTTAGAATAGACAACTAGTTCACATTTTGATTATTTCATTATATGTTGATGACTTGCTCATTACAGGAAGTAATCTGGAGTAAATTGATTCATTTGCTCATGAACTAAAGAAAAAATTTGAAATGGCAAATCTAGGAAGAATGAATTATTTTCTTGGTATTGAAATTGAGTAAAACACTTATAAAATTTTCATTTTACAACGAAAGTATGCTTTTGATATTTTGAAGAAGTTTAATATTTAGAATTTCAAAGAGTAGACACTACATTGCCCACAAACACTAAGTTGTATAAAGATGATGGAGATCAACCTACAGATGAGAAAGAATACAGAAGTCTTGTTGGAAGTTTGTTATATTTGACCGCAACAAGGTCAAATTTGATGTTTGCAGCAAGTCTACTCTCTAGGTTCATGAAAAATGCTTCTCAAACACATATTGGTGCTACTAAAAGGGTCCTTAGATACATCAAAGGTATTATCAATCTTGGGATTAACTTTGAAGAAAGAGTTGACTTGGAATTATTGAGATATTCAGATAGGGGTTAGGCTGGTTCTGTAGATTGTTCACGGAAATATTTGTTCGTTTTAAAATATCGCAAGTGTACGTTTCGTAACAAATTATAAAGTGGAATTGAGAATTTCGAATATTGTTCCCACATGGATTGAATTAATTTAATTTCAAGTACCAATACCTTAATCGAATCTATGGAATTTGAGGTGAATGTAAAGATTTGTAACTAAACTAGAATTATGTATGCAATTTGACTAATTTCTACTGACTAAATGCAATTAAACGTTCGAATGCAAATTGGATGTTTCTTATGAATAACAAATGAGTACTAGGATCACGAATCTCCATGCAATGTTCGCTTTTAAATCTAGTTCTACAATATCGACAACATGTTTGATAATTTGAAGAATTAATGATCCTAACCTATCCAACAATCTCTCTCTAGAATTATTTGACCTATTCATGTAAACTACCCTACTATATCTCTATGGCGAATGTAAATTCACAAGAATGCATATAGTTTTATGATCACTTAAGACTCACGCAAAGCATATGGGTATATCTCTATCCCCTATCAGACCCTACGATGGTTAATACCGTGTCAAATCTATTCCCCTTCTGTCGAATGCATGAAATAGATCACTACATTCACACAATCACGTGCATAATAATTGTGGAGACAATAAGTGAATAAAAATTATTCAAATCTCAAAACATGTCTTAATTGTCAAATGTTGCAAAACTAGAATCCAAAGTTTACATAGCAAGGTTCATCGATCCCCTAGCACAGAAATTACTAACGTCGCATGGAGAAAAGAATAAAATACTGAAATAATATAAAAGAAGACATCACCAATAACAATTATGCTTGAAAAATTGAGAATCTTGATGTTGTTCTTTGAAATCCTTGCCTCCCAAGCTTCTTCAAAATGTATTCTAGGGTTATTCTATCTCAAATGACGTCTCCCCCCTCGTTCTGGACATTTTTTTCTTTTATACTTGACCTAGATATGTTTCCTAACGTGGTTGAACAAGAAAAGGAAATCAGAAAATTCGCGCCCAGAAAGCAACCATGCGGCCGCATGGTATCATTCCATGCAATCGTGTGAAATTTCAAAATGCTCTCTTTTTATTCCCTGTTGACCCTTGGGTCACTGTATGGAAGTTTCTACCATACAGCCGTATGGTAGATCAGAAACTTCCATATGTGTCTTTTTTTTATTCCTCGAACTTCGTCTTCCCTTGTTTTGGCCTCTTTTTATAATTCTTTTCCTCCAATCATCCCATGCATCCCTCGAATAATGATTAAGCTCGTGTCTGTCCTTGAGTCGACTTCGGGTTATCTTTTTTTTATTTATAATTTGGTCCCTGAACATTTGTTTCCTTCCTTTTTGGTCCTTTTTTTGCTAATTTTAGTTACGATCCACCAAGTCCATCAATATAGTGCTACAAAACGAAATTAGACAGAGTTAAGCCATATTCGACTATTTTTGTCAACAATTAGTCATGATATGTGGCCAAATAAGAGTTGGTAAACGCACTTATTAACTCCCCCAAACTTAGACTATTGTTTGTTCTCAAATAAGAAAATGACTCTATTTACGACAAAAATGGTTTGATAACCTGTCGTATCTCATGATTAGAATTCATTAATCAGTACATATGGAATGATGTCAATAATACACAATCTAAAATCAACCTTTACTCGTTGAGCGCCCGCCGTGTGTGTATGTGTGAACTCATGTCACATATCAAGTTCAGAATTTGTTCGTATCCAACCCACAGTGTTCATGTTTTTCCTTTCTTCACTCGAGAGATGCACATATCCCTAAACTTATTCTTTTCATTCAATTTCATGGGGAATGTTCTAAAGTTGAACTCATTTACATCTATTTCGTACCCTCTCTTAATCTGGATGAGTTTGAACTATCACAAGTTCATATGTCAACAAGTAGAGACTCTCTTATTTTTTATTACTTCAACCGTTGGGACCAAACCAAGCTACTTATCTTACATTAAAGGTGTAGTTCTAGCGACTAAATGTCTTGGGCTTAGTTAATGTGTTTTCTCAGGCTAGTTTATTTTTTTTTTTCAAATATAGAGATATATATTTTCTCATTTGCTTTCTGTATAACCCCTGTAACGAGTTTTAGGCCGATGACTCCCAGTTCAGATGATCATAGGGCACTAGATTTTCAACCCTTACAGATTTAGTCACTCGAGTTATATAGGCTCGAGAAAATATTTATTTACTCTTTTTATTCTCACAGTGACTAGTGCTATGCCCCTTATTTTACAACCATTCAGCCTCGAGGACATCCCCCTAACTTAAGACTTTCACCTCATTTTCATCTAATTGGTCTCCAATAATCTACACAACAATTGACATGCATAGAGCCCCTACCTATCTCAATAGTCCCTTGCAACGGTCAAACACTCCAAACTATTCTAATGATAGATCATGGTGAAGTTCAATAGAGGTTATTTGGATATATTCATTATGTTCAACTATCTTCTACATAATAAACCAAATCATCAACTCAAAATGTAAACATGAGTGTCATGGGTGAATTATGCCAAGTTCCACACAAGCAGGTATTGATCAAGTTACATTGTGTACCATATCCATAGTTCCTGAAGCATTCTATTCCAATATTCTCATCATTGCCGACAAGGCTATCAAAACCCACACAAGTACACATTCAAATTAAATGCTAGAAATCAGCTACTAAAGAAAACTGAAACTAACTAAATGAAAGCTGCAATAAATTTTGTTTTTCCAATCGACAAACACACGAAAAACAGCAAATTAAAATAGTAATTTAACACAACATGATGGACAATTATACCACTCCCCCAAACTTAAATTCTAACATTGCCCTCAATATTGGAAATATAAAAATAGCATGAAATAAGCTTAATTGAGGACATGTAGCAAATAAACATAAAGAGGGGACTAGTGTTTCCCTGATCAATACGGGTATGGCGACGAAAAGCTGGGATCCACAGTGCCATCGCCAGGTGGCGGAAGGAGCTGAGCCAGGATCTGCTATATATGTCAGATTGATAGGACATTCGGACTGAAGACCCCTAATGGCAGTGTTCTATTCTCTAACCTCTATCTCCAAACTGCCCAAATAATCCCACGTTTCATTGGCTCGCAGCTGAATCCCATCTACTCGGTCGACATACACACTCAACCATCCAGTTATTGTGTTTATTTCCTGTCGAGCTGCGAGGGATTCCCGCCTGGAGGAAGATGTGAAGTGCTCAACTCACTACAACTCAGTCCACATCATACTCACCTTCGTGTTTAGTGCCCTAAATGTCTGTTGAAGACTCTGAATATCTCGGCTGGAACTGACCATGGTAGCAAACATCTGTCTCAGTAGCTGTGTGTCGACATTCGACTGTGGTGGTGGCTGATCTTGAGATAATCGAACATATGTACCCTCATTCTGGTGTACAGCCTACTGCTATCGATGCTACTCTAGTGCCAATTTTTCTCGATGGTTCACTTGACCCCTCTCTTGTGCTTCCAAAGTATTGCGCTTGATGAACGAGCTCGGTTTCTTGAAAAGTTCCCCTGATGGGATAGGTATGCCCGAGATCTTGCAAATGCCACTGACAAGCTTGGAAATATCAAGGAGTTGCGATGGTCTTCCCAAACTCCAATTGCAAGTATCTACTCATATATGAATGTGGCAAGGTCGATTTTGTTTCCCTGGACCAAGTGATATAGGAAACTAGCCTTTGGGTTCATGAATGTGGTACGGTGCGAGGTCAGCTCGATGTTGTGGCAAATTAAGAGCCAAAGAAGAGCAATAGAGGGGGTGACCTTATTTCGATGCCATTCGACCGTTTGAAGTGGCCATGCATTGTCACGCCCAAGTAGTACTTCTGCAACCTCAGGCCAATGGAAATCTCCTGGGATAGGGACCACATCATTCCAAGACAGTTGATAAAAATCATGTATGACCTCCGGCGTAAACATAATCCAACGGTCCCGCACCTACGTTTGGTGTTGGTGCTCAGAACCCGGTGTGTAAATTTCACTGTTAAAATTGGCATAGAATTCCCTGACCAGACCTTCATAAACAGGATGTGGCCTTTCCACGAATTTCTCCCAACTATAGTTCCGCACCAGTGTGATTAATTCAAAGTTGGGAAAGCCATGAAGCCGCACTGGTCGCTCGGGGTTCATTGCCCAATAGGAGACAATCTCAATATACTAGACACGAGCTCAACTGTCTAAAAATCGACGCATGCGGCTTCAAGTGCCTGTGTACGAGTTGTACCCGAAGTGGAGCTAATCTTTTCCTTACCTCGAAATGCGCATTTAGGAGACATCTTGTAACACCGAGAGAATGGAAACATGTAAGCTAACGTGATGTATGAAACCCACAGTGTAATGACTTGAAGATAAGACTAGCATATAAGCATCAAAGTCGAATAAAAGTGTGGAAGAGAGCAATGCATGTGCAAAGTGAATCGTCGCATATAAGGCCAATCAAATATACAAGATTAAATAATGCCATGTGTGATAAAATGTAGCAAGAAGGTAGAAAACAACCAAAACAATGCAAAATGTGGCGCAAATAGTCAATCATTATGGAAGAATAAGGAAAGTGTAACATTAAAACGCATATTCAACCAAACAAGTTCGTAGGCAGACACCATCGGGAAGATTTGAAATTTTCCCTCTAGGTATATGCAAGCTTGTACAGTGATCTATCATATATCCAAAATTCAGAGGAAACGGATGTCAAATAAGTTAGAAAACTAGGGGCCGGAGGGAGTGCCGTGAAGTTCCTTGTGCCTAGCTATATTATGTTTATGTGTAGCCTGGGTTGGACTTGGTAATTTCAACAAATAATGCAAAGAATCATCACAGACAAGCATCCCAAAAGGTATACCAACAAGGCACAGGCCAGGAAGAACCTGATGTACAACAATAGTTCTCATAGGATATCCATCGAACACATTGTAAGTATTGTATTGATTTATCAATTCCTCTAAACCCTTTGTCATTCTCCAAGCCAAAATTTGTTCAATAGAATGCAGTCACACCCAAACCAACATCTAAATCTTAAAACCTAATATCCTCAAATAAGGAATCAAAGAAAACAACAAATGAAATTGAGATAAAAAGTAGGCTTACCTTGAAACGAGAAGGAAAGGGTTATATGATGAATTAAAGTTGAAGACCTTGGTAAGATGTTTGTGGGTGTGGTCGGATGTGTGGGTGGGTGTGTTTTGTGTTGGGGGGGTTGTGGGTGTGCTGCTTTTAAAAAGAAAATAAGAGGGGGTTTCGGGGGGGAGGGGGGGCATGTATACGGCCGCATGGACATAAAGTTCAGGGCCAAACTTGGCCCTGAACCAGACCATGCGGCTGCATGGTACGAACTACCAGCATCCTGGTTTGTCTGCCAGGGTGAGTTTGCTCAACTTTCTACCTTCGGTGGCCTACTTTACCTCGTTTCTCGTGCCAACCAAGTTTATATAAGTAAGATGAAATAGCGTAATGGGAAAACTATGGAAAACATATCAAATCCCCTAAAAGTTCATATTTTTGTCAATTTTCACGAAAAATCTGATTGTTTACCCTTAAGGTAACCCGGTGCTCAACCGTCCCTATTACTTGTCAAATCACATTTCAAAGTACTGTGTGTACGTGTAAACCATGAATCTTACTTGAAAATTAATTCTAACCTAAAATCACAAGTGGATTCCCAAAAAATACAGTTTTGATCCTGTTTGCCCCGAACATGTGAATTTTGCACAAAATTGATAAATGACCAGTGTAATACCCCCAAACTTCATCCAAACACATTTTAAAACTATATGAATCTTACTTGAAAATTAATTTTAACCTAAAAGCACAAGTGGATTCCCAAAAAATACAATTTTGATCCTTTTTGCCCCGAACACGTGAATTTTGATCCAAACATATTTTTAAACTATATGAGGTGCTTATGAGCTGTGACAACACGTTCAAAACCAATTTATCCCACCGTCTTATAAAACCTAGAAAATTGTCTTTATATCTCGATATGCATGAATTTTGTCTGAAAGCATCAAAGTATGATTTCAACACCACAATGTATATGTGTAATGCATTCAAACTCAGTAAAGACGAGGCAAGGATGCTTTGTGAACTAAATAGGCGAATGATGACATAAAACTACCAAAATGCTAAATCAAATTCATAAAGCGAAATAAGTAAAAAGGTAGAAACGTTAGGTTTCCTCCCATCTAGTGCTAGTTTATAGTCGAAAACTCGACTGTATCGTGGTGGGATCACTCCGGTGACCGAAGATGAATGGTGGATTTGTCTTTCGAGAATTATCCTCTCCAATAGTGCTTTAACCACTGTCCGTTGACCTTGAATGTCTCCTTGCTCTCATGATTAATCTCCACAGCACCATGTGAAAATACTTGTGTAATTGTATATGGACTGGACCACCTCGACCTCAGTTGTCTTGGAAAGAGCTTGAGTCGAGAGTTGAATAAAAATACTTTCAGTCCTACAAGAAACTCCCTTATATGAATATTCATGTCATGAAACTTCTTGGTTCACTCCTTGCAGATTTTTGCATTTTCATAAGCTTCGTAATGAAATTCATCCATCTCATTCAGTTGAGACAAGCGTTATTCACCTGCTGTATGCAAATCCAGATTCAACTTGTAAAGTGCCCAGTATGCTCGATGCTCCAACTCAACTGACAATGACATGCTTTCCCGAAAATCAAACGATATTATGACATGCCTAAGGTGTCTTGAATGCTGTTCGGTAGGCCCACAAAAGCATCGTCCAACTTCTTGGACCAGTCTTTCCTCAAAGAATTCACTGTGACCTCAAGTATTCTCTTCAAATCCCCATTAGAGATTTCAACTTGGCCGCTAGTCTGAGGATGATAAGGGGTTGCTATGCGCTGTTTTACTCCATACTTACGCAAAAACTACTCAAATTGGCGATTACATAAATGTTTTCCCCCGTCACTGATGATAGCCCTAGGTGTGCCATAGCGGGTGAAAATGTATTTGTTAAGGAATACAATCACCACCTTCACGTCGTTAATAGGCAATGCCACTGCTTCTACCCACTTGGAGATGTAGTCTACTGTTACAAGTATTTACCGATTGCAGAACGATGACGAAAATGGTCCCATGAAGTCAATCTCCCAGACGTCGAACAGTTTTACCTCTAGAATATTTGTCAGAGGCATTTTATTTTTTCTCGAGATATTTCCTGTGCATTGACATCGATCACATCTTTTCACAAACTCAAAGGTGTCTCTAAACAACGTAGGCCAATAAAACCCTGACTGTAGAATCTTAGCTGCTGTTTTTGAAGCCCCAAAGTGTCCCACATATGCAGATGAATGACAACGGTCCAAAATTTGAGATACCTTTTCTTCAAGCACACAACGTCGGATAATTTGATTTGCCCTACGCCTATAGACAACTGGATATTCCCAGAAGTAGTACTTTAATTCTGCGAAGAACTTCTTGCTCTAATGACCTGAATAATCCGATGGGGGAATGGACTTGGCCAAGTAGTTCACAATATCAGTGTACCAAGGTGCTATCTCTACACTAAGGATTTGTTCATCTAGGAAAATCTCGTTTATATCTACTGACTCGTCTAGTTGACTAAGCTCCAATTGAGATAAATGATCTACTATCACGTTCTCACTACCTTTCTTATCTCTAATTTCAATGTTAAAATCTTGCAGTAATAATACCCAACGAATCAATCTCGGCTTAGCGTCTTTCTTCGTCATTAGATACTTTAGTGCCGCATGATCAGTGTAGATAATGACTTTTGTCCCAACCAGGTAAGGTCGAAATTTATCAAAAGCATACACGATAGCCAATAACTCCTCCGTGGTTGCATAGTTAAGTTAGACAATCTTTCAAAGTTTTGCTTATGTAGTATATCACATGAAAAATTTTGTTCAATCCCTGTCCCAATACGACTCTTACGGCGAAATCACTGGCATCACACATCAACTGAAACGGTAACTCCCAATCTGGTGCGACAACCACTGGAGCTGAAGTAAGCTTCTCCTTTAGGGTGTGAAAAGCTACCAAACACTCTTCATTGAAGTCAGATAAGCTGTCTTTCATCAACAAATTGCATAGTGGCTTAGTGATCTTCGTGAAGTCCTTGATGAATCGTTTGTAGAACCCGACATGACTTGAGAAGTTGGGAACACCCTTTATAGAAGTTGGTGGCGGTAATTTCTCAATGACTTGGATTTTTGCCCTATCCATTTCAATTTCTTTAGATGAAACCCGATGTCCCAGTACAATGTCCTCTTGTACCATGAAATGACATTTATCCCAGTTCAGTACTAGATTGGTTTCCCTACATCTTTGTAGGACGAAATTCAGATGATTCAAGTACTTATCAAATGAAGACCCAAAAATAGAGAAGTCATCAATGAATACTTCTATGAACCGTTCAACTATGTCGAAAAATATAGCCATCATGTATCTTCGAAATGTGGCTGGAGCATTGCAAAGACCAAAAGGTATCCTACGGTAAGCAAAGGTACCATAGGGGCATGTGAAAGTAGTCTTTTCCTGGTCATCCGACGCTACTGGTATATGATTGTAACCTGAATACCCGTCGAGGAAACAGTAATGTGAGTGACATGCTAACCTCCCCAACATTTGATCAGTGAATAGGAAAGGAAAATGATCCTTCTGTGTGGGTCTGTTGAGTTTACTGTAGTCAATATAAACCCTCCATCCTGTAATTGTTCTAGTAGGAATGAGTTCATTCTTTTCATTTGGTACGACTGTGATTCCCCCATTCTTTGGTACAACTTGAACTAGGCTGATCCACGCACTATCTAAGATAGGATAGATGCTGTCAGCATCTAAAAGCTTCAATACCTCGGCCCGGACCACTTCTTTCATATTTGGGTTTAAATTCCGTTGACTCTCTACATTGGGTCGAAAATTCTCTTCCACGAGAATCTTATGCATGGACAACGAAGGGCTGATCCCTTTAATATTTGCTATGGTCCATCCTATTGTTGTTTTGTTCTCCCTGAGTACCCGAAGTAGTTTTTCTTCTTCCACCCCGCTGATTGTATTCGAGATAATCACTGGGAGAGTGCATGATTCTCCCAAATAAGCATATCTGAGATGCGGTGGTAGTTGTTTGAGCTCCAGTTTAGGTGGTTACCGTATGGATGGGATAGGATTTTTGGTTCCTGCTCCAAGTTCTTTAAAGTGCTGTTTTAGAAAATACTGTGGGTTAGTTTCCAAAAATCGTGCACAAGTCTCAATCTCAAGGGAATCTGAATTTGTTGATTTAGAATGTGTGATATACGCCTCGTATGCATCTGAAGGATGTTGAAGTAGAAATGTATCATGAACCATCTTGTCAATTACATCAAAGCTTTATCAAAATAAATTTCACCAATAGTATAGGGAACAGTAAAACTCACTGGATCTTCCAATTTTGGTGGAAGCTTTCTCTGAATTCTTGTGCTGACTTCTTCTGTTGGCATTACTGTTCATGCTCCTCCAACTTTCATTTGTTTCATAGAATGTCCTTCAAGAATTTGGCATAGTTCGGTATTTGGAATAGTGCATCAGCCAGTGGGATGTTTATATGGAGTTTTTTGAACACTTCAAGAACTTTTTGTATTGCTGCTCTATCTTGTGTTTCCTCAACCATTGTGTGAATGAAATAGGTGGCTCATAGGGATTCACTAAATTATCTGGTATTTGCTGTGGCATTGCTTGACTTTCTTTCACCAGTGTCTTCCTAATGTTGTCAATCTGCTTTCCATTCTTTTCTTCAGAAGACTCCACTTGCTCTTGGTTAGCACCCGATATTTTTACATGTACTTTAGGTAGTTGAACTCCACTTCTTGTAGTAATAGCTTGAATATGCTCCCTAGGATTTACTTCTGTAATGTACCAAGAACTCTTCATGTCATAGAAAGAGCTAACTGTCCCATCTGTATCTCCAGATTCTTAATAGCTACACCCTAATCTTGGAAGTTTGTTTCAGTCTTAATCATGAATTGATTAGTGGTCTCCATGTATTTATCGGTCTTTTCCATGAGTTTTTCAAACATATCTTCCAACTGAGATTTCTTCTCGTGCTTAAACTATCATTGAGCTCGAATGTGATTCTGATTTCTACCCCAAGAGAAATTTGGATGATTTCTCCATCTCATATTGTATGCATCAGAATGAGGGTTGTTGTTCTGACGTTGACCCCACTGCGCATACTCCATGTGTTCCATTCCTTGTGAAAGGATAGGGCATTCGGTTGTGCCATGTTCTACTCCACATTTCTCACAACTGGACTTTTTTATTTGTGTTGAGCTTGCTGTTTGTGATATGCTCTCTACCTTGTAAAATAAGGAATCAATCTTTGCAGCTAAGGCTGAATAGGTATCTACCTCGTAGACTTTAGCTGATTTTTTTGGACTCCCTCGATCTGAAGACCACATGGCTGAAGTACTTGCCATTCTTTCAAACGACTCCCAAGCTCCATCAATCGTTCTTATGGTCAAGGAGCCATTTGATGATGAATCAACCATGCTCCTGAAAGTCGAAAGTAGTCCTGTGTAGAAAATTTGATTTGTGATGGTTTGTTGAACCCACGTTGAGGGCATTTCCTTAACATGTTCTTAAATATGTTCTATGCCTCGTCAAATGATTCGGATTCATTCTGGCTGAGTATTGATATTTCGTGCCTCAATCTCGTAACCTTAGCCGGTAAAAAGAACTTCGTGCAGAATTTGTGAGGTAGGTCATTCCAAGTAGTGATACTTGCCACATAAAGTGAATCTAGCCACTTATCTCGCAGAGTGTGTGGAAATAGCTTTAACCTGATAGCATCTTAAGATATTCCTTGGTACCTGCAATGTTGACACATATCCAAGAATCGAGATACATGAGTATGTGGATTCTCGTTGGCCATCCCGTAGAATTAGTGTCCATTTTGGAATAGTTGGATGATATTCATTTTCAACTGAAAGTTTGGTTGTTCGAATGCGGGATACACAATGCTAGATTGACTTTGCGCGATGAATGGGGATAAGAAATTCCCCAGAAGAGCATTCCCATCAAATTGTGCCTCCGCATTGGCTGGAGCTGCATGTGTACTCTCGGATCCAAAAGTTGTCCCATCATATTGTGCTTCTCTTGCTTCCCTCTATTTGCGATGAAAGGTTAGTTCAATTTCCAAATCAACTTGAAGTAATTCACAGCTGATTGATCTTCGCATGCAAGCTTAGCCTAAGCAGAAAAACTGAGTAAAATACAATATGTAAACTAAAATTAAAGACAAGCTCGAATTAGTGTCTAAAAGAAGAGAAATCAAACTAAAAAGTCAATCCTTAGCAACGGCGCCAAATATTTGTTCACGAAAATATTTGTTCATTTTAAAATACCGCAAATGTACAGGTCGTAACAAGTAATAAAGTGGAATTGAGAATTCCGGATATCATTTCCCCAGGGACTGAATTAATTTGATTTGAAGTATCGAGACCTTAATCGAATCTATGGAATTTGGGATGATTGTAAAGATTTTAACTAGACTAGAATTATGTGTGCAATTTGACTAATTTCTACAGACTAAATGCAATTAAATGTTCGAATGAAAATTGAATGTTTCTTATGAATAACAAATGAGTACTAGGATCACGAATCCCCATGCATTCGCTTTTAAATCTAGTTCTACAATATCGATAACATGTTTGATAATTTGAAGAATCAATGATCCTAACATATCCAACAATCTCTCTCGAGAATTATTGGACCTATTCATGTAAACCACCTGACTATATCTCTATGATGAATGTAAATTCACAAGAATGCATGTAGTTTTATGATCACTTTAGACTCATGCAAAGCATATGGGTATATCTCTATCCCCTATCGAACCCTACGATGGTGTCAAATAGATTTTTTCAAATCTCAAAACATGTCTTAATTGTCAAATATCGCAAAACTAGAATCCAAAGTTTACATAGCAAGGTTCATTGATCTCCTAGCATAGAAATAACTAACCTAACATGGAGAAAAGAATAAAATACAGAAATAATATAAGAGAAGACATTACCAAATAAAAATTACGCTTGAAAAATTGAGAATCTTGATGTTGTTCTTTGAAATCCTTGCCTCCCATGTATTCTAGGGTTCTTCTATCTCATATGACGTTTTCCCTTTCGCTCGGGATGTTTTTTGGCTTTTATACTTGACCTAGATTTGTTTCCTAAAGTGGTTGAACACGAAAAGAAAACTAGAAAATTCGCGCCTAGAAAGCAACTATGCGGCCGCATGGTATCATTCCATTCAGCCGCATGGAACTTCAAAATACCCTCTTTTTATTGCCTGTTGACCTTTGTACGACCACATAGTAGATCAGAAACTTCCACGCGTGTCTTTTTTTAGTCCTCGAATGTCATCTTCCCTTGTTTTTGCCTCTTTTGATCATTCTTTTCCTCTAATAATCACATGCATCCCTCGAATAATGATTAAAATCGTGTCTATCCTTGAGTCGGCTTCGGGTTATCTTTTGGTTATTTTCAATTTGGTACTTGAACTTTTGTTTCCTTCCTTTTTGGTCATTTTTCACCAATTTCTCTTATGTTCCACCAAGTCCATCAATATAGTGCTACAAAATGAAATTAGGCATAATTAAGACATATTCAAATGTTTTTGTCAACAAATAGTCATTATATGTGGCCAAATAAGTGTTGGTAAACGCACTTATCATCGATGACATGAAGAGTAGCACTTCTAGTTATTTTATTCACACTTGAGTCTGGAGTCCTTTTTAGGAAACCGGAAGTTGTATCACAATCAACAACAGAGGCACAACATCGGCTGCAATAAATCAAGTTATTTGGTCGAGAAAAATCTCAAGTGATTTGCATCAAGTTCAAGCCAATCCTGCTACAATTATGGTTGACAATCAATCCTTAATTGCCTTAGCAAAAAATTCAGTGAATCATGGGAGAACAAAACATATTAAAATGAAGTTTAAATCCATTAGACATGCTGAGAAAGAAGTTAATTTGCAATATTTTCCCTCAGAAGTTCAATTGGTTGATTTGCTAACAAAGCCTCCAACAAAAGGTTGTTTTGATGATTTGAAGCATCAAGTTGGAGGGTTACAACAAATCTTCAAGGAGGAGAATGAAAGAATTGAAGTTCTCTAAAACTCCGACTCTAGGTTGTCAAGTTCATTCTACAGTAGAAGGAAAAATGGCCTACAAGAGAAATGTCGAGTAGATAGCTGATATACTGAAAATTCAGCCTTTTTTGACTTTGTTCTAGATTTTATGTAAAAAAGTATATGATTAAGGCTTTTTTGTAGTTGGAAATGAAAAAACTTTCTTTCTGTTCTTAAAGTTTATTGCTGGTTTTGCTCCCTTTTTCTTGGATGTTTTAGTGCGGAATTTTTCGGCTCTTTCAACAGTAAAAGCCAATAGTCACCAATTTCTTTAAGAAATTCATCTGAATTTTCTTGATCTTAAAAACGATCACCAGATTTTTGCAAATATTTGCCATTCTACATGTTATTTCTTGTGCTATTTTCTTCAAGAAATCCATCTGAAATTTTCTTGATCCTAAAAAAATGATTTGTACAAAATCCCTAAGGTTATTTTTCGTGCAATAATCCTGAAATTATGGTCATGAATAATTTTGTTAGAAAATCTCCATTTATGTTGTTCTTCCAATATGTGATATATAGTAGGACTATTTTCTCTAATGCAATTATGCAACCTAATTGCAAAACTTTATATTCACAATTCTGTGGATCCTAAGAAACAGTAAAAAAGAAACCCAAGGCCACCACTGGCTTCTCATCCTAGTCGAGGTTAGTGTGGGGTTCCTCATTGTGGCAAAAAGGGAGAATATGATGAAATAGAGAGATGATAGATTTGAAACAATTTGAGTTTTCTTTGCTTTTTAAGTCAAAATATTACAGATAGGTTGCAGTAATGATGGTGGTGGTAGTAATGGGATTAGGGTAGAGCAGTATTGAGAAGGGGACTGGACTTTTTTCCTTCTTTTTGTTTGTTTAGAGTGATGCTACAAGTATATCTTACTCTACCACTTGGTTTACATCTTTTATACTTGGCAAGATCTCAAATCATCTTTGACAAAAATAACTTTATTAATCCAATTATTAAAAAAACTGTCACCAGAGTTTAAAGCAAGGTGTAAATCATAATGTACAAGTAGTTTAATTCTTATTAATATATTTTTTGGGTTGTCCTACATGTACATTAAAAATTACAGATTTGTTTACCAACAAATGATTTGACAAGATTTGATTGGGTCAAAAACTCATCAATCCAATTAAAAAAACTTCCCCACTTCCTTTTTGACACATTATCAATTTGTAAAAAAAATATGTAATGATGATGTACAACATGCATTTTCCTATTTTTTTTTACCTCTTTCATTTTTTATTTTTATTTTTATATCCAGTTAGTAGTTATATTGAAGAAAGTTCATCTTTTTTAACAGTCGAAGTATGTAAGATAAGATGGAAAGTCAAAACCTCAATTTCAAGTTTGGGAAGCTGATTTCATCCTTCATGAAAGCGTTAAGGAGCTGGTCCTAATTTTCCAAAAAGGTAATTAGCACAAAACATCTCTACATTTCACCTTTATTGTGAAAAATGATCACATCTTTCAATTTTTAACATTTTCACCCTTAATTTCATTTTTTTATTACGTAAAATATCATTTTCGTCCATTTTTCATCCAAATGCTATGTTAAGTGAACGCTTGAACACTACTCTTGTCCAAAGGGAAGGATATTCTCGTCTTCCCATATTTTTTCCATTTCCTTGATTACTAGTCTTTGAAGAACATGTAACGTCATTATGGCAAAGATCGAGTTGAAGACCAAAATTTTCCCTTTCTATGATTTTATGATTTTGTTTGTTGTTTGTAGAAGATGGACAAATGATGGACAAATGAAAATGCACGAAACAGTGCATAGAGATAAAGAGCGAGGGCACAAGAACAATAAGGGCTGAGAAGGTTCGAAGAGAAGAAAGTTGAGAGAGATGGTGTGAACCTCAGAGACGACCCAAAAATATATCATATAATTCGAAAGTATTGCACAAGGAAAGAAGGCTGGCAATTTAGTATACCATGGAACACCAAAAATTCAATTTCAAATAATCATGAAACTACGATAACTGTTCTATTAGAGTGATGAAAAAGAGAACCCTTCTCAAAAATATCTGACAACTGAAGCATGGCCTTTACATATACCATTTACAGAGTTTTTTGAAAAAATTGTGATACTTTGACATGCAAACTTTAAGGCTCTATATATTGGAATGCGGAAGCGGAATTATCCAAAAATTTAAAAATTTCTTTAATTCAATAAATAAGACCATCTACAAGTTCACGTGTATGTTATACCAAGAATAAATGATTCGAATTTTTTTTACCTAAATTCGATGAATAATTTTTGAATTAATTCTGAATCACCAACTTCTAGCTTTTTGAATCACGAGCTTTCAGTTTTTAATTGCAAGATTTTGATACTTCAAACCTCCAAATCTTCTATGGTATTCTCCAAATTCAAAACTATACCGGTGGGTGGCACCTTCTTTTAATTAAATCAAGAAACTAATTTTTGGATTGGACAACAAGAAAATATGATTTGTCTCACTTTTTTCTCTCTCTCCAAATTTGAATAATATGAAATTATGTATTCTGATTGCTCTATTTATAGAGATAAAGATGTTCTTATCCATACAGAATAATAATTCTAATATTAAATAGGAGTCTTAATTTAAATCCAAGTATGAGTTTTAATTAAATCAAATCAATTAGTTTACATTTAATTACATGTGTAGACCTAGAACTTTAATTACAATTACATTTACTTTTATAGTAATTACAAGTAAGTACAAAACTTTATTGTTATTAGAACTAAGTCCAAAACTATTATAATTACCATAATTAAGTTCAAATACTTTATAGAGCTACCACAAGGACCTAATCAGACATACATTATCCAAGTTCCAATAATAAGATCATGTCTAGTCGACCCTAAACCACTCAATCTAATTATTAGTCTTCGCTTTTTCCACTAAAAACAAAAGACTGAACTCTCGGACTATATAAGATCACAGAAGGCAATAAATATGTAATATTTTCCTCTGACCTGCCATATATGTATTTTATCCCTATTCGAGATTCGATAATTAGGTACGAGCATAAATAATCGTTTTATCCCTTTAATTATTCTCAATAACTTAAGTACAATTTTCCTCAACGATCCCATGAACAAATCACAGATGTCGAAATTTAGCTGTCACTAAGCACTGAGATAAAATTTTAACGATTCAACAGAAAATACTTAAATTGTCACTTTGCCCATTTTTAGGGCGAATGTTCATGACAAAAATTTATGTTTTCTAATTCGCTCATCCTCAAGTTTCCAACTTATCGAGATATTTGACCAATCAAATTGATCTTATCCATTGTTGAATCAAAGAACCATTAAATTCACGAAAAGATATACATAACTCCATCAAGAGATTTAGATGAAATACATGACGATCAAGTGAAATTTAATTTTACGCACGGTCATACTATAGAATTAAACTTGACACGTGGATCGTTCAATACACTCCAAGTGTATTAGTGTCACCTTTAACTATTTCTATAATTAAGACAAATCATAAACTCAAATAGTGAATTGATGAACACTAAAACCTTCCAGTACAAGGTGCGAACCCTTATACATTGATAGTGAACAAATTATTTATTATCAGAATATAAAGTTTTGTTACACTGTACTTCTCAACGCAAATACTCAACTTATATTATCATAAGTGATCATAGGCACTTTAATTTCTATGCTCAATAATATATAAATGAAATAAATAAAATAAAAATAATTTTATTTAACATGAGACTATTGTTTTTTTTACATCAGCAAAATTATACTACATGGGCAGACAATCCAACAAATCTCCCAATTGCCCTAGAGTATATGTATCATGTCTTTTAACTCCATGCTTTGCAAATGTCCATCGAAAACCTTAGCTGACGAGCTTTTTGTTAATGGAACCATGAGGTTATCTCCAGTAGCAATTTTACTAACAATCACGTCTCATTTACTATCTCTCTTAAGAGATGATATTTTCGTTTGATATGTTTACCTCTCTGATGACTCATTGGTTATTTAGCATTTTTCACTGCTCAATTATTATCATAGTACAGTATTAAGGGATGTCCATATGCAGCCACCACCTCGATGTCCATTAGGAATTTTCTGAGCCACACTGCTTCTTTAACAGCTTCACAAGCTGCTATAGATTCAACTTCCATGGTGGAATCAGCAATACATGATTGTTTGATACTTTTCCACATAATGGCCCCACCACCAAGTGTAAACAGTGATCCTAATGTAGACTTGTGAGAGTCCTTATCAGCCTAGAAGTCGGAATCTGTATAATCCACTGGAACAAGATCTAGTGATGCGTAAACTAGCATATAATTCATTGTCATCCAAAGGTACTTAAGATTATGCTTTACAGTCACCCAATGTTCGGTCTAGGATTAGATTGATTTCAACTTACAATACTAACAGCATAACAAATGTTAGGTCTAGGGTACAACATAGCATACATGAGACTACCAACTACCGATGCATAAGGCATCTTACTCATACGCTTCATTTCTTCAAGAGTCTTATGAACCTGATCCTTAGAGAGTTGGATTCCATGTCTAAAGGGCAGATTACCCGTCTTGGAATCATGTATGGCAAATCTAACAAGTATTTTGTCAATATATAAAGCTTAAGATAAAGCTATCCGCCCGTTCTTTCGATATCTTAAGATCTGAATGGCTAGAACGTCTAAGTCCATCATATAAATCTGTTGGGCCAATCACGCCCCCACATCATTTCCAATTATCATAATATCATCCACAAAAAGCACCAAGAAAATTACAATGTTGTCCTATATCTTCTTTTAGACATAAGGTTCTTTAAAGTTCTGATCAAAACCATATGTCTTAATCACTTCGTCGAATATTTTGCTCTAAGATCTTGATCCTTGTTTCAACTCACAAATGGACCGCTAAAGCTTGTAGACTTTGTTTTGTGGACCACATTCTATAAATCCATCTGGTTGTATCATATAGATACATTACTCAAGATAGACAATCAAAAATGCTGTCTTGACATCAATTTGCCATACATCATAATCAAAATGAGCTGGAATCGATATGACAATCCGGATAGACTTAAGTATAGGCACATGCGAGAAGGTTTCATATTAATCGACGCATTCTCGTTGGGTAAAACCCTTAACTGTTAGCCTTGCTTTGAAAGTTTCCACATTCTTGTCTGCTCCTCTCTTTCTTTTGTATACCCACTTGCACTCGATGAGTATTATCATTTCTGGTCCATCTACAAGCTCTCAAATCTGATTGGAATACATAGATTCCATTTCAGTATTCATAGCTTGTTGCCATAAATCTGCATCCACATCATTTATAGCCTCCTTATATGAAGTCAGATCATTATCTTGTTTTGTGGAGATTGTCTGATTTGACTATCTAATTAACAAGTATCTAGAAGGTGGTTTGATAATCCTCTAACTTTGTCTAAGGGGTGGTGGATCCCGAACCATGGCATCATTTAGAATTATAACGTTTGTATCAATGTTGGTACCACCATTACCTTCCCAATACCTTCAACATTTACTTGATCTATGGGATTAGATGATGACTCATCTCTCCCACTCAAATCACATTGTTTAGGTATTTCTAACACCATAAGTTGTCTATCATGAGGTTGTGTTTCAAGAATCGATAAGATGAAATTGCTCGCAGTTATTTCTTCCAACATGACCTTACTCTTAGACCAACGTTCATTAATATACTTATCCTCCAAGAAGGTTACATTTTTACTAACAAAGACATTCCTATCTAGAGGACTATAAAAATAATATTTCCCGGTACCTTTAGCAATAGTCATATATCTGATCTAGACTCCAACTTTTCTGCCTTCCCTTTCAGTACATGATCAAGACATTCCCAAATTCGAATGTGACGTAAGCCGCACTTGCACCCATTTCTCAATTCTAGTAGCGTCTTAACAGACTTAGAAGGAACTAAGTTAAGAACGTATGCTACAGTGGTTTCTTAGGTACTTGTAAAGGTTTCATGGATGCTCACTATAGTGATGATAGGAACAATATGACGTCTGCTTCCTCTTATGTGTTTACATTATATGGCTATTGTGCGAGTTGGCAATCCCAATTGCAACATATTGTTGCTTTATCTACTACTGAATTTGAGTATATAGCGGCCACTGAAACTATTAAAGAAGCTTTGTAGTTTAGAGGTCTTCTTGATGAATTGAGTGCTTAAGTGACAGTATGACTGTATACTTTGATAGTCAATTCGCTATTCATCTATGTAAGAATCACGTATTTCATGAACGCACTAACATATAGATGTCATACTACATTTTATTAGAGATGTTGTATTTTAAGGATTGATAAATCTTGAGAAAGTGCATTCTGACTATAACTCTGCAGACATGGGTACTAAGGTGCTTCCCTTAGTATAGTTTAGAAGTTGTTTTACACTTCTAAATATCGAAAAAGGTATGTAATGTTCAATTTATTTTGAAATCACATTGTACAACCAGTAACTTGTTTTTCCTTTTCTTCTCATGTACATTGGCATCAAGGAGGAGGTTTGTTAGGTATTGTTGGTACCAAATAAATCTCAAGGCGATGATGTGATGGTCAGGACGGTTAACTCAAAGCTTTAAGCCTACAATTGTGTATAATATTTTAAAGGGGCCTAGAATTACCTTTGTTGTCCAAGAATCGAAGATGAATTGAGAACCCAACATTAGAACCTGACCCATTTTATACCTAATTTTATTCCTATATATTTAGGTATTGTGTCTTATTATTGACACGATACACTCGACTCTTTTTTTTTGAGAGAAAAGTGGTTGCTTGAGACTTGGCTTTTCTGTATTCTCTGCTTTCGGTGACTCTATACTTTTACCCAAATGTTTCTCAATCTCAGTTCGATACTCTTTGAATTTTTCAAAAGCATCTGACTGTCGAGCCATTAGGTAGATATATTCGAATCTAGAGTAATCATCTATAAAAGTGATAAAATACTTATATCCCTCTCTCGCATGTATATTCATGGGTCCACACACATCAGAATGAACTATTTCTAATACTTCTTTGGCTCTATGTCCTTTTGTTAGAAAAGATCTCTTGGTCATTTTACCTTCTAAACAAGAATCACAAACTAGCAACGATTCGATCTTAAGTGTGTTAAGTGGACCATCGCTGGCCAATCTTTGTATCCTATTATGGTTAATATGTCCAAGTCCAAGATGCCATAGATATGTATCACTAATATGATAAGACATTTGTTTATGATTTGTAGAAGTAACATTTATTTCATTTGTAGTACAATTTAAAATATAAAGACCATTAGTCAAATATCCAGCACAAATATGAGCTTTATTCTTTAAAATATAAAGCGCATTATGCGTAGAATTTACAGACTAACCTTGTCCTATTAAACAAGAACTAGAAATCAAATTCCACTTCATTTACAAGACACAATAATAGTCCCGAAGGATTAAACGCATACCACTACTGAAATAAGAGTAAACTACTCCTACCGCTCTCACTGAAACCTTAGCTCCCGTGCCGACGATAATTTTCAGCTGGCCCTCATTGAGTCTTTTGCTCTTCTGAAACACCTGCATAGAAATGCATATATGGTTAGTGGCTCCAGACTTTCTAGTATTTCATAAGAGTCTCCTGACTTTCAAGCTTTTATTATAACACATTTAACATTGATGCCAAAATGTAACAACGAGCCATCTTGTCAGCTACAATCCACTTAACATAAGCAGCCATTTTGGCTTTGCCTGTAGTCTCAGTAGGTTCTGCGGGACATTTCTCTTCGAGCACATAATCAAGTTTTTAAGCAATAAGCACAAACATCAAATTACGTTTCCAATCCACATAATTATCTCCGATATAAATTAGTTTTGTTTTAGAATAACGAAAAATATGTTGAGAGACATTTTGCTGAAAAATAACCTTTTGTGGCATATTAAAATTGACCAGCAAATAGTAATTTAGCATATGATGCATGAATGCATATGTAGATCTATATAAGTACAATAATGTAACGATAACTCGGTCCTTGTGACTGTGTCCACTAATCAAGCTGAGACACTCCCGTTAGACAAATTATATCTGAAAACAAATATCTATATCAAGCCTAGTATCGTTTTATTTGGTCTCCAGAATTATAATTAAGAGCCTCTCTAGGAGATTCGTAGATAATTCCGATTTGAATTATAACCTTTGTCTCAATCTCTAAATTCTTGAAAATAATTTCGTCATCTATGGGATGATCATAAATTGTTTTCTATCTAGACGATCTTACCACAAAGAAATCCAATCAAACAACTCGAACAAAGCGACCCTCCTATAGGGAGTCCGTTGCAATACCGATACGAAGCAAATGTGTTACTTTGCTTATTGATTGACCAAAGGAGACCAGGGATTTTTATTTAAATAAACAACCTCTCCCACTCAACATTTTCAAAGTTATGGATTTTAATTACCAACCGTCCACATTAATCATATTAACATACAATTTAATTATTACAATTTTTCCATACAGAAAGATTTAATCTAAATTAGGATAATCAAGGAAAAATTGGTGTTCAATGATATGCATCCTATTCATAGTATCACGAGTAATGTCATAAATAAATCTATATGTCATGATATGTAGAACCATAATATTTCAAATAATAATTTAAAGTATTCATAAGCAATAAATTAACAATTATTTGTGGCCCTTAAATAACTCAAAAATTATATTAAAAACTAATTGGACGCAAGTCCAATATTTAATCTAAATCTTCAACAAAAAAAAAAAAAAAAATCTAAGGATCCAACAGTAGCAATCAAAATAGCAATAGGACTTTGCCATCATACTTGTAAAAATTAAACATCAAACATAAACCATTCAAATTCAAGTTGGCCCATGAAAAGACCCAGACCAATGATTTTCTCTCATGTGGCAGACATGCCATGATAGTCGTCTACCACATGTCAGCAGCTATCTGCAATTGTAGATAGCATATCTATCATGGCAGACACTGTCTGCTCGGGCGCAGATATTGTTCATCCGTTTTTCTCTTTATTTTTTTACTGTAATATCTTGATCTTCTTTGTTATGTCTTCTAGGTCTTCAATCAATTTTCAAGATTCAATAATTACAATAATTATATAATTTCTATGTACCGTAGGTTCACAATCTTGAATCTAATTGAAAAGAAAATTAAATCTAGATGATTGAGTTGTAATCCACCTATCTTGTTACGGACTCGAAATAATGAATTATATCAAGAATTGACCACAATTAATTGGATCATAGTTTAAAATAATTCAGTCATTCAATCATCACTTAATAAAATACTCCTAAACATCGCTCCACTAGAACATCGCGTCCCCCAGTATTCGAACCCAAGACCTCTATCATATGGAAAACTTAAGTTGAATCCTAATACCAATGCGCGTTTTTTGTAACGACCTGACCTCGCGTCAGAATCATTATCATATCGTACGTACTATCCGCTTTGGGAGGGCCTAGGTCCATCTTATCTCTCACAACTTTCTGACGCGTCCCCTAGGCTTCGAACCCAATATCTCCATCATATGGGAGACTTAAGTTGAATCCTAATACCAATTTACAACGACGGCTAGGCGAGAGACTAGGCCAACTTACTCTTATGCTATGGTTGAAGGTTTAGGCTACATAGATGGAATTATGTATTAGGTATTAGGGAGGAGAGGACACCACTCAGCACCTAAGGTGGGGTTCAATGTCTTAATAAGGTGAATAACTATTGATTGATGCGAGAGCTTTGTTAATTAGGATGACCAAAGGAGGTCCATTTCAAATAGGAAAGGGTTCTATTCCGAAATAGTTAACTGCATGGACCTTTGTGGCCCTTACTTCGGCTATATCTCTCATTCTGTGAAAGTGACTATGGAAATTACCAAATGAAATGGAGTCTAAAAGTTTTAAAAAGAAGTACAATGATTGTATTATTATTTTATTAACAAAAGAAAATGATCATCGATCGTATTCTGATTATATTAAGATTGAAATATCAACTACTTCGGCGGGGCTCGGAGGGAAAAGGCAAGTCTCTTTTCTGGCTGACTTACAGCCATCTCTACTGAATTTTGCTTGGCTCGGTCCTTAATAGCATTGACAAAGTCAACCTTTAGATGTTGTTGTGACACTTTAGTTAGATTAGGCTTGATTGACTTTGTCAACTCTTTGTCCTTGACAAAAGATACCCCATATTTCTTTAGCGATAGGAGCCTTTTCTAGGTTGTGAGGCGATAGTACCTGTGTTGATAGGTAGCTCATCCCTTGAAATTTCTCAGCTACACACATCGCTTTCATTTCCTTGTCCCTGTTCTCTCTCTTTGATGTTTTAGCGGAATAAGCAATCTTGGTGCTTTGGGCATGGCACTAGTCTGACTGTGCTTTCCTAGCCAAAGGCTATTCTTGATATGTTTTTGCTAGGAAGAAGGGAAAGCAGGGAAAGAAATGTATTTATGCATCTCGAAAGAGAAGAATAACTCTTATAGTTTCTTATTCAATCTTGCTTAACTGACTATGATATAAATTTGCTTCGCACCTTACTCTATAACTTAGCCTTAGTGGGGCTAGCTAATGGCACCTCTATGGTAGAATCAATTTGGGGGAGGGGGGGCTGAGAGACAATGGTTTGCCCTGAGGTGGATGTCAGAGGTTCGAGTCCGCTTATCTTCGACTTATGAAAGCTGATACAAAGCTATATGATAGCACCCAATTTTTTTCGATTTGGATCCAAGATTGTTTTTCCCTAAAGCTGAAAATCAAAAGGCTGATAATTGAAGAAAATGTGGATGCTGCGAACTCTTGAAGACTACAAAGAAAGGTAAGAAAGTGGTTGCATCCAACATGGTGACTTATTCTTGCCTCAATTGTATAACAAATCTGGTCCGATGGATGTTCTCTACTAACTACAAAGATATAGGGACTCTATATTTCATCTTCGGTGCCATTGCTGGAGTGATGGGCACATGCTTCTCAGTACTGATTCGTATGGAATAAGATCTCATAAAGATGACTAGGGGGTTCATGTTCTTTGGATCTTTTTTATTCTATTAGTCATTCAGTTCAGATTATGTATAAAGACAAAAAGATATTTGGATTTTATCCCATCTTCTCTTATATATAGCATTTTCTTCCCACCTTTATGAATTCTAACCCCAATCAACCATGACAACGCTAAATTTATTGGAACCCATTGTTGTTTAAAAAGATCGGGAGTTGGAAAAGAGGCTCGCTCATGCTGACGGAAGACGTTATTAAATAAGGGTCTAGATGCACCTCTGGCTTACCTACCTTATAAATGCCCAGAAGTGTAAATCAATCCATTTGACTACTCGCCCATAAGGAAAAACAAGTGTTGATCTTGCTCTCCCAGCCAGAAACCTCTCGAATCCCCCATCTTCTTCCTCAGTTAGCTTTCTTCTTGTAGCAATCTTTTAGGTGGAATCTTCTTTTTCCAATCCTGTAGAGAGGCTCAGAGAAATTGAGAGATGGCAATTGCAGGGGCCTCGTCGTCTAACAGTCTTATCGTGTCACTGAATAGTCTTCGAATTGCGTAAGAAATAGAAATGGTAGATAGAAAAAAGAGAAAATCAGACAATTTAAAAATAATATATACTTTGTTTTAAAATACTATTTCTTTTTCTCCTCACTTATCCTTAGTAACATAGACAAGTATTCCACCCTAAGTGCTGAATTACTTATGTTAAGAGCCACTTTTAGGAAATCTCCTTCCTCGATAATTTTCAAGAATTCATTTCTTAAAATAAATGTATACTACTTTACCAAAAGCTAATAGTACGCACCTTCAATGTTGGAGAAGGCAAAGAAATGATTTACTATTTCCCAAGGCCGATGAATACCATATGGTAAAGATAGAGAACCAATTGGACTGAGGTAGGGGATGGTTCTTATTAGAAAGAAAACATTGGTTCTCTGAACCTTTTTCCAGAGTCTTCTGGAAGATAATTTCACAATAATCTCACTAAATCAGTGAGAAAGTGCTCCATCGGTTGGTTGTAAATGAAAGAGTTTCCATTAGTGAAGCTTTAAGAGAATATATATATCCTCTAGAAGGCTGTAACCTAGTCTTACTCCAATTTGAACAACTTTTCCAAACCTTCGAGTGTCGCTTTTAGTGCAGAAGGCCAACCATTCTGCTAGACTTCCCAACCTGGGAGCCCCTTTCACCTTTATTTTATGAGTAGTACTTAAGTAGCTAAGTTTCAAAAGTGAACAAACTTCCCGATGAGAGGTTAAAAAAGGTTGTTATAGAAGAAGCTACAGTCCTCAGGCTAGAAGATAATGTAGGCAATAGCTTGTTCTTGGTCCCAAGGGAAATGGGGTGAGAAAGAGCAACTAGCTTTTCCAATTGGATCATTGCTCGACTCGATGGGTACATCAAGTGCTTTTCTTTAAGCTAATCCTCTTGTAGGAGCTCGGGAGCCATATCCGAGACCATTAGCATTAGCTTTCCTCTCACCAAAGCTTCTAAACTTTCCAAGTTTCCAAGAAGTGGTATATGTCTCTATCAACTAACTCAAGCACTAAATAAAGAGGTGGGTACCTCGATCCACCCGAGAAGAGTCCAAGTGAAAGTAGCAACTGGAGTGATAGTAGTGTGTGTTAGTAAATAACTCTAAGCTAAACTGATTATAGATAGGAAACACCCCTTCGGACCTTTGTCGAACTAGTATCGCATGAGAAGGAAACCAATATCGTATTTGATGGTAGACATGGCGATAGGATTTGCTTCTACGATTGCCTGCCCAGGTAACAAAATCATGGGTACCTGGCTTGCCTCAATATCAAGATAGAAGAAGGTCTAGGAAACTAGGTTGTTGATCGAGCTAATGAAATGAAGTTAGGATGCCCCTTATAATAGATGCAATTGTTCGATACGGAAGTGTTTGTTTTTCAAACTGAACCCCTATAGGCGAAAGCTTGGTTTTGGGGCAAGGAGTTGACAAAGTCAACCGACCCTAACCTAGCCAAAGTGTCACAAAATCTAAATGTTGACTTTGTCAACTCTACTAAAGACCCATACAGATGAATGTCTCTTTCTCCCCCGTCAGTCGAACCACTTTACGGTTCAATGCTTGTCTGTATTCCTTTCAGCAGGTAGCTATTCAGATAAGTTTCTTTCTGACGTGCTGCTAGCTTCCTTTATTTATATCCATACCACGTTTGGGTCGGTACTTTGGTCTGGACATCCCCCACATGATTGGAGATGGAAGGATTGCCTCTCCCTTCTAGGGAGGCTTATTTATCGTAAATTGACGGACGAGATAGCTTTGTCACCAACGCCTTCTCCCATTTGTTTAATCTACTTCCTAAGTTATGAGCATGACATGCGTTAGACTTTTTGGAATTCTATCAGTCATTCCATTTAAGAATAAAATCCCCCTGAATATGTAAGGCTCCATAATTCCCCAAACTAGCTCCTGGGGCTTAGAGTCTTCAAAATTAGCATTGAAGTTTTATCCAGAAGAATTGCCTCAATTCTTTCTTTGGACAGAGCTCGGAAGAGGCAGGCAATAATATCCTTCATCCTGTATTGATTGTTATTTTTTTTTAATTTTATATATATAACTTTGAAACAAAATTATGTACTTTAAATATTTAAAGTATGTTATTTACATTGTTGGATTGTGCTCAAAATTGAAATTTTAAATTTAATTGTTAAATTTAGATGTGGTTTATTAAATATCTAAATTCCTTTGAACTTTTTCATTAAAAGTTATCAATGAGTTAAATATCAAATGTTGTTTTGCGTTAAATCTTAATAGATATTTTGAACATATTATATAAATTCCATCAAATAGTTCATTGTTCATTTGTGTATCGATTTGGACTTGATTTGTTGAGAAAATGGCCATAGAGCATATTTGGTCACTTATTTTTTAGTACATGACATACATCGACCATCTAATTGAACTTGTTACGACTTCCTGAAGGAGAAAGACAAAAATGATGGAGATTATATTAATACAATATCAGGTTCTATAGATTTGATTGAAAGCTCGAGAAGAGCTAATATTATGTTATACATGTGGACAAATTTTACTATTAATAATAATAATTTGTTCTCTACTAAACTAAAATATGAGCTTACTAAGTTTCTAAAATATGTATTATTAATTAATATTATACATTAGTACAAATGAGTACTGTATTGAAACAAAAGTTTAATTACTCAATATATTATTGTTTGGTATGACGAGTTAGACTATCATTAGGTCAATAATAATGTGAAATTTTTGAGAATTCAAATAGACATTCAACGATGAACCAGAAAATTATTCAATCTAGTAAATTCCTAGATAATACTTATTCTCTATATCACAAATTGTTCATTGACCATCACTAGTTAATGTTGGCATTAAATCCTTATAATTGTAAAAATTAATTAAGGTGATTATGGGGCACATCCAATTAATTTCTTCACCATTACTATTGGGAACAAAGTACTTCCCATTTCTGTTAGGAAATGTTACGCAATATGCCAACACCAAATATCTCCTTGTTATAATTGGCTTATAGTTAGAGCTCAACTTTTCTGTCTAATTATTTTTGATGATGCATATATACAATTGATCCACCAAATGTACTGATATGGAAAGTAAAGAATGTTGAGAATAAATGCATAGTTTGAGCCCTTATATAATATCTTAAGTCGTAACGAGTAATATTTATAATACGATTTGTTGATTGTCAATTTGATGGGAGATCCATGTATATAGAAAAAGGTTTCTAAAGTTGCTGCTAAAATCTCTCAATGCAAATTTTGGTATGATTTTTTTACAGCTCACGTCAACACTTCCCCTTAAGCTGATGCACACGGAGCTCGAATGTGTTGCTTGTCTAGTGAGTAGTAGAAATCTTTGCTCAAAACTAATTTTGTAAGTATGTTTGTCAACTGATCTTATGACTTAACAAATGAGTCTGATGATTTTTCCTTCGAGATTTTGTTTGATGACATGTCAATTTACCTTCATATGTTTGGTACGATCATATTGGATGGGATTCTGAGGGATAACAATCGTAGCAGAAGAGATCCATCTCAAATGTAGATCCAAAATCAATCTCAATTAGTAGCTTTTTGAGCAAAAGGAGTTCACAAAATCCTTTGGCCATCCCTCGAAATTCAGGTTCGACACTTGACAATGCAACCACCTTTTGTTTTTTACTTCTCCATGTAACTAGATTTCCTCCAACAAAGGTGAAGTAGCATGAGGTGGCGTCCATATGATCTTCATTGGACAATGCATGAACTGACTTACTACACTTACAACATAAGCAATATTTGGGTGAGTATGAGATAAATAGATAAGTTACCCACTAGTCTTTGGTGTCTCCCTTTGTTGGTGTTTGGACGGATACTCTCCAAGCTTGTGATTATGAGCAATCGAAGTGTTTGCAGGCTTGCACTCCAATAATCCTACTTTGATAGTAGGTCTAGAATATATTTCCGTTGACACAAAAATATTGCTTGTCGTGATCTTGCAACTTATATTCCAAAAAAAATACTTCAGTTCTCCTAGATTCTTCATTTCGAATTCAATTGCCAGTTGTTTCTGAAGTTGATATATTTCTTACAAGTCATTCTCTATGATTAATTCAGGTGAATTGAAGTTGATATGTTTCTGAAGTTTCATGTCATACTAAGAATTAATTCAGGTGAATTGAAGTTACTAAGGATATTAAACCCCATAAAGATGACATGAAGGACAAGCTCTTCTTATAAAGAATACAAGTCATGATTTATTTTATTCTTCGAAGTGCATTGAGATTCATAAATCTGGGCCATCTTGATTGGCTCTCGATCAAGAATAATAGTCTAAGATTTTTCTAGAAAAATTAAGATAAGGGAATAAATTTTCACAATTTCCCCCGCAAACTAAGCATAGAAGACTAGAATAAGTTATTTTAGAGGCAGAACTTATCCAACCTTGACCCTTTTTTCTAGACATTTGATTCATACATGATAAATGTTTTTATCACTAGATCATTAAAAAGCATACATACCCAATTCATAAACAAACAACCATACACCCAAAATTCTGGAATCACTTAAATCACCAAAAAGAAAACCTCATAAATCCTTTTCATAGAAAGTCAGAAACCACAACCGCCGAGCAGGGGGGACACAAATCAGATTAACTTACGCAAGGCGAAGCCAGACAATTGACGAACGGTGCTTAGAGATCAGAGAACTGAGAAGATTGCGTTTTGTAAATTCTAACGTCGTTTGGGATCTTCAATAATTTCAATTTTGATTAGTTGGAGTTGGATGATACCAATTCCAAGGCTATAAATCTGTTTTTTCCATTTTTGAAAAAAAAGAAAAATCTTGAGTCCCCTTTAATTGTAGAGCCCGAGGCATGGGCCTCATGTGCCTCTATACAAGACTGGGCCTAACTCCCACTTCCACTGTGGTGGAAGATCAACCTATTTGAGGTTTAAAATTTCCAATTTCTAAAAGCTCTATGCATGAAAGTTTACGTCTGCTCCTTGATAACAACCTAGCGTCAGTTTGAGTTGTGGACTCAGAGGCGGAGGGAGGGGTTGCGCTAAGCAAGCCAATTCATTTTTCATTGATATGTAATTTTTTTCCAATGTATCTGTTCAGTCCCCCACCCCCCGTCAACCTGAGAAAAAAATAAAATAAAATAAAATAAATATTTTCTCCCCTTCGACTCCACACCTAATTGTGGCAGTTATATGCCCTATTTTCTGGCTTTAGTCTAAATTAGTGATGAGCCCATATATTTTTGGCAAAGTATGGAACTTACTTTGGGCATCTCAAGGCATATAAATTGTGGCATGCGCTTACAATTAAAGGGGAAACACGCCTAGCCGGTTTTGGCCTAAACAGGACCCGACTCGACCTACTTCAGACGACTTTGGATTGTTTTTAAACCAAACCGACCTGATTCGATGCTTGAAATCGACCTGACCCAAACCACAAGAGTCGGGTCACGTCAACAATTTCTTATATATATATATATATATATATATATATATATATATATATATATATATATATATATATATATATATATATTTTTTTTTTTTTTTTTTTTTTTTTTTGGTTAATTCAGTATTTAGAGGATGTTTTGTGGATATTAAAATTAAATTTTTAATGAATTATTATAGAAGTTTTTGAAATGTGTGGTTGAAAAGATGTGGGATCCACGAAATTGTTGGTTAATATTGATTGTTTGACTTTAACTTGGATTAAAATCATATTTTAATTCGGCTCAAACAAGGCCTTAATAAGACTTCTAGTGAACCATTAATTTCTTAAAATAAAATCAGAAAAAACTTAATCAATTGAGTTTTCTTTTATTTATTTATTTATTTTTGCTGATTTTAATACTTTCAAAAATTTCATATTTCCAAATCAACCATTAGGGTGCATTTGATTGTCAATATTTTCCATGAAAAATGTGTTTTTTCCACTTATATTTCTAATTTTATAATATTTGATTAACATTCTTTCCATAAAAAACATTTTCCTATTTTTGGTCACGTGATCATATTTTCCTCAAAATCAAGGAAAATATTTTTTTAGGGAGAGTATGATTCACTCTCTCTTATCTATCCACTTCTCTCATCTACCTACCAATAAAAAATGTACAAATATAATATTTTTTAAGTTGAAAACTAAATCAACTAAACACAATTAATTAATAATTTTCATACAAATAAGTTCTATACAATTGGATTACCTAATATTTATTTTATTTCCATGCAAATTACATGCTCGCAATCAAACGTACACTTCTTAAAATAAAATAAAATAAAAACTAAATTATAATTGTTGAAAGATTTTCTTCTCGTGCTTGTAATCCACAAAACAATTTAATCAAAACTAGGTAATACAGTCATCTGAACTAAGTAATTTTCATATTATAGTCATCCAATAAAAGAATTATATTTAAAAAATGGCTAGTGATTCAAGGAAAATGTAGAATGAGAAAAATCAAACAAAAAGCACCATTTGAATGTGAAAAGGCTAATATTGAGCAATTCACAAGCAGTAGGTGAAAGGAGGAGGAAACTATGCACTACATGATTCAAAATCTGATTTGGAAAGCTCTACTAAAATAATGATTGAGTTAGAAATAAATAGATAAAACACATATATTTAACATAATTTATTGAATAGTTACAAATATATTACGTTCATTTAGTTTGTTATATTCCTCCATATCCTCCACATAGAATCTCACCATGCTTAAAGTTTTTGTAGCCAATTTTTGGTACACATAAAACCTCCGCCATCCTTGAGGTTAAAGAACTACATAAGGGATCAATGATTCTTCCTCCAATACTAAAAGCACTCTTTGAATTCACGGTAGACATTTGAACTTCCATAACATCCCTTGCAAGTGGGACTGGGCAAAAAATTAATCCAAATCAATCAAATCGGTCAACTCAACCCAACCCAATCCAAATCGACCGGTTTGGGTTCATTTTTAAGTTCAAATTGGACTGAGTTTGGGTAGAAAAATCAAATTTGATATCGGATTGGATAGGAACTCAGGTTATGAATTAAAATCCAACCCAATCCAACTTCATGAATTAAAAAATTAATAGCTAAAATGAAAAAATCTAAATAAACACGCTAGAGACAAGAGAAGGACTTACTTATGTTGACTGGTATGAATACTACATACAAATAAAAATTTATTTGACGATAAAGTAAAAATTAAGGACATGATGATGATACGAATGAATCCAAAAAAATTGTAAACAAGAAACTAGACCATAATTCAAACTTATTTATACATTATTTTCAGAAATAATTTCTTATATAAGTTAAAAATAACGAAGGTTTTCAAGTGATTTCAAAACTTTAAAAATTGTACAAATTCAAGAAAGAGTAACAAATCAAACTTCGAATTGAGCCCAAGCCCAAACCGAATAACCCAATCCAAATTGAACCAGGCTTGATCGATTTGGGTTGAATTGTTTTAATACATATAATTGGATTGAATTGGACTGGACTGGTTTAATTTTAGGTTAAACCGATCATGTTGGATTGGGTAAAAAATTGACCCAACCGAACCCACACACAACCCTACCCTACTTGAAAGTTTGGACAAAGTGCCATATTTATTTCCATTAAACCTCCACCAATTAAGAACATCAAAATCTACATCCTCTCTATCTTCACATGCGTCACATAAGTACCTATCCACATCATTTTTTAGTTCAACAAAATCCTTCGCGCTTGTTTTCTCTTAAACCTAGAAACATGAGTAACAGACACACTTGAAGTAGGACTTTCTTTTGTAGAAGAAACCCCACTTGTAGAATTCACATCACTTGATACTTGATTTCTTTCAGAACGTGCTTCACGTTTCACATTTCAGTCATAAACAGACATCAAATTGTCTTCCAAAATCTTTGTCATATTACAAGCAATTTTCTTATCCTTGTTAATAATATTACAAGAATGATAATCAGCATAATCCGATTTGTACCTTGGATGAAGCACAACAGCAAATCAATAGCAACTGGTTGACATTTTCCATTTTTCCCTAATACTTGTCAAAATTTTCTTCATCTTAATAGCCATTTCATCCAAAAGATAATCACTGCTTGAACACCATTGTTCAAACTCAGTTACAAGTGTATCTATTTCGTGAAGATAAATATAGAGCACACATACAATAAAGTACTAAATTTCAAAGTTACTTTCGCTCTCTACTGTATCTTTCTTCCACAAACTCCATTCAAGCTTCCATTGAAGAAACAACAATCTATGTTCCGAAAACATTGCATGAAACCACCATTTTCCACTATTCTATCTACTCTGCTTTTAACCCATACTTAATTGGAGCATTCTACCACTACAACTTCCGATTGAGCGACATTCACCAAACATTGTTGAAGAACATTTTTTTTAACTCTTAGTGTTAATAGGAATATAGAAAACCCTCAAAAAGGAAAAGATAAAGGGAAAAGGAAGAAAAATCATGAAGAATCTACACCCAAAAATGAAGAAGCCTACTTCTGGTAAAAAATCATAGAAGAAGGAGAATTCCTACTATGTACTTCAATTTTTTTGTTTAAATGCTTTCAAGTGTATGATTTTAATTGGTTTTTGTAACCTAAATATGTTAATTTGTGACCTGACTTTGTTTATATATGAACAGATAATCGCGTGTTCAATCCCCGCTTTTAGTTCATTTTTGTTTGTATGCGTTACAATATCAAATATAGTATATGGGTATGTCAGACAGGATAATGGATTTTTGTGACCTGATTTTGATATAATGTGACCAGATTGTGGATATAATGTGACTTAATATCTATAAGTTCTAACCCAATTTCTTATAGTGGTCTAATGCTAGTGTTTTGTGACTTTTTAAGTTTGTTTTTGTGACTACATATTTCAATTAAGATACATCCAAGTCACAATTTACATAAAATTATAACACAGGCTAGCATGCACTCGAGTCAAATTTTAGGTCTATCATTTGATCACCGTTATGTAATTCTGCGTATCTCAATACAAGTAATTGCATAGATCACAATAAATGAGTTATTCGGTAAAGCAAGTCATAATCACAAAAGAACAGGTCACAATCAACTAATGAATAATGCTAAGTGTACATAATTTTTTACACAATCTTTTACACCTCTCTCACATGGAAGGGGGCCCACACATAATAAAATAATCATGGACCCCCCTCCATGTGAGAGAGGTGTAAAAGATTGTGTAAAAGTGTGTGTGTACATGTAGCATTACCCATCAACTAATTATAGGTCATAGCAAAAATTGAATAAATCATGCTAGTATTTCTGTTTTTCACCATTATACACTTGTGATTTTGATACCATGTTTAATATTCTAATTTATGTAGGAATTGAAATACGTAATCAAAGAACACGTTTGGTTCTTGGGAAATATTACCGCCAGCACCATGACAAATGTGATTACAAATTTTATTAGAAAATTTAGCAAGGAGCAGAAGGAGACATGGATGAATATTTTCACCTATCTAATACTACAAATGACCATCTTTTGTGATTATTATTGCATTTTGAGGTTTTTTCACTTGATGGTTTAATATATGAATCAATGTACATGAACAGAATTATCCAGGCTTATATAAGCTGAATAAAGGTTATTTTTTGTAGATGGAAAAATGCTGATAATGTACTTGAGATAAAAGGTCACATTCAACCCGTTACAGGGCACTCACTTATGACACTTATGACTAAAACCTTGACACTTATGACATCTCACTAATTTAGATCTCTTTCTAGACTCATTTGAATCACTTATGCGTGTCTCTTTAGTCTTCTCCTTTTCTAAACATTTTTTGAAATTTTTAAACAAAGTATGCTATTTCCTTATCATTAAGTGATTCTGAATTAGAAGAATCATACTATTATTCCCTAATAGTGTTCAAGGCTATAGACTTCTTCTTAGATTAAGATATAGTGAGTTTATAAGTTTGGAGAGACCCAACCAATTCTTCGATTTTAATAGCATCTAGATTCTTGCTCTCCTTGATAACCTAAATTTAGGCCTAAACCTCTCAGGTAAGGATCTCAGGATTTTTCTAACAATCATAGGCTCAGGAATTCTCTCACCTAGGTTAAAGTTAGAATTAACTGTCATTAAAACTTGCGTAGAAGTCATCGAAGGTCTCATCATTCTAATCTTTTCAAACCTCTTGGTCAACATCTATAACTTAGAATTCTTAACAGCCCGGGTTCCCTCATGTGTGGTCTGTAAAATATCTCAAACTTTTTTAGTAACCTCACACATAGATACACGCTTAAATTCTTCAGGTAATACAGTTATAAATGGAGCATGAAGCCCTTTACTATTGCAATTTCATCTAAATCTTTCTTATACCAAGTTGAAATATCAATAGGGGTAACTACACTTGCAACTATAGTAGATAGGGCGGTTCAACCATTTACTATGCTCATCCATAAATTTCAGCAATGCTCTCATTCTAACTTTCCAATAAGCATAGTTATTGCTATCAAAATATGACGGAACAGACAATGAACTACCAATCTAGAAAACTAGGGTTAGGAATCGAATTTGGGCTCGATACCACCTGAAAGTTATTAGTTCGACCCTAAAATAATCTGATAAGTGAATAACGTGGAATTAAAAATTATCAATTAAAAGTAACAACTCATTTTTTAATTACTCTAGATATTTAGTCAATCGAATCAATTTTATCCTATGTTGAATTGCTACAATATTAATAAAAGTAGTAAATAACACAAAATTTGCTGACGAAGAAAAACCCTTAACAAGGTATAAACTCCGGGACCAAGCCAGTAACTTTGACTATAGATAATAAGAACTTACAGTATGATTGAGTCTAGAAAAATCCACTAGCCTCGTTGATCTAATTCCTACAATCTTCAAGACCTATTGGAACGTGCTTTAGTCACACATACTCTTGATTTTCTGGAATTGTCTATTTCTTATGGATTACCAAGAACACCTTATTCTTTTACTCTTCTTGTGCTTGCGGTGCAACCTCCCTCAATCTTTAGCAACCTCTAAAGGCTATTGAGAAAGCATATTTCTTACTATATCTAGGAAGCAAGTGTTTTTGATTAAATGACTTTGATATTTTTCCCAACTCGTAGTTGATTGATCTCAAGAATCAAATATTTAATCTCAATATTTGGATATGTTATTGGATCTTAGAATAATGTTATGAAAAAGTAATATAATATCAACTACCCACAAAAACGTAATGGACATTGGGTATTTATAATAAGAGATATTTATGTAGTATGTGATAGATAGAACTCATGAAAAAAAAAACTTAGGATTTCTCGAAAAATATTGTTACTCGAGCGCCGAACGAGCGAGATGTGTATCACTTGAGCGATAGGCGGGGTGACAATGATTCTACTTTTTTCATTCGAGCATCAGCTAGGCGACAACCTAGCGTAAATATAACGACTCTTTCTTCTTGTTCTATACTCGAACCAAAAGACTCCTAGTTCATCTAATAATCCTCCAAAAGATTTCTTGACTTTTACAACTCTTTTATGACAATCTTATTCTTTTATAATAATCATTTTGCCTAAAGAACTACCAATACAACATAAACCTAACAACAATCATTGTACACTCTAGCTCCATTGAAAGATTAAAAACTATGTTAGCCACATTATCAAAAGAATAATATAGTTCATAGTAAAGATATGTAGTCGCCATACGTGGTATACACATAACAATTTGTCTTTTGATGTATGAGAGATAATAAAAAATTATCACATTAATGCATTAACTTACAAATCATCATGTGTATGCCACGTACGACAATTACCAATATTCTTCACTATGAATAACATTATTCTTATCAAAATCGCATTATTTTTTAAAATATATTGATGGATGGAAACAATATTAAAAATACATCTAATTCTATTTAGAAATAGTAATGATAAATAATTCTTGTAATTTTTATTTAGCCCCTGTTTGTCTACCATTTTTTTTTTTAAAAAAATTAACTCATTTCTACAACACATTCAAACAATAAAATATTTTGTACGTAAACTTAAAACATTTACTTGCTTTTTAACCATATACTCTTAAAAAAAATCAATATTTTAAAATTTTATTTTTTCCATTTTTTTTTTTATGAACATCAAACAAGAACTTGTTTAATTGAATTCATCTTATAAGCCAATTAGACGGATTACTAATAATATTAGATATCATTATTTGAAATAGATTTTGAGTAATTTAAGTCAAAGGACTATTGAGAAAGAGTCGCCCCATATGATTTTGTTAGGATTAAATTAATTATATACACTCGGTGTATATTAAGCTTGACATTTTAAGTGCTATCAAAATCTATGCAATTGATTATTTAAAGTATTGTGAAAATCAATATTAAAAAAAAAAAAAAGTCGCCTCACAAATATGTCAAACTTGTAAAATTTATATACACATAACTTGATTGTTTTTTTTAGGACTTTATTAGGGAGGGGTACATAAATTTTCACATAATTGTTTACATAATTACGTGTAACATATATCCAACTTTTAATTCAAATCTCACACTTTCACATCAACTACCGAATGATTGTCACATCTAGGGCTGTAAATGGATCGGATCTGCCTATATCCGATCCGATCCGATCTGATAAGAAAATTATCTGATTCGATCCGATAATCCAACGGATATTCGATTATTAAATCCATATCCGATTTGCTATGTTATCGGATATCCGATCCGATCCAATCCGATAAGAAAATTATCTGATCCGATCCTATCCGATAATTCAACGGATATTTGATTATTAAATCCATATCCGATTTGCTATGTTATCGGATATCCGATCCGATAATCCGATCCTAAATTAATAAAAATTAGGAAAAAAATCAATGTTCTTTAAAAAATTTTGAACTAATTTGAGGCTCACATGTTTTTACTAGCAAGCCCAATAATGACTTCTACTATCATTATATTCCTTTTTAAAGGAGAAATCATCTTCTAATTTTTTATTGACATTAGATGTGGGATAAAGTAAAATTGAATTTCAATTTTAAATATAAATATCTTTTATTTCATTATTTCCATTAACAAATTAAATTACTTATTACATATTAATTATTAGTTTTTCAAGTTGTAAAATAAATTACAGTAATAAATTTAATTAAAAAAATATAGATATTTATTCACTTTAAATTAGTAAACTAAAATTTTAAAAAAAAATCTATTATTTTTATAATATTTTACAGTTATGTGTATAATTATTTATTCAATTTGACAAACGGTCGATACCGATTCGACCTCGATTCGAATTTTTGACCATTGACCCTCTTTTTTTTTCGGGTTGATGCCTGGGTCGATTTTTAAAATATTGGTTGAAATCAATTTTTTTTTTTTCAAAATTTTCAATTCTTAAACATATTTAATAATTATAAATTATTCAACTTTTTTATGTTTTGAATTGAGTACTCTTTTATTCTAAATTTATTTATTTTAGTGACAAATAATATGCCATAAAAATATTTTATCGACTCAATTATTTATAACAAATTGGATCGGATTGTTATCGGATCCATATTTGATCCATTTAATTAACGAATTATCGGATTCGGATTGAGATCGGGTTATCGGATTGAGATCATAAATCCATCTCTCATTAATTTCGTCGGATTCGGATCAAAATCCAATCCATTGACAACTCTAGCCACATCACATTATGTACCTTATACGTACATAAATTAGAGAAAATTACCTAAAACCAAGTATTTAAGTTTTCAAATTCAAAAATCAGGTGTAATGTTTATTTAATCAATAATCTGGTTTTAATTAAATTAATAATTAAAATCCTAATTAAAACATAATTTTCAATCTGCCCTTTCATTCATCTCGCTCTCTCCCCCTCCGTGTCTCACTTCTCCCTTCTCCCTCACCGGTTACTGCACCATATCTGCTGGCGGTCTTCGACTCTTTCCAGCAACACTAATCTTCCCTTATAAAGCTCGTCAATCGTACATTTACACTCGTACCTCGACTCTTTCCAACAACACTAATCTTCCCTTATAAATCAAATCTCCCATTTTCTTTTCTGCACAAATTGAATCACGCTCCACTCAAATCAGCCAAGGGTTCTAGTAATGCTTCCTCTCTCTATATACATGTATATGTATGTATATTTTTTATTTTAATTTCTTTTTTTCTGGAGTTCCCTAATGATTTTTTTTGATAAAAATTGTATGTGTGGGTGCAGATGCAGATATGGAGAATTATGATTTCGAGTATTCAGACGAGGAGCCCGAAGAACAAGAAGTCGATATTGAGAATTAGTATTACAACTCCAAAACAGTATTAAGCAAAACAGGTTAATCTATTTTGAGTAATTTTATCAATCTTAAAGAGGATTCCTCTCTGTCCTTCCACATTCACAATTTTGGCTAAGTTGTAGAACTTGAGAAATTTTTCTGAGCCTCCGATGAATAGATTTTTGAATTGGGTTTGTTGTGATAGCTAATTCTGTCATTTGATCGTGAATTTATCTTCTCTGATATGTTTTTTTGTTTGTAGGCTTGGTTGAAACAGATCCAGAAGCTGCACTCGAGGGTTTTGCAGAAGTTGTGCAGATGGAACCTGAGAAGGCTGAGTGGTGAGCTCTCAGAATTTAATGTTTTCCTGACGATGTATTACTAGTTCAGCAAAGATTTGGATGCTTGTAATTATGGATGTAAAAGTGGGCTTTTGTAGATAGTTATTTTAGGAAATAGTTGAAACAATTAAGTTTAGGACTATTGACATATAATTTTTTGATTTGTGACCAAATTTGTGTGTACTGTGACTAGTTGTGACCAATTTTGTGTTAATTGTGATCGAATGTGACTTGAATATGATCAAGTCACAATTGGTCACAATTAACACAAAATTGGTCACGAACGGGCACATTGAACACAAATTTGGTCACAGTTGGTCAAATTGAAGGCTACAACCAAAGTTGGTGGTGTCGGCGAAATTTTCTGATCCAGATCACGATTTGACTACCGGGTAGTTCATTGTGGCTGTTTGTGACCGTTTGTGGCCGATTGTGATCGTTTGTGACTGATTAATTGTGACTCGTTGAGACCAATTGTGACCAATTCATGGGTTGGGGGTGTGATTTTCAAATTCTGAAAATTTTGAAATTGTTAGAGCGGTCGCCGAAGAAGTCGCCGGAGTGATCGCCGGAGCAGTGGCCGGACTAGTGCCGGAGCATTCGCAGGATTGGTGCCGGAGATAGAGGGAGGTGGTGTAGTGAGGAGATGGGATGTAAATAATTAATATATATTATATTATAATTTAATATTTAATTAATCCATTTACCACCTGATTTTTGAAATAATTAAACAAATTTGTTAATTTTGAAAAGTAATTATTATATGTAGGTTTTGTGTATTGTTCTCCATAAATTATGTACAACAAGAATTATCTTATTTTTTTAAGCCACCAAACATTTTATCAAGTTGTACATATTTGATTTTCAAAATGAAAATTCCATTTGTACAAAAAATGGATGACAATGGAGCTTGACAACCTCCCATATGCGTGCGGGTCCCGCGTGACTAAAAAATTAAAAAAAAAAAAAAAAAAAAAGTTGGCCCTCCTGTGTTGGTCATCCTTCATTGTACATGTAGCGTGGTTGTTTTCTAAAAGTGCTTCGATTAGATATTTGAAAATCAATTATGCCTCCAATCAATGCAATTTGCAGAAATAATGAAAAATGATGCAAGTATAGGAATAACGTGATAGAATTTTTTCCAGATTTTTGAATTCTCTCATATGGGGAGGTGGGGCCCGCATGAATTAAATATTGTTAAAAGCAATGGACCCACGTGTTTTGTGTATTCTGTACAATTCCTGTAAAAAATTCCCCATACCCATGGTGATTGAGAAATAATTGCTCCAATCCTCAATGACTATTCTCCGCCTCCAATGTCCAAATCGTTCTTCTTGATTTGACCTCTGTCCTCAATTTTCAACGGCCAAATCTAATAATTCTTTCTAAATTAAACAAAATAAAATTCTCCATTTTTCTGTAAATCTCCCATTCGATTTTCAGAATGAATAATCATCACTTGTATTCATTCGACGAGAATTGCTGGTCTGATCTGATTGATTACAGCAACCTGTTAAACGACGTCGAGCCGGTCGAACTTTCGTGGAACCTTCCATGCCACTCCGTAAGGTATCGATTCGCCTCCCAAAGTAATCAAATTTTTTATCTTTTTTTTAATGCTTTTATTTTTTTGGTTTTACCGAAATTCTTGGGTTGTGAAATTCAATCTTAACTTGTAAACGCAATGTTTTTTTTAAACTTTTTAATATTAGATTGAAGTTTGATTCTTTTAATAACAGAGAAATTTGATGTCGACAGGGTGTTTTTATGATTTTTTTTTGGTAATTGTATTTGATATTCTTGCAAAAGATGGGATTTAAACTTATGGGCTCTATTTGAAACTGGAAAATGCAAGTAAAAAAAGAAAATAAATTTTACTTTCTCTTCTTTTTTCATGTTAGACATCTGAAAATTGACATTAGAGTTTATATCAATAGCAAGAACAATGTCAAATTTTCAGGCAGTTTCACTTAGTGCTGTAGAAGGTTGGATTGACGTGAAATATGATAACAGATGGAACTAATTACTCTAAATCTTATTTGGTTAAATATTTCATGCTTTAGAATTTATTTGCAAAATGTAGATTTTTTTACAAAATGTCAGAATATGATTGACCATTTTGTTGCAGTACTGCGGTGGGAGTAGATGTCTCTCTTTGTGGACCTTTATCACAAGGAAGTGAATGTGCAGAAAAAGAATGCCCGAGAAACAGGTAATTATGAATACATTTTCCTTTTCTATTTTGAGGGAAGCTCATATATTCACGTTTTGATAGTCGTGAAGGCCTCAATCTTTGTATGCTATTTGAGGGAAATAAGTGTGAGCTGATATTAAAATTGCAGCTAACATATGGAAATGAGGGGTTTGAATAGATTTGAAACTTTAGACCATAGGTTTATCAATTAATTTACTGCTGAATCTGTAACCATGAAAGAAATGATTTCCACAGTTCTTTTAGTCCTACTTGAAACCATTTTGAAATATTTAGCATACTCAATCAATGTAGCCAACAGTGTCATTTGGAATCTACACAAGTCAGAGTCATTTATCAATATACTGTAATCTTTATTATCTTAGCTAAAATAACTCAAGTTTTTGAATGTTGAGTGGAACAATTTTGAATTAGCATTGTATTTGCACATTGATGAACATGTGTAAGAATGTTCTAGTTTATCTGGGTTTATCTTTTAACCCTACATAAAGAGGCATTTAGATGATATGCACAAGTTCTAATATTGAAAAAATATCAAATAAATTGGACCTCTATCAGATGGAAGTTTGGTAATTTAGTAGAGATGCTTTAAGAAATACCTTGCTTTCATAATAGTACGTGTAATAAGTTTGATTGATTAATTATTAGCATCTTCATCCTACATAATTGTGAATATGGGAAGCTCAATCGATTTTGAGACTAGACTCAAGGATCAAATTACTCGTATGCTTCTAGTTTTGTATTATATTTAGACAATTCACTCATTTCTTGTTGTATTTGGAGACCTTAATATTGTGGAAAATTAGAATAGATTGGAAGGGAGATATGTGTCATCGTTTTTCTTGCTTCAAAGCAAAGTTTGCTTCCTCTTCTATTCTTAACCTGTTGTGGCACTATACAGGGAACACGGTGATCTGTGCAGAGGAGTTGGAACTAAAGCATGTCGTGAGAGAATGAGGAGAGAAAAATTAAATGACAGGTAGTCTTATAAGTTTATACTAGATGTTTCTAGTGTTTACTAGTTTTATTACGTGTGGTGCCCCAAAATGCCTGCATTGTTGTTCTATGCAGCTGACGTGTTTATGTCACCCTTATTAACATCTGTATGGATGTAATTTTGAATGAATGCAGTTTATTGAAAGAAAATGAGATAACCTTTGGTGCTTTGGATGTCTAAAGTTTACTTTCAGAAAATGAAAATCAATATAAATGTAAGCGGTTTTTTCCATGTAAGAATCATTTTTATCCTCCATGCAGGTTCTCAGAATTGTGTGCTATTCTGGAACTGGGCAGACCCATGAAAATTGATAAATTGGCCATACTTGGTGATGCCATCAGAGTTCTGAAACAACTAAAAACTGAATCTGAGGAGTATAAAGAGATGAATGAAAAGCTTTTGGAAGAGATCAGGATATTGAAGGTTAGACAGGATATATATTCAGCTAAATTGATAAAGCCATTGTTTTTTTTTTGGTATTGTGGTTATGCTGGGAATCTAGTGCATGTGATAAATCCACAGCTTGGTTGATAGGTCTTGTATATGTTGGTTTATCATGATGATTCATACATTATATTATCGATTTAAGATTCCTACGTTTTATAAAAGGAAAGCTAGTTGTAGCGGCCCCTTTTTTAAAGCCAGGGTAATGAGAAATTGAATGTTTCTTTCATACGTCCAAATGAAGCTGCCAGAATTGTCTTTTTGAGATTTTTCTTGACATTTCATTCCTCGACGATTGTGCCATTTCAAACACAGAAATTGGTTACAACATATTTCATCGAATGTTTCATGCAATTACTTGAAAGAGCTCACCAAAAACTTCTGTTTGTTCTTATTTACTTAATATTGTTTAGGAGTTCTCTTCCGTTTTGTTAATTACCCTTCCTTTATTACCAGGAAAATAACATAGAAAGAAAAACCTCCCTGCACGACCAACTTTTTAAGGACCTTGCTACATGTACAGGGGGAATCCCCTTACATGGCCAGGGAGACACTACCCCTGGCACTTGTACAGGGGGAAATCCCCTGTAGAAGTGGAATTGCATATTTTTTAATCATTTAGTCAAAAGAAGATTACTTCCCTCTATGACCATGAAAATATGGAGTAAAAAAAGAAATGTTCCTTTCTCAAGAGAACAAATTAGTCTTTTTTAACATATTTTAATTGTTGTTGTTCTGGACAATGTTTCAAGTTTAAAAGTAATGTAACAATTATATGCCGTGCACGAAGTCGTGTCCCCCGACCAGTAAAGAAAATCTAAGTGATACTTTGAACTCAACCTATATTCATTTTATGCATTGTCAAAGATTATTTTTCATGCTTGTGATTTCACCTTTTGTTCTAAAACAGGCAGAGAAAAATGAACTTCATGATGAGAAACTTGTACTGAGAGCAAACAAGGAAAGGATGGAGCAGCAATTGAAAGCCATGCCACTTCCAACTGCTGGGTTCTTGCCAGCACATCCACCAGTATATCAGGGCGGGTCAAACAAGATGCAGATGTATCCAGGCTACAGTTTTGTCCCAATGTGGCAGTATCTCCCGCCATCTAACCGTGATACTTCTCAAGATCATAACCTCAGGCCTCCTGCTGCTTGATTCTTTCATAAGTAAGTTGCAGGTTGCACCTCGTAAAGAATCTTTATCATGCATTGCTGTCTACCGCGTTGTAAATATAATTTTCTGGCCAATATCTTTGATATTCTCGTAATTTCTGTAGTTTGAGTATTGGATGAATCACTAGCAATTAATTAGAAGGGAATTGGATAACATTTATTGGCCAAATCTTCAGTTTAATACCCCAAGTTTAGTTGTCATTTTTCAGTGTAGATGCTAGAGCATTAGCAATTCATTGATGTTGAAATTGCCCCCAATTGGTTATACCGAGGCAAACCTACGTACTGAACTTACTGCTTTGTTAATTTTTTTCAGTCAAAAAAAATTTACGTTTTTTTGGTCTGCCTTGTTCGACCTGAACAGGACGGTGGACCATAGTGCCAAGCGCAACAAGACCTGCCAATCTGGTTCACTACTTCACCTGTGAAGCCAATATATCCATCTACACGCGTATTTTTTTAAAAAAAATTCTTCATAAAAGCAAATGTTTGCAAAATCCATCTACAGAGGGAATAATAGACTGATTGTATTTTTTATTTAGTTAATTCGAAATGTTCGACAGAAACAGTAAAAACAAACTCAAATTGCAAAAACTGTGTTGAGCCTTCGGTTTACCTACAAAAACTGTCACATTACGAAACTAAACATGTATCTGCAAGTTGCCTACTTTTTTTCCTTTTTTCCCTTAAAAAGTCCAAACAAACAGTCCTAATGAATACAACACCTTGAGATGTTAAAAAACCTAACCTGCAGCAGCAAGCCAAAACATGATGAGAGAGGATATTGCTATAGTTATCCAACTCAGAAAGGCTAATCAACTGCCATTTGGTACTTTGTGCATTCTTCTCCCAGGTAGCAACCTCCCATGTCACCAAAGTACAACACGGTTATGCTGGCCGAGGAAGCTGCTGCTGCAAGGGATAATGTTGCAGTAACCTGCCAAGTATTTATAAACTACGTGACAATTAAATATTGACGACAATTTAAGCCCTTGATTGACAACTATACTTTTCGAAAAAAGAGTTTTGAATCGTGATTTTTAGGAGAATATGTAGTTAAAAAGTAGGAAAATTTTTTGAGATTACGTGCAGAATATTTTATTGTGTGATCGCTTGATTGAAAATGAATATTTAAAAAGAAAAAAATTGAGAAGTATGATTGTCAAACAGGGGCTAAATCAATAAATTATCCTCTCTGGCAACTCGAGCTTTAGTTGAGCCGGTTCCACATAATATCAAAGCAATAAAAAGAATTGAGTTCAAAATCTATCGACCACGTGTTCATTAAAATTGTGTGTTTTTTATGCCGGCTTACACATGAGTGTATATTGAAGACAATTTAAATAACTAGAAATTATGCCCATCTTATCGTAAGCTTTTAGATGAAATAGTTCAACAAACACTCGAAAGGTTTCTACTTATTAAAGAAGAATTCTAAAGAAATTAGATACTAACCCAATCCCAGACTGCAAATAAGTCCAGTAGAATAGAATTGTGAAGAACCTCCTTCTTTGACAAGGCATGTACATCCATGACGGTGAGCACAAAGCTCCATATTACTAGCAATCCCATGGAGGCTATTAAGTAGCTGGAACATTGATATAAATTGAGCATAATTATGAGTTTTTATGGCAAAAAGCAACTTGGATAACAAATTGTAAGATTATCGTCAATGGTAACGACAAATTTTAATGCGATTAAAGCATATTCGCATTAATTTTCCATGGCAGATCATAACCAAAGATTAAAAAATACCGTTCTGTCTTGAGAAATGCAGCTGCTAAGAGAATTGATTATTAGGAAACCTTATAATTTTCACGGATTCGATTCTTATTTACATGTCCGGGTTATGTGCTAATGTTGAGAATTTACTTAACACGCATAGCGGAAAATAAATAATTTTTCAATCTCACCAGAGATCTGTTTTGTGTTTAGATAGAAACTGTGATAGAAATTATACATTTGATGAATTCCACAAGCTCCTTTACTTTTCTTAAACTCGAATTATCACGATCTGCAATCCAAACTGTCTAATTGTCCAACCTCCAACGGTAATCCACACGAAGAACAAGAATGACGACTAGAGTTTTCTTTTCTTATGTTAGTAAGAATAATGAATTTTCTCTACAATTTTCAAACCCGAGTAGTCTATTAATATAAGTTCAAGCGGGCTTGACCCGTCTATTAAACTTAACCCGATCCAATATTTAATTAATCAAACTAATTAAATCTGATCCATGAATTAGTTAATCCAATTAATTAATTCGGGTATATTAATAAGCAACCCAATTAATTAAAATTAATTAATAGTCCAACACTTGCTAATTAATTAATTTGTGAATCTCATTCTTCTAATTCTCTTTTGTGTGTGACATATTAGGTTCCCAATCACGATATCTAACGACGTGAATTATTATTTTGATCTAATAAAAAATAATAAATTAAACACCCCTTTTAATTTATCACTAATTCACATTCATCGTCCCAAATTGACATCTAATAATGCATCGAGCAATAAATGTGACGGGAAATGTCTCGTGGTGTGACAAAACTAAACTTGTTCGTTTACTCTGAAACTATAATCATTTCGTCAATATGATCCGATCAATTACGAGATATGGATATGTGTCAATCTCAATTATCGATCATTTCTTTTATCCCACTATTAAGTCAATGTAAATCAAAAAAACATTTTCGACTTATGAGTTCACCTTGGTCAAGGATTTCATTATCAACTTAACTGGATAAAATGTAGATCATAATCTCTTACTATCTAAAAACGAAGAATCTTTTATCAATCATTCACAACCTTCATATGATTCTTGACATACCCAAACAATGCGTATTAGCAGCTTTTGGTAGAGCAACGTCCAACATCAACAATGTATGACTATCCTCATATAAGGCACTATGATGACCTTAAGTTAAATGACCAAATCCACTATCGAACAGTAAAGATTAATCAGACACTCAAACAGTTATCCATGTGGAATCTCCCAGCGGGTCTCCAATATTTTGTTCTATGACAAAACATCCACCTGTTCATTCTAGCGTCAGCACACTTTGGCTTTTGAGATCAACTACTTACTTCACAGTAAGAAATGTCACACGTGATGATCTATTCGTAATAACGATATATGTATCTCGTTATTATATACGACCACGGATGATTTCAGATTCAGTAATATGTAATTCATATCTCGTAATCACAACTCCTTGTAATTAACAAATCACCAAGATCTGAATCTACGGATTCTATTATTTAATTTATTAGAATATTATTTCAATTAAATAATAGATTTTACCATAAATATGCATCGATTGGAACTAGGGAATAACACTTACAAACTCTCACTTGCACCAGATCTAATCACTTATGTATCTTATACCATATGAGTCTACGTGGCGGTCATGTTTATGCTGCAACTCTTTGTCAGTGGATCTACAATTTAATCACTTATGGTCACTTCTTTAGGTCATTTTATTGTATTATCTTTTCAATAAGACTGCCTTAACACATATTTGGATCATTAATGAGACCTTAGTTCTTTCGCTTACACGATAGCTCCATTGTTATCATAATACAGAAGCATGTAATCAACAATGTTAGGAACTACTCCAAGTTCATTAATGAACTTCTCGATCCAAACCACAACTTTTGTTGCTTTCTAAAGCAATGATATATAAGACTTCTATCATTGAATCAATAGTTATTTCCGGTTTGGAAGCTTTTCAACACACCGCTTAAGAGTAAACGAATATCCTAATTGAGATATGCTATCGTTCTAGTCTAACTAGAAGTTAGCATTAGTATATCCATAAACTCTTAGTTTATTTTCTCCATATAAAATCTTCTGAATATTTAATCTATATAGATTGAGATGCTTTAAGCAATTTTCTAGATCTGTCTCTATAAATCAAATTGCTTCTCCCATATATATCACGAAAAATTATTTGACAACCGTAATTTCAACAATTGAAATGTAGAGACGTTGTTTCTTGTTAATCATATGTCTTATACATAAAATATTATAAATACGACAATACTCCTACTATCTTCTTGTAAACACATGGTTTATCTTCACTTTTGATAAAATCAAACATTTTGATGTCTCATCAAAGCGAAGATTCCAACTCCTAGAGGCTTGTCTTAATCCAAATATAGATTCATCAAACTTGCATACCTTTTGGTTTCTTTGGATTCAAAACCTTCGAGTTGTGTCATGTACACTTTCTCTTGTAAGTTCCTATTAACGAATGTAGTTTTGATATCCATTTGCCATAACTCATAGTTATGGTATGCAACTATTGCAAGCAAAATTCAAATGGATTTTAGCATGGCTACATGTTAAAAGGTTTCATCAAACTCAACTCTTTGTCATTATTTATAACATTTTGATATTAGCCTTGCTTTGTATGTAGAGATGTTTCCATCTAGTCGACATTTTCATGTAAACTAATTTATAACCAATGGGTTTTATCCCTTTAGGAGGGTCGACCAAGATCCAAACCTTGTTTTCATAGATTTAGTTCATTTCAGATTTCATGGCCTTCGCTATCTCTTTGAGTCAACACTTGACTTTGCTTATGTGTAATTAGTAGGTTTATTATCCTCGATTAGTAATGCTTGACTAGTAATCATGAATTCGTACCTTCTAGGAGGTTGAATGATCTTACAAGATTTACACGGAGCTGACTTATCCTTAGAAGTCTCTAGTTCCTGATCAAGAGTATGTTCCTCAGCATGTGTGAGATCAGACTCAGGTTCATCTATTTAGTCAACTATATTTGTGGATTCTTAAACTCCTTCAAAATTTATTCTCCTCCCACTGTCCTCTCATAGAATAAACAATTTCTCTATAAGTATGGCATGTCTTAAGATGAACATCTTATTCTCAACGGTATTATAAAATTGATATCCAATTATCTCATGGATAGACCACAAATATATATATATATATATATATATATATATATATATATATATATATATATATATATTTATCGAATTTAGTCTCAAACTTATCCGATTTAGTGCGCTTCGCATAAGCATCACAGTCCAAACTTTCATATGAGATAAGTTGAGACTTTCCATAATTCGTATCGAGTTTTGTCAACCGATTTAGATAGGACACAATTTAGTGCGTAGCACGTGGCAATCAGTGCATGACCTCAAAACGATTCTGGAATGTTTGCATGGCTTGTTCTTAATTGCACTATATCTAATAGTGTACGATTCCTTATTTCAGATACACCATTATGTTGCAATGAATGTGGAAGAATTCACTGCGTGAGAATCACATTCTCTTTTAGATAATCTAAAATTCTACATTTTAGATATTCTCCACATCGATTAGATGCTAGTGTGAGAATATATTTACTTATTTGTTTCTCAATTTCTAGCTTAAATTCCTTAAACATTTCAAGAGTTTTATGCTTGAATTTAATCAAATACACATGATCATTTCTGAAATTGTCGTCAGTAAATGTGATGAGATAAGAGAAACTTCATCTGACATTAATTGATATGGGTCCATATACATCACTATGTATTCGACTCAATAATTGTGCAGATGTTTCACATTTTTAAGCAAAATGGGATATGGTCATTATGCTTAACAGGAATGTTTTGTATTTGTCAAATGATTCAAAATCATTTGACCAAATATACATCTCCATGTAAGTTTGGAATTACATTCTCAGTTATGTGACTAGATCTGCAATGCCAGATATATACGTTATTCAGATTATCATTTTATACCTTTCAATTTCTGTAATCATTATAGAATACTCAGTATTTAGAATATAGGTGTTATTTTGTAATTTACCATAATCATTAAGATCTTATCAAGATAAAAATGAACAATAATTGTCTTTAACATTAAAACAATTTATGTCTAAACATGAAATTTATTTAATACTCTTGATAATTGTGAGAATAAAATAATATTTTTCTAATTCTAATATTAAGTCTAAAGGCAAAGGCAAGAAGTAGCTCCTACAGGCAATGTGGCAACCTTTGCTCATTTTCAACGTACATGTCAACTTCTCCCTTTTGCAGTGATCTACTTCTATTTAGTTTATCAAAGTAGTCAATATCTTCAGCACATGAGCACTGGCTGAATATTCTTATACCATTATGCATTGGTATAGTTGCTAGGAATTCTCATATATTTCCACATGCGATTGTTCATTATTCAACACCTTGAGATGAAAAATCATGTGTTAGCATCTATACTTTTTTGTTGCTTTTGTAACTCAGGTGACATAGTCACAAACATCACACATGTTGCAGCACTATCGTCATCATTGTGTTTATTATAGCAGCCACATCTTCCTTTGTCGAGTCATCATCATGTGTATTTGGAAATGGCTACTCAAGGACACAACCAATTTTCTCATGCCTGTGAACAATTCTTATATTGCGGTGCCAATTAACATTCAGTATGTCTCTCAAATACATATGGTTACTCATGATTCAATAAATGTAAACGTAGCATGGTCTTAAATTAATTTCGCTCTCACTGTTTAACTCAAATTTATGACCTCCTCACATAAATTTATGGAATCCATACTTGCCTTCCAGTGGGTTGGGATCCCATTTGTTATATGAAAATCTTAAGTGTACTCAACAAGCCTTAATAAAATATTTGGGTAGATACTATTATCAATTGTATCTCCATTCAACTCTCAGATCATTAAGCGACAACTCTTTTTCTTCACACATCTTATTTGTTAGTTTAAGATGTCTCTAAAATTTATCTCCTTGAGTGTACTCAACTAAAGATAAATTTTAGTTCAGTCAAACCCATCATTCTGAAATATCTAATACTTCATAGTGTCAAACATATCCCTAATAGACTAGCCTTGAGTGTACTCAACAAATTGAGATCGATAATAACTCTGATTTTTCACTATAATGATAAGAGGCGAATATAAATATGTAACGATGGATTTTGCATGAAAATGTCTCATTAAATCAATCATGTATATATGTACATATTTAATTGAGCATCAAACATGCAAATAAATATACATACAATAGTGGATAATTATGGACTAATTCTATCTAGTCTTTCTGAGCCATAAAGAAAACTAGTTAGTCAATTCCTAGGGGTATTGCATTGAATTAGTATCAATGCACAATCTCCATGGTTTCCTCATCATCTTGCGTCTTCAATCAGTCCAGCCACATCCTGTTTCCTCATAAAATTTGATTTTAATTAAATCAAATTTAATTAATTATAAAATTAGATACTAACTCTAATTCCACAATTATAGAGCGAAACTATATAATTAAAATCAAATTTTAATTAAATATCAAATTAGAGTCCAACTCTAATCATAATTGAATTAATATTTTAATTTAGGATAAAATTTCTAAATAAAATAAAATTCAATTTATGGCCAAAATTTAACGAAAATATAAAAATCGTCAATTTTAAATGTGTCAAAATTGAAATTTTAAGGTCAAACCAGTTTAAAATCTAATTTAAAACACTTTTTAAATTTAAGTTCAAAATCATTTCAAATATTACAATCTGACCCCTGTTTTAAAATTGTAAACAGGTCATTCAATGAACTAAATTGTATGACATGCCCTCCATCTAAAAATTGAAAATTTGACACTTAAATAATAATTGCAAGCAGGGGCATGCAATTTCATAAATTGCATCAGAGGCCCCTACGTCCAAAACACTCCACCCGTAACTGTAAACCTATTTTTTTTTTCTTTCGCCAGCACGGACTCTATTAAGCATCCATCCATATGGAACTTAACATGAATTATGCGGACAGATTTAAAATAAGCACTAAGCACATCGTCATATGTACCAGCAGCATTTTTCGACCTTCTACTTGAAAAGTTAAGCGCAGTAATGACACACTAATCCTTGTATGAATAAAGCTATTTGTACAATCTTTGTTGACAATTCATGTGATGTCAAGATTCGTGATGTTGATTTAAAAAATAGTTTTTAAAATAGGTCCTGTAGATTCATGCCAATTCATTTGTTGACAACCATGGTTGTACATGTAGTATCTCCCTCTTCGTACATTAATCCTTTCTGGTCCTTACTGTTCTATATATTGCTAGATCTTGGAAGATTAAACTTCAAACACTATACGGTAAGAGAATTCATTTTACTAATCTCAGACATTCAAACCCTCCCCCCCTTTCTCCTGATCATAGAAATTTGATTATGATCCATTATAGAAATTAAGGATACATAGCTTTAACAAGTAAAATCCTCTCCAGCCGTTTACCACATTGATTTGTGAGCAATATATGCATCAACTTGATGCATAATTGGTGAAATTTCTCAAACTAATTCTATTAAGCATTTCTATCAAATGGATTAAACAGATTCTCATTTCAAAATATCACACTAACGATTTTGCACAATTAAGAAAATGAAGATCAGAGCTTTTTACACTTAATCTACACAAAAACACGTAAAATTGCATAAGAACTATTGTTTTTAAAATTAAACTGAATTGGAGAAAAGAAGAAATTAATAATACCAGAAAGCTGTGAAACTGAAAAAAGTTTTGGTAGTTGCCATTGAAGCAATTGATCCAACCGAAAATGAGCATTTGCCATCCTCAAAGTAACTCCAGTCCAAGTAACGAGAGGCCCTGCTAAACTCTTCATTTTATCTCATAAAAAATGAACAAAATATCATAATTTTGCTGGACTTTCTTGAGATTCCATCTTCTCCCTTTTGACTTTGCACTCGAGGGCCAATCTCTGGGAAACCTTTACCATCATTCAAGAATATACATAGCAATCTGCTACACAAACAAGGTCGATAATAGGGTTTTATACAGATATATAATTTGCAAAATTTCATTGACAGTTAAAAAAATAAAAAATAAAAATAGCCAATCAAAAACTGCCATTTCAGCAAATGGAAATAGCCCCCCGTCATTGGCCCTATGTAATCAGTGTAATCTATATACATATTATTTCATTCTAGTCTTTCCTACACAGGAACACAAGTCAATAGGAAGAGTCAAATTCTTGGTAGGTTTGAAAGAAAACCCGTAACCTCTATCATCAAAATCCAATCTTTTTTCTCAAAAAGAGTCAAGAAAAATAAATTAAAAAGATCCTTTTGTTTGAACCCAAAAGAATAGAAGCTTCAAGACTAAAATTAAAGAAATGTTGTCAAATTGATTCTAAATTGCAAGGATATGATGAGACAGAAAGAATGGGACAAGTGTACAAAGAAACAAGACAATAATGATGTGAAAAATTCAACTTAAATTCTATTTGTGTGCGCAATTCAGTGATCAACAGACAACTAAAGCCAAGCACTTTTAAGAATGTGGATTTTGTTGAAAAAATGAAGTGATGGCTGAATTTGGCATAAAAAGACCCATTTGATTATTTTAGAAGATCAACAGTGATTTGTATTCTCCTTCACGAGAACATCAAAATCATGTATTTACTTGCCAAAAATGAAGTTCGGGTGAATGAGAAATTGGAGTTTAACGTGGACTATTGAAACATGGTTTATATTGAAGGGAAAACTGTATTTGAGTTTATTCTACATAGGAAGTTTATGAAAGTAAGAACCACTTTATATATGGCTACACTTTGAAAATGTGTAATCATGTGTAGCATAGAGGCTATCTCTATGTACACATGCAAGGGGGTACAAATCACGAACTGAAATAGGTTTTGGACTTTGAACTTGTGTGTAGGCGCGACCTTCGTACACGAATGTCAAACCGAATTTACCAAAAATTGGCTCCTTAGGAAGGCCTACGTTTTGTCAATTTTTTTGCTTTCAACAACTGACTTTTGGTTTCTGAAACTGCTAAAACTCCAATGACTATTGCCATTAGCTTGAAACTGTTGAAATTCCAACGGTTATTGCCATTAAGTTAATGGGCATATTTAACTCGTCATTATTTAGGTTAAATCTATATAAAACATCGATTTTTCACTGTTCCAGATATAAAGAATACAATCTGTATTATAGTTCTAAAAAAAACGAAATTGTCCTCTGTTTGCATACATAATTTACTGTCTATCAAGGTCTTGGTGGTGACATTGTTCAGATACTAAGTCAGTTCATCGGAGTAGAATCTATAATGCTCGGACTCTACTAGTTTACCGTTATATCTTGAGAAACAGACGCTCAAATTAAATCTCAAGCACCTACGGTGAGGGGGTGAATCTGTTTAGATTATTTATTCTATTTTATCGTGATTTATGTAAATTATTTTGTTTGTTGTGATTAGCAAATTATTTAATGTGTTATATATTAACAATTATTCGGTAAGTTATTGTCTACACGGTACAATTATTTGGTATATTAGTTGCATATACGGTATGTTTGTTGCGTTTCTGGTAAGTTGCATATACTGTATGTTGGTTGCATATCCAGTAAGTTGCATATACAGTAAGTTGCATATGCGATATGTGTTGTAAATCTGGTATTTGTTAAACCGGTATTCGTTCACGAATATTTTTTCTAACAAACTTAAAACAGATTCAGAAAAAAATTAGTTTCTTATATTGTTGATTTCAGAAACTAATTTTTGTTGATTTCAGAAACTAATTTTTGTTTGATTTTCAGAAATGGCAACTAAATCAACCAACATGGACATAACCCAAACTGTGGCTACTGAAAAGGTTATACTGTAGCTCAAGGGCCAAGTTGTGTTGTGTCTCAAGAGCCAAATACCACCGTGGCCAAATTGCCAAGCTATGTTATGAGCCAGATTGTGGCTCAACCAACTGGCCATGTCGTTACTGTTTCGGTGAATCATGGAGAAAAATCGGAGAAATTCAATGGATTGAATTTCAAAAGGTGGCAACAGAAACTGTTGTTTTACCTGAATACCTTGAATCTTGTGAGGTTCTTGATTGAATCTGCTCCTAAACTCAAAGAGGGTGATGAAGATGTTCAAGCTGCAGTGTACTGGATGCATGGAAACATTCAGACTTTCTATGTCGAAATTACATTAACAATAGCTTAGCAGATTCACTATACAACGTTTATAGTACTTTGAAAACTGATAAGGAGTTATGGGAGTCATTGGATTGGAAATTCATTGTTGGCCAATTATTAGATTATAAGATGGTTGACTCCAAAAAGTAATTAATAAAGTGCAAGAACTCCAAGTGATTCTTTACGAGATTCATGCCAAATGGATGATTTTGAGTGAAACTTTCCAAGTGGCTGCAATTATTGAAAAATTGACACCTACGTGGAAAGATTTCAAGAATTTTCTTAAGCACACGTTGAAAAACTTACTGTTAGACTTCGAATTGAAGAAGATAATAGAATTTCAGAAAATAAAGGGTTCAATCCTATAATGGCTAAAGCCAATGATGTTGAACATAGTCAAAGTTCTAAGACCTTCAAGAACAAGTCTAGGATATCTGGTAGCAAAGGTGCTAAGCCGGGATCGAAAGAGGGCATTTCTAAGAATAAATTTCAAGAAAAATGCCTCAATTGTGACAAAGTAGGCCACAAGTTTTAGGAGTGCAGATTGCTAAAGAAGAATAATAAGAAAGAAGCAAATGTGCTTGATTACATTGCACATGATGTGCCGGAAATGAATCTTAAAGCTGTCATTTCTAAAGTAAACATGGTGTACTCTAGCCCAAAAGAGTGGTGGATTGTGTTCGCTGAAGATACGCCGCAAGTGCACAGGTCGAGAACAAGTAATAAAGTGGACTTTTTAGGTCTGAGTCGATCCCACAGAGAGTGTTGATTTCAATTTTAAGCTTATTTATCTCAAATTAATGAAATTGACACACAGATTTAAAAACGTAGTTTTTAAATTAAAAAGATACAATTTTGATTGAAAACGTAAAATGACAAATAAAAGGTGAAAATATTTTGATTTCGAAAAGATGTTGGAATTTATGATTTCGCTTGACCTTTATTTTATTAATATCAATTCAATTATGCGATGATGCAAATTACCAAAATAAGTAGTTAGACCCGATTTTCCCATTTTAAATCAATACCTTCTTTCGAACGATATTAACCCTAATTAATTAATTCATACCACATATTTCTCTATCGATACAACTTAACTAATTGCATGAATTGTTGTGAAAATAAATCAAAGAGTCACCTAGAGTAGGTGTATATCTCTATATCACCTAAACACGCAATAGATATACTAATGCAAATCTAGGGTATTAATCATTTCGGTGTAGTAAATGCAACTATTTTTCAACAACCACACAAACACCTAACTACAACATCTATTGATATCAAATAAATGAAGTAATTTTAACATGATGATTAATACACTAATATTTGATAACAAATGCATCTTAACAATCATTCAAAACATTCTATGATATTAATGAAATATTGGTTAAGTTACTACATAAATTCTAACACAAAATACTTAGCTCATCTTATATAGACAGCAAATAAGGAGATTGTTTATATAATACATTACAAACTTTGGAAAAATGATGGAAGAAAAACAAAGGTTTAGATACAACCCTTTTAGTGAACTCCTCCCATGATTCCTCCAAGTTTCCTTTGATGAAATCTCCTAATTGCTATGAACTTTGCTTCCAAAATGAGCCAAGAACTAAACAAAAGAAAGAAAAATGAAAGCAAGGAAAAAATAGAGAGGAAAAACATGCTAGAGGGAGAAAGGGAGAGAGTGATATGTTTGGAGTGTTTTTTGGTTGATTTTAAAGGATAATTAGAGAATTCAAAAATATCCAAAAATATCTCTTATTAAAAAAACAAAGATAATGCAAACTGATCACTTAACTAAGAAATAAGCTTAGTTAAGTGCCTAAAATCACAAGAAAATATCCAACTTGATAAATTGCACTCCTAGTCCTCCAACTATTCGGCTTGTTCACTTTGGTCCCCAACTTCACATTTTTGTACACTTTTAGTCCTTTTTCTTCTCCTTTTGCCTCATTCACCTTCTTATCGGGGTTTTTGCCTACAAAAGTGAAAATTATACAATTATGCATAGAAATGTACTCAATTTCAATTATATTAACTCCGAAAAGTGCCTAATAAGTGTGTAAAAACACACTTATCAGATTGACACCAGTGCTACGAGGCATGTGTGCTATGATAAAGAGCTGTTTGTAACTTTCGAAATAATTGAGAATGGAGAGAAGTTGTTCATTGGAAATTCAACAACTTCTAAAATCAAGGGTCAACGAAAGGTGGTTCTGAAGATGACTTTGGGAAAAGAGCTGACTCTAACAATGTGCTGTATGTGCCGGAAATCTGGAAGAACCTAGTGTCCAGGTCGCTTTTGAATAAGCATGATTTTCGTATTATATTTGAGTCAGAAAAAGTTATTTTTGTCAAAAAGTGGAATATTTGTTAGAAAAGGTTATGTTTTCGATGGTATGTTTAAACTGAATGTAATGGTTGTTAAGCCAAAAATGAATAAAGTAAAATCTTCTGCTTATTCACGTGAGTCTTCCAACTTGAGGCATGGTAGACTAGGACATGTTAATTATGATACTATACGTAGACTAGTTAACTTGAATTACATACCCACGTTCCACATTGGTTCAAACCATAAGTGTGAAACTTGTGTTGAGACAAAATTGACAAGGTCATCATTTAAATCAATTGAACGGAATAAAGGACCATTTGATTTAATTCATAGCAATGTATGTGATTTGAAACTTGTACAAATAAAAGGTGGCAACAAGTACTTCATTACTTTTGTTGACGACAGCATCAAATACTGTTATGTGTATCAACTTAAAAGTAAGGACGAAACTATAGAGAAATTTATTCTCTATAAGAATGAAGTTGAAAATCAACTCAATAAGAAAATTAAGGTGCTGAGAAGTGATCGAGGTGGTGAGTATAAAGCACCATTTGCTGAATTCTGTGCACCGTAACAAAATGGTGTTGTTGAAAGGAAAAATTGCACCTTAAAAGAAACGATGAATGAAATGTTAGTAAGTTATGGGTTACCTCAGAACATGTAGGGAGAAGCTGTATTATCAGCACATTATCTTTTAATTAAGGTGTCCCGAAAGAATATGGAAAAGACCCCTTATGAGTTATGGAAAGAAAGGCAATCTTTCTATAAATACTTACGAGTGTAAAAGTATCTTGCTAAAGTGGCCATTTCAACACCTAAGAAGGTAAAGATAAACTCGAAAGCTGTAGATTATATCTTCATTGGCTATGCACATAATAGTAGAGCATTTCGATTTTTTATGTATGAATCTAAAATCCCAAACATATCCAAAAACACGATATTGGAATCAAGAAATATTTCATTCTTTGAACGTGTATTTCCGTACAGATCAAAAGAGGAAGGAAGCTCTTCTAAACGGAAATATGAGACTATAATTGAAAATAGTCGAAACCAAAAACTAGAAGATGAGGTTGAGGTTGAACCAAGAGATAGCAAACGGGAAAGGACAGAAAGATCTTACGGTCCTGATTTTCTGGCATATACTCTAGAAAATGAATCTCAAAGTTATCAAAAAGTTGTGAACTCTTCAAAAGAACCTCAATGGAAAGATGCAATTAAAAGTGAAATAGATTTCATACTGTAAAATCATACATGGGAGTTAGTGGATCTTTATCCAGGAAATAAACCACTAGGCTACAAATGGATTTTTAAAAGGAAAATGAAAGCAGATGGAACTATCGAAAAGTATAAGGCCAGATTAGTAATAAAATGTTATAGACAACGAGAATGCCTTCATTACTTTGATACATATTCTCTAGTGACGATAATAACATCTATTAGGATGATACTTGCGATTTCACTCTGAGAAATCTTGAAGCACATTAAATAGATATTAAAAATACTTTTCTAAATGGAGAGTTAGAGGAAGAAATCTATGTGGAACAACCCGAGGGTTTTTCATCACCAGAATAGAAAAAGAAAGTCTGTAATTGGTGAAGTCATTTTATGGCTTGAAACAAGCTCCAAAACAATGGCACGAAAAATTTGACAATGTTATGATGGAATGTGAATTTAAGATTAATGAGTGTTATAAATGTGTCTATGTCAAAGACACCGAAAATGGTAATGTTGATTTATGTCTTTACGTTGACGACATGCTTATTGTTGGTAGCAACGATAAGATGATTAAATTCACTAAAAAATCTTAAATTCATGGTTTGATATGAAAGATATGGATTTAGCTAATGTCATACTTGAGATTAAAATTAGCAGAACATCACATGAATTCGTTCTAAGCCAGTCACATTATGTGGACAAAATTCTAGAAAAGTTCAGCAAGGATGATACTGGAATGGCTAGAACACTGATATATACGAGTCAATATCTATCTAAAAACAGAGGTGAGAGTGTCTCTCAAGTAGAATACTCTAACATTATTGGAAGTTTGATGTACTTGATGAGTTGTACCAGACCAGACATAACATATACAGTTAGTAAACTAAATAGATACATGAGCAATCTAGGAGCTGATCATTGGAAATGAATAGTAAAAGTACTAAGGTATTTAAGATATGTTTGTAATTTTAGACTGCGCTATACCTGATATCCAGCAATCATTGAAGGATATATTGATGCAAATTAGATATCTGATATAAAAGACTCCAAATCCACTAGTGGATTTGTGTTCATATTGGGAGGTACAGTTATATCCTGGAAATCCTCTAAACAAACTCTTAAAGCTATATCTAGCATGTAATTTGAGTTTATAGCTTTAGATAAATGTGATGAAGAGGTTGAGTGGTTACAAAACTTCTTAGAGGATATTCCAAAATCGCTTAAACCTGTTCCAGCAATTTGCATATATTGTGACAGTCAATCAGCAATTGGAATGACATAAAGTAACATGTACAATGGTAAGTCTAGACATATATATCGTAGACACAATATCACAAGACAACTACTCTCAACTGGAGTTATCACTATTGACTATGTGAGGTCAAATGATAACATTGCGGATCCGCTAACCAAATGGTTAAATGGAGAGTTAGTTGGGAATCATCAAATGGAATGGGACTTAAACCCTTGAACGGATAAGTTAATACAAATGAAACTCAACCTAGTTGACTGAAAATCTCAAGATCTAGATTCAAATGGACAACCTAATTGTAAAGACTTAATTAAATCACTGTGGAGAGAATGTTGCCTCCTATCCATTCCTATAATGTAACAGTGATGCCTGTAAGGATGAAGGATAAGCAACATGTTTTCAATGATTCTTATGCATTGAAAATCGAGCCAAGTAATACGGGTTACTTGTAATAAGAAATCACCTATGTGAGAGAGAAGTATGACTTCTTTTAAGAGAATTGTGTGGGGCTCAATTCTTAAAGAACTCTCGCAGAACTAGGCATATGTTCATGGCCAAAAACAAACATGATAATGAAAACGGAATTGTGTTAAGAAGAATCCTGTGTGAAGCATATTTTCCATTTTCAAAGACAGCGCATCTACTAGTCAACTAGTAAAGTAAATATGCTTTCACAAGGGAATGGTAGTACCTACTTATCATATGCAGGTTTCAACTGTTGGACTTTATCACCAAGTCTTTATTTTTTATTCATGTGGGGGATTGTTGGAAAAAATGAGGTGATGGCTGACTTTGGTATAAATTTTGAGTGGGACCTATTTGCTTATTTTAGAAGATCAACATTGATTTTTGGTCTCCGGGAGAACATCAAAATCATGTATTTACTTGCCAAAAATGAAGTTCGGGTGAATGAGAAATTAGAGTTCAAAGTGGACCATTGGAATATGGTTTATGTTGGAGGAAAAACTAAATTTGAATTTATCCCACATAGGAAGTTTATGAAAGCAAGAACCACTTTATATATGGCTACACTTTGAAAATGTGTAATCATGTGTAGCATAGAGGTTCTCTCCATATGCGTGTGCAATGGGTGCAAATTACGGACTGAAATAGGATTCACACCTTGAACTTGTGTGCGGACATGACCTTCGCACATAAATGTCGAACCGAATTGACCAAGATTTGGCTCTTAGGAGGGCCTATGTTTTGCCAATTTTTTTGTTTTCAACAATTGACTTTTTATTTTTGAAACTGTTGAAACTCCAATGATTATTGTCATTGAGTTAATAGACAGATTTAACTTGTCATTATTTGGGTTAAGTCTATATAAATCCTCGATTTTTCACTGTTCTAGACATGAAGAATACAGTCTGCATTATAGTTCCAAAAAGTAGGAAATTGTCATCTGTCTGCATACATAATTTATTGTCTGTCAAGGTTTTCGTGGTGATATTGTTCAAATACTAAGTCAGTTCGTCGGATTAAGTGCTCAGACTCTACTGGTTTACCGTTGTATCCCGGAAAACAGACGCTCAAATTAAAAGGGTGTTTGGTGGGAATTAAAATTAGATTTTTAGTAGATTGTAATAGAAGTTTTTAAAATGTGTGGTTGAAAGGTTGTGGGACCCATGAAAAATGTGGTTAATATTAATTGTTTGACTTTGACTTGGATTAAAATCAGGTCTTAAATCTCAAGCACCTATGGTAAGGGTATGTTTTAAGGAAACTGTGCTCACACAGGCCTCAATTTTTAAAGTTCAATTGAATTTTATTCTCAGATATTTAGATTATTTGTTCTATTTTATCGTGATTTATATAAATTATTTTGTTTGTTGTGATTAGAAAATTATTTAATTTGCTATATATTAACTATTATTCTGTAAGTTATTGTCTAAACAGTAAACTGCATATCCAGTATATTAGTTGCATATACGGTATGTTGGTTGCATATCTGGTAAGTTGCATATATGGTATGCTGGTTGCATATTCGGTAAGTTACATATATGGTACGATGTATATCAGGTATGTGTTGTAAATTCAATATATGTTAAACCGATATTCGTTCAATAGTATTTTTCCTAACAGATCTTGACTCAACTTGAAGCAGTTAGAGAAACTTGGGGATAAAGTTTTTGCAGTGTTGTCTTTATTTTGTTTTGCCAGGTGTAATAGAGAGTTGTAAACTGGAATTTGGTGGAGCTTCTATTGGAAATAGGTGGAGGCAAATAAATGGGTTCGTTTCAGATCATGACCAAGATTTAACGAAGTGGAGCAACACGTTTAGGAGGAGTCCAAGAGAAAGAGAAAAAAAAAAAGGAGAGATAAAGAAGTTAAGGAAAATTCTTCCATATATAATTTAACCTTGTAAACTTCAGTTTGCTGGTTCGAAGTTGTAATCAATCTCTCTTGTAATCTGTTTTTTGATTCATAGAGAAGAGTATCACCAAAACTGGACGTAGGATCTCAAATTGTGATCTGAACCATGATAAATTCTGCTGTTTATTGATTTGTTTCCTGCCGTCTCTACAAGAAACTTTGTTTCGCATCAATTTGATCTTGTCTGTTCCCCAAAGCACTGTACATAAGCACCACAAAGAATTATAACACTATATTTCGACCAAACAATGGCGGTCAACTAGCTTGAGTAGATCACTGAATGAGAAATGGGCAAATGAATTTTGAAGCTCTATGCTGGCAATGGTGGGGGACTGTCCAAGGGAAACTTTGAATTAGTATCTTAAGTTCGGTGACTTAATGTTTTTTTAATGACTTGATCGATGGAATAGAATTTGATAAATTCCTGTCCACGATGGAATTGTTTGGATATATGTCCAAATACACTATTCGTAATTATATCATAAATAAATAAATATTAATTTCTGTTTTTTAAATTTTTTTATAAATGTAGTTAATATTCAATCATGATACATGTACGTGTTGTGTTTATTAATCTGTCATGTGCGCATACATATGTAATTAATTGTGTATAAGATCATCTTAAAGTTAAGTCCAATTAAAGTAATCTAATAAAAAATTAAATTGTTGGATTTAGGGCATCTAAATAAAGTGTGGACCATATTATATGTGTAGTGACCAGATATATTAGAGGCGAACAATACATAAATCAGGTTTTTAAGTATGACCATTTCAAAATTAAGGATAAAAGTTTTAAATTTCAGAAATCAAGTTTTCATTAAAATTTATTTATAAATTAATTAATCAATTATATATTTTATTAATAAATATATAAATGTCACATAATTATGCAATTTGGTCACAATTCAAAAATTTTAAGGTCACAATTCGTTCATCGGTCACAAATGAAATTTTAAAGTCACAATTTATTCATCGATCACAAATTATAAAATTTATAAGTCACAACTTATTTTAGGGTCACAAAACATCAAATTATAGGTTACAAATTAATAAATTTGTAGGTCACACAGTATTTATTGGTTACAATTTATTTTTCATTGGTCACACACCAAATAATTTATTGGTCATTTGTGACTACCACCAATACAATACCACCGTCGTCTCCGCTGCCAACACTAACACCACAGAAAAGCACCACTGTCACCAACACCACATAAATGCACCACTGCTGCCAACACCAACACCAACACCACCATCACCATCACAACCACTTCCCAGCAACAAAATTACCATTTCAAACATAGCAGCCAACGTTTTCACCACCACCACTACACCAAACCTGTAAACATCACCACCACCACCACCACCCAAACACCACTAAAAAATTGGACCACCACACCACCATTACCACCAATAGAACGTCGAGCCATTCTCAGCATTTGTGAACCACAATCGCCAAGACCACATCACCATCACCATCACAACCACTATTTCCACCACCACCACATGCGCCCCATTTGCAAAACGCCATCAAGAACCAATAAAAATCACTCCCAAATCACTGGCTAAACAGTGGATCGAAATAGGAAGAAATCACCTCCAAAAATCACAGCACGCGTCATTGTCGCGGTAATATAAGGACCATACAACGACATTGTAATCACTGATACAATGTAGTGCTCGTCGCTGCAGCGTTAGATCCGAGCATCACTACAATGTTGCTCCGCTGATTGCCGTGCAACAGATGATCATCGTTGCGGTGCCCATCGTTGCGGTGCCAGATCTTAGCGCTGCTTCATGTGGTGCCTGTCGGCCATCGTTGTGGTGCCAAATCGCCGTGCTTGCTCACAATGCTGTTGCACCGACACGAGAGAGTGAATAGAGAGAGAGATTAGGGTTTGTAATAATAATAATAATAATAATAATAATAATATTAATTTATAATAATTAAATGAATACATGATTTTTGTATAATGAAACTTGATACCTGATTTATGAAAATTGTATTTTAAAACCAGGTATAGGTGTAATTTCCTCATATTAGAGTTGTATTCGAAAACTATAAATACGGTTAAGGTCCCCAATTCATATGTAACTTCTCATTTTTTATGTCATCCAATCAACATAAAAATACAAGAAAAACGATATTGAAGAGGAAGATCCAAAATCCACAATAAAAAATTACAATCAATGATAAAGAAGAAGGATCGAAACAATCAAATTGAAGAAAAACACGATCAAGATTATGGAGTAAGAAGCCAAAATTAAGATCAAGAACTTAAGAGTCAAAAGAGCCAATAATCAAGATTCTAGATCAGGAATCAAACGCTGATATTAAAGAATTATTCTCAAAAAATTAAGATATGTTCCACATTATTAATTTTCTTGGTGATTTGACATAGAAGATCTTAGCAATAAAGTAATTAAGTTTTCTAGTTTTATAAATTATAAAATTTCATAAAGTTTCAATAAGTGATATCAGAGCCAACTCCATGTTAAACCATTAAAAATCAAGAATTAGGGTTGAAATTCATGCTTTGAATTTTTCCAATTTCTGGATGCGAATTTTAGCCCTAAATTTTAAATTTTAGGTTTTAGGGATATTTGATTTTAGAATTTTAGAGTTTTTGAAGTAATTTTTCTTTCAAGATTAAGGTTTCACAGATCAAGATTACTAAGCCTTTCTGAAATCTTAGAATTTGTTTTATTCAAAACATTGAAAATTTTGGGAAAGAATAAATACCTTGGATTTTGGAATTAATTTGCTATAGTGAATAAATGTGGGTCATCAGGTTTGAATCAAGTAAACCGATTGGGATGTGATGTATTAATTATAAGAAAATAATGACATTGTCCATTGGGTGGGACCTAATGGATTAAGGATTTGGGAATATTTTCCAATCAGTTTTCTAATGGCATTAATTTTGGTGTATACGGCTATTTCAATGCGTTCTCAAGGTCCCACCCAATTCACAAATCAATAAAGTTATTTATACAAAGTTAAGTTACAAAAGTTGGTTACAAAGTGTGTTGACAAAATCCAAATCGTTGATTTCAAATGATTTAAAAATCTGTTTTTAAAATGATTGGTGTAGATGTTATTTTATCAATCAACTTTGTACATATAGCATAACTCTTCACAAATTGCAGCTAGTCGTTGGGCATATAGGCAGTGTTGTGGACACGGTATTTTCTTGTCAGTTTTTTTTTTTCAAAAAAACTAAAAATAAGGATTAAGGAGCAATCAATTTCAAATCTTGATATTTAATATTTTTTTCGGATTACTAATTTTCTAAAATAGATTAATTGAATCAACATGTTACCAAAGCAACCTCTTTTGCCTAAATTAATTTATTTGGAATATTATGAATGTTGTGTGTATGTAATTCATGAGAATATTGACTGGCTCAAAGGAAGGTTAATATTTGGCCAAATTTTTTACACACCCGTGGTAGTAAACATGTGACAATTGTAAAATGTTTCATTTTGTGAACATTGAGGTGGTCCACAAATAGACTTGATGTTTGACCGGATTTATTGTCAATATTTGATTACTACACCAAGAGTGACACTTACAAGTTGGTATTTATGTCCAAAGACTAAATATCAATGTTGTGATTGGTCTCTTGTGATATGGTTCACCATTATTTGAAATTGTTAATTGTTTAATATGAATTCCTACATGAACATGTTATTTAGGTTTAAGTTCTCTATTCGCTTAATCCATCTACTTTTACAATATCTGTCATAATCAATTCAATTTATGTACTTAAACTAAAGTTTAAGGGTTGGAAATAGAACATTTGTATCGTTCTTTGTAGCATCAATCTAGACCTTGCATGAAGGACTGAAAAAAACCCATTAATCTTACGGATAAAAGATCTGTTAATAAAAAAGGACTCTGATAAGTAGAATCGTTCAAGCCGCATAAATCTTATGGTCATGAAGCGTTGAATTCCATCAACATTCGGGAGTGCTGTGTCCTATTGCCTAGGAAGTTCTTAAAGAAATTGAAAAAATGCATTGCAAAAGGCGATAAGGCCGAAACTAGTATGCTCGAGAACTTGATTTCACTAAAGCATAATGCTAAAGAAAACATAAAGGAGTACACCATGTATATGTCTCATCTTATTCAAAACTAAAAGCATTAAAGTTAGAGTTGTTTGATGATTTGCTCGTGCATTTGGTTTTAATTTCTATTCTTGCACAATTCAGTCAATTTGAGGTCAATTCCAACAGTCAAAAGGAAAAGTTGACTCTTGATGAGCTCATTTCATATTGTGTGCAAGAAAAGGAAAGTCTAAAGCAAGAGAGAAGTACTCACTTGGCAAACACCTATAATGACAGTTAAAGTATAAGGAAGCTGCATCTGGTTCAGTTCAAAAGGAATAGTAAAAGCCTGAAAATGATTAATCATCTAGTTATTTCTCTTCTGAAAATCTAGAACACATAAAGAGAGACTGTACTAAATACCACGCTTAGCGTGTAAAGAAAAGTACACTTCTCAATTTGATTTTTTTTAGGTTAATTTAGTTTCAATACTAAGATACATTTGGTGGAAAAATGCTTGTGTCATTATTCACATAAGCGTGTCTATATGGGTGCATGAATAGCCAAAAGCCAATTGATGCTGAAAGATTCATCTATATGGGGCGATGACAAAACAGTAAAAGTTAAGGCTATAGGGACCTTAAGTTATCATTAAAAATTGGATATTATTATTTGAATTTAAAAGGGACATTTGTGGTATCCTTTTTTAGACAAATTTGTGTCGTTCACTTGATTTCTTTGAATGGCCAACAGTAATTTAGTATGGTCATAGACAAATTTTTTTCACTATGACTACCTATATCTCATCTATGAGAAATCTCAAACATTAGACATGTTCATGGCATACAAGACTAAGGTACAATCAACTTAGTAAAAGAATTTAACAAATCAGATCTTACTATAGTGGTAGATACTATGACAATATGATGGTTCACGAGAATAACATCCAGGGTATTTTGCTAAATTACTAGAGTAATGTAGAATCGTTTCACAGCACATCAAAATTTCTCTAGGTAGAAGTAATAAGACTTCAGCTTAAATTCTCAACAAAGTTTCAAGTAAAACAATTGTTAAGGGGTTATAAATATTTTAAAAAGATCCCACTATTAGGTCAATTTTTGAAATAGGAAATGTCCGATTCCTCGATGATGTAGAGTTTGCGGGGGAGATAAAATAAGGTTAAAGATTTTGTCTTGGACGAAGAATATGTATACATTTCTTTTGTTGTAATTGACAATTATTAGGACTAGGGACAAATTATTGCTCTAAATCTTATTCATGAAGCAATTTTGGATTAAGATAATATTATAAAATCCCATATACACATTCAAGAGATTGTTCCAAAAAAAAAAAAAACTTAACAACCTCAAGAACAAATAGCATTAAGGAAATCCACTATAAAAATGGGAAAAGCAATTCTGGATAACTTTATAATCATTCTCCAAGAAAATAAGAATGACATGGATTGATGGAAGAAGAACTGATTAATCAACTTTCATTAAGCCATACAAAGGAATAATTCTAAAGAATGGATTGATGTCATGCATAAGGAGATAAAGTTTATAAATAATAATGACATTTAGCGATAAGTGTATTTTGGCCTAAAATATTGATATTTGGTAGTTCTTTTGACAAAATATATCCTATTTTTATTTTATTTTATGTTATACAGGTAAAACTCAATGGTTGAATGGGGAATTGGAAGAAACAAAAGAAAAATCAAGGAAAAAGGACAAAGTCCAAAGTATGAAGACAAAATTGCAAATATTCAATAGTTAATTCGAACCACAAGACGATACTTTGAAGATTACTACGAGACAACTTGATGGAATTAGAACTAAAAAAGTAATGGATATAATCAAAATATTATCAAAATCAATTTTCAATCACACAAGTTATACTCCAGAATTTTAGTCGAAGATTGAGATTCGTGTTTAGCTTTCCAATACACTTTAAATCATCTCAATCGGATATCGGGAAGAAAAGTTATGACCAAAATACTGTCTGTTGTGCAGAGATAAAAAATTCGCATGCGAATGCAACTTTACTTCGATTGGAACTCTTTTGGAAATAAATTTGGATGTGATTTTCAACAAATTTTCTACTCCTACAAATATCTAATAGCAGAATACATATGAGAAACATCTCATATATATATTATACTCCAATATTCATCAATTATTATCATGAAAAGAGGAAAATTCATAGTTTTTATGAGAGAATTGACGAGAATTTGCAAGAATTCAATCAAGTGAAGATTCAAACTTGATTTTTGGGCAAAGAAGAGAATGCGCAAGTAGAGATTTATTAAGAAACCATTGAAGAGATTCAAAATTTCAAGATTCATCTTCATCTTCTCAATTTATCAAAAATTCGGGTTATGACTTTTCACTTAAATATGATTTCTTGTAATTTCGATATATTATGCTAGTTTTATACATTGTTAGGATGATATGAATCTTTGTTATGATATTTTTAGTTTTTAATTAATTATTTTAACTTTAATTTGATTTGATTTGTGGATATTTATTATCTTTTTTATTATTATTTTCAATTGCTTGATCACTAATTAAAATGTTGATGGATTTATTATTATCGAGAGAGATAATAGGGTTTAAGCACAATATAATAAGTATTGTAAGGTTCGATAGATGACATAGATATATCTCTATACTTTATATGGTTTCAATACGTGTTCACTGGCGGACTCAGGGTGGGCCTACGGGGCATGTGCCCCCCGTCCCCCCACTTTGCTTTATTTTTATTTTTATTATTTTTTATGTTTTGTTTCAATTTTTGAAATCATTATAAGTTGTGAAACGAAATCGAAATATTATATTCTTAATACGACGTGCGAAACTACCAATTGTAGCAAATGTTACGACTTGTCAAAGTAGGCGGTTTAAAATTAAAATTTCAAGAATTTCGATAACATGCTAACTTTAAAAATTTTCCGACGATCGTACAGTAGTCGAATCTACAAATCGCTTATATAATCTCAAAACTTGTTTCAAGAACTACATTATAGGCATATCGAACAGTTCAAAAATATATCGACATTTATTAAAAAGAGGCATCTAACTCCCATTTTTTTTAAAAATTAATTATTTCATTAACATTTATTATTTTTGTGATACAAATTTCTCATTGTAATTTGCATTATTTTATTAGGAAATTTTTATGGGATATGACATCAAAAAATTTCAAAATTTTATATCCGAAAAAGTCATATTTCATGTAAATTTTCGGATGCAAAATTACATAGTGTATGATTTTTTTAGATGTAAATTTTCGATTGTAAAATTTCTTTAAACTGTTTTGCAAGTTCGATTGTGCCCCCTAACTTTAATTGTCTGTCTCCGCCCCATATGTGTTCTAACATTTGTTAATACATTTATATGTTTGCATCTTTCATCGAGTGATAGAGGGGTCACATGAGGGGAATATATTTGATTGCTATCAAGGGAATCTTTCAATTAAATTAGGAACATTGACCAATATGGATGATTTCAAACTGTCACCTTTATTGTTACACTAAAATGGAATAATAAGGGGGATTCGATATCTTAGAAATGCATCTCACATATTTGAAAAACACATTTACTTACTTTCTTTAGTTTAATCGATAATTTAGGTATTAGTATATAAAAAATTACAAAATTTATTTGCTATTCTATTAAAATTGCAATTAATTTCAACTCGATCAAACACATAGTTCTCATGGGTTCAACACTCTATTCATCATTATATTACTTGACCACGATCCTGTGCACTGACCGGTTTGCAAAGCCAAGGGATGAGATTACTACATTTCAACAACTGGATTTAGAATGCTATTCAGAGGCTTGGGAACGATACAAGGGTTTACTTTGCCAATGCCCACAACAAGGATTGCAAAAATGGCTTCAGGTGCAGTACTTCTACATTGGTCTGAATATGATAAGTGGGGCTAACATAGATTCTGCATGCGATGGTTCTATCACAAAAAAAAGACTACGAATCAAGTCTACCAAATCATGGAAGACTTGACATTTACTAGTGCACTTTGGCCTACTAAAATGGGCGAGTGGAAATAAGGTTGTTGGAGTAAATGAAGTCGATTCTTTGAAAACACTATCAGCTCAGTTGGCATAATTGGCGCAAAATGTGGAAAATATGAGTGTAATTCAAATAGTCGGACCAAAATGCAAGCATTGTGGATGGAATCATGAGAGTGTTGACTGCACCGTGGGTAGTCCTTTTTCTCAGTCAATAAAGAATGTAAATTATACTCAAAATTTTGAAGGACAACAATATAATCAAAATCTTAACACTTACTACCTAGGATGGAAGAATTATCAAGGTTTCCAATGGAGCAACAATTTGGGAACTCAGATTTCGCCACAACAAACTGCACCACCAAGTTTTTAGCAAACTGAAAATAAATCTTCGTTAAAAGATCTTGTTACTAAATTAGTGAATATTTCTACCCAACACATACAAAGAGCAGATAAAACTTTTCAAGTTCAGGGAGCTACCATAAAAAAACTTGGAAAATCAGATGGAACAAATAGCAAAAGTACTTTCAGAGAGACTACCAAGAGCATTGCCCAATGACACTAAGACAAATCTTAAACAACAGCTAATGGCAGTGAAGGTTGTGGATGAAGAATAGATTGAGGCAATAACTACCCGCAGTGGAGTTCGACTGCCAAAGATTAATGTAAAGAGGTCAGTTGCTACAAAAGAAAAAGTACATACCATGGTTGATGAGCAATTTAAGGAATCTAAGCAAAATAAAGAAGCAGAGACGGAAGGAGCATTAGAGGATCTAAAGGTTAAGCAAACCACTCAAACTAAAGAATTTGTACCACCATTACGCAGCTGGTAGATATGAGCATCCGATACCCATGAGAGAAGGTTGATGATGTGCTCATCAAGGTTGGAAAGCTGATATTCTTGGCGGACTTCCTTGTTATGGACCTCGAAGACGACAACGATATGTCAATTATTTTAGGTCGATCATTTTTAGCAACAAATCGAACTTTGATTGACATGGAGAAGGGTGAGCTGACTGTAAGGGTAGAAGAAGCACATGAGATCTTTAAATTATATAATCCACCCTAGCAACCAATAGTCCTAGAGGAGGCCAAATATGTTGCTGAACCACCATGACCAATCTCTCCATATAGTCTAACTAAAGACTATAAATTAAGCGCTTATTGGGAGGTAACCCAATTTCCTAATCCTTGTATTTATTTTTCTTTTCGTATTGCATTGCATGTAGTGTTATTGTTGATTTATAGGTTGCATTAGTTATATGCACGTTTAAATTCAGTTTGGGGGTCATCTTCATTTTTGACACTTAGCCTAGTTAAAGGAAAATATTAATTTAGTCCAAATGAGTTTTCTTTTTATTATTTCGATTGTTTTGTTCCCTGCTTGATAGGTACCATGGATATTGATATCGAAAGGAGCTTAGAAAAGTACAAGTTGCTTTGAATTGACAAATAGTTCCTCACACATTCAACAGAAAAATTTGGGAAGTACTTTCTTCATTTTTTTCCCCATCTCCTTATATTCTTACTTATATTTTATGATATTGAGGACGATGTCGGTTTTAAGTTTGGGGGTGGGAATAACTTTGAGTTTTTACTTTTCGTATGTTTTTAAGTGTTTGTGTGTTTGTTTTTCGTTATTGTTTCAGTATATAATAGAAAAATGAAAAATTTGAAACTTGAAAAAAAATGTATAAATATAAATATTTTTGTTTTTTTAAATTATGTGCTCGTGTGACTTAGATAACCTGGTTTGTGATGATGATTAAATTTGAGATTTGGTGTTGATTTATGAATGGTGGATAGGTTGCATGCTAGATTGATTGATGCTTAACCCTGCAAAACTTGATATTATATGTGCACTGGAATTGAGTTTTATATCATGACGCAATAAGTTGATTCATGTGTTGGATAGGTTGATAAATTGAACATATATGCTCTACCTAAAACTATCATATATTAGTGATCCTTCAACCAAATTTAGCATAGTTTAGGATGATTTTACGCTTGTAGGAAGATACGAATGTGAATAGAGATTCATTGTGTGAAAATTTATGTGTGGATTGTCTTAAATTAATAGGATAAGTTTGGGCAAAAGTCTTAAATTAAATGCCGGTTTGATTAGATAGGTGTTTAATGAGTGGTATTGCACTAATCAGGGTAAAAAAATATATAAAAGACATTTTTTCGTAGCCTTTATGACTCAAGTTATTAAGTATTCTAGGGTATTTACAACTTGGTGTCCAAAAATCATCTTATTTGGGAACCATTGACCAAAAGCTCGTTACATAGGTTATATAGAAAGTTTAAGGTAGAGAAAGTGCAAAAAAAATTGAAAAAATAAGGTGTATGAAACAGAAGACGCACCAAATACTCTGATTAAGTCCCAAATACTTATTTGAGAAGACTTGACTTTTGATAAGGGATTATTAGCCTAGTTTAGTTCTAAATGTCGAAGTAATCAAAGAATTAGAAAATCCTTATTTATTGATGTGCTGACTTGTAACTAGTAGAGTCCACCTGAACTAGAGAGGGTGGAGATAGTAATGAAAAATTCAACATTAGATTGCATATTGAAAAAGAGTAAAACGAATAAATTTGGTAGTGTGTGAATCATACAAAAGTTGAATATATTTGACCACAAAGGGTTGGGAATTGAAACAACTTGTACACACATACATTAGTTTTGCATTGGAAGAGTGGATATTGATTTGGCATTGTGACTTTAAAACAATTTGTAAATTTAATATGGTGACTTAAATCTTAAGGTAAAAGTTAGGCCTAACCAAATATTTTTACATTTGGAAACTCATCCTATTACCTGAATGTGCGAACCTCATTTTCTGTAATTGTATATTTAAAGTCAAGAGGGATTCGAAAGGTTATGTGGAGAGATATGGGACTCGTCTTTTTGTAAATGGCCTTATTCAAAAGGAAGACATTAACATTAAAGAGACTTTCTTTTGCCGATTTCTATGAAATACTTTTTTAGGACAATTATGTTATTTGATGACTGAAGAGTTGCATCTTTATAGGAGACAGAAAGAAAAATGATCTGCAACTGCCTTTAAGACGAAAAATGTTAAGGAAGAAGTCGAGAATAAAGAAGTGAAAATGATAAATATATGACCATTCTCACCAAACAGTTCAAGAAATTCTTGAAGAGCAATAAAAAATGAAGAAATTCAAAACCTCAAGCAGAAGAAGAAATTCTTTAACAACTCTAGGAAAAATTCATCTACATCCATGGAAAGAACTCAAAACCGTATCCAATGCCATGAGTAATTGTTGGAGTTGTGACATTTTGTTGTCACATAAAGAATTGTATTTTTAAATCGAGTTTGTAGCTAGTTTAGTTGAAATGTCTAACTAAGTTGATGTTAAGTTAGACTAGATTATAACTAGTACAACACAAAGTAGTAAACTATTCTACAAGTAAAGTAAGTTCTAGTAGCAAAGTTAAAGCTACTACTTGCAAGTGGATAGTCAAGAGGTAGAAAATATCTCTAAATATCTTATAGAATATCTAGTAGTAAGTTTGGCTATAAATAGAGCCAATTTGTAAGAGAAAAATATGTAGGATGAATGAAGGATTTGTTATAGAAAAACCATCTTTAACAATGTAGAAATTCAAAGCTCATTCCTCCTCTGATCTGTTCTTCAAGGACAGCAGAGTATATGCATAAATTCATATGTTTTTCCTTATGTTTTATGCTTCTGAAGAGACCGGTAAGCTATGCATTAACCGGTATACAATTCATGTTTTGTTAAGTCTTCAATACATTCTTCCATACACAAAATCAAAGATGTTAAGGGCTCTCTTAATAGAGTCTTAGATCAAAGTCAAAATGCCAACAATAATCAAGTAAATTTGTTTATTGTCAATGTACATGTTCAAGAAAACAATTAACATCACATAGAGTGAACATGGGGACATGGAATCAAACATAGATGAGGATGACACAACTAATAATAGTCAGGTAAACTTGTGTACTATCAACCTACAGTCTGATTCTGACTCGTTGCAGTTGTTGCCAGTAGGTACAAACTCTCTGGTTAGAGATAAAGCCAACTTAAGTAGCATATGTTCAAAATGCACCATCTTGAAAGAAAATCTGGAAATTGAATAAGAAAGGAATATCACTCTCCATGCTATGGTAAAGTTCATTGAAAGAACCGTAATTGTTGCTGAAGAATAAACTCTCACAAAATCTTCGTAGAGAAGGAAAATCAAGTCGTATAGCTCCTTGTTGAACTAAATCATATCAAGGAAAGAGTCAAACAACTTATCATCGAATTCGTCTGCCTAATTGAAATCCTCGATTATGGAAGAATATCAAGTATCAAAGAGGCGTGGGTTATAAAGGAAAATGAAAGGATGAGAAATTCAATCAGCTGAAGTTTTTCAAAGAAACCAGATATGATAGATCAAAAGGGTTAAACCTCTAAAGCTGCAGTGAAGCAAGTAGAAAAAATCTCAGACAGCAAGATCATAACAGTGTCTTATTCATACGAGCAGTTTTTGACTGATACCAAACACTTGATTTAGATCAAGCCATTAGGAAAACAAGCAATGTATCACTTCCAAAATCAGAAAGGTAAAAATCACAAAAAGAGTTAGCTTACTAGCTGGTACTTTAGAACACAATCCCAATAAGGCAAGTTTAGGTAAGAAAGAACGATCTTACTTGTTATGTTTTCAATATAGCATATAAGTCCATTGTTTTCAAAACTTGGTATTTTGCCAGTGACTGGTCTAGACACATGACTCGTAATCGTTTCATTCAAACCAACGATAAGAGTCATGCATGTGGTCTAGTTACTTTTCGGGATGGGGCTAAAAGTAAAATTGAAGGTTTTGGTACCATTGTGATTGATGGACTCTCTATTTGACTTGAAAGCTAACCTGTCTTATTTAATGCCAACTTTAAAGCCAAGATTAGTGTTGGCCAACTTTGTGATGATGATTTTATGGTCATGTTCACAAAACGATCGTGAAAAGTTCGAAAAAATGATGGTAGTTGTATCTTACGTCGTATCAGGTCCAGTAATAAATGTTATCTACTTGAATTTGAAATTTTATGTAATGTCTCAAAAGTTGACTCTATAGACTTGTGGAACAATTGATTGGGTCACCTGAACTATGGACTTGATATGGCCAAGTTGGACAGAAAATATCAGCAGTAAACTGTATATATATGTGTGTGTTGATAACTTCTTTAGGTATACTTGGATGGATTTCTTCAAAGAAAAGTCAGATTTTTATAGAGATTTACATTTCTATATCAGAAATTGAACACTAAAAACATTTTGAGGGGACTAAAATTGTGAAAATTAGGAGTAATTATGAAAAGGAAATTGAAAATGCTAGTTTGGCTTGATTTTGTGAAGAATACGGTATTTTTCATGAGTTCTCAACTCCAACTCATAAGCAAGATGGTGTAGTAGAATGGAAAAATATGTTCCTACAAAAAATGGCTAAAGGTGATGCTACAACCGAACGACCCAATTACCTACCCAAGCAATAAGGTAACTATGGACGATAACGAGTGAGGAGACTGAGTGCAATGTGTCTAAGGGTGATAGCACCGAGGAAAAATATATACTAGTATTGTAAAACCCCAAATCAAGGTACCTAAACTTGGAAGTATTATCATTTATTTTCTCTTGAAATCATAAATGTGGAAAAACAATTACAATTTTTTAACATAAAAAAATAAATTAATGACTTTCACATATGGAAAGGATATCTACTTAATAATAACATAAGACAATTAAATTAAGGGAAATGATGTTTGTACTAGGGGGGTTGACAACCCCCCTCACCAGCCCTCACAATGGTGGGGGCCCACCTGTTTTAAAAAAGGTGGGCCCCTCACAATGGGCCCCCCACCATTGTGAGGGGCCGGTGAGGGGGGTTGTCAACTCCCCCCCCCCCCAGTAATTGTAGCAACTCCCTTAAATTAAATGTTAAATTTATTTACAAAGCGAATTCAATATTTAAATATGATAATAATGAGTCAATGTCACCCCCAGGGGCGGACCCAGCACTTGGCGAGCCCCCGTGGCCGCTCGTACTGGATCCGTCGGAGCCTTTAAACTGTCGGGCATGCCATGGATTCGTGGCAGATGGAAAACCAGAAGAAAGCTGAAGAAGACGACTCAGGTTTGGAATTGGGCCTAATTTTTTTCTTTTTCTTTTTTTTTTTTGTTTTGCCATTGTTTGGGGCCTTTGGGTTGGCCTTTTGTTTTTTTTAAAAAAAGGCCCAAAGGCCCACAACAATAGATATATCAGTAAGTGAAGGCTGTAAAACAGACGAGAAGAAGCACTGAAGCAGCGCCGTAACCGGTCTCCATTTCCCACCTCTCCTGGCTCGATTTGCGAAGCTGGTTGACTGCAACAGACTTGGACAGGGCGGACCTCCTCCTCCTCCTGCAGCTTTGGCTGGTGAGCGCCCTTTTCCTTCTCGAATCTCGACTGACGCTCTTTTTCTTTTTTTAGTTTTTTTTGTGAAAAAAATGAGAATTGTGATATGTGAATTTGTGATTTATGATAAATAATTTATGTTATATAAGTTATGAGTTATAAATTGGGATTTACGAGTTTTGATTTGTGATTTGGAAATTTAGGTTTAGGAATGAAATTTTTTTTGGTGCTTTGAATAGATAAGAGTTGAGTTGGACCTGATTAGTTCTCTTGCACAGTTGCACTGTCATAGATTTGACTTCATTACCTTCAGTTTTCAAATAAGTGAACTCCAGAGAACCAGTTGGTGGAGAAATTTTGTTCCAGCTATTGTTCAAGGTGGATTTTGTTTTATGTTTATGTGGGCTATTACAGAAAATAGAATTGTGTGATTATTTCTTTTGAATTTGAAACCTGATGGATCATTTGGGAATTGTGACTGGATTTTATTTTGTCAAAAGCTTTTGTTTTGAATAATGGGTTGTGTTTATTCAAGGTCTTGTATTGGTGAAATATGTGCACCTAGAGATATATATGTTGAAGAAACTGAAAATGTGAAAGCAGCAGCTGAGATTGCAGTGTTCTCACCTGCTCATTCTGATAGTGAAGAAGGGGAAATCATAGATGAATTGAATCAGTTAGCAAGGGATAATGAAGTTGGTATTACTAGATTGTCTAGGGCATCGGCGCAATTTTTACCCTCTGACGGCTTGAGAACTGTGGAGGTTCCAGTCGGGAATTATGAATTGGGCTACTCGTTTTTGTCTCGGAGAGGATATTACCATGATGCTCTTGATAAGGCTAACCATGATAGTTTTTGCATTCACACAGGGACGGACCCAACCTTGAAGCTTCGCCCTAGCTGAACTTCGAGGCTGGGTCCGTCCCTGGTCACCCCAATTAGTCATATTGACTTCATCATTCGAAAAGGGGGAGAGATAATGTGGAATGAGCTAACGCTCAGTAAGCAAATCTCGTGCATATGATGCATGCTTATGATATATATATATGAATTACTTTAAAATAAAAATAAAAAATTCTCAATTTGCATCCACTTTTATTTTATTTCTTTAAAAACTTTAACATTGACATCGCGAACTCACTGGTTTATCGCCTAACCAATCACAACGCAGTTGACATGTTATTTGGAACCCAATCAAAATTACCAATACTACCGTAAAGATGTTAACATTAACATTGAACATTCATCATTGAAGATTGGTTGGGTGCACTAGTCCCCCACGCCCCATTTCCCACATGTATACCTTCATGGCATATACATACACTTCATAATAAAAACATTTGGGATACATATTCTTTTAAAAACATTCATTTTTACATTGACATTTAATAGCTCTTTATCTCACGAAATTTCATGCATGCTTATGGATGAATTGATATGCACGAATGATCATTAAAAGCATTTATAACATAAATTATAATGATCACATATTAATCTCACACAATACCAATTTAGATGAAACGTTCATACATTTAACGAAGTAATATAGGTATAAAGACTATTGAAGATTTACTTGCATGATTCCCCCACTAATCACTTTTTTATTGCAAGTGGAAATGTCATTGATCTTCCACGAATCAACGTGCCAATAATTCGAGGTGGATATCATTTAATTATTTATTTATCTATACCCCTTCAATTGCTAAAATTCACTTTTAGAAGACAACAGTGGTGGTTTGAATGCTAATTCAATCAGAAAATGATATGGAGTAATTTTTGGGTATAGAAAGTGTAATCCTAGGTGTCAATTCTTTACTTTAGGACTCAATAATTATGGGCCATAATTATGCTAATTTGACTTGACCCTAATAATTGACTCAATTCTTGCTCAATGAATAATTAAGTATCTGATTTGGCTCCATCAACAATTTTTATACCGAAATAAGAGTCAATTAAATTAGAAATTTGTGTAAACTAAATTAACTTGAAATGAACCCACCTAACATGAATATAAAGTGAAGGATTATTGGAACAAGTCCAGATTGTTAAACAAATTGAAAGCATACAATATAATAAAAATATCATACAAGATTTTGGAACTTAAATGCATGTTAAATTTATAAATAATAGCCACGTCGATCGTTTTTTGCGTTCAAGATACATTCCAGCAACTAATATAATTAGTTATGACTCCAATAATTATAATAATTTAATAATAAATGTAACATAAGTCCAACAAATCAAGATAAACATGATAATAACAAAAAATAAGAATGCGGCAATACAAGTATCATGGGTCTGGTGACAATAAAGAACAAATTAGACAAACTAAAGAAAAGAGGGTCAGTTCTGACCTAGTGGAGGGAGTTCAAGCTACAGATGAACCTCCTAGTGAGGAAGTGCAAGCTACTGCAAAACTAGAGGCTCAAAAATCAGGTTCTTAGTTTAAACCTTCCGAAGAAAATACTAATGACTCATCTGAGTCCAACCTCCACCCCGGAGAAAGCCATTAGGGAGGAGAATGGAAAGCAAAATGTTAGAGGAAAGCTCTAAGACCCCTGCTCCAACCAGTCAATCCAGACCTCCTACTCCAATGAAATGTGAGTACAGGGTGCTGGGGACTCTTGCTTCAGAGCCAGAATTATTTAGGTTTGAAACCTTTGCCAGATGGCGTCACTCCATTAACCCACATAATTACTAATTCCTATCTAAATCAAATGAAACTTCTATGTTTCATTCATGGCACATAGAAAATTTATTGAGGAATTTAAAGTACTGATAGAAGAGTTTGTGTTCGATACCAAACTAACAAGAGGAGAAGAAATTCGAAATTTTCATCTAAACATAATAATTTTACAAGGCTCAATATATAGCCGAAGTTTAATACAAAATAACATATCTAATCATCAACTTTTGTACCTACTACAATGTCATACTAGACAATACATAACTTGCAGTAGCTTAAACTAGCCTAACTTTACATCATTACATAGAGTTAGACACAAACCACAATATGTAACCAAATGACAACTAAAAATACTTTTGTTTAAAGACAACAAAAGTGTACATTACTCGACTACTTCAACACTCCTCCTTGACACTTTTGTTGGAAACACAGACATTCTCTTAGTGTTTTAAACCTTTCCTTTGGTTGCCTTCGTCAAAATGTCGGCATACTGATCAGTAGAACAACAGTGCAGCAACTTCACTTCAAGATGTTCTTGTGCTTCTCTAATTGCATGATACTTGATCTTTATGTGTTTTGTTCTACCATGAAACACTGGACTCTTAACCATAGCAAGAAGTGACTGATTGTCACAATAAATCACAGTTGCTTCAGTTTGTTTGTAGTTAAGATCCTCCATAACTTTCCTTAACCAGATAGCTTGATTTGTTGCTTCAGATGCCCTAGGTAAAAAATATACCCTAGGTACTCTTCATATCATCAAATGAACCTGCCCAATCACTGTATGTTTACCTAATCAAGTCCAGCTGACTTTTTGAACCAGATTCCCATATCAGCATTTCCTTTGATATATCTAATAACTCTCTTTGCAGCTTGGAAATGCATTTCAGTTGGTTCTTATCTGTATCTGGAGAGCAGATTTGCAGCAAAGGTAATATCTGGTCTTGTAATGGTTAAATACAAGAGACTTCCCACCAAGCTTCTATAAATCTTTTCATCAATTTTTCTGCCTCCATCATCCTTCATCAACTTCAGATTTTGCATCAAATGAGTGCTCACTGGTTGGCAGTTTTTCCATGCTAAACTTCTTTAGCATCTCCTTGGCATATCTCCTTTGACAGATGAAAATCCCTTCTTGAGACTGACTTATCTCCATACTGGGGAAGTAATGCATTTTTCCAAGACCAGTTATCTCAAATGCTTGCTTCATTTCATCTTTCACTTGCTCAATTAGCACTTGGCTGCTACGGGTTATTAACAGATCATCAACATATAGAGAGATGACAATCACTTCCTTCTCCAAATGCTTGATATAAAGTGTTTTCTCATTGACACTTTTATTGAAACCAAGGCTGCACAAATGTTCATCAATTCTGCTACACCATGCCCTTGGAGCTTGCTTCAAAATATACAAAGCCTTTTTCAACAAATAGACTTTGTCATCTGCTTCAGTCACCAGAAAACCATCGGGTTGATCAACAAAGATCTCTTCAGTAAAGTAGCCATTTAGGAAGGCTGACTTAACATCCGGCTGATGAATTTTCCAACTTCCTTGAGCAGCTATAGCAAACAATAATATGATAGTTTCATATCCTGCTACTGATGCAAAAGTATCTGTGAAGTCAATCCCAAGTTGTTGAGCATATCCTTTCACAACCAGCCTGGCCTTCAGCTTGTTAATTGAACCATCAGGATTCAATTTGGTTTTGTACACCCACTTGACTCCAATCACATTCTTATTTTTTGGCCTGTCAACTAGCATCCAGGTTTCATTCTTCTCAATCATGTTTAGCTATACATCAGTTAGTGGTCTAGTCCTTAGTACTTCATTTTCTGAATCTGAATCACTTTCAGGTTCAGCTTCGCCTGCCATTCTATCCTCTTCATCATTACCAGCATCTTCATTCTGAGGAATCAGTCTTGGAGTCTCAGTTCCATTCTCAGAATTTGATTCCCAATTCCATGAAACTTCTTCATTAACCTTAATATCTCTACTGGAGATTATCTTCTTGCTTTGAGGATTGAACACCCTATAGCTTTTGGCAATACTGCAGTAGCCAATTAGTACTCCAACGTCAGCTTTTTGGCTCAACTTATCCCTCTTCACATCAGGTATATGAGTATAGCAAAGGCTTCCAAAAGCTTTCAGATGAGAGACATCTGGTTTCAATCCATACCAGACCTCATATGGTGTCTTTCTATCCAATGATTTAGTAGGTAACCTATTAATTCAATAGATTGAAGTATTTACAGCCTCAGCCCAAAACTCTTTAGGCACCTTCTTCTTTTAACATCAGACACCTAGCCATCTCCATAACCATCCTATTCTTCCTTTTACAAACACCATTCTGTTGAGGAAAATATGGAATAGTCAACTGATGTTGTATTCCCATGTCTGCACAGAACTTGTCAAACTGGCTGCAGCAATATTCAATTCCATTGTCTGATCTGATGGCCTTTATTTTACAGTTGCTCTCATTTTCAACTAAGTTCTTAAACCTTTGGAATACAGCAGCAACCTCAGACTTCTGCCTCAGAAAGTATACCCAGTACATCCTAGTTAAATCATCAATAAACATAACAAAATACTTACTGCCACTTAAGGTAGGAGTTCTCATTGGACCACATACATCAGAATGGATAAGCTGCAATTTTTATGAAGTCCTTCTAAACTGATTTATAGTAAATGGCAACCTAGTTTACTTTCCTAATTGACAGATTTCACATACACAACCATCATCTCTACTGATTTCAGTCAAGTTTTCAACAAGCTTTAAATCATGTAATTGTCTAAGTGATGTGTAATTAGCATGCTGAAATCTTTTATCCCATAGTGAAGACTCAATGACAGCGCTTGTAAGTGCCTGATCACCTACATTTTTCCATTCTAAAGGGAAGCTTCTATTCCTCATACTATAATTTTCATCATTTTATTAAAAAAATTTATATGAAATATAGCATCAAAATTTTTTGAAATTTTATTTCCAGAAAAGTTATATCCTATATAAATTTTCGGATGCAAAATTACATGGGGTATGATTTTTTTGGATGTAAATTTTTTATTGTAAAATTTCTCCCAACTTCTTTGCAAGTTCGATTGTACCCCCCCTCCCAAACTTCAAAGCTCTGCGTCCACCCCTTTGTATATACAGGGTTTGGTAAAAATGATTTTTGATAGAATCGTGTACGGAGGGCTAATGAGGGCCAAACAATATAAACTCTTCTATCCCAGTCTTATCCATCACTTCTTGGATGATCTTGGAGTTCCTTCAATGGCAGCAAATAGATTTTTAACTAATTTACCAACCATGGACTTAACAGAATTTAATAATCTGGAGGGTGTGCCCAATCCAATTCCTCGTGTTCTATGCCATGTGTTGCCTACTGATCAATCAGACCGACTGGATGTCATTGAAGGGAAACTCAGGGTTGTTAGGTTGCACAAATCTTTCTTCGCACTCAAAAGTTTGCAAATGATTTTGAGTTTATGGAGATAATATATGAATATTGTATTATGGAGATACAATGTGGCTATATATAAAACCTCTTATTTGAGTCCAAGATGGAGAAGGAATCCAAAATATACCTTTAGCCATCCAAGAGTCTACATTTAAGTCAAACTCCTAATTATTATTGAAATTTGATCTTCAGTCATATTAGAACTCTACAAACCCAGATACCTTAGACTTCCTCCAATCAACCAAATGCCAATCACATGGAATTTAGATCACACCATAATAAATCTCCACCTTGAGCCAAATTCCGTCATAAGGAATTAAAATATATCTTAAAAACACTATTTCTCCTCTTCCAAACAAGCCCCAATGGACTAAATGAATGACAAAAACCAATTAACTTCAAACAATGCTCAAACTTAGAAATAGGAAGTGGTTTTGTCATCGCATCAACAGGATTATCCTTGGTATCAACTTTGTTCACTACAATATCACCACGAGCAATTACATCACGCACAAAATGATACCTTACATCAATGTGCTTCTGTTGTAGATATAGCTACTGTATTTTGCAAAATAACTTTCCTGCTTATAGAACAGCCTCCAAGAGTAAATACATACCCTATAAGCGATCTCCTCTTATCAAGATCCCCTGCATAATTTGAATCCATATAACTAATGACTTCATCTGAATTTCTACCAAAATGCAAATAAGCATTTGAAGAGTCCCTTAAGTATTTGAAGATTCACTGCACTGCTTTCCAATATTCCTTGCCAGGATTAGCCATATTTCTGCTAACTGCACTAACTGCCTATGCCAAATCAAGTCTTGTACAAACCATAGTATACATGAACGAACCAACTACACTGGAGTAAGGAAGTCGAGACACATAATCAATGTATTCATCTGACTATGGACACATGTTAGATGATAATTTGAAGTGGGCAACCAATGAAGTACTGACAGCCTTAACTTTCACCATATTAAATCTTTCAAGCACATTTTCAATGTACCATTTCTAACTCAAATACAATCTGCTAGGCTTTCTATCCCTCAAGATCTCCATTCCAAGAATCATATTTATTACACTCAAATCCTTCATGTCAAACTCCTTGCTGAGTTGTAATTTTATTTTTCTGACATCTGCTTTATCATTGGCTGCTATGAGCATATCATCAATATATAATAACAAATATGTAGTTAATCCACCACTTTCTTTTCTAAAGTACATACAACTATCATAATTACATTTATCAAAATCATGAGAGTCATGAATGAATCAAACCTCTTATACCACTGTCTCGGTGACAACTTAAATCTATACAATGATTTCTTCAACAAACACACATAGTATTCATTCTCTGAAGCTACGAACCCCTCTGGTTGTTGCATGTAGATGCTCTCCTCAAGTTGTCCATGTAAGAATGATGCCTTGACATCCATTTACTCAATCTCCAAATTATTTTTAGCCACCACTCCAAGTAAAGCCCGAATAGAACTATGCTTCACAACTGGTAAGAATACATCTGTAAAATCAATACCCGAAATCTAATTGTAGCATTTTGCCACAATCTAGCATTGTATCTAGCATCTTCAATCCCTGATGTGCCTTCCTTTCTTTTGAACACCCATTTACAACGAACCACTCTTTTCCCTTTAGGTAATTTCACTAAGTTTCAAGTGTTATTTTAGCTCATTAACTCCATCTCTTCCTGCATAGCAATCATCCATTTGCTAGAATCACCACAACTGACTGCCTCTGAATATGTACCATGCTCTTCAGTAGAATTAATGTCTTCAGCCAGACTCAATGCATAAGCTACTAAATCAGCTTTCCCACACTTCTGTAGAGGTCTAATCTGTCTGCAAGGTTTGTCCTTAGCAATAGAATACCGTGGTGCTGGTGATGTAGGCAAAGTAGGCAGGATATTACTGTCTATCGATCCTGAACTGGACTCATATGTAGTAGACTATTCTACGACCTCTGATTGTTTCTCTAAACTAATTTCCAACTCCACCTGAGTTGAATGATTCTGCTCCTCAGCTTTATTAGAATCCCTAAAAGGTAAGACGCGAACCATAGCAAGTTCATCAAATACTACATTCCTACTAATAATCACCTTTATAGTCTCTGGACACCACAACTTTTATCCCTTCACACCAGATTTATACCCAAGAAAAATGCACTATTTAGACCTAGGCTCCAACTTTCCATTATCTACATGAGCATAAGCTGGACGTCCAAAGATTTTCAAATCAGAATAGTAAAAATGTTTACTAGACCATACCTCTTCTGATGTCTTTTTATCAATGGCAACTGAGGGTGAGCAATTAACCTGAAAACAAGCTGTAGTAGCAGTTTCAGCCCAAAAAGATTAAGGCAACCCAGAATTTGAAAGCATACAACGAACCTTTTTCATCAAGCTCTTGTTCATTCGTTCTGCTACACCATTTTGTTGAAGAGTTCAAGGTACTTTCAAGTGTCTCAAGATGCTTTCAGCCCTGCAGAAGCTATTAAATTCATTTGAGCAAAACTCTAACCCATTTTCAATGCGTAGACATTTCACTTGCTTTTCTATCTACTTCTCTACCAATGTTTTCCACTCCTTGAAGGTCCTAAACACATCACTCTTCTGTTTCAAGAAGAACACCTAAACTTTCCTGAAGAAGTCATCAATTACTGTCAAAAAGTAATAATAACCACCTTTAGATGGTACCCTAGCTGGTCCCCAAAGATCTGAATGGATATATTCAAGTGTTCCCTTCGTGTTGCATCTTCATTTAGTGAATCTGACTCTCTTCTGTTTCCCAAAGATACAATGCTCCCAAAATTCTTTTTTGCTGGTCTTCTGCCCATCAAGAAGTCCCCTTTTACTTAGCTCCGCCATCCCATTCTCACTCATATGCCCGAGCCTCATATGCCAAAGTTTTATAACTTCATCACCCGTCAAAGAAGAAGTAGAAACTGCTGCATCCCCAATCATTGTGGAACCGTGCAAAATGTACAACTGTATAGAGTTTTTACGTCCCTTCGTGACAACAAGAGCACCCTTGCTCACTTTTAAAACTCTATCTTTACCGATGTATCTATAGTCCTTTGAGTCAAGTGTACTCAAAGATATGAGATTCCGTTTCAGTTCTGAGACATGTCTTACATCTGTAAGTGTTCTGACAACTCCACCGAACATCTTGATTCTGACTGTACCAACTCCAGCAATCTTGCAAGGCGCGTTGTTTTCCATAATCATAGCACCTCTCGAAACTTCTTCATATATAGAAAACCAGTCCCTGTTAGGACACATATGAAAAGTACAAACCGAGTCAAGAACTCATTCATCACTAGATTTAGTATCTCCGTCAGAAATCACAAGAAGCTCTCCACCACTTTGCTTATCCTCTACAACATCAGCCTCCACTTTATTAACATGTTGCTTCCCTTTCTCCGTAGCAGGGGCAACTTTATTTCTATTTTTCAAGGCAAAGCAATCAGCTCTAATATACCCCTTCTTTTTGCAGTAATGACATGTCTTCTCAACATGTCTAGACTTCGATCTGCCCCTCATATTTCCGTCAAGATTCCTATCTTGATTCCTCTCACATTCAGCATGATTTCCAGATCCTCCAACAAGATGCTTCATCTTCTCTTTAGATAGTAAAGCATCATAGACCTCATCCACGGGAGAATCCCGACTATAGAGAATAGTATTCCTAAAAGTCACAAATGATGGTGGCAGTGAACACAACAACATCAAAGGCAAATGTTCCTCGTCATACTTAACCTCAAATGTCTCCAAATCAGCCATGATTTCTTTGAACATAGTTAAGTTATCATTCAATGACATACCTTCAGACATCCGGTGAGAATACAAACGATGTTTCAAATGTAACTTACTGGTCAAGTTCTTTGTCATGCAAAATTGCTTCAACTTCAAGCACAATGTAGTTGAATTCTTCTCCTTAAGAACATCTTGAAGAATTTGATTCGAGAGATGCAGATGAATTTGAGATTGGGCTTTCGGATCCCTACATCGCTTTTCATCATGCGTCCAAATAGCAGGCGTCCTATCAAAGCCAAGCAAATCTTCCTCCAAATTCATCTGCGTCAACACCGCTCGCATCTTCACTTGCCATAATGTGAATCTCGTGTTTCTATCCAACAACGGAATGTCATACTCCATTGTTGCCATGCAGAACAATCAACCTTGCACTCTGATACTACTTATTATGAAACGAATCGCAAGATAATGGCAATAATGAAATAAAGAAAAAGAAAACAAGAACACAAGAATTTACATGAAAATCTAATTCGGGAAAAAACGACGGGCAGAGGAGAACAATCCACTATAATCAATAGTTTTGCGTTTACAATATCAAGATTTCAATAATTTCAATTGAACTCTAAACTCTCAAACTCTCAATATGTTCTTGAAGATATAAAGAATAATATATGAATGTTGTATTATGGAGACACAATGTGGATATATATAAAACCACTTATTTGAGTCCAAGATGGAGAAGGAATCCAAAATATGCATTTAGCCATCCAAGAGTCCTCCTTTAAGCCAAACTCTTAATTATTATTAAAATTTGATCTTCAATCATATTAGAACTCTACAAACCTAGATACCTTAAATTTTATCCAATCAACCAAATACCAAATCACGTGAAATTTGGATCACACCACAACAGTCATATTCTTGCACCATCCGAGGCACAAGGTTCTGGCCCTCTTCCTAGTCGACTGAAGGTACTACTATTTCAATACATGTAGCATCTAGCAAAAGAAGTGGCGATTCCTCTAAAACTGGTGCCAAAAAATCTAAGAAGAACTAATGGATGCCTGATCTGACTCTCTAAGTACCTAATTCTTACTTTGTTCTAACTATTTGCTGGATAATGTTTTGTGGATAATTGTATGATGCATATTACACTAGTTAATTGATTATTTTTACTCCGTACCTTACATGATGTGCCGTTAATGTCAAACAAAAAAAAAGTAGAATTTTAAATTTTTTAACATTGATAGTAAAGGTCTGAATTCGATGGTACAAAACATGAAATTATTAGCAGCCAGTTGAAGTTGGCAGTTAGTTGAATTCCTTTGTATTATATTACTATACTTGAGATTTATAGCATACTGCTATTCACTGGCGAACCCATGGGTGGGCCTATGGGGGCACGTGCTCCCCCAACTTTACTTTTTTCTATGTTTTGTTTCAATTTTCAAAATTATTAAAAGATGTGAAACGAAATTGAAATATGGCATTCTTAATACCATTTCGAAGTGCTCACAGTCTAGTTTTTTATGTCGTTATTGGCGTGCGAAACGACTAATAGTAGCAAATGTTACGACTTGTCAAAGTATGAGGTTTAAAATTAATATTTCGAGAATTTTGATAACATGCTAATTTTAAAATTTTTTCGACAATCGTACGGTAGTCGAATCTATAAATCGCTTATATCATCTCAAATCTCGTTTCAAGGACTACATTACAGGTGCACTGAATAGTTCAAACATATATCGAAAATAGTTAAAGATGTGTCAAACGTATGTCTTAAAAAGATGCATCTAACTCGCATTTTTTTTTTTTAAAAATAATTATTTCATTAATATTTATTATTTTTTTGATACAAATTCTCAATGAATGTAATTTGTATTATTTTATTAGAAAATTTATATGGGATATGACATCAAAAATTGTCAAAATTTTACATCCAAAAAAGTCATATTCTACGTAAATTTTCGGATGTAAAATTACACGGGGTATGATTTTTTTTGTAAGTTTTTTATCGTAAAATTTTTCCCTGCATTTTTCCAAATTCGATTGTGCCCTCCTAACTTTAATTATCTGCATCCGCCCCTGCTGCTATGTTTAGAATTTCTTGGCTCATGCTTTTCTATCCATATTATGTAAGGATGTTCGAATAAGTGGGAGTATGCTGTGTGTAATAAGAACTGACTAAGGAGGAGTAGTTTTTGTGCATTATTTGATCAACAATCAACACACACATAAGTCAAAGGGGAAAATTGTTGGAAAAATATATGGAATATTTTTACAAAATTTATTTATTGGCTTACTTAATATTTTTGTTATTTTTAAATGTCAAATTAGCTGTTAAAATACGTGAAAAGGCCATAGGTTCTACCAGTACTGACTAACCGGATGGTAAGTATTTTCAACAGAATATGTAAGCTGGAGTTTCTATGATTTTCCATATTTAAATAGGACATGATTTCTTGTTAACATATTGTCGCTCGTGTTACTTTTCATCTTAAATATCTTCAAATTAGTTAACTAGATGAATTTAAAGATAGAGTAATTTAAAATGGTCTTTCCTTAATTTGATCTATTACTAAATCAAGAATATCTTTGAATATATTGATAAGTGCGCTTTGTGCACTTATCCGGATCATATTACTGATTTATGTCGAATAAATATTGAATTCTACTTAACTTTGGTTAATTTTCGTTTGTTTCGGTGTTGGACCTATTTCTAATCAATCTGAAAAGAAAGAAGGATCAATTGGCTATTGGATGAAAAGTTTGGACATCAAATCTACACTATAGGAATTGAAAGACTTGAATTGAAATTAAAAAATGACATGGGCTGCACAAAGACTTGCACTTTAGGACTATAATGCACATCTTGAGATATTATTAGTCATTGGCACAAATACAGGAAATTCTTGGAAATGAATAAGGGACCGTTCTCTTTGTGTTTCAGTTTTGTATTTTGAGTTTTGAATTCGTTTTGTGTTTTGAGTGTCTGTTTTGAAATTTCTGAAAATGCATTCTTTTTGCCATTCTGAAAAACTGTTTTCGAAAACATAAAAATGGAAAACGTGTTTACTTTGAAATTTTGATAATTTTTTTATAATATTTTATTCAAGAAATTTGATTATTCGATAAATTTTAATAGTTTAATGTTAATATAGTATTAAATAACATATATGAAGTTGGTGAATCTTAAATTTTTTTTTCCAAATATAAAAATCACAATATAAATTAAATTAGGCAAAATAGTTCAATCTATACGATTAGATGTATAAGTGTAAATAAATCCACGGAATTATGTATGACGTCTAGAGTAGTAACAATTTGATCCTGGAGTTGTCCCATTTGAGCTATTTGACTTGTATCAAAACTAATGCTCTTTGGTTGGGGATGGTAATATTGAGGGATATCTCTACGTTTTGTAATTGAAAAATGCTGCAAAAATAAAATTCAGTAAACAGAAGTGAGAAATTACTTTAACACAATGCAAGCACATTTTACGGAACAATCCTATAAATGATGGCAGAAGAATTGTTCAGCTCCAACAAAAGGTCAAACCCAAAAGATTCACTAAAATGTTCAGTCAGAAATTTGAAGAACAAATTTGAAGAACAGAATTTTCAGATTCACATCCCCAACAAGAATGCCACCATTATTTTAGAAAAATGGATTGAGTTAGCCTGATAATTGAATGACTATTAACCAACAACTAGTAACATTAGAAGCATTACTATTAACTTCATTATCTAATTATCTAAATATTGTTGCTGCAGTTAGCAGTTAGATACCTTTAAAAGAAGTCTGAGCAGTTAGATATATTCTAAGAACATAGAAAAAGGATATTGGAATCATCCAAACCAGTACTATATTGACAGTGTAGGAAAATAGGAAAATCTTTCTGTCCCATAACCCACAAGTGTTAGAAGTCAGGTCCCCACCAAACCAAGCATTTCTAAGCATCCAAAAATTGACAATTTAATGCCTGTAAAAGCCAAATGCAACAAAACCTTGTCATCTATCGTAATGCACAGCCAGTTTGGTAAGAAGCATATCAGCTAAAAATTTTATGCATACAAAATTTTACTAAAATTGCAAATGGCCTCATCCTATACCTCTTGAGTAGAGAAAGAAAGGTATGATAACTCTTTCCACCATATTTTCCATCTTTTGGAATAAAAGCTAATTTCCCTCTCTTTGTTTTGTGTATGATGAATGGGAAATAGGATAGAAAATCCTTTTCTGGTACTTTCATAAAGAAATATCATTATGAGATGCAACATTTATACAGTATGAGTGTCGAATATATTATGTACATTACATTCCTTGTCCCTTAACTCTAACCAAAATAAGGAAAACCTGTTTCCTCCATCAAGATTACTTCAAACTTATTTCCCATCCAAATTTTCTCTCGGACCAAAATCACCCAAATAACAATGCAAAATAGGAAGAACCTAAAAAATGTAGACCCATAGTATTTATTTTTATCATTAAACGAACCTAAAAATTAATTACCCAAAACACATAAGACTTTCAGCTTATGGCAGGAAATATATAATTTGGGTTCCAATTCACGAGTGTGTGGACGACGACAACCAATGCCATGTTGCGCTCTGTTTGGGTTAACATTTCTAAATCCACACCTGCCCCACCGTTCACCCTCATTTCAAGATCTACTCATCGCCAGAGCAAGAAAACACATCACACGGATCTGATTGAAGAAAAAGTATTAATGAAAACAAGTCACAGAAAAATATGTAAATTTTACCTTATTTTGAGGCTACGGGTAGGGGTCAAGATCAACGGGTCGCGCCACAGTTTTGACAGGCGGCGGAGGGGCGGACATGAGTTTGAGGTGGAAGGGCATTGAGAATTTGGAAGTCGACCGGCGTTGGAAATGTCTCCTGCAGAGGTTGGGGGGAGTGGGTTTAGGGGGAGAAAGGAAATTGAAGGTTGGGGAACGGGAACAGTGAGAGAGAGGTTGAAAATGGGTGTTTTCCGTGTTTTGTAAAAGTTGCGTGTTTTGGACTGAAAACATTCAAAACGTGGTTTTGAATGTTTTCTGTTCTCAGTACAATTTTTTTTTTTTTCGAAAACTCATTTTCAAAAATGACAAAGAGAAAGCGTTTTCAATATTTTGAAAAATCAAAAACCGAAAACGATCTGAAAACAGTAAAGAGAACGGGGCCTAAACAATTGAAGGAAGTTAATTGGGCTTGGACTTCCTTGATTTGAGAAAATTGGAGTCCATTTTCAATTGTACTACAAAGTTGGTGGCGGAGGTTAATATATATACACGCATACAGAGACCGATTTGGGAGATCGGCAGCTGAAAGTTGAAAAAAAAAATAAAAAAATACACGCACCGACACGGAAAGAGGCAGAGAACGCAGAAAACAAACGGTAGACAGCGAAGAAGACGGCAGGAAAATTAACCACTTTCCATTAATTTCTTGGTGATGTTCTACTGCTTTTCTTTGTTTAATTCCGACATTATGCTAGGCTATATTATTTTAGTGCTAGATTTACAATGAACTTTTAACTCATGAATTTATTTATTTTTGACATTTAAAGCACGTTTTCAATTCTTAAATGATTAACATGAATTTATAATTATGTGCGCAATGATTGTATGAATATTGTGGCTTATTCTACCCTCAAAAGATATAACATAAGTTAGACATAATATTAATTGGCGTCAGTCCAATAGGAGATAGAAATATATCTCTATGTCTTACGTGATCCTTAAGTATTCATAAATCATTAATGTATTCTTATATGTTCGCATCCGTTATAGAAATATAGTTGGATTATTATGAGAATATGTTTTATCTCTATTCGAGAGAGATTGTTCAACAAATTAGGAATATTAATTTTCATACTTGAATCGTGTTTTTAAATTGTAAGGTTAGGGTTAAAAGACATTCATACAGGGGGATTTGAGATCCTATTACGCTTTTCATCAATTAATTTTCTTAGAATTTGCATTATTCACATCTTTTCATTGATTCTATTTAATTTAGGTATTGCTTTCATAAGTAGATTATAATTTGGTCATAGAAAAATCTCAAGTTTTCATTGTTCCGGTTTAAGGCTTAGTTAAATTGAATTTAAACTCATACAATCTCTATGTATACGATACTTGGACTCAAAATCTATTTTACTACTTGTTAACGAACCGTACACTTGCGATAATTTTAAATCGGAAAGATTTCGTGACATATTTTATGTGATATTCAAATCTCTTTTGCTTAATATCTACTGTTTAGGTAAGAATTAATTCTAATTTTTGATAATTACTTTAGCTATAAATAAAGTAATAAAATAAGATTACAATTAAGCTTTGAAAAATATACACACATCCGGTGACCTAGCTGCACGAAATTCTGCAGGTTTCATGAAATTTCATACGTATTCAATGTTTCATTGGTTATTTTTAAAGCTAGAAATCTTCTTCAAGTATTTAGAGAATACAAAATAAATTATCCTGAATGTTCAATCCCATTCATTGATCAAACTGATTGAGGTGAGTTAAGAATGTTGATACTTAATCCAAGTGATGGCTGCAATCGAGCACAATAGGGAAGTGGTGATAAAAGCAAGACTGATGGATTTGATTCAACTTCATCAAAAAGTCTAACAGAAGAAGATGCAAAGGTAGTTGTTCTTTGTTTCTTTTGATTATTTTTTGTTAAGTTTGAAAAATTACAAAACGGATACTAAATTTTTTATCAATTGAATTAGTGAATTATTTGATTCGTGGCCCGTCGATGTTTTCCTTTGGAGTTTACCATATTATATCTGGTGTTTAGTTTTAATCTATCACTTAATTTTTGTACTTAGTTAAAACTGATGGAACGCAAATTCAACCTACAAATTGCAGTCAGATGGAAAATTCAGAAGCAATAACCATAGAATGCCTTTTGATCATCTTGGGCCAAGAATTTCTGTGGCATGCTTTTTCTCGTGACTTTTAGGCATGGAAAATAATTCTTATGGCCCCATTAAAGAGCTGATATCAGAAGAAAATCCTTGTATATGTAAAAGGTACTATGAAGTGATTATGTAATGCAGATTTTTAACTAGTTCTCTTCATGAGAATTATCTTCTCAATTATTTCAAAGCATGAAGACGGCAAGGGAAGAAGTAATCTTTCTCAGCTTCACTTGTAAACGACCTGTTTGAAGAGATCGAGGGAAAGATATATGGTGAACTATAAGAGTTCCATTAGATGAGTCTCATATATGGTGAACTATAGATCAATAAAGTCAGTCTCATATCCACACATTTAATTGATATTATCGTTAAACCCAAGTCATCTATCACATAGACCAATGATCATCTCTAATGAGATAAACAACATTATTCTAACAATAAATGTTTGAGGTTTGTGTTTAATAGTGTACATATTCAGTTTTTATAATCCAAAAAAATAAGCAAGTAGTGTTGTGAATAAAAATGAATTAGCGGTTTGTGTTTATATATCTTTCGAATTGTTGTTTCCTTTTTTGTTTATATTAAATAAATTTTGATAATGGAAAAATAGATAAAACAATTTGACAGACTTTCAACTGGCACATGTAATACTCAAGAATCACTCATCGAATACAGATTGTCTTAGGTGCAATAGTTATATTCGTGTCCTCCCTTTCTTCGACAAGGTGGGGTTTTTCTCTCCCAGGTTTCCTGAAACTCTGGCTTTCTCTCATCTCGGTTCTTAATCTGTAGAGGTAGGTTGGTTGTGGTTTGATTTTTCTTTGAATCTTCCGTTTCAATCCTTCTCCCGTGCTCTTGATCCGTTTTTCCTGGGCGTTAGCCGGGGGGTGGGAGCTTCGGCTCCCCCCTCCCTTTTCCGATTTTTTTCCCTATTTTTTCTTCTGTTATTCTGTTTGGGGTCGTGGTTTGTGGTGGTGGCCGGTGTTTGTGGGGTGGTGTTCTTGTTTGCATCTCGGCGTCGAGGGCTGGAGCCTGCAGGGGGAGCATAGTTGAAGCTTTCGCCGGCTGGTTGCTCCGTTTTGGATCGGTTATTGTGCCTGGGGGTGGGTGTGTTGGTGGTGTACTTGTAGGGTGTCTGTCTGTGGTTGGGTGGTGTTTCGGTTGGTGGATGGCATTTTTTTGGTGTTGATGGCCGGTGGGTGGGTAGGTGGGTGGTTTTTTTTTTCTCTGTTGTTGCTGGGTGTTGGTCGATTGATGGGTGGTATTGATGTTGTGTTGGGTTGAGGTTTTTGGGTCCAATGTTGAGAATATGACCTTCTGAGTACTCTATCTCTCTGTTGAGAGGTTTGAAGTTTTAGTCTTTTAGACAATGCCCGTCTTTGGCGGGGGTGTTCAAGTGCTGTATGCGTTAGTTGGCTTAAAGTCGGGTTTTCCGATCTGCTAGGTCACATTTGTAACTTCGTTGCAGGCCTCTTCCATATCTTGGCTTTGGGTGTTTGTTGTTTTGGTGGCGTTGCTTTGGTGGTGTATTTGTTTGTTTATGTTTGTACTAGTGTTTGTTGTTGTTTGTTTTGTCTTTGATTGTCATTTTGTTTTAGCTCTGGTAGCACTTAAACTCTCTTAGGAGAGCATTGTGTTTTGAAGTTTATCCTCATTGTATCAGCTTTATGCTAATTTAATGGATGTACATTCAAAAAAAAAAAAATAGTTATATTCGTGACTTGTCCCATCTCGTGTACAGCAAACCAGCTAAAACATTGCATATTTCGTTCCTTTTTGTACAAAAAGTGCATTCAAAGTTCAACCGAAAATACATTCTTCTCTTGATCAATATACTTTAGATATATTGTGAATATATTTGAAGCAGTATTATACAAAAAATGGTACAAAAATGTGGTATTTGTATTTCTTTGAGCCTTTCCCATGGCCACGTCTTCTTAGGGGATTATTATCTTTCATTTCCGTATTCTTCACAATAATATCTATTGTCGCATTTTTAAAATGACTAGTGTGGCAAACGTGCATTGCACGTTAATTGGATGATGTTAAAAATAAGTGTGTAACAAAATAAAGAATAAGCCTCGATATACAAATTATATTTACAAAATCGACATACAAATAGAAACCAATTTGAAGATTGTTATCAGATGCAATCCATTCACATGATTTATGTTTAAAAAAATATATAGTATCTTGATTCAACTTTGAGAATAAGAAAAATTATATTTGACATGCAACATTAATCTAATCTGACAAAATTGTTCACTAATTCAAAAAGGAAAATGACATTAACTACCAGCTCACCAGTTAATATGTATTTGAGAATAGGAAAAATTGTATTTAAGAAACTTTTGCAGATTGAGTAAAACACCAAAACAAATTAATCTCAGCTCAAAGACAATATTAACTATAATTAGTACAATGACATTGAAGCACACGTAGGTGTTTAGGAGCAACGCCCCCGCGGTGATCGACCTGACCGGTCAGATCGTGGGGGTAGAGGAGACAGTGCCCCTCGTGGGGGTTCGGGGGCAACGTCCCCGGCGGTGATCAACCTGACCATCAGGTTGCGGGGGTCAAAGGGGCTCCGGGGCACGCCCCCAAAAAGAATTCTGATTTTCGTGTATATAATGAAGTTATGTTTTTTAGTAGGGTTAGAAAATGTGATAAGATGTTTTATCATTTTTACATATTGAAATATAGAAAAAAATTTATATACATCTTATTACAGTATAGTTTTCGCAATAGTTTACAGTTGTAATATAATCCAGTTAAAAAAGAAAGAAACAAAATTCTACACACCCTCTTCAATTGAGCCATCTTATTTTTTTCTCTCTCTTCACAACCTAATTGTTTTGGGATAATTTTAGAAAATGTATCTCATTGTTAAAAAATAAAAATAAAAAATTGTCTCCATGCATATGGCAGGGAGACAGTGTGTCTCCGCGAGAACTCTGTCTCCGTACGCAGCACGGAGACACAAGGCTGTGCCTCCGTGCACTGACGGAGACACGACCAAAGTGGACAGAGGCATGAGATGCCTCCATTACTTTTAATGGAGGTATGGTTTGCCTCCATCCTGGATGGAGGTGTCTCCGTGTGCCTCGCTTCCGTGCACGTTTTTTTGTTTTTTATACAATGTTACTAATAACATTTTTTCCTTTTGTCTCCTGATGTAGGTTTCCCTCTTGTCTTCTCTTTACCAAGGATTACAAGATATAAGCATTATATATTAACCAGATACTGTTTGATGTTTTTTTTTACCATACTAATTACATTGTTAATTATTATTATCATCATCATCATCATCCACAAGTCAACTATTGATTTATTTATGGTATCTACAGAGATGGGAAAAATGATGATTACATTTTATCTCATCATCAATCAACGTTATAAAATTACTTCATCTAATTCTTCTACCCCCACCAATCCAAAAACTAAATAATAAGGTAGTCACGATTTAGTATTTACAAAGTTTTCATTCTCGATAGGAAGATATTCATTATTCACCTTGCAGCATTAAAACAAGTATCATGCTTTAAATGTAAATTAGTGTTATAAGCCATATGAAAAAGGGTGAGAGGTTACAATTTGCAGCATCATTGGCATTCAGTCCAAGAAAAAGAGCTGTATCATGTGTGATGATTGTAGAATATGCAGAAACTAGTAGCTCAAACTTCCTTTTTGTTTAAAGTTCTGCAGGAAACTCACATTACAAAATAAAATCAAAACCAGCTGCCTGGGAATGTCAAACAACACAAAAATTCAATAGGGACATTTCTCCCTAGCCAAAAATATAAAGGAACTAACCATGAAAAAGTGAAAGAAAAAGGTCCCTAAAACAAATTAGGATTTTTACTGTTAAGTATTCAATTTCTATGACCAAGCGTAAAAAGAATTTCCATTTTAACCAACGCCCACCCAAAAAATAAAGAGGAAGAAAGACTAATATGCTGTGGTTTTGAAGTTATCGAGTTAAATCCTGTGCATTCACAAATCGCCGTGATATTATGTTCGACCATCTTCTCAGTATGAGAAAATATATTTTAAATTCTTCCCATTTTCTAATTCCAAAAATTATTCCACAAACTCAGCAAATGCAAAGAGGATTAGCTCTCTGTAAAATCCAGCACTTTATTGATGACCTGTGGAGAGAACACAAGCTATGATATCATTGAATGATGAAAAATGCAAAGGTTTAGCTCAAGTGGTAAGAGAGAAACCTTACAGGCTAATGACCTGTGTTTGTGGGTTTGAGTCTTGAAGGGTGAAATCCTATGATCTCCTTTAGAAACAAAAAAAAAAAAAAAAAACATAGAAGGATGAAAAACAACATCTTCCACTATCTAATGTTGTTTATATATTTGCCGTAGAAATAGAAAGCCTTGCTATGTTATAAATTATTCCCAAACGTAGGCTTAGATGAATATTTCTACTCTTTTCAGTTATCAGTGTCTAGTTTAGTTCTCTGTTTCTAGTGTACAAGGAGATACCTGAAAGCTGGCATCAAAATTCCTAACCTAAAAGATAAAATTTTATTGTTACCAAAAAAAAAAAAAAAGGGCGACATGCCATGTCTCCATGCTGGGCACGAAGACACGGCATGTCTCCGTGCTAGGCATGGAGACACACCTGTGTCTCCGTGTGGGACACGATAGTAGTCCATGATACCAAACAAATCTCTAGCGTTCACAATTTCACCTGCTTTAACATAACCAAAAGAATGAACCTCTTTCAGGCATTTATCAAACAGCTCTCTCCCACTCGCATACTTACCAACCATTTTCTTCCATAATTATATTGTCTTTTCACACATACCATCGAAAATCTTCCTAGCATCATCTAAACTACCTAAATGAATATTGGAATAAATAATACATCAATAATGATAACAGATGATGACATTATGTTGTGATACAAAAAAAGAATGCTAATTTTCAAAACCATGTAACAACAAGATTTGATTCAATATTTGCACTGAAACTACACATTAGATATGAAATAGAAGAGACAACAATTCAAACCGAAAACTTCTCCTGAGTGGCTCATCAGCTGAATAAATTTTCCAAAGAAAATCGTTATAAATAGAAAGAGAAATAAAAAGAGAGAGAAATTAAGAAGCATACTTTCCTCCATTAATGCTTCAAATTGATTAATGGCTTCTTTCGGAACGATACCCATTTCTTCTTCTTCTCAACAGAATGTAAATTTTGCTGTTGAAATCACAGCAACATAAGATAAATTGCTTAGTTGGCGTGAAAATGGAAAAGAAAACAGGCGCAAGAGAAGTGAAAGAAGGAAGCACGGTGGATCGATGAATGATGGGAACGATATGGAGAGGAGGAGTGGGTGATGAGGAATGGATGGTTACGTGATATAATGGAGAAGTAGAGAAGGAGGACGTTGGAAATTGACTAATTTCAGGATTATTTTTTTTTTAAAAAAAGGGAAATTTTTTACGACGATGGGAAATTGCGACACGTGTAAGATTTGCTTAGCCTCTTTTAATATATAGTGATAATTAGTATCTTATTTTCTCCACAATAAGGTCCGATTTGCATAATGTTAAATATTTTTCCCGAACACTCTTCTTCCCACGACCAAAAATATAATGTCTTATGGAATTTAATATTACAATGTACAAGTTATATTAAAAGACGTGTCAACAAGGTGGTTTTACAATATATATCTATCTAAATATGATGTAAATTCATCTTGATTTATAATCAAATAAAGATAATGGAAATGGCTCTTATCTTATGACTTGGAAGAAAGTAAGGCGAAAGTTAACATGGGTACTACCTTGAATAAATTCAAACCTCGAGCTTGAGGACGTAGTTATCCAATAAAAACACATACATGTCCAATGGGAATTTGATGAGTTGATCCACATACATGTCTTGCACTTACTGCTATATCAAGAGTTACTCCACATATTTCTTGACGTAAAACAGATAGTGAATTTGTTGGACTAAATTTTTGAAATTATAAGATTTTAAATCTATAAAATAATTTTAGAAAACAGCAATAAAATTTCCAACCCTTCTCTACTTGTAACCTTCTAGGATAAACCTCCAAAAAATATTGCTTCCTAGCACATTGCACATGTGCAAAGTAAGACAAACTAAAGAGAAAAAGTCAATTGCTCCCATCATTGAAAAAAATATATTCAAAGATGATGAACTTAGCTTTCATATTTCCATTCAAACATTTGGTCCACGTTTTCAATATCAAAATTATCGACTTCAAGTTGCAGAATTATGCTATTGTGTTTTCAATATGAAATTTCCACCATCTACAATATCTGTTCATATCTTGAGATTTGTCAATTCAACATAAATAATTATTTAGTTTGAAAATTTGTTATTTTCTTAATACACCATCCCTGTTTTGTGTAGATTAAAAGTTAATTAAAATTTCATATCAAAGTCAACAATTAATTCAAATATGGTCATGTGACTCACAACTTTTCAATTATATATCATTAAATTTTATCAAAATCTATTAAAAATCTAGTATTAATCTACGCCATACATGGGCATAGTATATTGACGTTGAAAAGTGAGATGACACTCTCAATTCAACTTGATAGAATAGTATAGAAAATATTTTATTTATTTTTTATGAGTTCAAAGAAAGATACAAACAAGAGCTCAGCCTGAATGTTATTCGACCGATGATTGGTTGACGGGGCAGTATCGTGGCGTAATAATATCCTAAGGCGTAGACTAGCAACCTAGGCTATCAATCAACTTTCTCGTTGGTTAATTGGAGTGGTGTTGCCCTCATGGGAGATGAATCATGATACATGTACAATATTGGTTGATAACATCCTATTTGGCATCATCATATCCATTCATTTTAAAAAATTATTTTCTACATCACGTACTAGGATTTTAGCAACACATGGTTAACAACAATTGTACACTTAGCTTTATTCTGGTAGGTACAGGATAAATTACTGTAAGGGCAAAGATGGCCTTCTTAATTTTGTCTTGATGATACCATTAGAACACAGAATAACTGGATATCATTAGATGCCCTTTTAGTTAAATGAATATGTGGATAAATTGTTAGAGGAACAATTCATTCATAACCTGCAACAAAGTTTTTATATAAATAAATATTTTAGTGTTAGTAAATTCTCTATGTTTTAGGTAGTTGATTTGTTCTTTGACTTGAGTCATCGTAAAATCTTATGTGAGGATCGATGACACACTTTGGTAGCATTGGAAATTAATTTGTACAAGGTAATTAGAACGACATCATAGAGGTGTGTTGAGAATCATATGGAGATTGATTAATGATCAATACATGATTCATAGTAAAAGATTATGGTATGCATTTCATCTTACAATGTTGATACATGAATTCCTTTGTTGGGATGGAGTAATGAGTCCAAATGGGATTCAACTACAACTCATATACTCGAACATATATGTTTTAATAAATAATATGACTTCTTACATCGCGATTGGAAATTATCCCTATCTTGTAACCTATTGGGTCGTAGATAAAGGAATCATATTTTCATAGAAATTTAGAATTATATTTTCACCGCAACCTAGTTGAACGATTTTGCCATACCATATGACGTTTATCATCACATGGATTACCTTAAACATATTGCTAGATTTCAATATTGAACAACATCATATATTTATTAACCTAGGTAAATTAATTCTAAATAAAAAATAAATTTTATTTTATTTTATTTTTATTACAATAGAATAGTAATTTGAGTAAATTACCTGGAAACCTACTTTTAAAGATTCATTTTCAAAAAACAGGTAGATTAATTTTTATTTCACAAATCAGGTGGTAATTAAGTTTTAATAATTATAATTAATAAAAATTTAATGAAGCCCCTGTTTGTTTTAAATTCTTTCAGCACCATTTCAAAATCTGTAATTAAATTCTCTCTCTCTCCATCATCTTCCATCTCTCCACTGTGGAGCAGCGTCGCCGGGATCGAGTCGTCGCAACCACAACCGTGATGATTTGGCCACAGGTGGGTGAGTTCGCTATAGACCTACCACCACTTGTTTGCCATCGTCCCTGGAGGCATGCCGTTGCTACAAGCAACGACGCACTGTAGTTGATTGGGTCTAGTTTTGGATGTGCGCGATGATGTCATCGTGGCTACAATTGATGGGATTTGGCTAGGTGGTGGTAATGTGTGGTTGTGGTGGTGAGGTGGGTTGGTGGTGTTAGTAGTGGTGTCAGTGGCGGGTGGAGTGTGGGACGAGTGTTTGTAATCTGTTTTAGCCTTTCTCTTCATAGATTTTCTCATTTCTCATTATAGAGATGGTGATGGTGGTTGTTATTGAGGATGCATCGGTAGTTTGGAAGCTATGGTGGTGATGTGGGTTATGGTGGTTGATGGCGGTAAAAAAAAATTTAGTGCAGAACAACAAAAATCAATTATTTTCTGTCGATCTACGCAATAGATTTCATTTTTGAATTGTTGGAGTTTGTTGGTGCTTTTTTTAATCCAATTTGCTGTGGTGTGTGCAGGTTGTTCATGTGACCATTTGTAACCAAATATGTGCTTATTGTGACTGGTTGTGACCGATTGTGACCTGGAATTCTGGAAATTTTTTGGAAGTTGGGAGTGGGTGGATGGGGTGGGTAGGTTGATCGGAGCATGTGTTGGAGTGGTCATTGGAGCAGTTTGTCGGAGGGATCGTCGAATAGCCGCCGGAGCGAGCGTCGGGGTGATCATCAGAATATTCGTCGGGGTGATCGACAGAAAGTCGCCGGAGTGATCGACGGAACAGTTGCCGGAGTGGCCGTCGGAGCTCATGGCTGTCTCCGATGGAGAGGTAGAGGGAATGTGGTGTAGTGGGGTGATAGGATGGGGTGTGTGAGGTGACATGAGTGAAAATAATTAATGTATATTTATTATATTTTAATATTTAATAAATTTATTAAACACTTGATTTTTGAAAAAAATTTAGAGTTTGTTATTTTTGAAATGTAATTCTTAGATGTAGGATTTATTTATTGTTTCTAGTAATTTTCTGACACCTACCCTCATGAATAACACAACCTAATGGTCACACAAAAGCCGAGAATTAAAAAGGGAACAATACATAAATAAGGTATTTAATTATCACCATTTCAAAATTAAGGTTTGAAGTTTTAAATTTCAAAAATCAGGTTTTCATGAAAATTTATTTATAATTTAACTATGAAATAATAATTATTAAATTAATTTATTATTAATATTTAATTCTACTATAAAATAATTAATCCACCCCACCCCCACAACTCGGAGATATTCCGGCGATCTTTCCGATCACCACTCTTCTCCGGTGACTTTTCCAGCGATTTTTCCGATTCCGGCAAATATGTTAAGGTCACATATCTGTATAATTTGGTCACAATTCAAAATGTTTTAGGTCACAATTCAAAATTTTCATAGGCCACAATTTGTTCATTGGTCACAACTTAAAAATTTAAAAGTCACAATTTTTTCATCGGTCACAAATCACAAAATTTGTAAGTCACAATACTTATTTACGGTCACAAATATCCCATTAATTGAACATATATTATATTTTAGGTCACAATTTATCAAATTATTGGTCACAAATTAATAATTTCTAGGTCATAAAGCATTTATTGGTCACTATTTATCTACTTCATTGGTCACATATTGTTTACTGGTCACAACCTAACCAAATTCTTGGTCAACCTAATCATTTGTGACCACCACTTCACCACGACCACAGCACACCACAATCGTACCGCCGCCTCACGCACCGACACCCAACCACCGCACCCACAAACTCACACCCAAACCGCACGCCCAACAGATCTGCAACTACCACAACCATCTGATAAATCAAACTCGAAAAAAAAAAAAAACAGAAATTACTGATCCGTAACACCCCGATCCAACACCCCACCACGACGCCGTTCACACTTCACATCGAAACAGCCACCACCGTCCCAACCAGATCACGACAGTGCAACAAACTGACCACCAAAGCAAAACTCACCCAACCACTGGACTAGATTGCAATTGCACCCCACACTCCATCGCCATGGCACTCCACTGCACCCTACACTCCATCACACCACTAAAAAAAAATCAGGTCTGAAGACGTACCCACACACACCCCCACCGTACCCCATCGCATCAATGCATACACACTTCCACTACACAAATCTGCACCACTCACACAAAAAAAAAAAAAAAAAAAAAAAAAAAAAAAAAAAAAACACCGACAGAGAGAAGGATTGCAATTTCGGCGGTGGAGTCCAAAACTAGAGGGAGGGTGAAGATGGGAGAGGGAGTGGTCGTTACGATGGGAAGAATCGTTGGAGGTCGTTGCAGCGGCGGCGGCTTTTGAGTAGATAGACTGGAGTGGAGATAAGAGTGGAGCGAGAACATCGGCGGCCGTGAGCAGATATGCCAGTTCCCTTATTTCGCCGACGAGTGGAAGGATCTCAGGAGGCGATTTTTTGGGCACAGAGACGGGGAGGAGAGAAATGAGACGGAGGAGAGAGAATGGGTGTTAGATTGAATGAATTTTAGGGTTGAATTTAATTGGGTCGAAAATTATATAATTAATATTAATTAAATATAAAAACCTGATATTTGAAAAATTAAACTTGTGATGGGATTTGTGAAAATGGATATCTAAAATCAGGGTTGGGTGTAATTTCCTCAATTAAAAATTTGGAATTCGTATTGGATCTAAACCAAATGAGAGATTTTAAGGATTATGTCTTGGGCTCAATTGTTCGGTGGACTTAATTATTATTATTGGACTAAGATTAATTAATAAGATTAATTGGCTTTTAGGCCATTAGAATTTGTGAAAACCTATAAATACATAATCCTCATTGAGAGTTTTTAAGATTTAATATTTTTCATATTAGCACAAGAGATTTAGGTGAAAATCCTAAATCCAATTCTCTCTAATTTGAACAGGTGGTCGTGAATTATTCGTGATGTTGGAGTTCCAATTTATTCTCCTTCTGGGGATTTTTTTAGTAGTTAGATATTTGGACAATTATGACACGGTGAGAAGTCTCAACTTATAAAAATTTTCGAAGGTATACCTCCTATCACACACTATCTAACTACAAAGGTGATCCAACATTTGGGTATTGAATTTTTTTTTTATTTCCACTATGCATATTTATGTAAGTACCCAACAACTTCTCCAAACGTTCTTTTTGCCCAACCAAAATATAATAATGTCTCTTGGAATTTAACAATAAAACGTACAATCATATTTTAAACGACAACTGATAATGAGGTGGTTCCAGGATGGATACGGATTTTTGCAATTATAAAATTTGAAAATTCCAAATCAATTTTTTAGAATAAAAAAGATAAAAAATCTAGATAAATTTACATAAAAATATGTCCTAATTGCACATTTTACATGTGAAATTTGAGAAAAGCAAAACAAAAAAGTCAACTACTCTTATCAACTCAGAAACTTTAATTTCTAGTTCTTTAAATGATTCCCACTTTATACATATATCGTTATTCTTTACATTCTTGATATATAGCACAATAACTAGCCACCCATAAATCTGCATCTAATAGCTGAAGTAATGGATGCCTCAGGTGCTCAAGAATATGACAGAATGCAAGAATTGAAGGCTTTTGATGAAACAAAAGCTGGTGTAAAGGGATTACTTGATGCTGGATTGCAAAAACTTCCCAAGATTTTTGTAAGACCAGATGAAGAACTGGCTAAAGATTTGAATCACAAGAGGGCTCAAATTGAAGTTCCCGTAGTTGATCTGGGTGGCCTGGAGAAAGCCAATCGGCGTCAAGAGATTGTAGAAGAAGTAAGACATGCATCAGAAACATGGGGATTTTTCCAGGTGGTGAATCATGGGATACCTTTAAATGTTCTTGATGAAATGGTTGATGGAGTACAGAAATTTAACGAGCAGGATGTTGAGGAGAAAAAGAAATACTATACGCGGGATAATAAGAGAATGGTGAGATTTATCAGCAATCATGATTTGTTCAGATCTAGGACTGCTAACTGGAGGGACACATTGACTATTTCATTTTCAGATCCTGATCTAAGTGATCCCAAGGAATTTCCAGATTCATGCAGGTATATAATCATACCGTTCACTTATTCATTCGACTGCAAATTGACTCTTTCTATGATATATTGGGTAGTCCATTTATTAAATTACCCTTAAAATTCTTATGGTATGTAGCATTTTAGGAAGGCTGTTTTCCAGCATAAAATGGGTGTCAGATCCGTGTCTACACATTTTTAAAACCTATTAAAAATTGAGTATGCACTTCGTGCATTTCTTTTTTTCATTTTGCTTCTCATTGCTCTGCTACTTTGTGAAATTGAATGTAATATCTTACTAAACCTCCTTTAACATGAACATCAAATATCATATTTATTACTCAGAGGAATTTGTGCCAGCAGATAGTTAGCATAATTATCTTTCTTTTTTCTTCTTCTATAATATCTAGTGCTATCAAATCCTCTCGCACGCTCGCACCCAATGTACCCTTAATTTTTCTATATGCACGAAGTAAATTGGTTTCTGTCTATACCTTTATTTCATAGGGAGTCAGCTGTAGAGTACTCAAAACATGCAGAAAAATTGGGAAACACTCTATTTGGAATTTTGTCGGAGGCTCTTGGACTCGACTCTGAGCACCTAAGAAACGTGGACTGCTCTAAAGGACACCGCTTTCACTGTCACTATTATCCATCGTGCCCTGAACCAGAACTCACTCTAGGAACCGCAAAGCATACAGATCCTGGATTCCTCACCATTCTTCTACAAAATCAAACTGGCCTCCAGATTTTCTTCCAAAACCAATGGGTCGACATTCAACCCATTCCAGGAGGGCTAGTAATTAACATCGGAGATCTTCTCCAGGTATATATGAAGAGCCAAGTTTTAGTTAAGGCACCAAGGTATTTTTTGTCACAACTTAGACGACTAAGTTTCATTTTTTGTTTCAATTACCTCATCATACCAACTAAAATCTATGCGTGCTATACGGAAATGCTTATCTAGACTTGAACTATTTAACTTTTTTATTTGAAATGTTCATATATGCAAGTTTTTTCCACAAAAGCAAAGTCTAGTCACCAATGTGAAATGTAACTCGAAGTTTACTGATTGACTGAAATCTTTCTGTTGTGAAACAAATCATCGGATTGACATGTTGAAGTCATATGACACCATAATAAAGAATTTGATCAAGTAAAAGAATAATAAATATAAGAATATGACAAATGAATTAAGATATTTTATTTACTCAAAAATAATGGAGAAGAGAGAAAATTACAATAGATCCTATAATTCTAGTAATCTATTTTCTCACACTTATCAAATTGTATAGAAGAGCCTAATATTTAGGAGAGTTGTTGATGAAATAGGATATCAAAAAATTGATTCCAAAACGAATTTGGAGAAGAAAACGCAAAAAAAGGGAACAGAACAAGTGGAGTTGCGGCGCCCACATTCGGGTACCAAGGCACCGGGCAATTTGCTAGAAAACAAATTAATTGTTTTCTCCATCCCAAACTCTTCTTCAAGGTCTAATACCAATTTTCATTTCTCAATAAGCTTTCAAAATAGAACTTAAAGTTGACATAGAACTCCAATAGCATTCCAACTTGAATTCTTCTTGACATGCACTTCAATTAGAATTTTTCAATACTTAAAACAAAGAATTCAGTCACACCCAAATTTCAACAATCTCTACATTGACATGAATTCCACCAAGAAATGAACTAACTTCTTCAACAATAACCAAAAAATTCATTTCTCCAACAAAACACAATACTCCACATCTTCTAATGAATCTAAACACTACTCTTGTAGAATTATCTCAGATTCCCAAAATCATAATAGTATTATAATTTATCAAAATGGGCTATAAGACACCCCCAAAACAGAATCAATATCAAATACTTTCACTGAAAGCCCCTTACTAGATTGAACAAGTTTTATTCTCGTTAAAGCATGCTCAACAAAATCAACATCGACATACCCTTTTCCACTAGATCCGTCTCTTGCAACTGAATACAATGGCACCACATGTGATGATGGTCAAGTGAAATTACTCATATCTTCTATAGTCCACAGAATTGTATTCTTTAAATCTGACCATTTATGAACTCCTAAAGGTATTGTACCAAAATGAATGTCTGCCACAGTACTGAACATGTGCTAATTGACTCTTCTAGATTCTACACAACCTTACAAGATGTACAAATGAGACATTTATTTTCCCTCCAATACAACACGGGCACCCTTCTAAACCTTCAAAACTCCACCTCCACCAAAGAATTCATAACCCTTTGAATCAAGGATGGACAACAAGATGATATTCTTCTTCAAATCTGGAACACGTTAAATGTGGCCTAGTGTTCTAATTGTCCAATCTAAAATCTTCAATCTGACTGTACAATTCTAGCAACCCTATAAGTTACTTTGTTTCTCATAACCACGATACATTTGGAAACAGTTTCCTTAGAGCAACCAAGTCCTTATTAGGATACATCTGAAACACACATGCTGAATCAAGAATCCAATCATCTTCCGATTTAGACTCAATTTCAGAAATAGCTAAAAAATCTCCATCATTTACAACGTTCTTCGCGAGATCTGTTTCACTTGATGTATCTAAATATCTACTTCCAGTCATCCTTTCTTTATTTTACAATTTGTAGCAATCATTCTCCATGTGCCCCTTCTTCTTGCACTAGTTACAAATTTGATTACTAAACTTAAACTTTGATCTGCCGCTTTTAAAACCACCATGAGCGACAAGACGTTCTCCATCTCTCGCCTCAGAAATCAAATGTTTCATCTTCTCTTCTGAATACAAAGCATCATACACATCATCTATAGTGAGAGTATCACGACTATATAAGATCTTGTGTCTAAATGAAGAAAACGAAGCGGGCAGCGAATACAATAGGATCAAGGTCAAATCTTTTTCATCATACTCTACTTACAAAGTTCCCAAATCAGTGACAATGTTTTTAAATATAGTCAGGTGAATCCAATGGTCCTCCTTCTCCCATTCGATGAGAGTATAAATGCTGCTTGAGGTTCAACTTGCTTTTCAGACTTTTAGTCAGGCACAATTGCTCCAACTGCAACCATAAAGCAGCTGTTAAATTTTTATTCAAAACGTCCTGAAGAATGGTATTCGATAGATGAAGACGAGTGTGAGAAACTGCTTTTTTATCCTTTCGTGATTTCTCATCCGCGATCAACGTTGGGACATTTTATCAATTCCCAGCAACGCATCATCCAAATCCAACCGTGCGAGTACTGCACGTATCTTAACCCGCCATAGAAAAAATCTAGTGCTCCGATCCAAAAGTGGAATGTCGTATTTCATGGAAGCCATTACGAACAAAAACCTCGAACAAATCAAACACTGCACTCTTGCGGAACTGCTGAATTTGGTGCTTTGATACCACTTGTTGTGAAACGAACCATCAATTGAGATGTTGAAGTTATATGACACAATAATAAAGATTTAATCAAGTAAAAGAATAATAAAGACAAGAATATGAAAGAGGAATTAAGAGATTTTATTGACTCAAAAATAATGAAGAATAGAGAAAATTACAATGCATCTTATAATTTTAGTAATCTATTTTCTCACACTTAACAAATTGTATAGAAAAACCTAATATTTATAGAAAACGTGTAGGAGACGTCCAAACCCTCTTAGTAGAGTTGTTGATGAAGTATGATGTCAAAAAATAAATCGAAAACGAAATAGGAGAATAAAACGCGAAAACCCAAAACAGAATAGGTGGCGCTGCAGCGCTGGGCAATCTACCCGAAAAAATAATTTGTTTTAAAAATTGTTTATCACAAACTCTTCTTCAAGTCCAATACCAATTTTCAACTCCCAATGAGCTACTCCAATAACATTTCAAACTTGAATTCTGTTGGAGATATTACACCGATAATGTGCATATTATATTAATCAAGAACATACCGTGAAATCGAAATATCATTCGATTTACCGAAATCTGATTTGAGAAGACAAAATAGTGATTACCGACTTCCAATATACGAATATGGATTCATCACTTTCCAATCTTGAACACGTGTCATTCTTTAATTCAAACCTTGCATGAAATCAAAAGAATGTTAGTTACTTTCCGAAATCTGAATATTAAATTAGAATGAAATCAGAAAGAAAGATGAGATGCAAGTGATGCGATCGGTCGAGGCAAGTGTTTGACACTTTGTCCTTAAGATGAATTTGCCCCGCATCGATGCTAACGGTTTCTCGGCAATCATCTCCCAAGATACAATGACCACGTCAAGCCATAGGAGCACTCCAAATGACTTAGACCAATGAACTCGAACGTAGTTCCCTCTCTACCATAACCATGATTTTGATGCAAGAGAAAATCACTTCTATAAAGTGTTTTATGCAAAACTAAAGTAACCATGATATGAAACTATCAAATGAATTGTTTGTTGTATAGTTGTGTTGTGAATCCAAACACATAGGGAATCCATATATATAGTAGTTGGAACATCCATACCAAGAGACACATCTCTTGAATAATCATAATTATTGGAAGTTACTCATACCAAAAGTCATGCTCTCCAAGAGTCATGATCCATATGAAAAGACACATCTTTTCATCTACATTCTCTAGAATATTCCACAATATTCTACACAATTCTAATAATTTCAAGTATTAAGTGGTTTAAGTTTGACTTAATTTCTCATTCACCAAACAAGGAATTTCCACTTAAATCATTTCAATTGGTCACAACCAATTTCCAATACAAAATTCCAACAATCCCCCACATGAATGAAAATTAATGCAAATGACTATGCAGACACTAGTAGAGAGAGGGCGGAAAAAACACTGCATCAGAGAAGGTAGCTTCTGGCCTTGAACCTCCCTTAGTGAAATACTATCGGACTTACTGACTAATTGGTGAACGTGATGTCTTGAACCATTCAGCCGTTGGTGTAAGCCGAGACAACAGTACTCACACAATGTCTTCCCTAAACCGTTCATGGTTCTCACGGTTGTGTCCATTTTGGCCATGGATCACTCTTGGTTTCATAAGTGTTTAGAGAATTTTAGCCTCGAACAATTCTCATTGAAGCGGCCCCACTTCACACTTACATAGGTGATCTCCTATTAAGAGTATTCTGACATACTCCACTTGACTGAATCAGGCTATAGGAATCATTAAAAGAGTATCTTAACCTTCAATCATTCAGCAGAAAGCACTTTAATTATCATAGGAATGAGTAGGAATAATTTCCTAAGTGCTTCATGGGATCTTCATAACTTAGTTGTCCCTTTGAACCAAGATCTTGGGATCTCCAGTCAACAAGGTAGGGTTACCATTACAAAGACTCTTACGTCGTAGGCTTTAATCTCATTCCCCTCGATATGCAGTATTCTTGATCTCTCGGTAAATCTCTAAAGGTACCACGAGTTTACACCATTGAGATCGACTGCTTAACGGTATTATGTCTACGTCTAGACTTACCATTACATGTGACTTAGTATCTCATCAAATATAGCTAACCAGCGATCGATTGATTAAATAGATACAACATGTCACCGCCAAGAAATCCTCTCATGAAGCTACATGCCTCTAACTAGCTTTATCTAAAGCTTTACAAATTCCAAACAACAATGTTGGAGGATTTCTATCACACACTACACTAGTCAATCACTTTTACTAGTGGATTTCAAAACCATGGGTATTCAATATCATTATTGAAATAATACAATGCATTTCAATTTTATGAATATTCTTCAAATATTCCAATTGATCTTGCATATCCAAACAAACGTCATAATAGACTTTTATCCCATTTCATCCACTTTAGACTTAGTGTATATCATCCTTATAATTAATATAATGATTTTTCTACCTTTTCCATATTCATAGACATATTTCTATGATTATAAAGTATAGAAAATTGTAACTTTTAAACATAAGTTACCCCCACAAGTCCTCAATTAGGAATGCACGTGCAACTAGTAATGTTGCATCCACAAATCTTGAACTTTTCATATAAGTTCGTAAGCATTGATGTTAACCCCCACATTTTTGGGTTACACTTGAACTTAGAGCTCATCAACTCTTTCGTAGTTTAACTCATTTATCGAATAGACAATGTCCATATCGAATGATTCGTGAAAATTTAAATACTTTCAAATTAGTGGTCGTCAATCCACAATTTATTTCAATTGCGTACTTCAATCCAATTATCTTCAATTTGATCATCCAAATCAAATTAAGGTCATCACATAGACCAACAATGCTCTCAAAGCATATACCAATTTAATTGGTTCCACGATTGAAATCAAATTTCAACAATGAAGAAGACTAAGCATCTTGATTCACAAGAATTGCAACTTCTCCAACATATCACATTTGTGACATTTCACAAGATAGTATTATTTCATGTTAAATAATACTTATTCACCATGTTCAAATTTAATGAACAAATCATCCATCGGTTCGATAGTTGTGTTCTCAAAAGACACAACCCAACGAGAGGACACGCCTCTTCGAATCAATCTCTATGAAGAGATACTTCCTTCGGAAAATAATCATTTTCAGGAATCTTGATTTCTTATATAATATGATCCTAGATTATTCCATAAATTTTTTCACCACGTGATTAGGCGACTTAATACCAATTGTGACAAGATCATACATAGTCATGTTAGAATACAACCATAATTTACATAAGTCATCTCAATTAATTTCATCAAATTATTTGAGGCTATCAAAATTAGTGTAATTTCAACAAGATATGAAATTTAACCAACTAATTTATCGTGTCAATTTCCATATTCCAATAAATTCCAATTATGGATTTAATGTATCAAGGCATCCTAAATCACTAATCATATGAATCTCTTATCAGCGAACTTCCTTTGCAAATTATATGTTAAGCAATAATCATCACACGCATAAGGAATTATTCACCGAACAGTCACCATGCCAAATAAATAATTTGTTTGAAAATACATTTAAAAAATGAAGATTCACCACCTAATAAACCGCCTCAAGAAAACCACATTCACTTTCGAATAGAAAGACACTTGGATGCACAGATTAGGAAATATCAAATGAACAAATTCACAATTAATTATCACATTCCAATAATCTATCAAATGAACAAATTCACAATTAATTATCACATTCCAATAATCTCGTGCGTGGAACAGAGTAGGAAGTATCATTTCTAATTTCCATAATTTTTTTTTTCTCAACATAATTCAAAACCAGATTTAAGTAAACTATTGGTGCACAATAAAATCTGACATTCATATGCACAACAAATACCAAACCATTAATGATTTTTCACCAATTCAAAAGTGATACTGTTAAAGGCAGGCAGTGAACCAAGTATCATCCAATTGCACAAATTCCAATGCACGTAAACGAATAAAATTCATCTTAAGATTGTTGGAGATATTACACCGATAATGTGCATATTATATTAATCAAGAACATACCGTGAAATCGAAATATCATTCGATTTACCGAAATCTGATTTGAGAAGACAAAATAGTGATTACCGACTTCCAATATACGAATATGGATTCATCACTTTCCAATCTTGAACACGTGTCATTCTTTAATTCAAACCTTGCATGAAATCAAAAGAATGTTAGTTACTTTCCGAAATCTGAATATTAAATTAGAATGAAATCAGAAAGAAAGATAAGATGCAAGTGATGCGATCGGTCGAGGCAAGTGTTTGACACTTTGTCCTTAAGATGAATTTGCCCCGCATCGGTGCTAACGGTTTCTCGGCAATCATCTCCCAAGATACAACGACCACGTCAAGCCATAGGAGCACTCCAAATGACTTAGACCAACGAACTCGAACGTAGTTCCCTCTCTACCATAACCATGATTTTGATGCAAGAGAAAATCACTTCTATAAAGTGTTTTATGCAAAACTAAAGTAACCATGATATGAAACTATCAAATGAATTGTTTGTTGTATAGTTGTGTTGTGAATCCAAACACATAGGGAATCCATATATATAGTAGTTGGAACATCCATACCAAGAGACACATCTCTTGAATAATCATAATTATTGGAAGTTACTCATACCAAAAGTCATGCTTTCCAAGAGTCATGATCCATATGAAAAGAAACATCTTTTCATCTACATTCTCTAGAATATTCCACAATATTCTACACAATTCCAATAATTTCAAGTATTAAGTGGTTTAAGTTTGACTTAATTTCTCATTCACCAAACAAGGAATTTCCACTTAAATCATTTCAATTGGTCACAACAAATTTCCAATACAAAATTCCAACAAATTCTTCTTGACATATACTTCAATTAGAATTTTTCAATACTTCAAACAAGGAATTTGGGTCACACCCAAATTCCAACAATTTCTTATATACACCACATGATTTTTCTGGTGTTAGTTCATTTTAATTTACTCCAGTGTTTTCTTTGATAACTTTTGGTAAAGCTGGTATCAAATGGAAAATTCAGAAGCAATATCCATAGAGTGCTTGCTGATCGTCTCGGGCCAAGAATTTCTGTGGCGTGCTTTTTCTCTGGTCCTTTGGGCATGGAGAATATTTCTTATGGCCCCATTAAAGAGCTGATATCAGAAGAAAATCCTCCCATATACAAAGAGGTACTATTAAGTGATTATGCAATGAAGTTTTTAAATAGTTCTCTTCACGAGAATTATCTTCTCAGTTATTTCAAAGCATGAAGATGGCAAGGGAAGAAGTAATCTTTCTCAGCTGCACTTTTGAATGACCTGTTTCAAGAGACAAGACAGAATGTGAATTATGGAATATAATGTTATTTATCTCCATTAGAGATAATCATCAAGTGATCGCGTCATATGCCACATAGAAGGATGATAATCTCTGATGAGATAACTAAATATGTTTGAAGTTTGTGTTTAATAAATGCATGATAGTGTATTTTTTTTCTTTGAATGCAAAAAATAAGCATGTACTGTTGTGAATAAAATGATTCAGGGATTCGGGTTTATGTTTCTTTCGAAGTGTTTGCCTCCTTTTTCATATTATTATGTAAATTAATAGGGGTGCCAAACAGAAAAATCCATAATTAAATTTGAAGGACTTTCAACAGGCAGTCTCAAGATCGAACATAACACGTGTAATACTCATGAATCACTCATGGATTTAGGAGTAGAGTTCATCGTAGGTGCTACAGTTATATTCCTGACTTGTCCCTTGCCGTGTACAGCAATCCAGCTGAAACATTCTACATTTGGGTCCTTTTTGTACGAAATATGAATTCAAAGTTCCATTGAAAATACATCCTTCTCTTGATCAATATGCTCAAGATATGTTGTGAATATATATGAAGCAGTATTGTACAAAAATTGGTACAAAAATGTTGTATTTGTATATCTTTGAGCCTTTCCGAGGATCCCATCTTCTTACAGGGTTATTATCTTTCATTTCCATATTCTTCACGATAATATGTATTGTTGCATTTTTCAAAATAATGTAAGTATCTTACTTTCTCCGTAATAAGGTCCGATTTGCATAATTTTTAGCAGTTTGTCCGAACTTGCATAAATAATTTTATATAAAAAAAAATGATAAAATTTCCAATGCTTCCCTACATGTAGCCTTACCGGATAAATGTCCAAAAAATGTTGCATCCTAGCACATTGCACATGTGCAAATTGAGACAAACAAAAGAGAAAAAGTCAATTGTTCTCATCGTTGAGAAAAAAAAATTCCAAGATGCTGAACTAAGCTTTCTTGTTTCCATTCAAACATTTAATCCACGTTTTGTACTATCAAGAATTTTTAACTCGAAACCGATAAAAAAGAAAATAATTATTAACTTGAAGTTGCAGAATCATGATATCATGTTTTCAGTAAAAAAATTTCCACCTTAGACAATATGATGTTATATATTGAGATTTGTCCATTTCTGGTACTCACAACTTTTTAACTATACATATCATTGACTTTTATAAAAAAATTCTAGGCTCCGTTTGGGAGCCATTCTTTCTTCAAATAATACATTTTTTTCACATCAAGTGGATCCGTGGCTGGAAAGAAACACAAAAAATGTGTGATTTGATACAAAGAATACATTTTTTTTTGTAGAAAAATGGTTACCAAACGGAGGCTAAGAGTTAATTTGCAGTCCACACCAAAAGGGACATATGTTGACGTCGAATAGTGACATGACACTCAATTCAACTTGAGAGAATTTGCTGTAAGGAAAATAACATAATCGAATTTTTATGAGTTTAAAGAAGATATAGATAGATAGGAACTGGGTGTGATTCTTACAAAGATTTCTTGTGTCTCTTGTGGGAAATGAACTCCGTCATTTTATAGGTGTACATGGTAATAGAAATCGTTCTAGTCAGATCGAGCTACAGTTTTTGCGTCTTGGAGTACATGACTTCGGTCGAAGATTGGTTGATAGGGGCAGTAATGGTGGCATAATAGTATCCTAAGGCCTAGACAGGTAGCCTAGGCTATCAAATTAGTTACATCCCCTAATTTTTTTTTTTTTTAATCCCACTATGCATGTTTATGTAATTCCAAGTATAATAATGTCTTATAGAATTTAATATTAAGACGCACAGCCATACGTTAAACGACGAGTGTTAATGAGGTGGTTCCATGATGGATATGAATATTTGGCAATTATTAAATTTGAAAATTCAAAAACAATTTCTTAGAAGAAAAGGATAAATTTTTGAGCTTATCTATTCTCATTTCTAAGTTATTACTAAGTGAAAGTAAGTAAAATTAGTTTTCAAATATGTGAAAAATATTTCCAAAATGTCGAATCCTCCTTATTAATGTATTTTTAGCTCCACAATTTAAAACAATTTGAAACCATTCTTCTTGGTCAATATTTCTATTTTAATTAAAAGTCTCTCTCAGTAGCATTTAAATCTATTTTACATCTGATATTCATATATCTCTATGGAAGATACAAACATGCATAAAAGCATTAACATGCTAGACCACCTATATAAATCATGTAAAGTATAGCGGTATATCTCTATTCATTATCGGACTTTACAATTTTATTATTTTGTGTTAATCATCCTTTGTCTCTTTCGATAACAACAAAATCGACAAACAATTCAATTAGTGGCCAATTAGAACGATAATAAACATCTCTTCAATAATCATTTCGCTTCTTTGCCCACAAATCCCAAGTTTAATCTCCAATTGATGAATTCGTGAACTTCGGTTTTGAAATTTTCTCACAATATATGATTTTCCCCCTCTTTTACGATGAAATATGGCTGAATTCTTTTATATATAATGATGTATGAAAGGTGTACAAGAAGCCAGAGTTCCTTTTTTTTTCCTTCCAATGTTTTTCCCAAGTTTTGTACTTATAAGGGTCGAATTTAGGTCAAGAAATCGTCTCAAAGTTGTTACAAATAAGAGTTCAAATATAAAAAAAGAAGGAAATTATCTCATCAGAAAATTTGATGTACGCGTAGGCATACTGAATTGCTCTCGAGTCAAGAAGTTTGGTGTCTCGCGTGCGCCATGGTTCAATCGGTGTTTTCCCTGAGCAATTTTCAATATTTTGGCAATAACATTCTTTACCGATTGAGATGATTCAAAATGCGTTTGAAAAATAACTCAAAGATATACAATTCTTTAGAAATATAACTTTTTCAATTCAAACGTTTTCTACCCAAAACATGGGTCTCAATCTAAGGCTGAAAATAAAGAACATAATTTTTCAGCTATAAATGTATTTGTGAAAATACTTTAATTATATTTCACTCATTTGACCTCCAATTGCATCCCTTTGGCTCCCAATTGCATCCACTTGAACCTTTTGTATATTTGATCTTCATTTTGTGGTTTGGTCCCCATACTTTTGATTTCACAATTTTCCTTGATTTTTCATTTGTTTCTTCCAATTCCTCATTCCACCATTGATTTTTACCTATATAACATAAATACAATAATTTAGGATATATTTTGTCAAAATAAATACCAAGTATCACTATTTTAGGCATTGAATAAGTGTATAAAATACATTTATCAAACACTCCAAATTTAAATATTTGTTTCTTCTCAAACAAAACTATAACATAAATAACAACAAATATGCAAAAATATTTGATTAGACAATCTAGCATTTACCTCAAGATTTGAAATAATAGTATTAAATCTACAAATCGCTTCAAAGTCACATTACCAAACCAATATCCACTTTCCAATACAAATCAACATGTGTGTGTGTGTGTCTGAAGAACTAAGTACACAATTATGAATTTAAAAGTTGCTTCAATTCCCAATGTGCAGTCTAAGGTTGATTTTTTATTATTATCTTCACCCTCTCTAGTTCTGACAGACTCTAATAATTGCAAGTCAACACATCAATAAACAATAATTTTCCAATTATTTGATTGTTTTTGACATCTAGGACTTGACTAGGCTAATAATCAATTATCAGAAACCAAGTCTTCTCAAATAAGTGTTTGAGGCTTAACCAGTGCATTTGGTGCATCTTTTGTTTTTTGCACCCATTTTTTCAGATTTTTTATTTGTTTGCACTCTCTCCCTTAAACTTTCTATATGACCCATTTATCGAACTTTTAGCCGATGATTTTAAAATCGGATGAATATAGGGCTTTAGGTTGTAAATACCATAGCACGTTAATAACTCGACTCATAAATGCAACGAACATATATTTTTTTTACTCTGATTAGTGCAATTCCCCTCATTAAACATCTATTCAAGCAAATTGACCTCCAACTCAAGATTTTCGCTCTATTTAATCATATTAATCTAAGATAATCCACACATAAGTTTTCACACATAGAATCCCGGTTCACATTCATTTCTACCTACAATCGTAAAATCTTCTCTAAACTATGCTAAATTTGGTCTTAAGGATAAAAAATTTAGTATGGTTGATGTATAGCATCTATGTTCGACTAAATCAGTATATTAAGCATATGAATCAACTCATTTCATTGCAATGTCAAATTCAATTCTAATGCTCATATAATATCAAATTTTGCAAAGTTAAACATCAATCAATTTAGTATACAACATATCAATGGTTCATAAATCAACACCAAGTCTCAAATATAATTATCATTGCTTGCTAGGCTATCTAACCCACACAAGCACACAACCTAAAACAAGACCTTTTATTTTTTTTCAAAATTTCAAATTTTTTAATTTTTTGTATTTTTCTATTACATACTAAAGCAATAGCGAAAAACAAACACAAAATATGAAAGTAAAAAATCAAAGTAAAACTCAAAGTTTTTCCTACTCCAAACTTAAAAACCAGCATTGACCGTAATTTCTTAAAGCATAATTAAAGATATAAGAGTGGGGAAGAAGAGGAAGAAGGTGCTTCTCGAAATTTGTTGTTGAATGTGAGAGGAACTATTTGGCAATCCATCTCAAAGTATAAGTTGTTAATCTCCTTCGGATGTTTATATCCATGGCACCTATTATAAGGGGAAGAAAAAAAATTTTAAAAAAAAAGTCAAAATTAGGAGCAAAACATGATATTTAAAAAATTTCAGCCTGGTTTAAGTCTATGCGGCTGCATACCTGTTTTTCTCCCTTTTTTATGCCTAAAATCCAATTTTATACCTCATGCTTATTTCAATTCATTTTTACTCAATTAATGTTTTCTTTTAACTAGGTTAACTGTCGATGATGAAGATGACCCCCAAATTGAATTGAAATGTACTTATAACTAATGCACACTAGCATATAATGCTATGCAATTACAGAAAGCGAAATAAATAAAAGAGTGAGAAGTTGGGGTGCCTTTCAATAAGGGCTTAATTTTTAGTCTTTACCTAGAATTTGCAGCGTGATCATTCAGGGTTGGTGGGTTGGGTGAATGACTTTTTCTTTATCAAAATTGCCACCCCAATATGCCTTCAAATGCCACCCAAATACTTTGAAAGTGTCATTTGTCTCATGAGTCACCTCAATTGCTCCATGTGGAAAGACTTGACCTGTGCATGGTTCAGACCATCTAATGCGTAGTTTTCCAGGAAAAAGTTTCAACCTATAATTGAATAACAATACTTTCTGACCAAGAGTAAACTTTCACCTCTAAATGTATTTATCATGCACTCTCTTTGTCCTCTCTTTATATAGATTTACTTTCTCAATGGCATACATCTGGAATTCATCTAATTCATTCAGCTATAGCATCTTCTTTTCTCTAGCTGTTGTCATGTCCATGTTCAGTTGCTTTACTGCCCAATATGCTCGATGCTCCAACTCTGCTGGAGGGTGACAAACTTTCCCAAACACAAGTCGATATGGTGACATGTCTATTGGTATTTTGCAAGTTGTGTGGTATGCCTTCAATACATCATCACACTTCATTGACCAATCAATTCTCAAGCAATTCACTATCATTTCCATTATTCCCTACAGCTCCTTGTTTGACACTAACAGAAGTTGGTAGATATAGCTTTTCTATTACCTGAATCTTTGTTTTGTCCACCTTGATACCCTATGCTGAAATTCTATGCCCAAGTACTATTCCATCTTGTATCATAAAGTGATACTTCTCCCAGTTAAATACTATGTTTTCCTAACAACACTGCAAGACCATCCCAAATTTGAGAAGTAACTCTCAAATGATGAGCCAAACACCGATAAGTCATCCATGAAGGCTGCAATAATTTTCTCAACCATGTCTAAAAAGATTGTCATCATGTATCGCTGAAATGTGACAGGGGCATTCCATAACCTAAACGGCATCCTTCTATATGCAAAGGTACCATAGGGGCAAGTAAATATATTAATATCCTAATCCTCTAGAGCCACTACAATCTGATTATATTCTAAATATCCAAGAAGTAGTAATGTGAATGCCATACTAGTCTCTCCAACATCTGATCAATAAAGAACAAAGGAAAGTGATCATTTCGAGTTGCATTCTTCGACTATATAGTTTATGCATACTCTACATCCCGTGACTATCCTTATCCATATTAGCTCGTTCTCATTCTTTACCATTGTAATCCTTCTTTTCTTTGGCACAACATGAATTAGACTAACCCACTTCCAAGCAAAGATAAGATAGATGATACCTGCATCAAGGAGTTTCAGTACCTTTGCTCGCATAACGTCCATCATGGTAGGATTCAATCTACACCGATTTTCTATTGTTGGCTTGTACTCTTTTTCCATCAAAATTTTATGCATACATAATAATGGGTAGTGTAGATGATATTCGTTGTAGACCACTTAATAGCTATTTTATGTTCACAAAAAACTCTCAGTAGTCTATGTTCTTCCAACTCAGTCATCTCATTAGCAATGACATAGGTAGTATAGATGACTCTCCTATGTAAGCATACCTTAGATGTGATGACAATTTCTTGAACTGAAGACTAGGTTCTTTTCGAATAGATAGTAGAGGTTTTGAAGGCCTTGTATCAAGTTCTTCAAATTGTATTCACCGCCTGCAGGGCAGAGTAGCTTCCAAAATGTGGGCAATTGTCCAATCTCCTCAACTCTTGATTTTTCATCTTGTGAATGCACAAGAAAAGTCTCCAAATGATCTTGAGGGTGCTCAAGAATGAATACCTCCTTAATAGATATATCTATCACATTAATTTGCAGACGGCTATCTGAATGGCACATCCTTCTCCTTATCCACCACATCCAAAATGACAAAGTCCACAATGTAGATAAATTTATCTACCTTCACCAGTATGTTCTCGATAATTCCCATTAGGAATTTCATAGATCTTTTTTGCAAACTGCAAATATGCCGATGTTGCATTTGACTCTCCCAAATTTAGTTTCTTGAAAATAGAATAAGTCATAAGGTTAATAATTGTACCTAAATCACAATGGATTTTATCAAATTTTATATCACTAATGGTACAAAGAGTAGTAAAACTCTATGGATCTTATAGTTTAGGTAGCAATCTATTTTGTAAGATAGCACTGCATTCTCCATTCAGCATCACTATTCCCAAATCCTCTAGTTTCTTCTTATTTGTGAGAATCTCCTTCATGAATTTAGCATAGCTGGGCATTGTGCAAGTGAATCTACAAATAGTATATTGATCTCCAGTTTCTTGAGTACCTCAAGGAATTTCGAGAACTACTTGTCCAACTTATGCTTCGTTAGCCTCTGTGACCCCGATCATTCAGTTGTTATGACTTTAATGTGAACCCTTTTAAATACCAAAATATTTTTTTCCTCAGGATTTAGGCTTCAATTGCGTGAAAGGACTAGTCACATTCTCCATGGGGATATTATCATACAGCCTATCCTATCGTAAAGCTTTGGAAGATCGGAGTTCCCTATTGTCAATACTTCGATTTGCGAGTCTTTGCATTTAGAAAGTGTGCCCATTCTTCAACTATTCATGTGAAAGACCCCTCTGAAAAAATAGAAAATGTCAAGTGGGCTCCGAATGAACTTTAGATTCCAAAGTTTCTTCTACCTCTAGCTCCGGGTCTCTATTCAGTCTCCATTGTCATGATGAGCTAGATTTAGGGATCTTATCCGCACTCTTCCTTTTTGCATCTCGGACTGTAAGGTCGACCTTTACTTATTTTAACCAATTTCAGGAGAAACTTGTTGAGGAACTTACTCCCACACAAATGAGAGAAATAATTGGTGCAAATATAATGCGAGCTATCGTATTACACCATGATTAGCAGGCAAAGTAAAAGTTTTGCATTACACGGGCTAATGGTTTGACAATGAGGTTTAGTTATTGGAAGAAAAGTGTGACACTCTTTAGAAGAAACTAGAAGTTTTTGAAGAGGAGAAAGCCAAGTACAAGGACATGTGTAGAAATGCTATGAATTATGCTATGATCTGGCTACTCTACCGTTAGATCTTAGAAGGCTCTCTAAAGTTTTAATGTAGAATAAGGTAAATAAAAGAGCCTATGTCGAGTAGATAGACTGCGAGATTACTAAGCTGAAGGACGAGCTTTAAACAACTAAAATTAATTGTTATTTTTACAATAAAAGATCATAATAAAGCGTAGGATGAAATGGTTTCATCTGTAAAGAATTAGAAAGCAACGAGTCAAAAAGTTTCTATTGTGGAGTCTACGATTTAAAAGAAATGCTTACGAAGCCAAACTTTTTGAATAATCAATGCAGAAATGGAGAAATAAAATTCTTGACATTATTAGGAAACTTTAATCCTCAATAAAACACGGGATTTTTAGAAGTCCATGAAGAGGATGTTAAAGACACCTTGCCTTCCGAAGTTCCTCCATTAGACTTTGGGACTCTAAACATCTCTCCCCTTAATGTTGAACATTCTCGGCTCTCGAATTCTCTAATTATTCCTCCATGCAAAGCCGCAGTTGTAACTGAGCTACTTGGTTATCCCCGACCGTGGCTATACTCTTTGGAGTTTGAAATTTTATACATAGGCAATTAATAGAAGTTATTCACTGTTTCAGTACGTGTCTTATGAGGTTCTCATTACTTGCGGACCTAGTGACCATAATTAGAAAGTCCATATACATGTGGATTACAATTGGCTCCTCACCTATTTCTATTGCCAAAGTAATCGATCTACTTGGGATCAGACCATCTCCAATACAACTATAAAAGGGTTTTGCCATGGGTACCCAAGGGTGATTAGTCTACATTTGGTCAAAAACATCTCCAAATAAAATATTTTATAGAGCTACCATTATCCACTTAACATATGGTTAAGGCTGTTATGAGCAATGATGGCTCGCACTACTAATACATTACAGTATGAATATATGATTCCCTGCTGATCATTACTATTAAATGTAATTGGAAGAGATGCACTTCTAGGATTACCTCAAATCCAAAAGCTTTCCAGCGTGGTTTTTTAGCAGCTTGGGCATAATTCCACTGCACATTCATTATTTTCTCGCCACATAGGAACCTTCAATTATAGTGTGGATCTCTCTCATTGGGGTGGGAGTGTAGGTTGTGTATCGGTGCTCGTGATAGTTCCACATGCCTCGATCAACTTTCATGACCTCACCATTTGGTGTTTGGGTATAGAGGTTTTCAACTTTTAGATCCTTCGTACGTTTTGCCTTGCTGACTTTTTAGTTTTACCATCCTCGTTACCTCAAAGCATTCATCTGTGTCATGATCCCTGCTATAATAGATTTTACAATATTTTATCTTTTAATTTTATTTTATCTTTTAATTTTCAAGGGATGGAGGTACTTCGCATGCTACCTATGAGGGAGATGAAGAGATCGCATGTACTTTGCCTTTGTATTTGTAGAGGTGTGGGTATTACTGTTTTGGCAGCATGAGAGCTCATCCCTGCTCGATCTTCTTTCGATTCTCAAATGTGTCCTCTGACCCAAATACATTAGTATTAAGATCATTAGCTAGTGATAGCAGATTGGATTTTTGTATGAACATCCCTCCGAAAAGAAGTTTCCATCAGCAAACCGTTACATAGGGCGTCCGAGCCTTTTTATCCGACATAATCTCACAAGCAATCAGCTCGGCAATGAATCTGGCAAAATTGCTCTTAAGAGACTCACCTTCCTTTTGCCTCATGTCGTTTAGCCTTGTAGCCGAGGCTTATTTCATCCTACCTGCAAATGTCCCTAGGAAGGCATGTTTCAACTATGGCCAACTCTTGATTGATACTAATTATAGCTTTATACACCACTGCTTGGCAGGTCCATCCAATGCAAGGTTAAAACCTTAAATTCACTTACATCATATACTCACATAAGTGATACATAGGATCACCCTTACCACTATATTTCTCCATATTTGGACCAATAAAGTTATCCGAAATTTTTTCCTCCTTGATTTCTTTGGAGAATGGTAGATGCTCATTGTTGTCATCTAGCTCGTATGACTTTCCAGGTCGATCTTTTTTTTATTTTTCGTCTAAATGAGTGTTATACAAGATGTTGATTAAGCTCCATCCTTCGGCCTTCTTGGTGAGTGTGCTTACTGTACTTCCTATCGTATGAGCTAATTTCATCCACAAATCTTTCCATGGTAGGCTTACTCACCTGTCATCCCTTACGTCACCTCTGTGACATACTGTAGCAAGTTTTTGACACCTAAAAATTACTTTTATTTTCACGAAAAGTATATAGTAGCAAGATCCATGTCGTTTTTCTCTAGACTGATTGTGCACACTAGCATTTGTGTTTTCAATCTTTGTCGACACCTTGAGGCTCTCCACCATCTCTTATATGGTTTTAGCCATGGACATTTTCTTCCGCAAGCAGCGATGCTGTAAGGAAGAGATGCTAGAGTTTCCGCATGTTGCCTTTTAGGATTAGCGTCAATGTCCACTAGATAGTCGTTGCACTCCTTGGCCTCAACTTTCGGTGTTTTCCTTTCTTCTGGATTTACTTCTATTCGATTTTTAAAAATATATTAATTAATAATAAATGAGTTGAAAATTTGTTTTTTCAAGCCACACAAGGTTATGTGGATATTTCAATAAACAGAAGGCAATTTTCTATCTATTTGCTCGTCAAATAAGTTTTTGAAAATCTTTTCACTCGTAATTTGTAAAAAATGAAACTTAGTTTGAAATTTTTTTTCACAAGTTAGTTATTTTTTAAATATAATATTTGAAAATATTTTGGTTTATGTTTAAAATTATTTTATTGGAAGAATGTGTGATTCAAAATGAATTGAGGAAAAATTGAGTTTTTAAAGAGCCATGCTCAAACATGGGCTAAAGGTACAGATAAGGCCTAAAGCCATGTGGGGTGACCTTATACAGAGTGTGATAAATGTGGGAAGCGATTTTTCAATGATATAAAAAGACCAATAAAAAATGAATAAAAAGATCAAATAACATAATACCTTCTATAATTGTGAATCATCCAATACAAACCTTATCCAAATATTGACGAATCACTATGAATTTTTTGTTATATGCAACCAATTTTTAAGACAAATCACCACCTCAACATTTTTACATCCAACGAACTCTTAAATGAATAAAGAATCCGTCCTCAAAAAGGGAATTTGTCCATTAAAAGCTGGTGTAAAGGGATTAATTGATGCTGGATTGTAAAAAAAATCCCAAGATTTTTGTAAGACCAGTTAAAGAACTGGCTAAAGATTTGAATTACAAAAGGACTCAAATTGAAGTTAATGTTATTGATTTGGATGACTTGAAGAAAACTCATAGGCATAAACAGATCGTAGAAAAAGTAAGGATTGCATCAGAGACATGGGGATTTTTCCAAGTGGTGAATCATGGGATATTATTAATTGTGCTCGATAAAATGCTTGATGCAATACAGAAGTTTAATGTGCTGGATGTTGAGGAGAAGAAAAGATACTACTCCGGAAATTTTCAGCTACAGGGCACAATCAAATTTTATACAAATCAAATATTTTGTTCTTGATTTTTGAATGATTTATACTTGACTCGAGAAAATGCAGATTTATATTTCAAAAAATATTTCTTCATTAATATTTGCTCATCATTTTTCATCCATTTGATTTCAAACAGTCGTTTAATTAATATTTTGCTCATCACAAGAAAATGTATATTTACGTTTAAAAAATGTATATTATATTTGATACAAACAATCAATTCGAATAATCGAAAGGAAAACATATAAAACAAGCACAGTTCGTTAAATATTCAATATTCAATACTAAAACTCAATAAAATAAGTACAGTTCGTTAAATATAAGTCAAATTGGATATAATCAGTCTAGACACATTCTATACACACAATTTAATACGAAAATATGCAAATTTAAGTTCTAATTAGTCAAAAGTTTGATTAAAAAGTGAAGATTTGTAGTAGATGTGATAATTTGTAGAGAAAATATACACAAATTTTAAAAAATTAGAGGGGTTAAAATTTTGGAAATAGGCTTGAGGGAGAGAGCAAGAGAAAAGAGAAAAAATTAAAATTTATTGTGATTTTTCCCTATTCGGTAGGGATCAAAATTAGATTTTTAGTAAATTTTGATAAAAGTTGGAAAGTTATGGATTTCATAAAATATGTTATTAAAATTAATTATTAACTTTGATTTATTTTAAAATTTAATTTTCAATCAATATCAAAGCGAACTACATGAAAAAATTCTCAAGAGTTGGGAGGTGTCATGCCCCCCCCCCCCCCCCCGGACCTCCTGGATTCGCCATTTCACCAGGGATAATATGAGAAAGGTGAAATTTAACAGCAATCATGGTTTGTTCACATCAAGGACTGCTAGCTAAAGGGACGCATTGGCTATTTAATTTTCAGATCTTGATCAAATTAATTCTGATAACTTGCCAGCTTTTTGTAGGTATGTACTCAATTTAATGGCAGCTTAGGCCCTGCCCCTCACTCCGCCCCCAAAACGAGAACTTCTGTGCCATAACTTTTGGCATATTCTCGTATATAATGGAAAATTCAAAAATAGTAAGCGCGGAGTGGTTACCAATCGTCTTGGGCCAAGAATTTCCATAGCATGTTTTTCTTTAGACCTATAAACATGAACAAGATTTTCTATGGCCCCATTAAAGAGTTGATATCAGAAGAAAATCGTCCCAAATACAAAGAGGTCATGTTGAGTGATTGTTGAAGTTGGTTTGTCACTTTGGCTATCACGTTTTTTGCTATCAAAAAGGTTGTTGGTTTTTGTATCTAAAGTCATGTGATTTAAGTACAAATAGTTGGTAGTTTAACTTTTGTAAGTTATCTAAGTATGGTCTTATATTTTTTTTGTTGACAACTTGATAGATTGGAGTAGGTAGAAAGTGTTGACAATCAAGTGTTTTGTAAATATATATATTTAGTATAAACAAAGCCAGTGTGTGGTTCTTTTTCTTTTCATTCTCTTTGAATCAATAATCTTTCATGGTATCAGAGCTACTTTGATCTTAGAAAAGGGATCGAAAGAAGGCAAGAAGAAGAGCATGAGCAACAAATAAGAGAAATATCAGGAAAGGTATATTCAATTGACAGAAAAATAAATGACTTCAAGTGGCTTCTCAGCACCATTGCACTATACCTTCACCGGAGAAAACTGCAACTTCTGGGGCTGCAAAGATGAAAGCTTACCTTAAAGCCAATGATTTGTGGAAGATAACTGGAGATAACTGATACTGGAGTTGAGCCTCCTCCTTTGAGAGCAAATCCAACCGTGGCTCAGATTAAGCAGCATAGTGAAGATGTAGCAAAAAAGTTCAAGGCACTTTCTTGCATTCAGTAAGTAATGTCAGATGTTATCTTCACAAGAATCATAACTTGTGGGATTGCAAAAGATGCATGGGATGTTCTGAAAGAAGAATATCAAGGCAATGAAAGAACAAGGCAGATGCAAGTACTCAACCTTAGAAGAGAGATTGAGACTTTGAAGATAAAAGACACTGAGGCTATGAAGGATTTTTTAGATAGGTTGATGAAGATTGTAAATCAAATCAGACTTCTGGGAGATGATTTACCAAATAAGAAAGTGGTGGAAAAGGTTTTAATAAGCCTTCTTGAGAAGTTCAAAGCCAAGATATCATCACTGGAGGATTCTAGAGACCCGTCATCTATAACTTTTGCTGAATTGGTGAATGCACTGCAAGCAAATGAACAAAGAAGGCTGATGAGGCAGGAGGAACAAATAGAAGAAGCCATGTTGGCTAAAGAAAAATACAAAGCTCAAACGAGTTTTGGTATGAAGAAACCTCAGGCTGAAAAGAAAGAACCTTAAGGCAGCAGGAAACAAAGATAAGCTTGCACCTTGTCCTCATTGTAAAAGAAATTGTCATTCTTCTAAATGGTGTTGGTGTAGGCCTGGAGTTCAGTGTAGAAGCTATAAACAATTTGGCCATGTTGAGAAAGTGTTCAAAAATAAAAGGGGAAAACAACCACAGCAGCAGGCAAAAATGACAGAAAATCAAGATGAACTGCTTGAAGAACATCTGTTCTCAGCTATCAGGGCTTGCAGCAAGGTTGAAACCTGGCTATTGGATAGTGGTTGCACTCACCATATGACTGCAGACTCCAGCATTTTCGTGGAATTGAATAAAGCCTACAAATCAAGAGTTAAAGAGGGAAATGGTGATTTTGTGGAAGTGAAAGGCATAGGAGTGATTGTTGTTCAGACTTCAATAGGTATTAAACACATTCCTGAGGTTTTATATATGCCTAAGATAGATCAGAATCTAATTAGTGTATGGTAACTATTAGAGAAAAAGCCTACACTATATTAGATGAAATTGGAAAGGAGTTAATGGCAGTTCAAATGAGAAATAGAAGCTTTCCTATAGATTGGAAAAATGTCACCACTCAAGCATGTTTAGCTAAAGAAAGTGAGACTTATTTATGGCATAGACGGTTTGGTCATGCCAGCCATACTTCACTTAAGCAAATGTATGACTTCAATCTTGTTGAAAATCTGCCTAAAGTTATTGATGGTGTCTATGATGTCTGCCAACTGGGAAAACAAACAAGATTGCCATTCCCTAAGAATGTCAACTGGGAAAACAAACAAGATTACCATTCTCTAAGAATCAATCTAGAAGGGCTGTTAATAAACTTGAGTTAGTGCACTAAGATGTCTGTGGTCCAATGAAAGTTACAACATTGAATGGTAGCAAATATTTTATCCTTTTCATTGATGACTTAACCATAATGTGTTGGATCTATTTCTTGAAAGCAAAATCAGAAGTTGCAGCAGTGTTTCAAACATTCAAGAAAATAGTGGAGAATGAAAATGGCTACAAAATGAAGACAATAAGAACTGATAATGGAACTAAGTATAGTTGTGGCAATTTGACAATTTTTGCAAAGTTGAAGGTGTTAAGCATCAGTTAAATATTCATTATTATCCTAACATAATGAAGATAGCGAGAGGAAAAATAGGGCTGTAATGGAAATGGCTAGGTGCTTGTCGATTGAGAAAAAAGTACCTAAGGAGTTTTGGGCAGAGGCAGTTAACACTACTGTTTATCTTCTCAACCATTTGCCAACAAAAGCATTGGAGAATCAAACTTCATATGAAGCCTGGTATGATATCAAACTAGATATCTCACACTTGAAGGTGTTTGGGAGTGTTTGTTAAACTCATATTCCTGATGCAAAGAAAGATAAGCTAAGTGAAAAGGCTGAAGTTGGGATATTGGTTGGTTATTTCTACAATACCAAAGGATATGAGTGTTCAATCCTCAGACAAAAAAGGTAATCTCCAGTAGAGATATCAAGGTGAATGAAGAAGTTATGTGGAATTGGGAGGAAAGCTCTGTTGAAAAAACAAGAAGATGACTGATTCCACAAAACAGAGAATGAAGAATCAATGAAGATGAAATTGAACCTGATGATGATTCAGATTCAGAAAATGACAGAGTGAAGATGAGATCTCTTGCAGACATTTATGCAAGATGTAATGCTGCTATAGTTGAACCTGCAATCTTTGATGAAGCATCTAAATCACCTGTCTGGATGGCTACAATGGAGGAAGAAATCAAGATGATTGAGAAAAATGAAACTTTGGAACTAGCTGACAGACCACTAGACAAGCAAGTCATTGGAGTGAAATGGGTATATAGGACTAAGCTAAACTCTGATGGCTCAATCAATAAACTAAAAGCCAGATTGGTAGTTAAGGGTTATGCTCAATAGTTTGGTGTTGATTCCACTTATACTTTTGCCCCAATTGCAAGATATGAGACTATCAGATTGCTTATGGCAATTGCAGCTCAAAGTGGTTTGAAAATCTTCCAATTAGATGTCAATCAGCTTCCCTAAATGGTTATTTAAATGATCAAAATTTCATAGAGCAACCTGAATATATTCAGATAGAAAAGAATGAGGATAAAATTTATCTACTAAAGAAAGCTTGTATGGCTTGAAGCAGGCTCCAAGGGCTTGGTATAGTCGAATTGATAATCACCTTGGTTATCTTGGTTTTAGAAAGAGTTTAAATGAACAAACTCTGTATGAAAAACAAGTGGATTCAGAAATGGTCATCATATCACTCTATGTTGATGATCTCTTAATCACAGGTAACAGCAACAAATCAATTAGAGAAGTGATAGATAAATTGAAGAAGGCTTTTGAAATGACTAATCTGGGTGAGATGCATTACTTCATGGGAATGGAGATTTATCAAGATCAGCAAGGAATTTTTATCAGTCAAAGGAAGTTTACAAAGGATGTGCTAAGGAGGTTTAACATGGAAAACTACAAAGCTGTTAGCACACCATTAGTTCATAATGAAAAATTGTTGAAGGAAGATTGTGCAAAGCAGATTGATGCAAAGGTTTATAGAAGTTTGATTGGTTGTATGCTGTATTTAATAGCAACCAGACCTGATATTACATATGTTGTAAATCTTCTATCAAGGTTTAGATAGGAGCCAGTGAATTCTACTTTCAAGCAGCCAAACGTGTCCTGAGATATATCAAAGGAACTAATGAAATGGGGATCTGGTTTAAGAAGTCAAAATTGTGCAAGTTAACCGGCTACACTGATAGTGATTGGGCAGGGAGTTTTGAGGATATGAAGAACACTTTTGGCTACATATTCTATGTTGGTTCAAGTATCATATGCTTGAATTCAATGAAACAAAAAATCGTGGCACAATCAACAGCTGAAGCTGAATACCTAACTGTTTCAGAAGCTACCAATCAAGGAAATTTGGCTAAGGAAGGTGTTAGAAAATCTGAAATTCAAGCAAGATGAGGCCACAGTTATCTATTGTGATAATCAGTCCACGGTTACTATGGTGAAGAATCCAGTCTTCCATGGTAGAACCAAACACATCAAAATCAGATACCATTCAATCAGAGAATCTCAGGAACAAAATGAAATAAAGTTGGTGCATTGTAAATATGATGATCAACTTGCAGACATATTAACAACGTCTTTAGCAAAGGAAAGGTTTGAAATATTGAGAAACAATCTTGATGTTTCCAGCAAAAGTGACAAAGAGGAATGTTGAAGTTGGTTTGTCACTTTGGCTGTCACATTTTTTGCTATAAAAAAGGTTGCTGATTTTTGTATCTAAAGTCGTGTGATTTAAGTACAAATAGTTGGTAGTTTAACTTTTGTAAGTTATCTAAGTATGGTCTTATATTTTTTTTTGTTGACAACTTGATAGATTGGAGTAGGTAGAAAGTATTGACAATCAAGTGTTTTGTAAATATATATATTCAGTAAAAACAAAGCCAATTGTGTGGTTCTTTTTCTTTTTATTCTCTTTGAATCAATAATCTTTCAGTGATTGTGTAATGTAGTTATACACAGCTGGACTTCAAGAGTATTTTCTTGTTAATTACTGCAAGGTATGAAGATGGCTAGGGAAGAGGCGTTTTTTCTTCACCTGCATTTGTGAATGACCTGTCTTCAGAGAGTTGGCTTGTGAAAATCATTGAAAATAAAAGCAATTTTATGTAATTAAAATATAGATATTAGAAGTTTGTGTTGAATAAATGCATGATAATGTTTATTTCTTTGTTTGGAATGCAATAATGTGTAAATAATAATAAATGAATTTGAACACTTGTTTGATTTCAAGCAAGTCTAGATTATGTGGATATTTCAATGAACAGAAGGCAAGTTTCAAATTATTTGCTGGCCAAATAAGATTTTTAACTTTTTTATAACTCTAAATTTGTTAAAAACGAAACTTAAGTTTGTTATTACACACAAAATGTGGTTATTTTCTGTGTAAATGATAAGTGGGGTGGTGGTTGCCTGCAATGAGTGGTTCATTGTATGATTTTGAGACTAATAAATAATTGGGGACATGCTAAATCTGTAGTTTGTGACTTCATACCTGATTGCGACTCATAATTTGTGTTTTTTACGGCTATGCCCTTCTGTGATTTATAATTAATATATATCCATGACCATAAAATGCGTTATTGTGAGGAGCTTATTTTTGAATTTTTTCTACAAAGCATGGGGGGATGTTGAAGGTGTAGATAAGGCCTTTGAATGTACGATGACTAGGTCGGTTTGACGTGAGAAAGTTTTAGTTCGGATCACATTTCAACGAGGAACCCTACACATGAGAAGGTAACTTTACCCCTTGATAAAAAGGTTAACCCCAACTGGGATCAGTTGGAAGATTAGGAAGGTAAAGTAGATAAAGAATTAGATCATCGATAGTAAGGTGAGGTCGGAGTGGCTCTAAGGAGCAAACCAAAGTGGTGTAAGGACTAGAGTCCAAGGTTACAAGTAAATAACTGCGTGAGTGGCATAGGAAATATTTGGTCCCTAAGCAAAGAACATTTTTTAAACCCTAAAATCCTCTAGAGTGGTTGTGTGACACTAAATAAAGGCATTTTTGCTAGCTGAAGTTACCATTTTTGCCTATAATTTAGAAATTATTAATAGCAGAAAACCCTCTTAAAAATTTGGTTGTGTGATATACTCCATTACCTAATGGAAATCGCAGAAAATTCCCCTACCATCAATTTGTTTGAATTTTTTTGTGCGAAAACTCCCTACCTTCAAGATTCATCAGATTATACAATAAAATTGCATCTGCAGTACCCCAAGCTTTTTATGTTTTTGCAAATTATACCCAACTTTTTTTATATGTACCACTCACAATCCCAAAATTTTAAAACTTTATTTTCTTCATCACCCACACCCCACCCCATCTCATCTTCATATTAATATGTCTATTGTTTTATGGGGATTTGGGGTTTTCTCAAAGTTTAAGCTCAATTAATCTTTGATTATCAATTCACATCATTTCCTCCAGTTAATTAGTCTCACCCATTAATCACACATAAAAATCTCTATTTCCTTCAGCACAATTCCTGCCTGCGCTGCCTCGACCTTGTATTCGTTGTCAATCCTCAAGGTCTTTCCGATTTTTCTTTCCGTTTTCTGTGTGTTCTATCGTAGCATTGCATTATCACTCGCATTTCTAATTATATATCATGTGGTTTTGGAGGTGAATTTGTATGTTCTCTAATTCGTATTTTTATGATATTTATTAATTGATTGAAATAGAGGTAGGGGCTAATGGACGTAATGTAATTTGAGTTTGTAGATTTTAATTATCCTCACCTCACCTACAACAATATATCAGAAATATTAATAATAATCATGCAAAATGAATCCCATTCACAGTTATGTAACAGTGTAAAAAAAAATAGACCTCTAAACTTTTTAGCTCGACACATCTGAAGTAATAATATGGCTGGTTCTGGATTTTCAATATCCAGGACATTACTAATTTCATCATCCTGCTCACCCCATATGGTGCAGGACAACCGATTATTCCTATTGCATAAGAAGCAGTAAGTGTTAGTAAGTGTTAATCATCGTACTTAGATAACAACTATGCCCTGCCAATGAAGGACATAATATCCTGTAGTAAAATATCAATCATTCTTGTACTTCTCCCAGACACTTCCTTTGAGTGGACTGTATCCTTGATAACAACTTCTCCAATTACATCTAAAAAAAGAAATATTGATCTATTCTCATTAACATTAAAAATCATAAATCCATTTATCTTTAAACTGGAACTCCAAAAAATATGACATGACATATTAAAAGTAAACATTACCAATCAACTTGTTTTCATCTATTTCAGAAGCTGACAATAGATGACCAAACGGAATAAAATCATAAATATAGTATGGAAAGCTACTATCTTCAACTTCATTGACGTATGTCTTCATCATGAAATTTAGCTTGTATCTATGACTCGAAGCTTAGTACTTTGAATTGTTGTAACCAATGACGAAGTCACGCATAAGATATAAGAGTCCTTCACGGATGCTGGGCTTGAATGTGTTGATCAAGTTGCATTTAACCGATGCATGAATTCTAGTGCCCTAGTATTACACATTCCACATCGAATTCATTATGAATAATCTACATAACCTAGGATTAAACAGTTAATATTAGGTTGAAAGCTCTGTTAATATTATTATGTAAACAAAGTCGTTATTGTTCAATATGCAACCTTTTAATAAGTTCATAACAACTGTTTCTCGGAGCATGGTTCTCAAACACTGGGAGGTACTGATTTATTGAAGCATCGCCATCAAACATGTAAAAAACGAAGCACTGTTTTGTATATTATAGTACTAATGAACTCTTTTTAATTTTTTCTTTTTCTTTTCAAATGCAAGTACAAATGACTTTCATAATCAAGAATAATTGCAGTTCATATACTTACATCTATGTCGATCAATACGATCTCCAAGCTGTAAATGTCATCGAGTTTTCCAAATGTAGGATTGTCTCAAAGTCGAACAACGCGAACACGGAATGCCCACTTGGTTTTGGTATCTATGATGGGGTAGATACCGGTAAAAAAAAAAAAAAAGAATAGGGGCGGTCGTTTACATGAGAGAAGAGCCTGATGATGAACAAAAATATATGAGAAAAAGTGAGAGTTGAAAATGCTGATATGCAACGCTTTTTGTGAGGACAAATTTGGATTCAAAATGTGTTTTGCTTTTTTCGATCGTGTCAATCAAATTAGTGATTATCCTACAAATCCTACAAATATCCTGAAAATTAAATGTGGTAGGGGGTTGGGTGGGAGGGAAGGGGAGGGGGTGGAGTGAAGTAGAGTGGGGAGTTGAAAAAATTGAGATGTGAAAAAGCTGCAAATATCATGATTGAGAAAATAAAATGAATAAAAAAATTTGTCCTCAAGCGCCTGAGTTCCTTTAGCGTAGAGTAGCGAAATACTGTTGCAGTGCAGTTGCGGGAAGAATGTTGTTGCTATCCTTCTTTAATACAGTATAAGATTTTGATATCTAGGGAATAGCCCCTACTCTTTTCTAACCCTAAAGGCAGGCTAATGCTATTCGGGTGTTTGCTTCTCTAAGATAAGATATGATACCCTAGATAGTAAGTTAAAGAGTTCAATTCTTTGTACTTTTTACGAAAGATGGACGAGGTTGGGCTGGTACTACACAAGCATAAATCAAAAATACTATTTCTTAGGTGATTGAAAGTTTACTCTAGATGATACATAAAAAGACTTGTAGTTCCAATTTGATAATGCAAGATATGTAAGTGCCTCTTCAGTTAGCGGAAAATAATCTGTAAGAGTATTCCCCCAAATTCTAATCCCTTGTTTTGCCTCCTTTTTGTAGCTAATCTTCTTCTCGATCCAAGATCGATGTCTAAAGAGAGGGCTAAGAAAGTTCATAAACAGGGAAAAAATGTCAGGTCTTATAATGCCCTCATTATAGTTATCAACCTCTTAGCCAACGATTTTCTAAGGTTGATCTTTCCTTTGTCACTATCAATAAGTACTATTTATAATTGATTTCCCTTCCATACCACTTAGCCTATTTTTGGCTTCTACTTTTTTCCAAAAACTCATTTTCCCAAAACTCATTTTCAACCATACATTCTTTTATGAAATAATTTTACACGTAAACCTAAAACTTTTGATTATTTTTTAACTATTCATTCTCCAAAATACACTACTCAAAAATGCATTTTCATTCAAAAAATGGGTCTCGAACGGGGTTTTAGAGAAAATGTCTAATGTTGACCTCATTTTGTAGAAGGGTGGCATGGTCAGTAAATATCGGTTCCTCTTACATGCACTTAGTCTTTTCTTACATGCTAAGTTAAATCGTTAGAGCATGTGATCGGTCTAGATGATAGTGGAGGCGACTGCTAGCACTCCTACAATTAAGTCAGTCTATGTTTGAGTATGTACTTGGATGTGGGAGTGCATAAGACATGAGCGACTTTATGTGAAAGGGGTTCGGATTTGGGGATTATAGAGAGCAATGAAAGATTGAAAAATTTATATTTTGAGAGCATAAACTTGCATTGTATTTGAATGGCTCAATGTGTGAGCTTTTATAGTATGAACCCACTAGATGAAGAGACACGTGTCCTCATCCTAGCGACTAAGGCATCTTATCATAGGTATCAATCGGTCAGTCCTAAGTTCATGTGAATTTAATGTTATAACCAATTCCAGCCCTAGATTAGACACATAGAGCTAGAGTTGACATGTTGACGTAGTATGTAGTGGCTGTGTCACATCAACTACAAATGGAAGATCTTGTACGGAATATCATTTTTGCAGTGCCACTAACTACCTCGCCTTATCCATAACAGCTCGTCCTTTCCTATAGGTTTAATCCCAAATGAGTTTGGCCTTTCCATAAGGATTCTGCCTCTTCATGAGGGTTCTGCCAAATTGCCACACGACATCATGATATGGAGTGCGGGCCCAAGATATTTTGCTATGTGAATACCATGTGCACATGCTTGCAACCTTACTGAAAAAGGCCTAACAATAATTCTCCAAGTTCATGTATAAATATATTTATATAATGTGTGGACTATTAGGTCAAAGTGTGTTGTCTTGTTCATGCCATTTATTCTATTTCTTAAGAAGCGATGTTCTAGCATGGGTTGTTTCATGTTGGTTGAAGCTATGCTTTTTTAACTTCCCAATTGCGAATGGGTAACTTCCCAACTAGCATAATGATTTTGTCATACCATGATGCTAGATGTCAATATTGGATGGGAACATGAATTAATCGTATTATAGTAAAAATATCAAGACACTTATCCTCGTGAATGACAACCTAACGAATAATACAAAAGCTGATAATTAAAAATTTGGATTTGATATTAGATATAAACCAAGTGGGACATTATAACTATTGTGTCCTATGTTCAATTCTTGGGTGGACTTAATAATTACTATTGGACTAAGATTAATTAGTAAGATTAATTTTCTTTTATGTAATTAGAATTTGTGAAAACATATAAATACATAATCCATATTTAAAGTTCTATGACTTGTTATTATTCATGCTAGCACAAGAGATTTAGGTGAAAACCCCTAAACATAATTCTCTCTAAATTTAATTGGTGGCCGTGAATCGTTAGTGGTGTCAGAGGTCTAATTTATTTGTGGGAATTTATATTAGTAGCTGGATATTTGGACAATTGTGGCATACGAAGATCGTTGCAAATCAAATTCAGAACAGTATCAGCTTATGAAATTGTTAAATGTATATATACTTCCAATCACATATTCTATCTACTCACAAAGATGATCAAACTTTAATTTGGGTATTGATTTTTTTCTTTTTTTTAATACCACTATACATGTTTATGTAAATACCCTACAACTTCTTCGAACTTACTTTTTCCCCAACAAAAATGTTATGTATTATGGAATTTAATATTAAAACGTACAACCATATGTTAAAACGATAAGGATAAATCTCCATAAAATATGTACTAATTGCCTTTTTCAGATTTGAAAATTGAGAGAAGCAAAATAAAAAAAAAAAGTCAACTATTCTCATCCACTCAGAAACTTTAAATTCAAGTTATTGAACTAAGCTATCTTATTTCCAACTGAACATTTAATCCACATTTTAAAATATTAAGAATTATTAATTGAAATGTGCTGAATTATGCTATCTTGTTTCAATCAAAAAATCTCACCTTTCACAGTGAAAGTGCAAGTAAGTTGAAGAATAAATTGGCTCAAGCTCGATGATGTTATTGAGTAGCAAAGGCAGTATGAATATGTACATGAGGAAGATTCTAGATGATACAAGGATTGGTTCCTAAATAAGGGGAAGCTGTTGGAATATGTTACAACAAATTAGTAGTGCCAGCACCATAGTAAATGACTAAAAACGTGAAGGCTGGTATGGACCACTGCTGATGTGGAAATGAGTGGTTGAGCTTGAGAATGGTTTATCAAATTAAATCTCAACACCCCCTTTCAAGCTGGAGGGTAATGGAATGACTCCAAGCTTGTCTTTCAGGAAGAGGAACCTGGAATGGGAGAGTCCTTTTGTTAACAAGTCCGCAATTTGATCTGAAGATGGAACATACTTTACTTCCAATTCCTTTTTTAGCACCTTATCTCGAATGAAATGGACGTCTAATTCAATATGTTTTGTCCTGGCATGGTACACAGGATTGGCCGCCAAAGCTCCTGCACTCATGTTGTCACACCAAAGGATTGGGGTTGGTTCAAGAGGCAATTCCAGCTCCTTGAAGAGTGATTGAATCCAAGTGATTTCGGAGGCTGCGGATGTAAGGGCTCTGTACTCCGATTCGGTACTTGACCTAGCAACTACATGTTGCTTCTATGATTGCCATGCCACCTGGTTCTCTCCCAAATAAATGCAATATCCAGCAGTTGACCTCCTGTCATCTGGGCAAAAAGCCCAGTCGGCATCTGAGTATCCGCTTATCTCCATTCTATCATTTTTCTGTATCCAGAGTCCCTGATTAATTGTGCCTTTAAGATACCTAAGTACCCTTTTTAGTGCTTGCAGTTGAATTGAGGTAGGAGATTGCAAAAATTGGCTCAATTTATTTACCGCAAAGATGATATCAGGTCTGGTATGAGTTAGGTACTGCAACCCTCCTACAGCACTTCGATAGACAGAAGGATTTTTCAGAGGTTCACCATCATTTTTGGACATCGTTTTGCCGACAAGAATGGGAGTTGGACATGGTTTCAGGTTTTCAAGTTCAAATTTCTTGAGTAGTTCACCAATGTATCTTGTTTGAGTGAGATGAAGTCCTAGTTCATGCCAATGTACTTCAATTCCCAGGAAGTTGTGAAGGTGCCCCATATCTTTGAGTGCAAAATTTTTGTTCAGTTCATTTATGAATCTCTGCATCAGCTCTGAATTATTACTTGTTACCACAATGTCATCAACATAAATGAGTGCAAAGATAATTTGGCTTTCAGTTTTGAGATAGAACAAAGATGTGTCTGCAATTGATTGCTTGAAGCTCCAGTTCAATAGGGTCTATTTAAGCTTATCATACCAGGCCCTTGGTGCCTATTTCAGCCCATAGAGTGCTTTCTCTAGCTTACAGATATGACCAGGTTTTGATTTATCTTCAAAACCCTCAGGTTGATTCATGTAGACAACCTCTTCAAGCTCACCGTGTAGGAAAGCATTATTTATATCAACCTGTCTGATTTTCCATCCCTTTGATACTGCCATGGAGAGTATAACTAGCAGGGTTGAGGATTTGATCACTGGGCTGAAAGTTTCCAGAAAATCTATGCCAAGTTCTTGATGGAAACCTTTTCCTACTAGCCTTGCTTTCAACCTCCGAACAGAACCATCCGAGTTCCTTTTTACTCTGAAGACCCACCTATTTCCCACTATGTTGTAATTTGATGAGAAGGGAACAAGCTTCCAGGTGTTTGTTTTCATTAAAGCATTAAATTCTTCTTCCATAGCACTCTTCCACTCTTTACTTTTCATAGCTTCACTGACATTTTTGGGTTCAGGTATTTCAGAGGTAACTTCAGATGATTTTCCCAGAAAAACCTTTGGTTTGAATACTCATGCTTTTCCCCTTGTAATCATAGGATGGTCTATCAGATGTTTTGCCTGTTGCTGAAGTTCTGATTGCTGCTGGTTAGCAGTGAAGTTTGTTTCAGCTTCTTCAGAGTTCTGAGGTTGTTCAGTTGCAACATTTTGATTTAATTCTTAGCTTCCCATATCTCTAATCAAATCAAAAGGTTCATTACCTTCATCATACTCTCCTTCAGACTGATTGTTATGTGGGCTAGGAGGAGTGTGATGAGCTGCATTGATTGCCTCAGGAAGGGCTGCATCAGCAGGACTTGTTATAGGTTGAGTGTTGTGTGATTGAGATGGAAATTGAAAATAAGATACAATGGTTTCTGAAGCGGTAGAAGTTTGTTGGTTTTGATTTGAAAACATAGACTCGAAAGGGAATTCAAGTTCATTGAAAACCACATGCCTGGAGATATAGATTTTTCCAGTTGAAGTCAGACATTTGTACCCTTTGTGAGACTCAATATAGCCAATGAAAACACACTTAACTGAATGAAAACTGAACTTATGTTTTTGATAGGGCCTAAGACAAGGATAGCAAGTGCAGCCAAAAATTTTCAGAAACTTGAAGTCAGTTTCTTTTCCATAAAGAGTAAGAAACGGTGATTTATTCTCAAGAACAGGAGTTGGCAGTGTATTGATAAGATAAGTGGCAGCTTGAAAAGACTCCCACCAGTATTTTAATGGTATTTTTGCTTGTGCTAGAAGTGTGAGGCATGTTTCTGTGCTGTGTCTGTGTTTCCTTTCGATCCTACCATTTTGAGCTGAAGTGAGTAGACAGGGATGTCTGAATTCAACACCTTCTTGTGCAAGGAATTTGGTAAAAGCTCTATACTCTCCTCCCCAATCGGATTGAAGAATTTTGATTTTCTTCCCAAGCTTATTTTCAACTAATTTTTTATATTGAATGAATACCCCCAGAGCATCAGATTTTTGCTTAAGAGGGTAGATCCAAGAATACCTACTGAAATCGTCTAGAAATGTTATGTAATATCTGAAGCCACAAGTTGATGGGATTGGTGCTGGTCCCCATAGGTCTGTATGTACAAGTACGAGAGGTATTTTTGCGTGTAAAGTTGAAAGAGGAAAAGGCAGAAGGTGGGATTTCCCAAACTGACAAGCATCACAGAAGGAAATACTTTCATTTGTCTTTAAAGTTTGATTACAGAGTTTGAGGACCTGAGACATCACTTGGCTAGAAAGATGTCCAAGCCTCTTATGCCATACATTAGCTTTGAAATCTAAAGATTTCTGGCTTGACTTTAGACTAGGATTGGAAGATGTGGCACTGCAGCAGTAGTTATTTGAGTAGACTGAAGATTGATGGTGAGTTTTGGTGTTCTGTTGAGGCAAGTCAAGCTGATATAGTCCTTCCTTAAGCGACCCTTGCAACATCACCTCCCTCGTTAGCTGATCCTTAACAAAACAGTGATTAGAGTAGAATTCCATATATACTTTATTATCAGAAGTCAATTGAGAGACACTAATTAAGTTTTTCTTGATTTCAGGTACAAAAAGCATATTGTTTAAAACAAGAGTTCTGTCATTCATAGTTGGGAGATGACTATTACCAAAGTTTGAGATCTGGAGTTTGTTTCCATTTCCAACCATGATTGTTTCCTTACCAGTGTATTCATTTGGTGAAGTGAGATTCTATTTATCTGAAGTAATGTGGCTGCTGGCTCCAGTATCAGCAAACCAAGCTGGATCGTTCAGTGTGTTGGGAGTTGCAACATAGACTGCTGGTGAAGATGAAGGATTATAAGTTGATCTGTAGTTTGGTGATGCGCCTGTGTATCTTTCATCGAACCTGAAGTTGCATATATTAGCTTTATGACCAGCTTTTCCACATACTTGGCATATGGGTCGATCACTGCCAGGCATGTCACTACCATAGAAGGCTGCTCATCTGTTTCTCCCTCTTCTTGCTCCTCTAAAACTACTGTAACCAGAGAATCTTCCATTTGAGTGTGGTCTACTAGATCTGAAATGGTGATAATTAGAACTAGATCTTTGAGAAAAATTTGCTGAGGCATGATGGTCAAGGCTGACTCCTGCCATTTCATTTCTGACTGAGTTGAGATGCTCCAACCTACTTTCAAAGGTCATCAATGTAGACTGTAATTCACCCCAAGTAATGTTATCTCTACTATTGATCTGAACTACAATTGGAGTGTAATCTTCATCCAAGCCTGCAAGGACTTGAGTTACGAGATCAGAGTGAGGAATAGCTTTTCCTGCGATTTCCAGATTATCTGCTAACAGTTTTACTTTATTGAGGTATTGATCTATGCTCATAGCTCCTTTTCTTGATTTTTGAAGTTCACCAGTGAGGAAGGTTATCCTGGATCTGTTCTGAACTCCATAACTTTCCTTGATTGCCGTCCATAGCTCGTTAGAGGTTTTTGCTCCCATAACCCTCATGGCTATATCCGGAGTTATGGAGGGGTAAAGCCAGCCCATCAGCAGCTGGTCTGTTGATCTCCATTAGATATGTTCTGAATTTTTAGTCATTTCGATGCTGGCTCCCATTTCACCAGCAACCTGAACTCCAATAAATTCTGGTGGGCACAGCTTTGTCCCCAGAATATATCCCTCAAGATCATGTCCCCTGATTATAGGGAGTGTCATATTTTGCCAAAGAATGAAATTGTTTTCATCGAGCTTAACTGAGACCACCTGTGTCAGATTCATGCCAAAAGGTGAGGAGTTGCTGATTCCTTGCATTGCACCAGTGTTGCTACTTGAGATGCATGCTGGAGCAAAGTTAGCATCAGTGTTTGGTTGGGAATCACCGGCGTTTGCCATTTTACCAGCTCTAATACCAAGTGAAAGTGCAAGTAAGTTGAATAATAAATTGGCTCAAGCTCGATGATGTTATTGAGTAGCAAAGGCAGTAAAAATATGTACATGAGGAAGATTCTAGATGATACAATGATTGGTTCCTAAATAAGGGGAAGCTGTTGGAATATGTTACAACAAATTAGTAGTGCCAGCACCATAGTAAATGACTAAAAACGTGAAGGCTGGTATGGACCACTGCTGATGTGGAAATGAGTGGTTGAGCTTGAGAATGGTTTATCAAATTAAATCTCAACATTCACAGTAAAGAAATATGTACCAAGTAGAAATGATAGACCTGTGAAGTGACACTAAAATATAAAGTCAGTAAATTGAGTTGAAAAATGTTATTTAACATTAATCTAAGTCACAAGAGACATAAAATGTCAGCATCCATATTTTGAAAGTTGTTACCTTCTTGATATATAGCACAACGATCCTAGAGTCGCCAACCACCCATAAATTTGCATCTAAAAGTGGAAAATAATGGATGCCTCAGGTGCTCAAGAATATGACAGAGTGCAAGAATTGAAGACTTTTGATGAAACAAAAGCTGGTGTAAAGGGATTAATTGATTCAGGAGTGCAAAAAATTCCCAAGATTTTTGTAAGACCAGCTGAAGATCTGGCTAAAGATTTAAATTACAAGAGGGCTCAAATAGAAGTCCCTGTGATTGATTTGGATGATCTGGAGAAAACCCATAGGCATAAACAGATTGTGGAAGAAGTAAGGATTGCATCAGAAACATGGGGATTTTTCCAAGTTGTGAATCATGGAATATCCTTAAATGTGCTCGATGAAATGCTTGATGCAATACAGAAATTCAATGAACAGGATGCCGAGGAGAAAAAGAAATACTACACGCGGGATAATACTAGAAGGGTGAGATTTAGCAGCAATTTTGATTTGTTCACATCAAGGACTGCTAGCTGGAGGGACTCAATGGCTATTTCATTTTCAGATCCTGATCAAAGTATTTCCGATGACTTGCCAGCTTCATGTAGGTATGTAAATTTAATTGCAGCTCAGACTTTGACCCCCAGATGAGAACTACTGCACCATACTAGACGCAAAGTTTAGTTTTTGCTTTCTTTTTCCATCTGGAAAAATCTGTGCTAAACAAGATTTTAGTGCATGTTTGGTTAGTAGTACTAAACATTGGATTAAATTTTTTAATCTTTTTCCTTAATACTGTTTATTGCTATACAATAAATCTTATCAAACATGCCATTAATTCACAGGGAGTCAGTTATAGAGTACTCGAAACTCGTTAATAATTTGGGAAATATTCTGTTTGAATTACTATCGGAGGCTCTTGGACTCAAACCTGAGCACCTAAGAAACATGGACTGTTCTGAAGGATATCGCCTTACCAGTCACTATTATCCAGCGTGCCCTGAACCAGAACTCACTTTGGGAATTGCAAAGCATTCAGATCCTGGATTTCTCACCATTCTTCTACAAAACCAAATCGACGGTCTCCAGATTTTCTTCCAAAACCAATGGGTTGATGTTCAGCCCATTCGTGGAGCATTAGTAATTAATATTGGAGATCTTCTCCAGGTATACATACGTAGTTTTATTGTTATAATTTGAAGCCTAATAACTCAGTATATCCCCACGAACACGAACCACCATGAATAGGTTTGTTTTCTGATTTCGTTTTACTTGATTGTTGGCTCAATTTTACTGAAGTTTTTTCTCTATTAACTTTTGGAATATAGCTGGTATCCAATGGAAAATTCAGAAGCAATAAGCACAGAGTGGTTGCCAATCGTCTTGGCCCAAGAATTTCCATAGCATACTTTTTCTCTGGACCTATAAACATGGATAACGTTTTCTATGGCCCCATTAAAGAGTTGATATCAGAAGAAAATCCTCCCGTATACAAAGAGGTCCTGTTGAGTGATTATTTAATGAAGTTTATCACTGCTGAACTTGACGAGAATTTTCTTGTTAATTATTGCAAGGGATGAAGATGGCAAGTGAAGAGGCATTGTTTCTTCACCTGCACTTGTGAATGATTTGTTTTCAGAGAGTGGGCTTGTGAAAATTACTGAAAATGTAATTGTCCTGTCGCATGATAATTGCAATTTTATGTAATTAAACTATAGATATTTGAAGTATGTGTTGAATAAATGTATGATACTGTATATTTCTTTGTTTGGAATGCAATAATGTGTAATGTTTTCAATATTGCTTCGTGCATCTACTTGAAAAAGATTAAAAGTCAAGATTCAAAAGGTTAAATCTGCGTCGAAACAGGGTTGTATCGGATACCAAAATGAAATAAATAAATACAGAAAAACTATAAAATATTATACAACAACAATAAATTTTTATTTTAGTATAACTAGTTCAAACGAAATATAAATCTATATTTGTTAATTAAATTTATTATCCTATAATTTATTTTTAAACTTCAGAAGCCAACCATCAATATGACTAAATAATTTGCTTTGTTCAGATTGAAATTGTTTCGCCTTATACTTATGGTGGGGTCATTTTAAAATTTGTTCAATTAATATCCAATGTTTATTTGGCAATTTAGTAGTCTTTTATCTCACATCGAATGATGAATACTACAGTGAACGGAGTGTCGTTAAAAGGACAGCACTTGGAAGGGAAAAAAAAAATGAATTGGGCCTGTAATTGCAATGTAGGAGTCCATCAAAACAATTGAAAAAATTGTTACAAAAAATGGGAATGATTAAAATTGAAAATATAATCGCTATTGTTGATTTTTATTAGATTGGTGGAACTCAATAACGACTATATTTTCAATTTTTAATTGAATTAAAATCACTCACAAACAAGCTCTTATTAAGTGAAAACCATGACCGATTTTCTATCTCACAGTTAAACCAGCCAATTTTAAAATTTTTTACCCATTTTTCTTTTTCCGATTAACATAATATGATCGAACTGGATTTGAGGCTGATTCCTTATTATAGGTTGAGCTTGCCTGTCAGGTTTGATTTTTAAAAATATACTAATTAATAATAAATGAAGATTTTGAAAATCTTCACACTCCAAATTTGTAAAAAACGAAACTTAGTTTGTTATTACATAGAAAATGCGATTATATTCTGTGTGTAAATGATAGGTTGGTGGTGGACAGCTGTGGTGAAGAAGTGGAGTGAGAAAAATAGTGATTGTGAGTTAATTGTGTCATTTTGTAATAATAAACAATTTGTGAGATGTTAATTTTGTAATTTGTGATTTAATAAGTGATTGTGATCAACAACATATGTCTTTGAGATTGTTATCTTGTGATTTGTGACTAGTATGTGATCGTGATAAAAAATTGTGATATTATAACTGTCACATATCTAATTAAATTATAGATTATAACATTTTATAGCCTCATAACTCGAAGTTCTCAAGGCCAGATTTATCGATAGCCTAGGAGTAAACCTTTGTGACATATTCACTGACTGTAATTCCTTGTATAGAGGGGGGTTTTCTTCTGATATCAACTCTTTGATTGGACCATAAAGCTTCGAAGGTACAGCAACACTAGTTAAGAAACACGCACCAGAAATTCTTGGTCCGACTCGGTTAGAAAGAACTTTGCTCAGCACTCTTGAACTCATCATTTGATACATCTAAACAAAAATATATTTGAAGGATCAATGAAAATAATGAGTGAAATTTGAAGCCCTTTTAGGCATAAATTAATCAGAGTTAGTGTTACGGGCCTATGTCAGACCCGCCACCTCACCTGCCACGTGTCAGTAGAGGTGGTCCACACCACGCGTCGACCGAGATGATTCTACATGAGACGAGCTGATTGTACATGCTAAAGCGATTGCATGAGTAATTGAACACGCGTCAGCGAAGGAACCAGACTCATCTGCAATTACACCGTGGATGCAAAGGCCCGCACTCCACTTCTGCAATGCTGCAACGCCTCTCCTGCCTCGCCTTTGACATTGACATTCAATGCCAACCCATATCACTTCGGCCAGAGCAGAGTTTAATGTTGCAACAACTACCCCCTAGAGTTGCCAACTCCTCTCGCTTTGACCACAATAGCTTCGCGTTGCAACAGCCCTCCAAGGAGCTACCAACCCTTATCACTTTAGCCAGAGCAGAGTTTAATGTTGCAACCCCCCTAGATTTGCCAACTCCACTCGCTTCGGCCACAATAGCTTCGCGTTGCAACAGCCCTCCAAGGAGCTACCAACCCATATCACTTCGAACACATCACAGCTTTACTTCGCGTCAACGTTCGGCAAAACCATTGGCATTCGCCACTCAGCTGCCCGTCTCCAACGCTCATCCCCATGTGTCCCAACTCAAAAACAGTAGAACTAAAAGTCCTTATATTATATAAATATCTATACATGGACTTGAAGGACTATTGTTACGGGCCTGTGTTAGACCCGCCACCTCACCCGCCACGTGTTAGTAGAGGTGGTTCACACCACACCACGCATCGATCGAGGTGATTGTACATGGGACGAGCTGATTGTACATGCCGAAGTAATTGCATAAGTAACTGAACACGCGTCAACGAAGGAACCGGGCTCATCTGCAATTACACCGTGGATGCAAAGACCCGCACTCCGCTTCTGCAACGTCTCTCCTGCCTCGCCTTGCCCATCGAAGATCTTTTGTACAAAGATCTTTCCAAGGTCAAATCTCTAACTGATGGGATGTGCGACAGGACCCAAACAGTCAATTCAGCTACCTTTGTCAAAGACATTTAAGGCCAGCCAACCTATGGAGGGACGGATTAACACCTAGGATAGGATGAGCCCTGAGGATCCGATAACACGTGTTTCCTCATCCAACGACTCTCATCTTCCCATCTTTAGTATAAATATCCATTTCTTGTCCCAAAAGAAGGATTCGATCAAGATTTTCTCCTACTACATTGCAAATTTAAGTATTATCTTCTCCCTTAAGTATTGGCACTTTATCAACCACTTCCCGGCGAGTGTTCTACCACCAGTGAACCTTTTCCGGTTGAACTATAAACTGACTTGATCGTCGGAGTGCTCACGGCCACTCCCAACCCCTCCGGGAAAGGCCACGGGTGACTAACGGCGTACTACGTGTGTAGGGAAGAGCTGACTCGAAGAGTTATTCTGTTGGTCACGTGTTGGAGCCATTTTTCAAGGTCAACATCTAGTATGGTTTTCCTAGGATAGATCAACGAGTGAAAATGAAAGCCCTTTTAGGCATAAACTTACCTGAAGAAGGTTGCCAATATTAACTACAAAACTCCCAGATAGGGGTGGAAAATCAACCCAGTGGTTATCCCATAAGACTTGGAGGCCACCAATTTGGTCTTGTAGAAGAATAGTTAAGAATGGAGGATCAGTGTGCTTGTTGGTTCCCAATGTCAGGTCGGGCTCTGGGCACGCTGGATAATAATGGCAAACGAAAGCTCGTCCTCTGCCACATTCCAGGGCGCCTCCTAGATGTTTGGGTTTCAAGCCAACAGCTTCTGATAATAACTTGAACAGAACTTGTCCCAGCTTTGTAACTTGATTGATATACTCAATAATTGCACTCCTGACAATGAGTTAATATATTTAATAGTTACAAATTACGTTCCATGTGGTAAATCTACCTAGCAGACTTGACACAAAAAAGTGTCGATAGAAAACTATTTGACTGTTCAGGAAACTAAGTCCTGATCGACGAATAATCACAATTCAATATTTTAAGTTTTCTAATTTAATTTCTATTGAATTATTGATATTCATCTGTTTTCACAAGTGTTGTTGGGTATTCATCTGCCGTATGCGTCTCGATCTCACAGTCTGGCCGTTGGGTGTTGCCACTTGAGTGCACTAACCAGTAACCAGTGCGTGAGTCAGTGAGTGCACTATGAGTTTGGCTGTTGGGTGTTGCCTGTTGGCAGTTTCAATGTTTCTATTTGCGGGAAATTTTGAAGCCAACTAACCAAGTAATGCTATTTAATAAATTTTGAAACCAAGCAACGATTCCATATTTTATTTTGTTTATTTACATTCCAATTCCTATTTGTAATTTTTTTTGAACTTTTACTAATACCGCCAGCACTGGAAAAATTTCCTGAGTCCGCCCCTGGACAAGAGGACTATGTGACAAACTGTTGGATTGTGTCAAGCTAATTGGTTCTAATTATTACACGGTATTCTATACATGTATTAAGTCTCAATAATATTCATATTATGTGGGTGAGTAGTGTCGACAATCTTATTTTCATGCATGGATAGGTCAGAAAGTTCAATAAGATGGTAGTTGTACCTGCAAATTGCGGGCAATTCTTGAGGTTCAACATGATACGAGAACAAAATAGAAATGGCCAGTGTCCCTCCAATTAGCCGCACGTGATCGATAAAGATCCACATTGCAAACATAAATCACCTTCATTGTCTGATCACGAGAATAATACTCTTTCTTTACCTCAGCATCTTGTTCATGAAACTTAGGAATTCCATTGAGTATGCCATCTAAAACACCAAGGGGGATTCCATGATTCAGCAATTGGAAAAAGCCCCATTCTTTTGATGCTTGTCTTACTTCATCAATGATCTTCTTACGCCGATTATCTAATTCAATCCCAGTTAAATCTATGAACGGAACCTGTAAACTAGTCCGGACAAAATTCAATTCCTCAGCAAGCTCATCAGGTGGCCGCGTGACTATTTTGGGGATACTGACTATCCCAGAATCAACTAGTCCTTCAATACCAGCTTTTGTATCCTCAAAGGCCTTCAGCTCTTTCATGCGATCATAATTTTTCTCAGATTCAGCTGTGGACTCTTTAATGCTCACATTATGTAGTCGGCCTGACATGCTCATACTATCTCCCAGAATCAACTAGTCCTAACATGCATATTTACTGTCTCAGCTTTTCTCACTTCATAGTTTTTAACAATTCAGAAGAATCTGAATGGAAGATAATTTCCTCACGTATTTCTTCGTATTAAGTCTAAATCAATGTTCCGTTCAGTTGTGCTGAAGTAGGTCATGTACTTTGGAGGATTATCTTCTGATAAAAGTTCATCAATTGAACGATAGATCTTTGCAGATACTGTTAGATCATTTCTAAAGAAACATGCCACTGAAATTCTTGTACTAATATTATTTGCAAGTACTCTATGTTCTGCGCTAAAAAGACTGTCCTTCGATACAAACTGAATTAATAAAAAATAAAAAAAAATCACAGACGAAAGGTTAATCAGATTTTTCACAGATTTTGTGAAGGACAGAAAGTAAAGATGTATGACGATATGATTGTTGAAGACAAAATTTAATGAACTGAATGTGTCCCAATCTATATACATTGGATATGGCTTATAATATTGTTTGATTCTTGTCTTTCACTTGAACAGAGCTCTTTGTTCTTCCTCTTTAGTTGCTTAGTCCCAAGTTTCTTGTGTTACTTTGCCTAGGCTCCATTCAAATCATTTACAATTTCTTTTAGGGTTATTTTGGTCCAAAATTAAGAGAAATTGCCATACTGCAAAACATTGAAGAAGTGACCATTTTTAAAATGTGACACGTGAAAAGGGACATTGGTGTAATTTCTTCCATAAAAATTGGGGTTAAATGTATTGGTTTGTCGAACTCCAGGGGATTTTACTACTTTTGTTGTCATAAATAAAACCTGTTGGGGTTTCTATTTTGTTGCATGTATGTATTTTTGTAGATGTTTCCAAAAATAGTTAATATACGGGATCCCATCAAGGCCTCTGGTAGCACAAAAGAATCTCTTCGCATGTGGTTTCTCTGTAGATGGCTGGATTTTCCTTCATTGATCCATATGTAGTTTAGTTTACTTCTCTCTTGAAAATGCATTCTGAATATACTTGAGAGAGGTCCTGAATTCTAATCTCCACCTGAAAAAATTGTGTTCAAGCCTTCGATGAAATACAGAATCTGGCCTACATGAGGGGCGAGTTGAAGGTACAATTTTGCAAGGTATTTTGTCCATTCTGTAATACCTTAGTTAAACTTTTAAACAAGGAGCTTCAACATTTCAGTCGGGCAAGTATTGTTGTTGAGACTATTCCGTAATCTGGTTCTTGGTGTTTGTATGTTAACAGCCAGTCCGGAAGTATAGGATGGTACAAAAGGGCATCTAATATGGCACACATTGTACAGCAATTTGCTTAGTAGTGTACATTGGTAATTCCCTTTGGGATTCCTAGTTGGTCCTTCCAGTTTTTCTAACTTAACTTTACTCGCTTCATTGTTTTTAACAATTTAGAACCTGAACAAAATATAATATTCTTCATATTTACCCTTGTTTTAACTCTAAATCCTGTAATGCAACAACGCAGAAGTTCCGTCCAGCTCTTTTGTATTGAAGTAGGTCACATAATCTTTCACAGTAGTTGCTCTGGACTTTGGAGGATTATCTTCTCATAGAAGTTCTTCAATTGGTTCGTAGAGCTTTGAAGATGCTGTTAGATCGTTTCTAAAGAAAAATGCCATGAAATTCTTGAACGAACATTGTTTGCAAGTACTCTGTTCTGCACTGAAAAATCTGTCATTTGATACGAGCTGAAAAAGAAAAAGAAAATACCTATTTGACATACCACAGATTTTGTAAAGAACAGAAAGAAAATATGCATGATGATATGACTTTGTTGCCAAATAATTGAAAAAATAAATGCGTTCTTGCATTCTCTCTCAAAAAGCTTAATTTTTACAGACGGTTCTAGCTGCCACCGACCTATAAATATTGAGCTGGCTGTGCATACCTTTCATGAAAAAAAGACACGAATACGACACGCATGTGATGGACGTGTTAGAGATAAAACTAAATAAGCAAATATGTCAAGTCTCTGAAGGCTAAGCCAACAAAACACTTGCCTGGAGAAAATCTCCAATATTGACTACTACAGCTCCAGGAACTCGAGGAAAATCAACCCACTGGTTTTGAATTTTTGATGGAGAACTTGCAGGCCACTATCCTGGTCGTTTAGTAGCACTGTGAGAAAATCACTATCTGAATGCTGGCTAGTGCCTATAGTCTGTTCTGGCTAAGGGTACATTGGATAGTAATGGCATAGGAGAGCAAGCCCTTCGGCATCCCATGTCTTCGAGGTGATCCGGTTTTAGACCAAGAGAAATCAACAGTAGTTTGAAACAAATAACTTCCTAGTTTTATAACTTGCTTGGTAAACTCTCATATTATCTCTGCAGAAAACACGAATATGAGATTAATGAACAGCAAAAAAGTTGCTTCGAATCTTTCTTTTCTTTTTTGTTTGTCTGGCTAGTATTGTGATTATGCTCTGTGATGGGATCGAAATCAAATCTAGTCGTCGAATAAAGAGTATAAATCTTCAACTTCATTTTCCATCTACAGAGAATCTGAGGGAAATACAGATATAGCTAAAGCCTAACAAGGCTAACACAGTGAGGATTTATATACAGATTGTCTCGACAATTGATTATGTTAAGCTCAAGTAGATGTGTAAATATGGGCCGTGAAGTCCAAGCCTGGGAAGAAGCCCATGTTTTCCACAGCCCAGACAAGGCCCAAGATGGAGCAGACCATCTAGAGAGGCAGGCCAGATCAAGCTATCCAAGCCTATGCTATTTTTGTTTGAGTTAAGCGATTTTGCCACTTGATTTTGCCCATCTATTTGACACATGCAGTGTTGGCAGCAGATGATTGGGTTCAAAAATTGATTATTTTTTAAGCATTCTGTCAAGGAAGTGGACAAAATATTCTATCAATGTAAGATGATTGTTTTTGTTTTCAACAAACTAGTCTGTTTTACACCTCCGAGCTCAACACATCGTTAGCAACTATTCAGCATCCTCAAGTTGAACTAAAAAATAGAGTTTGTACTATTGGCCAAGAGTTTTACACCGCCAACCTAGCGCGTTTTATCCTCTAGGCTCGATAAATATGTTGTAACTAGCCAAGAATTCAGCATCCTGAAGTTGAACAAGAAAATAGTTCTTGCACTATTGGCCAGGATGTCTGCCTCCACTTACAAACTTAACTTCTCGAAAGTTGTCAAATTAATTTGTCAAACCACAAATAACTATAATTTAGAAAGAAATATTAAAATACTTTTAAATTGCATGTGATTAGCATTACCTGCATACAAGGGGTAATTCATCTGGTTTCGGAGGATCAGGAGCCATCTGACAGAAAATAGTGTCCCTCCAGTTGGTTGTGGAACACTATACAAATCAAAATTGCGGTAATATTGTTGATGTGTAATGTGTTTTAAAAAGTCAAAGAAATATTTCTTTATTTTGTCTAATTCAAGGGCTGTAAAATAGACAAATGTAGGGCTGATTTTATGTCTTGTAGTAGGTTACAATTTCAGCCTTTATAATGTAAAAAAATTGCTGATGTACGTTCAAGGGAAATCAATCAGATTTGCACCCATCTCTGTCTCGGTTTTTCTTCTTCCCAGCTCCCCTGTTTTCCCCTGTTTCACTGGTTTTCCTTCAGCTTTCTTCCTGCTGCTGCTGGTGCGAGTTCTGCCTTCTATTTTCCACAACTCACAGGTCCACAAAGCTGTAAAAAACAGCCAACATTTTGGTATCAGAGCATCTCCAGGTCTGTGGCTCGTTCTCCTCTACAACAACAAAAAAAAAAATCTGAATCAAGGGTTATAAAAAGAGGGGGTTTTGCTGAAATAAAATGGCAAGCACATGTGGTTCAAGTGGAAGTTTACAGCAGTCTTTTGTTCCAATTTTTGATGGCCAAAACTATGATTTTTGGTGTGTGAAGATGAAGACTTCATTCATGGCTGTGGATTTATGGGATATGGTGGAGAATGGCTTTGAAGAACCTGAAAATAAGGAAGTTCTTACAGCAGCCAAGAAGAAGGAACTTAAATAAGCAAGGCAAAGGGATGCAAGTGCACTTTCAATGTTGCATAGGGCTGTGGCTGATTCGGTCTTTCCAAGAATCATGATGGCAAGCAAAGCAAATGAAGCATGGATGATTCTAAAGAATGAATACCAAGGAGACTTGAAGGTAAGAGCCATTAAACTTCAATCTCTTAGAAGAGATTTTGAAAATATGAAAATGAAAGACAATGAATGTGTTAAAGAATTTTCGGATAGATTTAATGAGCTTGTGAATCAAATGAAGTCATATGGTGAGGATGTTACAAATACAAAAATGGTGGAAAAAATTTTGATTAGCTCGCCGGAAAAATATGATCCTCTTGTGGTGGTGATTGAAGAAACGAAAAATCTAGAGGAGCTAAAAGTTGAGGACTTGATGGGTTCATTGAAATCATTTGAACAAAGGTTGAATCGACGTTCCGAAAAATCATTGGAGAGTGCATTTCAATATAAACTAAATGTTGGATCAAATAGCAACTTAAAGCACCCCCAAAATTATGAAAAGAGGATGGATATGTCAAGTAGAAGTGGAAGAAGTAGTAGGGGAAGAGGAAGAGGAAGAAGTCTAAGAGGTAGAGGTAGAAGTAATTTTGAAAGGAGATTTAGTTGAGAAGATCAATCACAAAGGTGCAAAATTTGCAAGAGAAGTAACCATGATGAAAATGATTGTTGGTTTAAAGGGAAGCCACAATGTTACAATTGTAAAGGTTTTGGACATGTGCAAAAGGATTGTAGAGCAAAGAATACTCAACAAGCCAATTGTGTAGCCGAGAAGGAGGATGAATCAAGTTTGTTTTATGCTTCTTTGAATGAACCGGAGTCAACAAATGAAGCATGTTTCTCAAGTTCAAATTGCTCAAATGAAACCCAATGGTACTTGGATAATGGATGCACAAATCACATGACTTCAAATGAAGGAATTTTTGTTGATATGGAAGATTCAAACTCAAAAGTGAGATTGGGAAATGTAGATGTAGTAAATGTGAAGGGAAAAGGAAGAATTGGAGTTCAAACAAAGAAGGGCTCTAGACTTATTCGAGATGTCATGCATGTACCGGACTTAGACCAAAATTTGCTAAGTGTTGGACAGCTTTTAGAGAATAATTATTCTCTATTTTTCAATGATGGTTGTTGCATTATTCGTGATAAAAAGGCTGGAAATTCAATCATAGCAAAGGTGAAAATGGAGAATAGAAGCTTTCCTCTCAACTTCAAGCATTCAAATGACAAAGCTTTTCGAATGGTGGCTAATGACTCTTGGTTGTGGTACAAACGGCTTGGACATTTGAACTTCCAAGGGCTGAAATTATTGGAGCAAAAAAATATGGTTTATGGGCTTCCAAAAATTGAAGAAAAGCATGAAGTTTGTGAAGAATGTGCACTTGGAAAGCATCACCGTCAACCATTCCCAAAAGGAATAGCTTGGAGAGCAAAGAGGCCACTTGAATTGGTGTATACGGACGTTTGTGGACCGATGCATACACCATCCCATTTACAAAATAGGTACTTTATCCTATTTATTGATGATTTTACAAGAATGACATGGGTTTATTTTATGAGACAAAAATCTGAAGTTTTTACAATCTTCAAAAAATTCAAGATTTTTGTTGAGAAACAAAGTGGTCATTTTATAAAAGTTTTGAGGAGTGACAATGGTAAATAATATACTTCGAATGAGTTTGACAATTTTTGTGAAGTTGAAGGTGTTGATAGGAAATTTATCAGTTGGCTATACACCACAACAAAATGGCGTTTTCGAGAGGAAAAATCAAACGGTGATGGAGATGGCAAAATCAATGTTGCATGAGAAAAAGCTTCCAAAAGCTTTTTGGGCCGAAGCAGTTTATACGGCCGTTTACTTGCTAAATCGATGCCCAACAAAGGCGGTATGGAACATGACTCCTATTGAAGCTTGGAATGGGAGAAAACCTTCGGTGACACACTTGAAAGTGTTTAGATGTATTTGCTATGCTCAAGTGTCAAAAGAGAAGCGGCGCAAACTTGATGAAGCAAGTGAAAAATGTATCTTCATTGGTTATAGCTCACAATCAAAGGGCTATAAGGTGTACAACTTGAAGAGCAAGAAAGTAATTGTTAGCCGTGATGTGTTGTTTGATGAAAATGCTACTTAGAATTGGGAAAAAGAAGAAGTTGAAAGAAGCACTCCAGTTTCAATAAATCTGCCCTAAAAATCTGCCATTGAAGATGTACAAAATGAAGAAAATGGAGTCCATTCAAGCTCACATTTATCATCGCCAAGCAGCCCCTCAAGCTCCTTAAGCTCAAATTCATCATCACCAAGCTCAACTCCAAGAAAAATGCGGGATTTAAATGATGTTTTTGCAAGATGCAACTTTTGTGTGATTGAGCCCGATAACTTTGAAGAAGCAATGAAGGAGAAGTGTTGGAAAAAAGCAATGGAGGAAGAAATAGAAGTTATTGAGAAAAACAACACTTGGGAGCTAGTTGAAAGACCAAGTGAGAAAGATGTCATTGGTGTGAAATGGGTCTACAAGGTGAAGCATAATTCCGATGGTTCATTCAAGAGAAACAAAGCAAGATTGGTGATTAAAGGCTATGCACAACAGCCCGGCATTGATTATGATGAAACTTTTGCTCAAGTTGCTCGTCTAGACACCATTAGAGCACTCATTGCTCTTGCAGCCCAAAAAGGTTGGTTGTTGTACCAACTTGATGTTAAGTCAGCCTTTTTGAATGGAGAACTCAAAGAAGAGGTATATGTTGAACAACCTCAAGGTTTCATAATCGAAGGAAAAGAAGACAAAGTGTATAAACTATGAAAGGCTTTGTATGGGCTCAAACAAGCACCAAGAGCATGGTATAGTCAAATTGATGGCTATTTTCAACAACATGGTTTTTTGAAGAGCAAAAGTGAGCCAACCTTGTACGTGAAACATCAAGGTAACACCAATGTTCTTATTATTGCATTATATGTTGATGATTTGGTGTTTACGGGAAATAATGCAAAAATGATTGAAGAATTTAAAGTTGAAATGATGAAAAGATATGAAATGAGTGATTTGAGTTTGTTGCATTATTTTCTTGGTATGGAAGTATATCAAGATAAAAATGGGGTGTTTATTTCTCAAATGAAGTATGCCGAAAAAGTGCTTAAAAAATTTAGAATGTTTGGATGTAAATGTGTGGAAACTCTTTTGGCTTGCAATGAGAAATTGATGAAGGATGATGGAGAAAAGAAGATTGATGAAACTCTTTATAGAAGCTTGATTGGAAACTTGCTTTATCTCACCGCAACAAGACCGAATATCATGTTTGCCGCAAGTTTGCTTTCAAGGTTTATGAGTACTCCAAGTCATAAACATTTTGGTGTTGGAAAAAGAGTTTTGAGGTATATAATGGGGACATTAAACTTTGGGATCAAATTTGAGAAGAATTTGGAAGTGAAGTTAAGAGGCTTTTGTGATAGTGATTGGGAAGGTTGTGTTGATGATATGAAGAGCACCTCCAGCTATGCATTTTCCCTTGGCTCGGGAGTGTTTTCATGGCTATCCAAGAAACAACAATCTATTGCTCAATCCTCAGCTAAAGCGGAATATATGTCAGCCTCTATTACAACTTCACAAGCTATATGGCTAAGGAGAATCTTGGAAGATATTGGAGAGAAGCAAGGAGAAGCCACACTATTGTTTTGTGACAACAAATCAGCTATTGCAATGGCAAAGAATCCATGTTTTCATAGTAGAACAAGGCACATTGCAATCAAGTATCACTTTATTCGAGATGCAATTGAAGATGGAGAAGTTGAACTAAACTATTGCAAGTCCGAAGAACAAGTGGCGGATATCTTCACAAAGGCACTTCCGACATCAAAGTTTCAGCAACTAAGAGCTACACTTGGAGTTCAAGAAAAACACATTAAGGGGGAGAATGTTGATTTGTAATGTGTTTTAAAAAGTCAAAGAAATATTTCTTTATTTTGTCTAATCCAAGGGCTGTAAAATAGACAAGTGTAGGGCTGATTTTATGTCTTGTAGTAGGTTACAATTTCAGCCTTTATAATGTAAAAAAATGGTTGCTGTACGTTCAAGGGAAATCAATCAAATTTGCACCCATCTCTGTCTCGGTTTTCTTCTTCCCAGCTCCTCTATTTTTCCTTATTTCACTAGTTTTCCTTCAGCTTTCTTCTTGCTGCTACTGGTGCGAGTTCTGCCTTGTATATTCCACAACTCATAGGTCCACAAAGTTGTAAAAAATAGCCAACAAATATACTACACTTTTCGAGTTATCTCGGGAGTACCATTCTTTCTTGATCTATATATCTTGTTCGTAGAACCTCCTCACTCCATCCCACTTTTCGTCCAAAACACTATCCGGGACCCCATGACTAATCACCTGGAAAAAAACTCATGTCTGCGATGCATCTCGAACCTTGTCCATTATCTCTTTTCACTTGTTCGGTTCATCAGGAAAACCTTCGAGATCTATCGATGGAAATTCATATAGCGGGTTGGTAGGATTGGATTTCTTGTTGAAATCATCTGGTGGTATCCTTGGCACCTTGGTAATATCAGCATCAACTAGGCCTTCGACACTAGCTTTTGTGTCATCTGTTAGAATTTGGTTTGTTGAAATAACTGAAGAATTCTAATTGAAGTGCACGTCAAGAGAAATTCAGTTTGGAATTCTTTTGGAGTCGTATTCAAGTTGAAATTTTATTTGGAAGCCCTATTGGGAGTTTGGTTTGGAAAAAGACTTTGAGATAAAGAAAACAACTTGAAGAGGAGAACGGCCGGCTCCTTTATTTGGTGTTTTACCCCCAGCCGACGCCACCCTATTTGTTCCGAATTTTTGCGTTTTTCTCTCATTTTTCATTTTGGACTCAATTGTTTGGTATCCTATTTCATCAACAACTCTACTAGGAGGGTTTGGACATCCCCTATATGTTACCTATAAATATTATGTTCTTCTATACAATTTTATAGTATGTGAGAAAAGTAATTACTACCTTTTAAGATCATTGTAATATTTTTCTAGTTTCATTATTTGTGGTACAATAAAATTTCTTAATTCCCCTATCATATTTTCTTATTTTCTTTTATTCTTTTGCTTGTGATCAAATACTTTATTATTGTGCCATATAACTTCAACATCTTAATTCGGTTGTTGGTTTCATATCAAGTGGTATCGAGCAATACGTGATCCTTGAATTCCCAACAATTGCTATAAGAGATTTTGAGTATAATTAACACAACAAGTGGTATCAGAGCCTAGGTTCAGCAGTTTCGCAAGAGAGAAGGGTTTAATTTGTTCGAGGTTTTTGTTTGTGATGACTTCCATGAAGTAGACATTTCGCTTTTGGATCGGAGCACTAGATTTTCACTTTGGCAAGTTAAGATGCGTGCAGTGCTCGCACAGCAGGATTTGGATGATGCATTGTTGGGAATTGACAAAATACCGGTAACTTTGACTGCGAAGGAGAAATTACTGAAGGATAAAAAGGTGGTTTCTCACATTCATATTCATCTATCGAATATCATTCTTCATGACATTTTGAAGGACGGTTCAATAGCTGCTTTATGGTTGAAGTTGGAGCACTTGTGCATGACTAAAAGTCTGACAAGCAAGTTGTATCTCAAGCAGCGTTTATACTCTCATCGAATGGTAGAAGGAGGATCATTGAAAGATTACAGGCTGTATTTAAGGAGATAGTCGTGAATTCGAAAACTTTGGAAATAAAGTATGATGAAGAAGATTTGGTCTTGATCCTATTGTGTTAGTTGCTCACTTCGTGATACTCTCACCATAGAGGATGTATATGATTCTTTGTTTTCAAAGAAAAGATGAAGCATCCAGTATCTGAGGCCAGAGATGGAGAATGTCTTGTTGCTCATGATGATTCTAAAAGGGGTTGATCGAAGTTTAAGTTCAGTAATCAGATTTGTAACTTCTGCAAGAAGAAAGGGCATATGAAGAATGATTGCTACAAATTGCAAAATAAAGAAAGGTTAGCTACAAGTCGATATGGGAAGCAATCAGAGATTTCAGGTGAAGCAGACCTAACAGAGAATATTGTAAATAAGGGAGATCTCTTGACTATTTCTGATATCGAGTCTAAACCAGAGGACGATTGGATTCTAGATTTAGCGTATGTGTTTTATATGTGTCATAATAAGGACTTCTTTACTACAAATGAAATCGTTTCCAAAGGTGTCGTGGTTATGGGAAATAACACACATTCTCAAGTTGTTGGAACAGTTAGAACACTTGGTTAGGTTCAACATGTTCAGGATTTGAAGAAGAATCATATCTCGTTGTCTATCCTTGATTCAAAGGGTTATGAATTCTTTGGTGGAAGTGGAGCTTGAAGGTTTGTAAGGGTGTCCAGGTTATATTGGAGGGACAGAAAATATCTCAGTTATACATCTTGCAGGATCATGCAGAATCTAGAAGAGTCAATCAACGCAAGTTCAGTACTGTGGTGGACATTCAATTTGATACAATACCTTTAATAGCTCTTAAATGGTCGGATTTGAAGAATGTAGCTCACAGGAGTTCAAGAGACGTATGATGTCACTTTACCACCATTACCTTTGGTACCATTATATTATTGTTAGGGAAGGACCCGGTGGAAAAAATATGTGGATACTGATTTTGGTGAACATGCTTTCATCGTAGTAGAATGTATACAATCTAACAAGGGGCCTTCTTTAAAAGCACTTGAGTTTGATTCTGCTTTGGAGTACGTTACAACCCAATTTGGTGAATTTAATAATCATTATAATTCTTTGCGAATTTGAGATAATTCTGTAGAATAATGCTTGGATTCATTGGAAGAGGTGAAATATTTTGTGTCTAGTTAGATAAATTAGTTTTGGTTATTGTTGAAAAGTCAGTTCATTCCTTACAGACGGATTTTCTTCTCTAGGTGGAGAAAATTTTAGAGTTTTGTTCGTTGTAGCGAAATTCGTGTCAAAATGAAGATTGTTAGAATTAGGTGTAACCCGAGTTTCTTGTTGAAATAATTGAAAACTTCTAATTGAAGTATACGTCAAGAGAAATTCAGTTTGAAATGCTTTTGGAGTCTTATTCAAGTTGAAATTCTATTTGGAAGTCCTATTGAGAGTTTGGCTTGGAAAATGATTTTGAGATAAAAAGAACAACTTGAAGTGGAAAAAAAGAAAGAAAGGCAGAATGCCAAATGCCGTAGCGCTCGGCATGGGACGTTGTGTCCCTGTTTGGTGTTTTACCCTGGGTGCCGGCCCGGCACCACAAATATGTTCCAGATTTTTGCGTTTTTATCTCATTTTTCATTTTGAACTCAATTTTTTGATATCCTACTTCATCAACAACTCTATTAGGAGGATTTGGACGTCTGATATGAATGTAAAATGCATAGTTTTCCCTTTTTATTTTATGTACTCGTATGATTAATTAGTGCCAGAATGTACTCATTACGTTTATATTTTGATTTAGGTGGCAATTTTATGGATATGGCGTAATTTGGAAGAAATAAGCGAACAATGGCCAAAGGAAAAAAAAAAGAAACTTCGGGGGACCAAAATGCAATTATTCAGAAGATGACCCGAATGGTGAATCATGTATGAAATTGGGCACACATTGTGATGTCATGGAATGTTAAAAGAAAAAGGAGAAGGAAGCAAGGTCAAAGGGTAATGAAATAAAGTTTGGGGACCAAAGTGAACCAAATAGAAAATAAATTCTACCATGCAGACGCATGGTAGAAAGCTCATGCAGTCGCACAAGCACCAACAGGAGATGAACAGTGCAAAATTTTTATAACCATGCTATCGCATGGGTTTATACCATGCAGTCGCATGGTTCATTCTGGGCGCGAATTTTCTGGTTTCCTTATTCGAACCAATCTCTTATTGTAGGGTATTTGGACGACCTATTTAACCCTAAACTCGGCCAAAACACATCAGAATGCCTCCAAACTCTCTTCTTCTCTATTTTTCTCTTAGATTCATGAATTGTAACTAAACTTTTACACTTGGTCGAAGGAAACGAAAGCCTCGGAACCACATATTGTGAGATCTAAATAGTTTTTCTTATTATTTGATTTATATTTTGTGTATTTAATGTTTTTTTGCATTTATTTCAATGATTTGTTGCGTTTAATTCCTAGAGGGCTCGCTAGTTCATTAATTGTAACAATCTACCGCTAAGTTAAATATCAAATCCGTAATTGTTTGATCCTTTTAACTTGTGAAACACTAGGATTTGATGATTGTCTGCGATAGATGTTATTGAATCTTAAGAAGAATATTTAAATAGATTGAATGCAACCGCTGGTGTTTGTGTTATCTAGTTCATCGATTTTCTCTATTGTGTAAAATTGTTATTAAATTGAATCTTGAGCGCTGGTTTGGGGTTATTTAATAATTAGGGTTAGTTAGAACGCTAGTTCCTAACTAACTAAAATTAAGGAGAAATTGGAATTTATTCTAACGGTGAATATTCAAAATATAAATTGAATTGGGATCGACCCTTACTTCCATTACTACATTAGGTTTAGAGGTTTAAAGACTATTTTTGGGTGTCGACGATACCACACCAAATTTTGGCGCCGTTGCCGGGGAGCTGTGATAATTTATTTTTATGCTTCTTTAGTTATTTGTCTCGTTTTTTTAAAAAAAATGGTCATAATTTTCTAGGACTTTTGGGCTTTTATTAAATTTATTTTGTCTTTCTTAATCCATCTTCCTCTTAATTTATTTTCATTTGTTCGTTTTGTTTATGCCCATAACTCATTTTTCTAATCAAAGTGATTTGCAATATGATTCAGAAATTGAGAGAACTTTGCGCAAGTTAAGGAGTAACATTCGACAGAATCTTGAAGAAATCAATCTCAATCCCGACATTCCATTTACAAGTGATTTTGAGTTTGAAAGAGAAAGAACCATGGCCGAAAATAGGACTTTGAAAGAGCTTGCAGCATCTACATTGAATCAACAACCTTTATGCATAACTTTTCCTATTTTAGATGTTATACTACATTTGAACTTAAATCGGGACTAATATACATTTTGCCCACTTTTCATTGTCTTGTAGGTGAAGATCCTCATAAACATCTGAAGGAGTTTCATGTGGTATGCACGAGTATGAAACCCACGGGAATTACTGAAGAACAGATAAAGCTGAGAGCCTTTCCATTTTCTCTGAAGGTTTCGACTACTGATTGGCTCTATTATCTACCATCGGAAAGCATTACCACATGGGATGGAATGAAGAGGTTATTCTTGGAGAAATACTTTCCAACTTCGAGGGCAACAAATATTAGGAAAGAAATTTGTGGTGTCAGACAAGATCATAGGGAATCTCTACATGAGTATTGGAAACGGTTCAAGAAATTGTGTGCAAGTTGTCCCCATAATTAGATCAATGAGCAACTTCTCATCCAATACTTCTATGAAGGTCTTCAACCTATAGAAAGGAGCTTGATTGACGCCGCAAGTGGAGGAGCTTTGGTTGATAAAACTCCCGAAGGAGGGAGGAATTTAATTGCAAACATGGCAGCCAACTCTCAACAATTTGACACTAGATTTGATCCCCCTTCTAGACAAGTTAACGAGGTAAATGTCTCATCCATTGAACAAAAATTAGCGAATTTAACAACTTTTATTCGTCAAAAGGACACGAGTAATGTGTAGACAGCGAAGGTTTGCAGAATTTGTTCAGTAATGGGACATCCAACTGATGCATGTCCAACTCTTCAAAAAGAACCCACGGAACAAGTTAATATAGCAGGTGGCTTCCCTGGACAAATACAAATGAATTATGATCCTTTTTCGAAGACACACAACCCAGGATGGAGGGATCATCCCAATCTTAGCTACGGAAGTTCACAATCAAATCAACATGTTGTTCAAAATCGCCCAAACTTTCAACAACATGGCCAATCTTCTAACTTTGAAATGTCTTTAGAAGATATTGTTAAATCTCTTGTAACTAATACTTTACAATTTCAACTGGAGACCAAGGCTAGCATTCAATGTTTAGAGAATCAAATGGGTCAAATGGCTAGCGCGGTCAGTCGGCTAGAATCACAAAATTCGGGAAAGCTACCCTCTCAAACAGTGGTAAATCCAAGGGAGAACGCAAGTGCAATTATATTGAGGAATAGCAAGGAGGTGGAAACCTCGGTAAATAAAGTTCCTATATATCAGAACAAGACAAGGAGAATGACGTGGACATCAATGTGGAAAAGAGTAACCCAATTAAGGATGATGCACCAAAACGTAAGTTTCCTCCACTATCTGATTATAAACTAATAGCCACATTCCCTCAGGCTTTGATAGAATCTAGGAAAAATGATCCAAATAAGGAGCTTTATGAAACTTTTCAAAAATGTGAAGTGAACATTCCCTTGTTGGATGCTATTAAACAAATACCCCGTTATGCTAAATTTTTAAAAGAACTGTGTACTATTAAGAGAAAGCAGAAACTGAATGGGTGTGAAAAGGTGAAAGTTGGAGAAAACGTATATGAGGAAACTTCCTACAAAATGCAAAGACCCAAATATGTTTGATAAGTGTATTTTCTACACTTATTCGAGGTTTGAAATTATAGAATTTTATTGTTCTTTTAGCAAAATACGACCTAAATTGTGTTATATTGTATCTTGTAGGTAAATCTCAATGTTTGACGAGAATTGAAGAAAAGAGTGCAAAATAGCGAAAAAATGGCTAAAGTGGATCAACTCCAAATTATGGGGACTAAATTGGCATTGATTTCACAATTAAGTGGACTCAAGGATTGAAATTCTAATTGGACCACAATTGGGTTGCTGGAATATATTATAAATACACATATACACACGTTGAGGCAGCCTTTGGGAGGAGAAATATAAAGTTAATTGGCCGGACTTGCAATTGGACTAGGATTTAATTACCACTTGCAATTCTAACTAGGGGAGAATTCTGTGGTTTTTGCTGGAAATATATATATACACGGAAGACGGCAAACAAGAAGAGGCTGGGCAGAAAATTGAGAGAAAAAGTAGGCACCGACTAAAAGAAAAATTGAGAAATTGTGGTGCTATATTCTATCATTTATATACACTATCAAAGGGAGATTATACACATTCAGGCGGCTGCAAAGTGGGCTGAAAATATATATTATATACACACACAAAGGGCAGCAGCTTGGACAGAAAAACGGCAAGAAAAATACAGAATTGGTGGCTGCCATATTCCATCATTTGTACACACAATTTAAAGGCCGATTTAGGGGCTGAAAATCGGCAGATTAAGGGCTGAAAATGGACAGATTAAGGGCTGAAATCGGTAGATTGGCGGCAGATTAAGGGCTGATATTGCGCAGATTTATGGCTGAAAAAAAAGGCTGGTTCAAGGGCTGAAAATCGGTAGATTAAGGGCTGAAATTAACACAGAAATAGCGGGCGTTTGTTGTTGAAAATTTGAAGAAGGATTGGCAATTACGTTCCGTCATATAGGTGATGTCGTTTCACTTCTACGTGTTTAATCTCGATAATATGTTAGGCTAAATTCCTTTGTATTGGATGGATGATGAAACTATTTAATTTTTAGTTTTTAATTCGAGATCACGTGTTTTTAGTTTAATTCTCGCGTGGTGATTTCATAAATATGCATGAATGTCTTGTTTTAATGTTTGTGCACCATTATGACAATAAGTTGCTTATTCGTAGTGTTGGAAAACTCACGGTAGGTAGAACACTGTTTATGGAACACACGGACAATAAATATTAGGAATAATATTTATGGCGTGTGCGGTCATGTTTGATAATCCTAAACGTCAATGCATGCTTGTCATATGAATTCGGACTAGGAATAGGATCGTCTCGTGACAATCATAGGTTTATTATATCTTGGGAAAGAATAGTAAAAAAAAGGGGAATTATCGATCGTCTCAATTGCATGAATTAAATTAACTATTACTGGTTGAGAATTGGAACTAAGAATTAAATAGTGGAGTCGGAAATCCAATACACTTACCCTCATTTGATTTAAAACCATTTCCATTGCTTTCATAGTTATAGCACGTAGTTAACTAAAAATCAATCATCTTTTGTTACATTTGCGAATTTAGATATATCGAATACACTAAAATTGATCCTTATTCCTCGTGGGACGATAACTCACTCATCACGATTATTACTTGTACAACAAACTTGTACGCTTGCGAGATTTTCGCGTAACAAGTTTTTGGAGCCGTTGTCGGGGAATAACGGTGTTAATCTAGGGTATTTGATATTTTAGATTCACTTTAATTTTAATTTTAATTTTTTTGTTGTTTTTAGGCAATTATTACACTCCTGGGTTCTCTTCTATCTTTATTTTTTTCAGGTGAAGTTGGTATATGCAAAATCTTGACGAGCCAAATCTCTTTTCGTTAGATCACGAAATCGAAAAGACATTCAGAAATCGCAGGAGAGTGCAACGTCAAGCGAGGAGAATGGCTGAACAACAGAATAAACCACAAAATCAGGTTCATCTTCAAGGGCGAATACCACAGCTAAATCAACAGAGAACCATCCCGAATGAAGCTCCTATATTAGTTGGGGATTATGTAAACCCAATTCCTGCACCAGTGCAACCCGCCGTGGTATACCCTCCCTTCGGACAGCCTAACTTCCACCTTAGGCCGGATGTCATAAATCTGTTCCAAAATCACCAAGACATCAGGTTTTTTGGAAAAGCCACAGAGAACCCTCATGAACATATTTCGACTTTTCTCATGTTATGTGAGGTGATCAGTCACGAAGGGGTATCCGCGGATGCTTTTCGAATGCGGTTATTCCCTCATACTCTGAAGGATGTTGCTAGAGAATGGTTTATTTGTTTAGCACCAGGAAGCATACAATCATGGGCTGATATGGTTCAAAAATTTACGTTGAAATTCTTTCCACCGTCTCGAGTCCATCAAATCAGGAATGAAGTCCACACTTTCAAGCAGAAAGATTTAGAGAGCTACCCTGAAGCATGGGAGAGGTTCAAGAGTTTGTTTAGAAAATGCCCTAGCCTGGACATTCCTAAGAAGGCTCAACAATATCTCTTCTACTACGGTCTACAACAAGAGTTCAGGAACATGGTAGATGCTTCAGCAGGAGGATCAGTGATGAAACTTGATGTCGACGAAGCTTACGATTTGTATGAAAAAATAGCGGAAAATCAGTCAATGTGGCCAACCGATAGGGAAGCTCCTAGGAGAACAGCAGGGGTGCACAACGTAGATGCAGTGACAGCATTAGCGGCACAAATGGAAGTTCTCACAATGAAAATGGATAATCTATCTCAATCAGTCAACATGGTACATCAATCACCGCCTGTTTGCGGAGGTTGTGGAGCAGATCATACTACTTCACGCTGTCCTTTGGCGTCTACACAGGTTATGCAGCCCGAAGAGATTAGCTATGCACAGAACTTCCCAAGGCAACAAAACAATCCCTACTCCAACACTTATAATCTGAGTTGGAGAAACCATCCAAATTTTTCATGGTCTAACAATCAGGTGCAAGTACAGGGACTAGGAGGAAACAATCAGAATGGACCACCCGGGTTTCAACAACAACAACATCAGCAAATGAGAAAACAGTCGTTGGAGGATTTGCTATCTCAGTACATTGCTAAGACTGAGACCAATTTTCAGAACCAACAGGCCTCAATCAAGAACTTGGAACAACAGGTGGGACAGATAGCAGCTGCGATAGCCAACAGACCACAAGGTACCTTGCCCAGTGATACAGAGAAGAAAACACGGGAGCAGGTATTAACAGTTGAGGCGATAAATTATGCAACTATTGAGCTCCCATCATTCACTTCCACCACCCCTGTCAAGGCTTATGTGCCACCCATTCCATTCCCTCAAAGACTTCGACGGCAGCCAACAGTGGAGCAAGTTCAGGCCATCACTACTAGGAGTGGTGTTTAATTGCCAGAAATCACTGCAAAGAGGAAGGAGACAGAGACCACTCAAATATCCACTAAGGGCAAGGAACATGTTGAGCAATCTGAAGAAGCAACAGAAAAAGATCAGCAATTAGTCTCAGACAGCCCACAGTTCAAGACAACAGTTCCTGGCACTTCACTCACATTTCTGATCCCGTTTCCTCAAAGGATGCAAAACACCAAACTGGAGAGGCAATTCACTACATTTCTGGAAGTCCTCAAAAAGCTACATGTCAACATCCCATTCATTGAGGCAATCCTTCAAATCCCAAATTATTCCAAGTTTTTGAAGGAGATGTTGACCAAAAAGAAGAAGCTGCCCGAGCACGAAACCATAGCACTATCTAAAGAATGCAGCACGATCATACAACATAAGTTGCCACCAAAATTGAAAGATCCAGAGAGTTTCATTCTACCCTGCTCCATAGGAAATTTACATGATATAAATTGTTTAATTGATTCAGGAGCAAGTATTAATTTAATTCCCTTGCCTCTTTATAGGAAACTTGGATTAGGAGATCCTAAGGCAACATCTATTATCATTCAACTAGCAGATCGATCACTGAAGCATCCCTACGGAATAGTCGAAGACATGCTCATCAAGGTGGGAGAGCTCATTTTTCCAGCTGACTTCGTCATCCTGGATATAGAAGAGACATATCACATGCCTATAATTCTTGGAAGGCCATTCTTGTCTACAAGTCGGGCTTTGCTGGATTTTGATACTAATGAGATAGTCTTGAGGGTGGAGGATAAGCAGCAGAGTTTTACCATGGAAAATCCAATCAAGCAACCTTCATACTTGGAGGATTGCCAACGAGTGGATCATTGGGAGAGCTACAAAGGCAGGCCAAATACAGGAGGAATTGTTGGTAGGGACGACAAGGGAAACATGATTGTGTGGAGAGTCAAGGATGAACCGAAGAAGTGCAACTATTGTCTAAAATGTAGGGCTGAAAATTCCCTTTTCAAACCACCATGAAGAGCCTAAAAATAACAGGAGTCGAGCTAAAGACTTTAAACAAGCGTTGGTTGGGAGGCAACCCAACACTTCTATCCATTTTATTTATTTTGCTTTTTAGTTTTAAGATAACTTAAAATAAATTTTATTTATTTATTTATTTTTATCAATTTTAGGGACTCATCATCTATATCCCGTTTCCCCTTAGATTTTCAATATGTTAGTTGGTTTACTAGATGTTAGAGCTAAGTAACACTTGTTTCAGGTATTTGATCTTGAGTATTTTATTTGACCGCATTGTGCAGGAACATGACGTCGCGCAATACTTAAACCAATCAAGACTAAGGAGCTAACGGGAGCAATAGGAAGCTAGCAATTGGATTACAAGTCATATCAGGGAAGTCTTTTCTTCAATTTTCTTCCCCACCCCTTTATATGCGCATTTAGAATTTAAGATATTGAGGACAATGTCTAGTTTAAGTTTGGGGGTGAAAAACATGAGTTTTCATTTTTCTTTTATGTGTTTTTGTATGCTTTTATTGTTTCAAATAAAATAAAATCAAAAAAATTAAAAAAAAATTATTTTTGTGTGCTTGTGTGAGTTAGTTGGCCTGACTGGCAATGAGAATGTATTGAATTATAAATTGATTTATGAATGGTGAATAGTTGCATGCTTAGATTAATTTTTACTTTTCCATGTGAAATTTGATATACATTAAGCACGTGAATTAAGTTAAGTCTTGTGTAGGAATGAGTTGATTTCATAATTTGATAGGTTGAAATAGTAGACCATATATGTTAAAACCCAAAACCACTAAATTTTACATCTTTAGACCAAATTTAGAATAGTTTGGGAGATTTCACTGTTGTGGGAAGATATTGAGATAAATGGGGATTCCATGTGTGAAAAAGAAAAAAAATTGTGTGGATTGTCTAAGGTCAATAGGATGCAATTGGGTGAAAATCTCAAGTTAGAGGTCGTTTTACTTGAATTGGTGTTTAATAAGGGACATTGCACTAATCAAGGTAAAAAAGAAAAAAAAAATTATTTTATTTGAAAATTTCTCTTCGTAGCCTTTATAACTTGAGCAATTAAGCCTGCAAGGGTTTTTAAAACCTGGTGCCCTATGGTCATCTGATTTGGGAGTCATCGGCCGAAAGCTTGTTACATGAGTCACTTAGAAAGCTTAAGGGAGAGAATGATTCAAATAAAGAAAAAAAAAAGTCGAAAAAAAATTGATTGAGAAAAAAAAATAGAAAAAGCAGGTGCGTGAAACAGAAGACGCACCAAATGTCCTGGTTATGTCCCGAACACTTGTTTAAGGAAATTCGACTTTTTGATAAGGGATTATTAGCCTATTAAATCCTAGAGATTGAAACAATCAAACTATGGAGAATCCTTATTTATTGATATGTTGACTTTCAATTAGTGAGATTTACCTAAATTAGAGAGGTGATGATAGTAGAAAATTCAACATTGGTCTCACACTTGGAAAGAGCGAAAAGAATAAGTTTGGGGGTGTGTGAATCCTACGAGCGATGAAAGAATATATATTTGACCATTGAGAGTCGGGAATTGAAACAACTCATGAATTCATAATGCTATGCTTAATTCTCCATACACACACACACGTCGATTTTACATTGGAAAAGTAAACTTTAATTTTTGTATTGTGATTTTGAAGCTGTGCATAGATTTGATATTATGATTTAGATCATGAGATAAAAAGTCAGGCTAGCTAGCTAAATCGTTTTGCTTTACTTGATTGATTGACCATTAATTTGGTAATTAGCATTGCATGTTTATGTGTTTGTTATGTTTTAGTTTTGTTTGAGGACAAACAAAAATTCAAGTTTGGGAGTTTGATAAGTGTATTTTCCACACTTATTCGAGGTTTGAAATTATAGAATTTTATTGTTCTTTTAGCAAAATACGACCTAAATTGTGTTATATTGTATCTTGTAGGTAAATCTCAATGTTTGACGAGAATTGAAGAAAAGAGTGCAAAATAGCAAAAAAATGGCTAAAGTGGATCAACTCCAAATTATGGGGACTAAATTGGCATTGATTTCACAATTAAGTGGACTCAAGGATTGAAATTCTAATTGGACCACAATTGGGTTGCTGGAATATATTATAAATACACATATACACACGTTGAGGCAGCCTTTGGGAGGAGAAATATAAAGTTAATTGGCCGGACTTGCAATTGGACTAGGATTTAATTACCACTTGCAATTCTAACTAGGGGAGAATTCTGTGGTTTTTGCTGGAAATATATATATACACGGAAGACGGCAAACAAGAAGAGGCTGGGCAGAAAATTGAGAGAAAAAGTAGGCACCGACTAAAAGAAAAATTGAGAAATTGTGGTGCTATATTCTATCATTTATATACACTATCAAAGGGAGATTATACACATTCAGGCGGCTGCAAAGTGGGCTGAAAATATATATTATATACACACACAAAGGGCAGCAGCTTGGACAGAAAAACGGCAAGAAAAATACAGAATTGGTGGCTGCCATATTCCATCATTTGTACACACAATTTAAAGGCCGATTTAGGGGCTGAAAATCGGCAGATTAAGGGCTGAAAATGGACAGATTAAGGGCTGAAATCGGTAGATTGGCGGCAGATTAAGGGCTGATATTGCGCAGATTTATGGCTGAAAAAAAAGGCTGGTTCAAGGGCTGAAAATCGGTAGATTAAGGGCTGAAATTAACACAGAAATAGCGGGCGTTTGTTGTTGAAAAGTTGAAGAAGGATTGGCAATTACGTTCCGTCATATAGGTGATGTCGTTTCACTTCTACGTGTTTAATCTCGATAATATGTTAGGCTAAATTCCTTTGTATTGGATGGATGATGAAACTATTTAATTTTTAGTTTTTAATTCGAGATCACGTGTTTTTAGTTTAATTCTCGCGTGGTGATTTCATAAATATGCTTGAATGTCTTGTTTTAATGTTTGCGCACCATTATGACAATAAGTTGCTTATTCGTAGCGTTGGAAAACTCACGGTAGGTAGAACACTGGTTATGGAACACACGGACAATAAATATTAGGAATAATATTTATGGCGTGTGCGGTCATGTTTGATAATCCTAAACGTCAATGCATGCTTGTCATATGAATTCGGACTAGGAATAGGATCGTCTCGTGACAATCATAGGTTTATTATATCTTGGGAAAGAATAGTAAAAAAAAGGGGAATTATCGATCATCTCAATTGCATGAATTAAATTAATTATTACTGGTTGAGAATTGGAACTAAGAATTGAATAGTGAAGTCGGAAATCCAATACACTTACCCTCATTTGATTTAAAACCATTTCCATTGCTTTCATAGTTATAGAACGTAGTTAACTAAAAATCAATCATCTTTTGTTACATTTGCGAATTTAGATATATCGAATACACTAAAATTGATCCTTATTCCTCGTGGGACGATAACTCACTCATCACGATTATTACTTGTACAATGAACTCGTACGCTTGCGAGATTTTCGCGTAACAATGTTTACTATCCCTTGCATGATAGGTAACACCGGATTTGAGAAAGTCATGTTAGACTTAGGAGCCTCTATAAATGTCATGCCTTATTCCATTTATACTTCTTTGAAACTTGCTCCCTTAAATAAAATTGGTGTAGTAATTCAATTAGCTGATAGATCAAATGCCTACCCAAATGGTGTGATTAAGGATGTCCTTATACAAGTTAATGACTTGATTTTTCCTGCTGACTTTTATGTGCTTGATATGGAAAACAGTAATCAAACTAGCCCTATCTTGTTAGGAATACCATTCTTAAAAACATCTAAAGCTAAAATTGATGTTCATAGTGGTACATTGACAATGGAATTTGATGGTGAGGTAATTACATTTAATATCTATGATGCCATGAAATTTCCTATTGATGATAATGATGTGTATTATATCGATGTAATTGATGATCTGGCACATGATGTTTTTGAACTTGATGAGAAGGATGAATTGGAGGTTACTGTTTGTAAGAGTATAGAGAAAGAGAGTGATGAATTAACTTTGAATCCCAGCTTGTGAGAAGCTGTTGATATGTTGAACACTCCTCCAAAGTCACAACAAGCAGGTAGGGGTTTATATGTTGATTTGCATGTTTCTAATGAAAAGACTCTACCTTCTGTTGTGCAGGCCCCAATTCTGGATTGGAAACCTCTCCCTACTCATCTTAAATATGTATTCCTTGGAGATGACAAAACATTGCCAATGATAATTTCCAACAAACTGACCACAATGCAAGAATAAAAATTGGTAGAGGTCTTGGACAATTGCAGACATCAAGGGAATCAGTCCATCCACCTACATGCATCGCATTTTGCTTGAAGAAGGAGAAAAACCTTCCCGTCAACCTCAACGAAGATTGAATCCACCCATGATGGATATAGTGAAGAAAAAGGTCCTTAAACTTTTAAAAGTTGGCATGATTTATCCTATCAACAATAGCAGTTGGGTCAGTCCAGTTCAAGTGATTCCTAAGAAGATGAGGATAACTGTGGTGAAGAATCATAACGATGAATTGGTTACCACATGTGTTCAAAATGGGCGGAGGGTTTGTATAGACTATAGGAAATTAAATGCTGTTACCCGAAAAGATCACTTTCCTTTACCGTTTATTGATCAAATGCTTGAAAGGTTAGCAAGTCATGCTTATATAGTTTCCTTGATGGCTATTCAGGTTATTTCAAGATTGCAATTGCCCAGAAGATCAGGAAAAGACAACCTTCACATGTCCTTTTGGAACATTTACATACCGTCGCATGCCATTTGGTCTTTGTAATGTTCCAACTACTTTTCAATGGTGTATGGTAAGCATATTTTCAGATTATGTTGAGCATATCATAGAGGTCTTTATGGATGATTTCACACTGTATAGGGATTCATTTGATAACTGTTTAAATAACCTTGAGTTAATCCTTAAAAGATGCATGGAAACTAATCTTGTTTTGAATTCTGAAAAGTGTCACTTTATGGTAGAACAAGGTCTAGTTCTAGGGCATGTTATCTCATCTAAGGGCATTGAAGTAGATAAAGCTAAAATTAATATTATTCAGTCTCTACCTTACCCCGCTAGTGTGCGGGAGGTCCGCTATTTTCTTGGACATGGAGGTTTTTATCGCATGTTTATCAAGGAATTCTCCAAAATTTCTTTACCCCTATGTAAATTGTTACAAAAGGACGTGACTTTTGAATTTGACGAGGCATGCAAAATGGCATTTGATAAGTTGAAAGAACTGTTGATTTCTGCACCAATCATTCAACCCCCTGTTTGGAACTTTCCCTTTGAAATCATGTGTGATGTAAACAACTTTGCAGTTGGAAGAGTGTTGGATCAAAGAATTGGAAAAGCATCTCATGCCATCTATTATGCATCCAGAACTCTAAATGATGCCCAGAGAAACTACACCACAACTGAAAGAGAACTCTTGGCTATTGTTTTCGCTTTAGAAAAATTTCGTCTTTACTTACTTGGTACTAAAGTGATTATTTATTCTGATCATGCAGCTCTGCATTACTTGATGATAAAGAAAGAGGCGAAACCAAGAGTAATACGATGGATACTTCTCCTGAGTGAATTCAACTTGGAAATCAAAGAAAAAAAAAGAACAGAAAATAGTGTTGCAGATTATCTGAGCCGTTTAACTAACGTGGATACCGAACTCCAATTGCGGGAAACCTTTCCTGATGAGCAATTATTTTCTACAAGCACAACACTACCATGGTATGCAAACATTGTAAACTTTTTGGTTGTTAACACTTTACCTTCTGATTTGTCTATGGCTCGAAGAGATAAGCTAAAGAGTGATGCAAAATATTATGTATGGGACGATCCATACTTGTGGAAGCATTGTGCAGATCAAGTGATTAGAATGTGTGTTCCTGAAAATGAGATTACTTACATCCTCACCTTATGTCACTCTTATGCTTGTGGAGGACATTTTTGAGCAAAAAGGACAACAAGAAAAGTGTTTGAATGTGGTTTCTATTGGCCATCATTATTTCGCGACGCCTACTCCTTTTGTAAGTCATGCGAGAACTGTCAAAAAATAGGTAATATATTTCAAAAGACTGAAATGCCACAAACTACCATCCTTGTTCGTGAAATCTTTGATATTTGGGAAATTGATTTCATGGGACCATTTCCTATCTCTTTCAATTTTTCTTATATTTTTCTTGCTATTGATTATGTTTCAAAATGGGTAGAAGCCAAAGCCATCAGAACTGATGATTCTAAAGTTGTTGTAGAATTTATCAAGTCTGATATATTCTCCAGGTTTGGGATCCCGAAAGCCCTCATCAATGATCGAAGCACTCATTTTTGTAATCGAACTATGGAAGCTCTGTTGAGAAAATACCATGTCACCCACAATATGCCAATTGCATATCATCCACAAACTAATGGTTAGGCGGAGGTATCAAATCGGGAAATCAAATCCATCATTAAGAAAACGGTCTGCTCGAATAGAAGAGATTGGAGCTTGAGCTTAGATGAGGCTTTATGGGCATACAGAACTGCGTACAAGACACCCATCGGTATGTCACCCTACCGATTAGTGTTTGGACAACCATGTCACCTTCCAGTGGAGTTAGAACACAAAGCTTATTGGACCGTCAAAAGTTTCAACATGAAGATGGATGAGAGTGGAGAACAAAGAAAGTTGCAACTTCAAGAGCTAGAGGAAATTCGTAATGATGTCTATGAGAGTGCAAGAATTTACAAGGAGAAAATGAAAGCTTTCCACAACAAGATAATTTCTAGGAAGGAATTTGAAGTAGGTCAAAAAGTCCTCCTATACCAATCGTAGCTTCATCTGTTTCCAGGTAAATTGTGTTCATGTTGGATTGGACCTTTTGTTATTACTAATGTCTTTCCTCATGGTGTAGTAGAAGTTCAGAGTCTGGAAACCTCAAAGGTATTCAAGGTGAATGGTCATAAGCTCAAACATTTCTATGAAGGTCTTCAGGTGGAGGACGTGACACAATTGGATCTCGAAGACCCATTCTATGCCGGGTGAAGGAAAAAGCAACAAGTCGAGCCAAAGACAATAAACAAAGGCGCTGTTTGGGAGGCAACCCAAGTTCGTTCCTTTATCTTTTTATTTTTATTTTTTCGCATTCCTTTGTTATTTCATGTTAGTTTTGCCATTTTCTTTGCATTGTACCTTACATTGGGGACAATGTAAGTTTTAAGTGTGGAGAAGAGGATTTAGATATTTAGATTTATTGCTTTTAAATTTTGAGTGAGTTTAATTTCACAAATTTTTGCATGATTTTTCATAATCATGAATTGAGAGTTAGTTATTTTCTTTGAGGATGGTAGTAACTAAATTGAGTAGACAAAAGTCGGTGAGATTTTTTAGCCTTTCGACTGATACATCCATAATAGTCTCATTATTATTTTTATGTATGATATTCTTCCATGGTTTTGTCTCTCTAGAACTTGTCTTGATTCTTTTCAAGATCACATTAACACATGTATGCATGAACATAATTAAGGCCATTTTCGTTACATAAACGAGCTTCATTAGCCAAATAGCCGACCTTGTAATTGAACTTTCCATTGTTGAGCCCCTTTGAGCCTTATTACCTTTTCTCTGTATAAACTCACATTACAACATTTAAACTGGAAAAACAATGTCTTTACCCAAGCTTTAGAGTTAGTGGAGTATTGTTGAATGTCATGAGAAATGTGGGTATGCAAGAAAATAAGTATGAGGGTATCAAGATTTATGGTAGTGCTATTATTGGTGAATTGGAACAAATTTCCTATGTCAATTCAGGGAGTTCCAATATTGGTGTATAATTTGGAGTTTACGTTGTAAAAAAAAATATAAGATGAAGAAAAAAATGAATGATTGAAGAAAAAGAGAAGAAAAGATAGAAAAAGAAAATAAGTGATGAAAGAGAGTAATTTTAATGTGAAAAAGATTTATATTCATAACTCTTTCTATATCTCAAGAAAGAGTTTGATTTGTGTGGGATAAATGCAAAAACGATGAAGTTATCATGTGGAGTGGTTCGTTTACATGTCTTATATATATGTTTAAGCTAAGTCTATTTATCTTTACTCCACTAGTTTCGATGGCTCTTGAGTCACCTATCCAAATATGTTCCACCATGACCATAAGCCACAATACATTACAATCTTTGAAAAGTCCTTATGATTCTTTTAAAGCATGTGATCTAAGTGGTAGCGAATGAGAAGATATGCAAGCATATGGTAGATAATCTCCATTGGAATGAATTTGAACGAAACACTTACATTTTAAACACATGAGAGTTGAGTGCTTATATCAGTGAGGATGTACATGTTCGATTTATTCCATCTTCATATGAAAATACTTGCTAGTTGATTATGAGTTGTGTGAGAATGTTTATTCATGATGTGGTATGCGTTTTGAAAAAGTTTGATGGTTCTATATTCTTGGCATTATAACCTGGTGTTTTGAAAAATTAAATTTAAGTTTTACCCAAGGACGAGCAAAAGTTAAGTGCGGGGGAATTTGATATGAATGTAAAATGCATAGTTTTTTCTTTTTATTTTATGTACTCGTATGATTAATTAGTGCCAAAATGTACTCATTACATTTATATTTTGATTTATGTGGCAATTCTACGGATAGGCATAATTTGGAAGAAATAACCGAACAATGGCCAAAAGGAAAGAAAACGAAACTTCGGGGGACCAAAATGCAATTATTCAGAAGATGACCCGAATGGTAAATCAAGCATGAAATTGGGCTAAGTAACACATTGTGATGTCATGGAATGTTAAAAGAAGAAGGAGAATGAAGCAAGGCCAAAAGGTAATGAAATAAAGTTTGGGGACCAAAGTGAACCAAATAGAAAATAATTTCTACCATGCAACGCATGGTAGAAAGCTCATGCAGTCGCACAAGCACCAACAGGAGATGAATAGTGCAAAACTTTTATAACCATGCTGTCGCATGGATTTATACCATGCAGTCGCATGGTTCATTCTGGGCGCGAATTTTCTAGTTTCCTTATTCGAACCAATCTCTTATGGTAGGGTATTTAAACGACCTATTTAATCCTAAACTCGGCCAAAACACATCAAAATGCCTTCAAACTCTCTTCTTCTCTATTTTTCTCTTAGATTCATGAATTGTAACTAAACTTTTACACTTGGTCGAAGGAAACGGAAGTCTCAGAACCACATATTGTGATATCTAAATAGTTTTTCTTATTATTTGATTTATATTTTGCGTATTGAATGTTCTTCTGCATTTATTTCTATGATTTGATGCGTTTAATTGCTAGAGGGCCCGCTAGTTCATTAATTGTAACAAGCTACTGCTAAATTAAATGTCAAATCCGTAATTGTTTGATCCCTTTAACTTGTGAAACACTAAGATTTGATGATTTTTTGCGATAGATGTTATTGAATTTTAAGAAGAATGTTTAAATAGATTGAATGCAACCGCTAGTGTTTGTGTTATCTAGTTCATCGATTTCTTTATTGTTTAAGGTTGTTATTAAATTGAATCTTGAGCGCTGGTCAATGGTTATTTTGTAATTAGGGTTAGTCAGAACGCTGGTTTCTAACTAACTAAAATTAAGGAGAAATAGGAATTTATTCCAACGGTGAATATTCAAAATATGAATTGAATTATCCTTGCTTTTATGATCAATTGTAGATTTTCGACGGTGGATGTGGACTTAGATTAGGGTTAGTCTTTTGATTGTTTTCATTAATTTAATTTTCATTATTATTGATTGCATTATTTACAATTGTTTGTATAAAAAATCCCCCAATCATTGTACGAAGCATAAAATATTGAATTACACACTCTTCATGGGATCGACCCTTACTTCCATTACTACATTAGTTTTAGAGGTTTAAGAACTATTTTTTGGTGCCTACGAAAGTATACCAACGTCTCCTACATGTTCCCCATAAATATTAGATTCTTCTATACAATTTTATAGTGTATGAGAAAAGTGATTACTAGCTTTTAGGATCATTGTAATATTTCTCCATCTTCATTATTTATGATGCAATAAAATTTCCTAATTCATTTGTCATATTTTCTTATTTTCTTTTATTCTTTTACTTGTGATCAAATACTTCATTATTGTGTCATATAATTTCAACATCTCAATCCGATGGTTGATTTTTATCAAGTGGTATCGAGTTATACATGATCCTTGAATTTTCAACAATTGGTATCAAAGATTTTGGGCATAATTAACGCAACATCATAAAAAGCTTGTAATTTGCTTATCCTATCATCCATCCCTTGATCTCCCAGGTTCTCATCTTATATCAGGTAGGCAGCCTTTTTATTTGACCATCTTCATCTTAGATCACTGCAACTTTTAAGCAGCGTCAAAGAACTGTCTTACTGTCACAAAAAAGCATCTCAATTATTTCAAAAACTTGTAGAGATATCCCTTTTATGAATTTAGCTATTATTTTCTCTTTATGTTTTATAAGGACAAATTAGGTACTAAACAGTTTTTTTCGTTGAAAAAGCATTAAAATCATAAGGAGAGAATGTATTGTGGAAAACAAACATTGGCACGTTGCTTTATATATATTGAAACATTTTAAATCATTTTAAATGCAAAATATTGATCATGACATTGATAAATCAATAAACAAGCACTGAATTTAATAAAATATGCTTCGTCGACTGCATTACTATGGCTTAAGTTGAAAGGTCGGTACACTGTGTATTGTAACTAACTATGTTCCGCGGGGTATGAGGTAAATTTCAGAATTTAGGTTCCTAAATCGTAGCAAGTAACCAGTTTTTTCAATTATAAAAGTTTATGGAACTAAATTTATTAACTTAAAATCAACAATAAAATAATAAAATGAAATATACATAATGCAAAAATATTTTAAACAATCACTTAAATACAGCTCATTGTGCAATCTTAGAGACAAAAATATTAATCAATTTTTAATATTCGAGTTGTTCAACAATTTCTTTTTCAATAGATAACATGGTCAATCCATTCAATTTTTGTTGTGACAAAGATGATCAAAGATAAATTTTAATAAATTTCAAATTGAAAAAACTTCTTTATGTGATGCAATTGTAATCGGTATAGTATTTGACTTATTTGTTTGATATTTAGCTGCTTTCCTAAATATTCCATTCCACAAGTACAAAACAAAACCAAGATTTTTGTTTCTATTGTACAATATAGTTATAAGATATCTATGATGACAAATTTGTGGGAAAAAAGTGTCCAAACAATCTTTTAATATATAGAAAACGAAAAAAATAAAAATAATCAATGATTATCTATGTTTCTAACTTAGCTATAGTGGAAGAAGATTTCCTTCCATTACATGTGTATAGTAAATACAGTACACACTTATAATGAATTCAATTTCATATAAAATAGGAAATAAACTTCTTATTTGCAAAAAATGTTAAATTTTACACATTTTCTCACTTTGCACAAGGCTGATAGCTTTTAGAGAAAAAAAATTGATATTGCAACAACAATAACGATATATTATCTAATGTCATAAATATTATCATAATGTAATAGTAAAATGGAAAAAATTAAGTCACGTCATATTTAACCATACATTGCACTCAATTACCCCGTAGAAGATATAAATTTACATTAATTAATAATGGGTTATAAATCGAGAAAAGAAATTCAATCACACACACAAGCAATAATATGATCAAAAGGATATTGAAAAAATATAATTGAATTTAGAGACAAAACTATACAGTAATCAATTAAATATATAAAATATATCAGTCAATACAATTAAAAAAAACTAGGGTCAATAAACGATCAGATCAACAAAGATGCGTGTAATGATGTATAAATATATATCGAGCGGTGTTGCACAATGGAATGAGTATTCCAAATCCAGACACTAAATCTATAATTTACGATATCATTGTTGAAGAATCATCATTGTTTGGAGCGGCCAAACAAGGGCGAACGAATATATAAAACAATGAGTTTTTAAAATAAAGGAAGCAAAAAAAAAAAAAAATTGGGCCCCCTAAAGAATTGGGCCTGAGGCGACAGTCTCTTGGACCTCTCCTCAAGTCCGGCTATGAGTACACACATATAAAGAAAGGACACAAACTAATGCATGGCACATTGACAAATTCAGGTTACACGAAAACTTCAAATTTTGTTATATCTGCACAACTCAACATGGCACATTGCCTAAGCCATTAAAGCTGATTTCAATCGCTCATTGGCACATGTATTCAGCTTAGAGTGAAAGAGTAATGGGATCCCATCAAATCCTTTGGTGTAGCAGTACGAAGCAATCTCTTGTGGTTGCAAAAGAGAAGAAATAAAAAGGATATATGAAAGGGCGGGCAATTTTCAGTTTGCGTGTCAGATTTAAGCAAGAGTTTTTCGATTTTGCACATTTTTTCGGGATGACATATGACCTTACGTCAAACTTTCGGGATCAAAATCCATCATTTAGTGGTCCATTTTAACTTTTTTTTTATAATTTTAGTCAGTTTAAGAGAATTTTTGTTATTTTTACAATTTTTTAAATTTTATTTAGATTTGTACACCAAATTAGGATTTCAATTTAATTAGAATTCATTTTGATTCTTTAAATATGTGTTAAAAGTTTGAAAACCCTACGTTCATTTTCTGATTAATAATAATTCAGTTTTTATGTTATTAGTTGGATTTCAATATTTATCACGTACGTTCGAAGGAAATTCGAGGAACATCCGTTCATGTGTTACAACACAAGGCCCTTTTATTATCATTAACGTTTTCATCATCCGTATGCTGGATTTTCTTGGGACAATAACTAATTCATTGGTCCATGCACTTTAGTTTTACTACTTTCTTGAAAATGCAATCTGAAAAACTAGAGGTGGGCATGGTCCGGTTCTGTTCGATTCTAAAGAGAACCAAATCAAACCCGAAAGTTTCAAGTATTTAGTAAATGGAACCGTCATATCTAAATTTAATTATGAAATCATCCGGATTCGATTCCATTCCATTCGGTTCTATTATGTTCCGGGATTCAATACAATAATTAATTTTTTTACATTAGACAGCGCTACATTAATTCCACTATGATATATTCAATCTTAACTCTTACAAAATAACGTAGTCCAATCTTGTGATATATTTTGCACTTCTCTTTGTTGAGTTTTTCATAGATTGACTGTCAAAATCACAGGAAGAAAAAGATGGCTAGTTCACAATAATAGAACGATGGAAATGACATTCGGCAGAATAAGAAATTTGGATAAAATTTAGGCCAATTTAATTAATTTGGGCTTGGTTGAAAATTAGAAATAGTGAAATCATATTTTGGGTTTAGACTAAATTCATTAGTTAGCAATTTATTTTAAAAATAAAATAATTTGACTTATTTAAGATAAAAAATTTAAAAAATTAGGGAGATTTGGTTCTTATTTGATTTTTCGATTATGGTCTATAACCGGAAATTGAACCAAACTCGTCGATTCTCGATTCAGATACCCGTTAGGGTATTTAACTTAAGAAAAATCGCTCGATTCGATTCGGGTCCGGGTCTGGTTCGATTAGATTCGATTAAGGAGTTTTATCCGGCCCCTATGAAAAATTGAGATTCTTGGCCCTACATTATTTACCAGTTCTTTGTAGTCGTTGCTTTTGAACCTAGCGTTGGTGATGAGCTGCAGAAATAAAACGTCAAAAAAATAGGGCGGACTAAAAAATTGTGAGAGGTGTTTGATGAAAGAAATAAAATTGTAGTTTGTTGGTGAATTCGAGAATTCTAATAATTATGCATAATATTGTCATGAAAGTTCTTTCAATTTGTTGGTAATTTCTGACTTTACCTTTTTTGTTTATTCAAATAAAAACAAATAGGAATTAAAAAAGAGATACATCAATATATGTTATGTTGATCCCAAAAATGGTCATATGATGTGGCCAACAGAAAATTAGAAACTCTAGTCCTTGTACACTAAATCGCAATATGCTCGCATCCAACTACTAGCTATATTGGTCAATCGACACAGGGAATGGTTTATAACATTTTGTAGGTTTTTATTTTAGGTTGCATGGTATGTAAAAAGGGGGTTGGCCTTCGGGTATGATGGAGAGAATCAGGTTTTCTTCTCATGAGTAAATTTGCATTGTCCCTTTAACGTATGGAGTGTAGATTTTTTATATCTCATGTTAATTGAATGGGGTCCATCTGATGGTAAATGATCTAATGGTTCTCATTAGAGTCAATCAATCAATCAAGCCATTAATACTTAGACCCCCTTATCTTTTCCTCTGACATAAGATTCGATAGTGTAGATGTATAAGGGCAACACCAGCAGTGTGTTGACTTGTCAATTGTATCCTTAGGTCCGTCATTGGTTGACTTACTGCCTCACCAAAGATGAATCTATGGTGGAGGCCTTTGTTAGCAGAGGGTCGATGAGCAGCTCCAAGTTGGGTTCGCTTCGGTGCACATAGTATCGGGTCACCTGTTGTCCACGTGGCATATTTATTTTACGATCGTTTACGTAAGTAACATCGGTCCCTGAAGTCTATATATGATTATTTATATTATGCGTGGACTTGTGGGGTTCTTCATGTAACTGCTGGGGTTGGTAACAAGGCTTTCTTAACCTGGTTCGGGTGTGTGGATTAGGATGACCCTTGAAGTGGACGAGCCGTGTGAAGATAGGGCCTCCTTGTAAAGATGAGCCTCGTTAAGGTAGAGCCTCCTTGTGGGGAGGAACCTAATTATGAAATGACTTGGTGGGTGCTGATTTCTAATGAGTAACAACTGTATATTCTTAGTCATTTCCCAGACTCGAGTGGTGTGTGTATTTAATGCATAATGATGATGATATTTCACCCTCATTCAAATATACGCAAATTTCGTGCGCATGTGTTGCACGGATTCATCTGGACCCTTGATTCAAATCCAAATGAGCGCCTTTTTGGCTTCTACATAGATGGTGAGGCTGTAGATGGAGGGCTTGGATTAAGCCAGGAAAGCTTCCAACGATGGGGGTTTGTCTACTAAGCCTGTATAAAGAGTTGATAACCCACTTTTTCATCTTTTTCACTCTCTGAGATTTTTAGTGAAACCAAGTGTTGAAGCTTCCTTCCCTCCGAACTTGCAACTTTTGCGATTATTGGCGATTGTCTATTTTTCGTTTACCTCAAGACCATCCAGGATTTAGGTTTTTTAGAGCTTGTGTAAGTATCTTTTTATGACGAGGTGTTCTTATTATCTCTCTTAATTTTAAAAATGGCCTCTTTGTCTAAAAAGGGTGTTAGTGAGGGGTCCTCCGAGGTGGACATGGCCTTAATCTGTGCGGAAGCAGGAATTCCTCCAGTGATTCCTACCGGAAGGATCATAGAGACGATAGGGGGTTCCCATAGTTCTAGGGCAATGCGTGAGGATCCTGTTGACCGTAGCATTAGGTGGGGGGCCTTTCGGTGGCCTACTGACATAAAGGAGGGACATGTAGAATAGCTGATGACATAGAGATGCTTTTGCGGACCCAGAAGAGAGAGCTTATTTTCCCAGGGAAGGGTGCCTGGCGGTAAGTGAGACAATCATGGCTGGGGGGCTGAGGTTACCCTTACACCCATTTTTTAGATTTGTCCTTAGGCAGTATAAATTAGCCCCCACCCAATTAGTACCCAACGTATGGAGCCAGTTGGCAGGGGCCTTCCTTCTTTGGAAGGAGGTCACGCTTGGCGAGGATATGCGCCCACATGTTTTTCAGATCATCTTTCAGCCTCGAGTTTCTAGTGGGGATAGCGATTGTAAGGGGTGGTATTATATGAACCCCTGGGGCTCACATTCCCCCGTCATCTGAGGGACCCCTACCTCTATAAAAAAATTGGAAGTCTTCTTGGTTTTGGGTTAGGGATCGCGGTAGACCGTCGAAGGGGACGTGGTCCCGGAGATAACTGTGCCAACCCAGTACCACGAGTACAGTGAGTCAAGCCCCATCTATTTATCCTTTCTTACATACTAGTTCCTACTTTATCCATTACTGAATTGGTGTGGCATTTTCCTACAGCTGCTGTAGATCGATTTCGACTTGAACCATCCGAGTGGGCTATGATTACCTATCGAAAAGAGGTATTTCAAGAACGTCATTGCCAAGCAGACCTTATTTGTCATCCGTTTCATGATGACTTCCAAAGGTAATATCGATTCCATTGATAATTGTGATCTTTTGTAGTGGTTGTTTCTCATTTATTCCCTATTTGTAGGTCAACACGATAATGAGTGGGTAAAGCCCAACTTGTTCCAACTGCCGAGCCTAGGGAAGGCTCAGAAGAAGAAACCCCTAAGCAGTAGCTCTACTACTTATAAAATCAGAGAGACGAACTGGCCCGTCTCTCTAGGGCAAACCCCCCACCTCTTCCGTCAAAGGTGAGGGAAAAGGATAAGGAGAAAAAAGAGAAAGATGAGGGTGGGGCCTCTGAAGACAAACCCTTAAAAAGGAAACTCGTCTTGTCAAAAAATGTCGGGTCGCCTCCTCCACCCAAGTACCAAACTACACTGGGAGAATCTTTGAGGCTTCCTATCCTTACTGAGCCTATCTCGATCCTAAAAATGGCCGAGGATGAAGAGTCAACAGACGAGGGGGACAACCTATTGAGGAGGAAGAAGAAAGGCCCTGAAACAAGCGTCCTTATCTTTAGAAGATATTGTTAAATCCCTTGCAACTAAAACTTTGCAATTTCAACAAGAGACTAAGGCTAGCATTCAATATTTGGAGAATTAAGTGGATCAAATAGCTAACGCCGGCTAGAGTTACAGTATTCGGGAAAATTGCCATCTCAAATAGTGATAAATCCAAAAGAAAATGTGAGTGCAATCATGTTAATGAGTGGCACGAATGTTGAAGCTCCAATGAAGCTAGGCCCTACATCATCAAAGGAAGAAAAGGATGAATATATTACAGCAGAAAAAGTACTCCCAACGATACCGAAGTAAGTTTGCGTATTTCCTCCTCTTTCAGTTTATTAACGAGTACCCCCTTTCCATCAAGCTTTAGTAGAATCTAGGAAAAATGAACAAAATAAAAATTTGTGTGAAACTTTTCGTAGATGCGAGGTAAATATTCCATTATTAGGTGCTATTAAACAAATACATTGTTATGCTAAATTCTTGAAAGTGTTGTGTACTATGAAAAGGAAACAGAAATTGAAGGGGGGGTGGGAAGGTAAGAGTTGGGGAGAATATATCTGCAATTATTCAAAAGAAACTTCTTACAAAGTGTACGGATCCAGGTATGTTTATTATCCCTTGCATGATAGATCCCTTACATGATAGGCGACACTAAGTTTGAAAAGGCCATGCTAGATTCAGAAGCATTTATTAATGCCATGTCATATTCTGTATAGACTTCCTTGAAACTTGGAACTTTAAATAAAATTGGTGTGATAATTCAACTAACTGATAAATCTAATGTCTATCCTGAGGGGGTAGTTGAGAATGTTCTCGTAAAAGTTAATGAGTTGGTTTTTCCTGCTGATTTTTATGTGCTTGACATTAGCAATGGTAATCATACTACCCCTATCTTATTACGAAGATCGTTCTTAAGCACATCCAAAACTAAAATAGATTTTCATAATGACACACTGACCATGGAATTTGACGATAAAACCATTAAACTTAATATCTACGATTACATGAAATATCCGGATGATGATAATCATGTCTATTCTATTGATGAGATTGATTATTTAGCACATAATGTTTTCAAATTTGATGCTAAAAATGAATGGAAAGCTGTCATTACTGAGCATCTTGGGAAGGAAAATGAGGAATTGGCTTTAAACACTGAGTTACAAAAAACTGTGGTAGCATTAAATGATCTTCCAGAGTCAGATAACAGTTCTTGTTTTGTATTACTAGTTTCTAATGAGAGACCTCTACTTTCTGTTTTGCAGACTTCCATTCCAGATTTGAAGCTTCGCCCTAGTTACTACAAGTATGCATTCTATGGAGGTAGAGGAACACTGTCAGTTATCATTCCCAATGGACTTGGTGCACCGTAAGGAAGATCGAAGCCAACCTTGATAGACTTGGGCTAAACAAGGTAACATTAAGTCTAGTCAAAGATAATAAACAAAGGAGCTACTTGGAAGGCAACCCAAGGGGAGTTCGTCCATTTATCTTTTTGTTTTTGTTTTTCGCATTCATTTTTTTTGTTATATTTATCATTTTCTTTGCATTGTATCTTATATTGGGGACAATGTAAGCTTTAAGTGTGGGGGAGTGGTTTAGATTTATGTTTCATTTATATTGAGTTTAAATTTCAAAAAAATTTGGAAATTTTTTGCATGATTTTTCAAGAAAATGAGTTCAGGTTAAATGATTTTTTTGGTTGTTTATGCTATTTGTAAGAATTAATTAAACTTTTGAAGAATTCATAACATGATTGAATAAATAATCTTACAACTTAGAGTTAATTGGTTGAGTTATTTTCTTTGAGAATTGTAGTAACTAAATTCGGTAGACAAAAAGTCGGTGAGATTTTGAGCCTTTAGATTGATATATTCATAACAGTCTCATTATTTCTTTCATGTGTGACATTCTTCCATGGTTTTATTTCTCTAGAATTTGTCTTGATTCTCGTCAATATCACGTTGACACATGCATGCACTAATATGATTAAGATCATCTTTATTATATAAATTAGCTACATTAGCAAAATAGCTTACTGTGTAATTGAATTTTCTTTTGGTGAACTCCTTTTAGCCTTATTGTCTTTTCTTTGTGTAAACCCACGTTACAAGTTTTAAACATGAAAAAAAAATCTTTACCCAAACCTTAAAGCTAGTGGAGTATTGTTCATCATTATAATATGTGTGGGTGTGTAAGTTATAAGTGTGGGGGTGTCAAAATTTTTCGTAATGCTATGATTGGTGGAAGGGAACATGTTTCAATTTTATTAATAAGTTCCATTATGGTGTAACATTTGGAGTTTATATTTGAGTAAAAAAAATCAAAAAGAAAAAAAAAAGAAAAAAAAGTAAATTATAGAAGAACAAGAAAAGAAAAAAAAATAAGTGATAGAACGGAGTGATGTCAATGTTACAGAATATCTATATTCATAATTCCTCCTATATTTCAAGACAGGGTTCGGTTTGTGTGGGATAGATGCAAAGTAAAGGAACCATTGTGTGGAGTAGTTGGGTTTACATATCTTATGAATATATTTGAGCTAAGTTTATTCATATTTGCTCCACTAGTTCAATAGCTCTTGAGTCACATACTCAAATATTTACCACCTTGGCCCTAAGCCACGTTACGATCTTCGAAAAGTCCTTATGATTCTTGTAAAGTATGTGATCTAAGTGTTGACGAATAAGAAGATATGCAAGCATATGGTAGATTATCTCCATTGGAATGAATTTGAACGAAACACTTATATTATAAATACATGAGAGTTGAGTGCTTGTATCCATGAGAGTCTACATGTTTGGTTTATTCCATCTTCATATGAAAATGCTAACTAGTTGATTATGAATTGTGTGATAATGTTTATTTATGATATGTCGTGTGTTTTAAAGAGTTTGATTGTTCTATATTCATGGCATTACGACCAGGGTGTTTTTGGGGAATTAAATTTGAGTTTTGCCCGAGTACGTTCAAAAACTAAATGTGGGGGGGTTGATAAGAATGTAAAATGCATATTTTTCTCTCCTTATTTTATGTGCTCGTATTAATCAATTACAAAATGAGTACTCATTACGTTCATATTTTGATTTATGTGAAAATTCTATGAATATGGTGTAATTTGGAAGAAATAAGCGAATAAGGACCAAAATGAAAGAAAACGAAGTTTGGGGACTGAAATGACCTACTCAAAAGTTATGTAGAACCTCAAGATGAAGATTTGAGTGTGTTAGGAGTCAATTAGATGAAAAAAGACATTAACGAGATGAAATATCGTCAAAGTATAATCACACATCAATTTCCAATCGAAAAAGTTATGCACCGATTTTTAGCCTCATATTGAGATCTATTTTGACACGAAAAACAATCAAATTGGAAGATGATATCTGAAGCAAAGTTGTAGCTTTTTGAGTTAGCTTTCCAACATATTTTGAATCACTACAATCGAACATCGAGAGTGAAATATATGACCAAAATACTGAACGATGTCCGATGGAAGAAACCTATAACTATGCAGCCACATAGCTTTAATTCTATGCGGTCGCAAGAGTCGTTTCAGTTAGTCATGCGGTCGCATAGTTCATTCCCGACACAAAAAAATTGGTTTTCAAATTTAAGTCAACTGCCTATGGAAACAACTATAAATACATATTTTAAAATCCTAGAATGGAAGAAGAACATACAGAATACCTCCAAATTTCATTTTTCATTATTTTGCTCATAGATTCATGAATTGTAAATAAATTTTTACACTTGGTCGAAGGAGATTGAAACCTCGTAACCACATATTGTGAGATCTAAATGATTTTTCTTAGTTTAATTCATGTTTTTGAGTATTGAATATTCTTCTGCACTTATTTCCATGATTGTTATGTTTAATTGTTAGGAGTCCTACTAGTTTCTTATTCGTTACAATCTACCGCTAAGTTAAATATCAAATCCATAATTGCTTGATTTCTTTAACTTATGAAGCAACTAGGGTTTGATAATTTGCTACTTGGGTGATTGTTGAATCTTATGAAGAATGGTCAACTAAATTAAATGCAACCACTTGTACTCGTATTTTTTAGCTTCATCGATCTTTCTAATTCGTAATGCGATTATCAAATTAAATCTAGATTGCTTGTCTTAGGTTGTTTGGTAATTAGGGTTAATTAGGTCACTTGTATTTTAATTAATTATAAGTAAGGAGAACATTAGGTGAATATTCAAAATAGGAGTTGATTTATACTTGCATCGATGATCAATTGTAAAGTTCTGAAGGTGGATATTGACTTGGACCAAGTTTAGTCTTTTTATTGTTTTCATTAATTTAATTTTCATTATTATTAATTGCGTTATTTTCAATTGGTTACATACATAAACCCCTCACAATCATTGTACGAAACATAAAATATTGAATTATACACTTTTCGTGGGATCGACCCTTACTTTGTAAAGTTTCAAAGGTGGATATTGACTTGGACAAGGTTAGTATTTTGATTGTTTTCGTTAATTTAATTTTCATTGTTATTAATTGCGTTATTTACAAATGTTTGCATACAAAAATCCCCCAATCATTGTACGAAGCATAAAATATTGAATTACATACTTTTCATGGGATCGACCCTTACTTTCACTACTACATTAGTTTTATTGGTTAAGGTCTTACTTATTGGTGCCTACAATAGCACACACGAATGTACATGTCTGCACTAGACTCGACATTGCATTTGCGGTTGTTGTACTGGGCCGATATCAAATTAATCCAAGTATAGAACATTGGAAAGCTGCCAAGAAAGTGATGAGGTATCTACAAAGAACCAAAGACTACATACTCACATACAAGCATTCCGACAATCTTGAAGTTGTTGGATATACGGATTTTTTTGCGGGATGTGTAGACACAAGAAAGTCTACTTCATGATACATTTTTCTTCTAGCTGGATCTTGGAGAAGTAGCAAGCTGACTATAATTGCATCGTCTACCAAGGAAGCAAAATTCATTGGTTGCTATAAAGCTACAACATAGGCATTATGGTTGAGAAATTTTTTCAAATGATTAAGAGTTGTCGATAATATAGAAAAGCCTTTGAAGATTTATTGCGATAATTCGGCTGCAATTTTCTTTTCAAGAAATAACAAAAGTGGAAGTCGAAACAAAAATATCGACATAAAGTATCTGGTTGTCAGAAATCATATAAAGAGAAATGAAGTGGCCATTAAGCATATCGAGACAAATCTTCTGACTACTAAGCCCATGACTAAGGGCTTGCTGGCTAAAGTTTATAAAGCTCTTGTTGAAAATATGGGACTTGCGTGCTCAGTATGATACTCTTTAGTTTTAATATTATTGTTTTTATTTTGAAATAATGTTATTAGTGCACTTAAAGTTTGTAATTTGGATATCCATTGTGGTTATTATAGTTGGACCCCGAATGACTTATAGGAAGTTCATTCACAAAGTAAAGTACTCTCTAGAGGTGATTATACTTGTAATATATGGAAGGAAATGTTCGATTATTAAAACAAGACCACCATGATTCAAGTATTGTGAATTTCTACTTGAGTAGGTTATTGGCAATTTTAGCATATGGCCATATTAAGTTCCCACTTGAAGTTAACTATTGAACATGTGGACCAAGTGGGAGAATGTAAATCGTATGTGACCCACATGGTCAATATGAAGTTAAATAAATTTAAAGTTTAAATAGTGGGTTAATTAACTGCCTAGATAACTTCCCATTTGGTTATTGGAGGGGAGTTATTGCAGGAAAAAAACCACACTTCCATGATGGATGGAAGTTGTAGCGGTTGTCTTTATATATATGCCAAGGGTCCCTAGCCAAACCTCTGCGTGTGTAAAAATCCCTTCAGATTTTCTCTCTTAATATTGAAAGTCCTGTGTTTATTTACATCATGTTAAAGGGGTTATTAAAGTTGGTATTGGCTGGAAGACGTTTGGTGCTTTAAGGACTCATTTCTGCTTTATATTTTTTCAATTAGATCTTGGATAACATGGTTGGACGTATGTAATTTATATCTTACTACGACGACTACTATAGGCAAAGTACCTACGTAGATGTTCAATATAAGTGGCTGCAAAAGTATAGAATAGAGAGCATGATTTGGAATAGGACCAATATTTGATTTTTTTGAAATTCTCACCAGTAATGTCAAATCTATATGGAATGAACAATCTTATTGGAGAAAAGATGTGTAAGTATTGAAGTAGAATTTCTACCAAACGTTTCTAGGACTGATAATAAACTATTTCTGACATTCTCCATGCTCCGGAGATGTTAAAACATGAATTGTACAAGAACATGATAACATAATATAAAGAGGCGATAACAACGCACAGTACATATGTGTACGTTAGTTACTTCCATGCACATACTTACGTGCTCATCAATACTCTTCTACTCATGCATACAAAATGATACATATTTATACGCATCAGAATCCTTCAACTTCTACTCCATGTACATGCTATTGTTGGGGAGATCAACAACTTGTGGGTCTCATCTACAACCCAAAAATTTGCATGTCTTGGGTTGCTACTTGCTATTAATTTTGCCTGCCACACATAAAACATCATCTAGGTTGTGATAAATAAACTCATCACGCATGGGCGTTCAACTCAAGCCGACAAAGAGTTGGTTGATTATAGAGTCAGCAACCTGAACACTTGAAGCCATATCATCATCGTGGGAGACGGAGGAGCCTTGTGGTTTCGAGTAAATAGAGCTCCTTGACCCCCCCTAGACACGATCGGTTAAATGGTTGATTTTGTACCGAAAAACTTAATAGTTTGAACCAGTTGCAGGATTGAAAGGAAGACTATTGGGGTTCAAACAATAAAATATATTACAATCCTCCAGAGACTCTTAGATTATGTGCACGGAGAGAATTAGTTTTGAACTCTTCTTCCAAGTAAAAGAAAACATACATAAAACTATAACAAAAATATAAACACGCGCACGTACACACATATACTAAGTCTACTAGACATACACGTGCAAGCATAAGTTCATTACATTTATCCATCCAAAACTAGGGAAAATCCCATATAGAAAGAAACTATTGAAGTCCACACCGGAGGAACTTAAGTCCATCGGTCTAAGGTCATCACCCACGTACCAGTCGGCATTCCACTCTGAGTCGAAATTGGCAAGGGTCATACCCTGTGATCGAATTAATAAGGTCGGTAACATACAAACTTATAGACAAAAAGGACGAGATTCGCAAGCACCCTTGCGGTGGCGAACATCTAAGAAAAAATTATAAGCGAATTGTTTTCTACTTAGGCGAAGTCCACTCCGCCTGTCTTAAGATTACAAATATTTTCCACTCGCAAGTTTGTAATCACTTGAATATAAGACATTTTGGACTTAAATAAAATCGTAACGTCATCTGAATATACTTCAACATTACTACAAAACAAATACTGAGAAGGAAATTGTGTATCTTAATGAGTCAACTTATGAACTACCCTAACCTACCAAATCCTTATTAAGAGAATTGTGTAACATAAATCAAACGATCTTGTTAACTTATACAATGAGCGCAATGTTATGTAGTCTAGCGAACTAACTTTGTTGTTATTTTTCACTTGCATCAGTGAAGTCGAAAAGTAGTAGTATAGCATTAACATATGAGAAGTTCAAAAAATGTCTTTTCAATACAAAAAGAAAATTAAAAGAAAATAAAATTGCAAGAAAGATTACATCGGCTGGTCATTCAAAAATTCATCCATCCCAACAGCTCCAAGTCATTCAAAAATTCATGTTCAAGTACAGATAAGTAGCCCTACTAAGATGGTGTGGAAATTAATGCAATGAATCTCCTTAATTTGACTCCACAACATCAATCCTTTATGTTTTGTTTTAATATCTTTCACTATTTATAAAATGATTAGTTATCATAAATAGTGCAACAATAGAGATTCGAACCCGTGCCTTTGGAATGATTGGAAGCTTGACAACTATGGCATTTAGTTGATGTGATGCCCAATGTAACAAAAATATATGAGATAAGTTTTAGCAAAGTAATTGATATATTGTCTCTTTATTTTAATTTTTTTTAAACTAAAATTTGACATTTCAATGACTTATTGATTAAAACACTAACTCGATGACCCAATAATTTTTTCGAGTCAACGATCGAACCGAATATGATAACTATGTTTTGAAACGTGAAAGAATAACGAGGAAAAAATTAAATTAACAGTTGCTATTTATAGAAACCCAAAATTTTATTTGTTTTAATCTTTTCATTGGAGACTATTTAATTGGCAAAAAAAATTTAACAATTCGGATGAGCATTAACACAATTTTTTCTTCACATATTCAACAACAAAATCTTTGTCATCTTTAGAACTATGAAATAGTCTCTCTCCCTCCCTCCCTCCCTGCTAGATTGGGATTATTAACAAATTGAACCAAGTAAGTAATTTGACCAATTGTTCAAATTTGAAACTCTTACTCGATAAATATTATTAGACTGGTAGATAACGTACATCTACACTTACAATTCAAACTATAATACAAGTAATTTCAATTCACAGTATTGGCTTTCATTGTCACCAATAATGGTCGACGACTGTCCGTGCTCACTCGAAATCTTAAATCCGCCACTGCTCGAAGATGAAGATTTGTAGCAAATATTGCTCTAGCTCGCTAATTAGTTTTAGACCTATATGCTATTTGCTCAAATGAACTTGAGGTAGCAACAATCGGCTCATCTCTATCCACATTTGTAATCATTGTATTGACACTTGCTATCAGACTAGCCTCATTTTCCTATTTCTCAATCTCGGCTATTTGTTGTTGTTGCTGCTGCATTGTCAGAGTAATCTCAGTCCCCAAGAGTTTGCTAGCTTACACTCTCGCCTCATAGAAGAACATCCATCCCCAGGGCATGACATTGGAATATAACTGATAAGTGTATTTTATACACTTATTCGGGCTCCAAATTATGACATTTTATGGTTCTTTTAATGAGATTATAGCCTAATTTATGATATAATGTGTTATTAGGTGAAACTCGATGGATGATGAAGAATTGGAGAAAAGAATGCAAAAATTGGCGAAAAAGTGGAAAGATCCAAAGCTTGAGGGTTAAAGTGCAAATACACAAAAGTTGTGTCGAAGCTCACGATGAAGATTCAAGAATGCTAGAGGTCAAATGGATGCAACGAAAGATCAAAAGGAGTGAAAACAAATCAATTTCCAACCGCACAAGGATGTCTAAATTTTAGTTGGAGATTGAGACGCATTTTTGGCCTAGATAAAGTTCGAATTGAAGAAGAGCTATTTCTATCAAAATTGTAGTCCTTCGAGTTATCTTTCTAACGCAACTTGAATCATCTCAGTCGGACATCGGAAGGAAAAGTTATAATAAAATTACTGAAACAGACGCAAGTGGACAGAAACTTGGCGCCCGAGCGCTACACACTCAGCGCTCAAGCGTTGCACTAGCCAGAAAATGGATTTTTAACAGATTTTCAGCGCTCAAGCGCTGTCCCATAGCGCTCAAGCGCCGCGCGCCGCCACAGATTTTAGGTTTTTATTGTTTGGGCCGCGAAAACTCCACAAAAAGACTCCAAATTGGCCAAGAACGGATATGAAAGTATAAATAGACCTAAGGAGGCTTGGAAAAGGGGGGGTTCTCACACATTGGAAAAGAGGGAGAGATTGCAAAATAGAGAGGAGAACACAAGATCAAAGAGGGAATTTCAAGAAGAAACATCAAAGATTCGATATCAAAGCAAAGATTGGAAGCGGAAGAAGACCTTGGTGCAAGAGTTTATTCTTTTCCATATCTTTATTCCAATAATCCGGTGATGTATTCCAATATGTTTATTCCTTTCATATTCTTCATCATGTTTAGCTAAATTTATTATTAGGGCGAACAATGTAATCTTTTGAAACCCTTAGTTCTTTAATTCAATAATTTCTGAGTTTTATTCTTCCATGTGTTGATTTTATTATGTGTGTAATGCTTCAAATTACCTGATCAATAATTTGATGATCCATTGAGTTTCTTACGAGTCGAGAGGTGAGTTCGAGACTTAGAATGTGTAATAAAATCTGGTAACGAGGTATAAAGTGTAGAGATACCTATACTAAGTACTACGGTCGTTATATGAATTCCTAGTGCCTTAACTCGTTTAACTAAGGAGAATTCGCATAGAGATATGGAATTAAATTAGTTAAATAGGCTCAATGAGAACTCGAGAGGGGTAAATTGAATACCGTAGGAGAGTTCGACCGAACACTACATTAGGCTAGAATCTTGAATTGTGAACTAAGGTGATCATTAGATGAAGTTGTTTTGTCCTAATACATCTTACATACATGAATCTTTGATCTATTTGTATTTGTTATTTCTGCATACTTTTTATTTGTTTTAGACAGTTAGTTCATTTAGAAAATCAATATTCACAATCCTTCATTTGTTTATTCCCATCAAATAGGAGTTAAGAAAAGTAGATTAAGACTAAAGTATAGTCCTCGTGGGAACGATAATCCGGACTCTTAGGTCCACTTTATTACTTGTCACGATCCGTACACTTGCGGGATATAAAAATCGACAACAAGTTTTTGGCCCCGTTGCCGGGGACTATTTACTTTTAGTCTTAGTTTATTTTATTTTTACCTGTTATTTGATTTTATTTGTTATTTACTTTTCTTTAAATTTTTTTTTTACGTTTAAGTAACCCCATACAATTTTAATCTACCTTGTGTTGGTATTCTCTCTTTGCATTTTTCAGGTATTTATGCATGATTCCGACTTTGGCAAAGTGATAAAATTGTTGCAATGACAAATTTCTACATGGATTGTAGAAATATTTTTGGAGAATATCCAAGTTGTGAAAATTGTTACGAGGTGTATTGTTCTGGACAATGCTCGTTCACTTGTTTACACACACCGAAACTTATGAGCTTTCGAAAATATTTGATATGTAGAAAACAAGCAATTGAAAAATCTGATGAAAGGTATATGCTCATGGGAGATTTTGTACCTTACGATTGGGATGAGGACATCAAACTTGTGGGAGAAGGTCCTCCCCTATTGAACGAGAAGGTACTTGCAAAGTACTTTAAAGAACTTGCCAAATTGGATCAAAGAGATATGCTTATGGGAGATTACATGTACTGGAGTGGATTTCGACAATGGGGGTACAATCCACTTCAAGAGGTCATCAGGACCGACTTCTCCTTGCCCGTGGATTTAGATTGCGGACCTAACACTCCACCCGATGAGAGTTCAATAATTGACGAAGAGTCAAAAATAAGTGAAGATTTAATCACAACGAAGCTAAACGAGGATTTGGCGATCAATAAGGAGGAAATCAACTCACATTTTTCCCACTTTATTGATTGTCCAAAAATTGATTTTGTGATTGGGCCTGACGAGGAGATAGAAATCTACATAGTTGAGGTTGAGTCGGATGGAATAGACAAGTCCTATTATGTTGAAAAGGGCAAAGAAGAGCTGTGGAGATCAAATGAAAAGTGGATCAAAGCCAAAAGAAGAAAAATGGACAAGGCATCAAAAGCCTTCTTTAGGTGCCCGTGATCGACCGCCGTAGAGTCGAGCTAAAGACTATAAAAAAGCGCTTCTTGGGAGGCAACCCAAGCTTTCTTTTTATTTATTTATTTTGTCTTTTAAGTTTTAGGATAGTTTAGTTTATTTTTATTTGGGACTCATCAACCTTACCCATTTTCCCCTTAGGTCTTTGATAAGTTAGTTGGATTATTAGATGTTAGAGCTAAGTAACACGTGTTCCAGTTATTTGATTTTAATGACTTATTTGACTTTTCAGGAACATGACGTCGCGGAACATTTAACCAACATTGACTAAGGAGCCAACTGAAAAATATGAAAAATAGCCATGGAATTACACGCCATATCAGGGGAGTCTTTTCTTCATATTCTTCCCCACCCCTTTATATGCGAATTTAGAATTAAAGACATTGAGGACAATGTCTAGTTTAAGTTTGGGGGTAGAAAACATGAGTTTTCATTTTATTTTTGTGTTTTTGTGTGAGTTTTCTTTTTGTTTTTGTGTTTTTTTGTGCTTTAATGTAAAAAAAAAAAAAAAAAACTGAAAAATTTCAATTCTTCATTTTGTGTGCTTGTGTGAGTTAGTTGGCCTGGCTGGCAATGATGAATATATTGAATTATAAATTGATCTATGAATGATGAATAAGTTGCATACTTAGATTAATTTTTACTTTTCCATGTGAAATTTGATATATATTGAGCACGTGAATTGAGTTAAGCATTATGTAGGAATGAGTTGATTTCATAATTGGATAGGTTGAAATAGTGGACCATAGATGCTAAACCCAAAATCAATCACTTTTGCATTCTTAGACCAAATCTAGAATAGTTTGGGGAGATTTCACTGTTGTAGGGAGATATTGAGATAAATAGGGATTCCATGTGTGAAATTAAAAATCTTGCGTGGATTGTCTAACGTCAATAGGATGCAATTTGATAAAAATCTTAAATTAAAGGTTGATTTACTTGGATAAGTGTTTAATGAGGGACATTGCACTAATCAAGGCATAAAAAAAAATATTTTATTTGAAAATTTCTCTTCGTAGCCTTTATGACTCGAGCAATTAAGCCTGCAAGGGTCTTTACAACCTGGTGCCCTATGGTCATTTGACTTGGGAGTCATCGGCTGAAAGCTTGTTACATGGGTCATTTAGAAAGTTTAAGGGAGAGAATGTTTCATATAAAAAAAAAATTACTCATATGAACTAAAAAAAATAATAATAAAACTAGAAAAAGCAGGTGCATGAAACAGAAGACGCACAAAATGCTTTGGTTAAGTCCCGAACACTTGTTTAAGAAAATTTGACTTTTGATGATGGATTATTAGCCTAGTTAAGTTCTAGAGATTGAAGCAATCATATAGAGAATCCTTATTTATTGACATATTGACTTGCAATTAGTGAGATTTACCTAGACTAGAGAGGTGATGATAGTATAGACTTCAACCTTAGTTCACACGCTTGAAAAGAGTGAAAAGAATAAGTTTGGGGGTGTGTGAATCTTACGAGTGATGAAAGAACATATTTGACTTTTGAGGTCGGAAATTGAAACAACTTATGAATTCATAATGCTATTCTTAATTCTTCAAACACACACACGTCAATTTTTTCATTGGAAAAGTAAATTTTAATTTATGTAGTGTGATTTTGAAGCTGTGTATAAATTTGATATTATGATTTCAATCTTGAAATAAAAAGCCAGGTTAGCTAGCTAAATCATTTTGCATTGCTTGATTGATTGGCCACCAATTGGGTAATTAGTATTGCATGTTCGTTGTTTATTAAGTTAGGTTACGGTTTTGTTTGAGGACAAACAAATGTTTAAGTTTGGGGGTGTTTGATAAGTGTATTTTATACACTTATTCGGGCTCCAAATTATGACATTTTATGGTTCTTTTAATGAGATTATAGCCTAATATATGATATAATGTGTTATTAGGTGAAACTCGATGGATGATGAAGAATTGGAGAAAAAAATGCAAAAATTGGCGAAAAAGTAGAAAGATCCAAAGCTTGAGGGTTAAAGTGCAAATACACAAAAGTTGTGTCGAAGCTCGCGATGAAGATTCAAGAATGCTAGAGGTCAAATGGATGCAACGAAAGATCAAAAAGAGTGAAAACAAATCAATTTCCAACCGCACAAGGATGTCTAAATTTTAGTTGGAGATTGAGACGCATTTTTGGCCTAGATAAAGTTCGAATTGAAGAAGAGCTATTTCTATCAAAATTGTAGTCCTTCGAGTTATCTTTCTAACGCAACTTGAATCATCTCAATCGGACATTGGAAGGAAAAGTTATGACAAAATTACTGAAACAGACGCAAAGTGGACAGAAACTTGGCGCCCGACCGCTACACACTCAGCGCTCAAGCGTTGCACTAGCCAGAAAATGGATTTTTAACAGATTTTCAGCGCTCAAGCGCTGTCCCATAGCGCTCAAGCGCCGCGCGCCGCCACAGATTTTAGGTTTTTATTGTTTGGGCCGCGAAAACTCCACAAAAAGACTCCAAATTGGCCAAGAACGGATATGAAAGTATAAATAGACCTAAGGAGGCTTGGAAAAGGGGGGGTTCTCACACATTGGAAAAGAGGGAGAGATTGCAAAATAGAGAGGAGAACACAAGATCAAAGAGGGAATTTCAAGAAGAAACATCAAAGATTCGATATCAAAGCAAAGATTGGAAGCGGAAGAAGACCTTGGTGCAAGAGTTTATTCTTTTCCATATCTTTATTCCAATAATCCGGTGATGTATTCCAATATGTTTATTCCTTTCATATTCTTCATCATGTTTAGCTAAATTTATTATTAGGGCGAACAATGTAATCTTTTGAAACCCTTAGTTCTTTAATTCAATAATTTCTGAGTTTTATTCTTCCATGTGTTGATTTTATTATGTGTGTAATGCTTCAAATTACCTGATCAATAATTTGATGATCCATTGAGTTTCTTACGAGTCGAGAGGTGAGTTCGAGACTTAGAATGTGTAATAAAATCTGGTAACGAGGTATAACGTGTAGAGATACCTATACTAAGTACTACGGTCGTTATATGAATTCCTAGTGCCTTAACTCGTTTAACTAAGGAGAATTCGCATAGAGATATGGAATTAAATTAGTTAAATAGGCTCAATGAGAACTCGAGAGGGGTAAATTGAATACCGTAGGAGAGTTCGACCGAACACTACATTAGGCTAGAATCTTGAATTGTGAACTAAGGTGATCATTAGATGAAGTTGTTTTGTCCTAATACATCTTACATACATGAATCTTTGATCTATTTGTATTTGTTATTTCTGCATACTTTTTATTTGTTTTAGACAGTTAGTTCATTTAGAAAATCAATATTCACAATCCTTCATTTGTTTATTCCCATCAAATAGGAATTAAGAAAAGTAGATTAAGACTAAAGTATAGTCCTCGTGGGAACGATAATCCGGACTCTTAGGTCCACTTTATTACTTGTCACGATCCGTACACTTGCGGGATATAAAAATCGACAACAATAACAAGTTCAATGAGGATGATGATGATGACCCCACACCATCCCTAAACCTAGAATTGGTCTCGATTCTAATGGACCTATTTTGGGAAGAAGACATTCTGTTTATCATTCATAATTGAGATCCGCTATTTTCATTCACCATTTCATATATCTATCTCATTTTAAATATGTCCCTATTAAAACTTTAAAATTTTAAAAAAGTATTATATTCATCCACATTACATTCCCATATTATCCTTATTAAATTCAGGGATAATTGCAGCAGCAGTACCAAATCTTTCATTTAATAGTAGATTTTGCCCAAACCTTTTATTTGTGTCACACATAGTACCAAACCTTTAAAAAATTAGCGCGTGGGGTCCAAATGAGTGATTTCTATTAGTTTGATCGTTAGTTGACCATATAATTGGCCTTGACAATAATTTTGACTAATTTTTTAAAGGTTAAAATGGTAAATTTACATTTTTTATAATAAAATCAAATAATTAAAATTAAAATTAAAAACCAAAACCAACTTCTTCTTCCCCATCCACCCCACACATACCCACCCCCATCCCTACCCCAAAATCATCACCAACACTATCAGATAGCTCAACCGCAACCACCTTATACCGGCACCACTGCTATCTCCTCTACCGCTATCTTGGAGGATGGGAATATGATTTAGAGGAATAAAGAAACTGCACGACGGTAACGACGTCATATGGAACACTGAGAATAGGAATTTTCAGATCAAAGTTCCGACGCTTTTACGGTCGTGCTATTAATTGCTCGACCACTGACGATGCCGAAGCCTATAAAAAAAATTCCCAAAAGCCCAAATAAAAAACTCTGTTGGAATTTTCAAAAAGTCGATTGAATTTTGTGGGTTTAAGAAAGGAAAAAAATACCGGGATTCTAGAGTAAGCCGGGATACTCAAGCCACCAAAGGTTATGGTTTAGACGTCGGGTTTCGACAATTCTTTGGTGTTAGGTTTTAGTTGATTTTGTAATTTGCTAATTCTGTGAATAAAAGGACTTAATTTGTTAGAGTATCAAAGTTCAAGGAGTAATATGCAATTTGTTTAAAAGTTAGTTAAATAGGTCTAGGGTTTCGAGTTTCGAACAAAGAGGAAAATAGTGCGGATTTTCGCTAAACTATCGCCAATGGTTGGCTCGAGCTGCAAAAACAAAAACTGCTTCGTTAGACTGTCGCCCCTCCTTCACTCGAGCGAAGCACTATCGCTCATCTCGGCGGCTCATCGCTTATCTCGGCGGCTCTTCGCTTTAGCGTCAACTTTATACGAAAAATTTTATTTTCACGTTTTAAATGTTTTTTTCTCGACCCATTGATTTCTTGACCTATCTATATATACCAGAACACGTACATAACGTTTTTTTCTAAAGGTTGATGACTGAGAGAGCTTCATCATTGAGAAATCTATTCATTCCATCATTCAACATTCATCTTGTGTGAGTGTTTTGGTCAGAAAAACATTAGATTCGATATCCAAACACCCAAAGCCAAACTTCCTGCATATCTGTTAGAGGTGCTAAAGATAGAGGAAGGCGACTGAAATTCCAGTCTGTGAAGAAAGGGTTGTTCTTCGTGATCCACGGGAGATAGACGAATTCACAAGGTTTGGAGTGCTGCAGGGTTGCAGATTCCATGTAGAGTTTTGGCAACAGCAGCTGAGGATTGATGCAGGAGAGCACGGGATCTACGAAAAGTTGTGAATAGTGTAGTCGAGTGATCAGATAGTACGGGTCGTCTAGTTTGGTAAACTGTAACTTGTTAAATTCATTTATAGTGGATTGACTGGCAAAGTGCCCAGAGTTTTTCTCAGTTGGCTTTCTCCGTGATCATTCTGGTGTTGATTACTGCTTTCATTATATTGATTGATTATACAATTAAAGTAATTAAATTTAGGACAAATTGACTTAAATAATTAATCATCTAGAAAAGAATTAAAAAATGACTTGTTGCTATTTAATTCGTAGAAACATTTTAATTTGGCATTAAATATGTATTCACCCCCCCCCCCTAGGTATTGTTAGGGTCGAATTGCGTAACTTTCATTTGACAACCATGAAATCATTGCCGTCGAACGATGAATTTTCAAGAAATTGATTCTGCAATTGAACTATGATAATGGGACTTTGCAAATGTAAACTTTTTTCACCTTCATTCCACTGCCATCTCCTCCATTTTCGCTTTCATTCCCATTACCCAACAAAATTTTTTTCCCCAAATCTGGGAAATCGTACAAGTTACGATGGTGCAACTAGCTTTCCCTTGAAGTGCAGCATAGGACTTTCACACCTGGTGCAAATAGCTTTCCCCTGTAGTGGTGGTGATGGTTTTGGGATGAGAGTAGGGTAGGGTGAGGTGGGGTTGTGTGGCTTGGAAGGAAAAGAAGAAGTTGGCCTTTAATTTTAATTATTTGATTTTAGTTATTTTATTATAGAAAACGTAAAGTTACTATTTCACATTTTAAAATTAGTCAAAATTATTGACAATGTCAATCATCTAGTCAAATAATGGTCAAACTAATAGAAATCCTCCATTTGGATCCCATATGCTAATTTTTTTAAAGGTTTGGTACCATGAATGGCACAAATAAAATATTTAGATAAAGTCTGCTACTAAATAAAAGATTTGGTACCGCTACTGTAATTATCCCTTGAATTTATTCATTTAAACACTATACCCTTGTTTGGTGCAAATTGAAAATCAAATTTTTATTAGATTTTGATAAAAGTTAATAAAATGTATGATTTAAATGTTGCAAGTCCCATAAAATGTAGTTAAAATTAATTGTTGACTTTAATTTAAATTTAAATACGTACCAAATAGGGTCTATATATCTTCGCACTTATATATCTATATATATATATATATATATATATATATATATATATATATATATATATATATATATATATATATATATACACACACACACACACACACACACACACACACACACACACATACTAGGTGCAAGCAACGTGCAATGCACGTTTGTCTAGTTTATATTTAATAGTTTTGTTTAATAATTAATTTGTTATTAATAAAGATGTAATTTTTTTGGTTAATTAAATAATTAATGATGTAATGTTTATGTAATTGTTAAATAATTAGATGTGTGATTTTGATGTTGTGATGTAAGTTGGTGAGATCGAAGAAAATAAGCAAAAGTTGACAAATTTGGAGAAATTGCTAAATTGTAAGGGATCCAAAGTTCGGGGACTAAAATGTAAATACTTAAAAGTTGTGTCGAACCTCACGATGAAAATTTGAGAGTGCTCGAAGTCAATTGGATAAAGGAAGACGTCAATGGAATCAAATTTAGTCAAAAGATTATCACAAATCAATTTCCAGCCGAAAAGTTATGCTTCGATGTTTTAGTCTCATATTGAGACCTATTTTTGACATAAAAAGTGATCGAATTGGAGAATGATATCTGAATCAAAGTTGTATTCAGATGAGTTAAGCTTTCCAATGCATTTTGAATCGCCTCAATCGGATATCGGAATACAAAGTTATGATAAAAATACTGAAAGAATGTGCAACTGCCTATTTAAAACAAGAAATTCCGTTACATAGTCCGTTAAAACAATAAATTCCGTTAGTTTTTCCATTAAAAATAAGAAATTCCGTTACATAGCCACTTTTAATATATAGAAGATATATATAGTCCTCTTGTTTTTTGTTTATGATCAAAGGGTGTAAGCAAAACCAGTGGAACAAAACTGAAGTCTCCTTTTCAAAATAGTCGATTTGCTGCAACATTAATTCGTCAATGATTTAATTTTCTGAACCGTAAGTGATCAAATAAGGAAGATTAATTTTTTATTTGGATTCTCTTAATTAATTTACAAAAATAATTGTGGATAGTGTGATTAGAGGTAAATTCAAGCTGTTGAATGGTGGACGGTTTGAATGAGCAGAATAAAGAAATGATATCACTGGAGTTGAACCTCAATCTATGTAGTAATTAAATAGCATTAAATGATATATTCATTTAAATGCAAAGTTATATGACTCATTTAATTGAGTATATCATATAATTGTCACATAGATTGGGGCTCAATTTCAATGGGGATGAATATCATTATTCTTTCTCGTATTCCTTTATTATGACGGTTTGTTAAAATTATTTTGTTGTTTTCAATAATGATTAATGAGTTTTATTTGCTTGTACGATATTATGAATACCTAAAAGTTTAGCATCGATTTTCTTCATATATTATGAATGCCTAAAAGGAATATAAAAGCATTTAATAAGGATAAATATTAGTCGGTGAACTTAGATTGATAGATTTAATTTGGTTTTATTCTTGTTTATTTAAATAAATTTATACAATGTTAAAAATGTATTATAATTTTTATTTATTTTTTTTTAAAAAAATGCATAGATATATAAAGTTAATGGTGGATGAAAATTGCGGCTCCCTTATATTTTTTGTAAATTGATTCTAGTCGTTCGATCTCACCAAGATTGATCTTGGCCACTCAGATACAAGGCAATCCTAGCCGTGAAATATGAAAAGCCACTAAGAATATTTCAAACGTATGGATTAGATCAAATGTGTTCGTCACATGCAATGCATGCATTTTGAAAGGTGCAAATGACAGTTGCAATTATGAAAGCATCCCTTCATCTAACTATGTGTCATCATCATTAATGAGTAGATTACCTTGAAATTAGCCACAAACAAAACTTTCGAATTGAATTGAATCGAACGTTTCTTCTTAAGTTAAATACTCTAACGGTATCTGATCGAGAATTGATGGATTTGGTTCGATTCTGGGTTCTAAACCAAAAATCAAAAAATTGAATAAAAATCGAATCTCCCTAATTTTTAAATTTTTTTATATTAAATAAGTCAAATTATTTTAATTTTTTTCTAAATAAATTTGTTAGCTAATTAATTGAGCCGAAAACTATCATTTTCCTATTTCATTGCCAACTAATTAATTTAGCTCAAACCAAAATATAATTTTTCTATATCTAATTTTCAACCTTAACCTAAATTAATCAAATTTAAGATGCTATTGAGGGAGATTTACCCATTTTAAATTGATGGAAGATCAATAAATCACAATTTTTGTTTATTAATGGTGTTTTTTCAATTATTTTTTTTAGAGTTTCTTAATGTAACAAGTCAAACAATGAATAATTAATTTAAATGGCTAGTAAGTAATAACAATATTTAAAAATATTTTATTTCTGTAACTTCTAATTTACATTTCATTTTTTATGTAGGCTTGAAGGTTTGAAACAAAGGAATCAACGAGATGAAATCACCAATATTTTAGTATTATTTTTTGCATTTTAGTAATTTGTATACATTGATGAATAAATATTATTATAGAACTTGTTATTTGTATAATTTTAAATTGGACGACATTATTTTGTAAAAACTAAGATTCAAAATGTCATTAGTTGAATTAATGTACTGTTGTTGTAAATATTAAAAAATTTAATTATGGTACAAAACTTGGGAATCGAACTAAACTAAACAAAATCGAACACGTTTGGTTCCATAATTAAATTTGGACTCGACGGTACCACTTACTAAATTTGGATCCGGTCTGGTTCGGTCCTTTTTAAAACCAAATCGGACCATATACAGCCTACTTGAAACTGCAGCATTTAAATCATTGCTGTACACATCCCCACAAGTTCACCACTTAACATGAATAGTTAAGGTCGAATTTCAAGAAATATTAGAGAAATTACGTCATTAAAGCAAAATTAATTAAGCATCTTATTGATGTCATCATTATAAGAAGATAAGGTAAGAGTTCATTAAAAAAAATTTAGGCTCTCACACATTACAATGAATTAGCAACGCCCATATCGTAAAATAAAATTCAGAAAGTAAAAAAAAAAAAAAAAAAAAAACCATTTCTGGCTCGCCCAACGTGGAAACCTGAATACAAGTCTTGAAGCTAAATACTCTTATCTTGAGCTCGATTGTGCGAACCTAGCCCCTTATTAACGAGCATTTCTAGGTTAGTCAAAATTAAGATCATGTGCGAACATATGTCATTGTTAGAGAGCATTTCTAATACGAAATCGTGATGATTATGAGTGAGTGGGCGAGCTCATATAATTAAAAAAGTATAAACACTCCTATTTGTTTCCATGGGCTATTCAATATCAACAAAGCAGAAAGCATGCATGAATAAGAATGTTAAATCTATTGAAAGTAACACCACAACTAACGAGTGGAGGACACGTGGCTTGGTAAATAAAAAATGAAAAGCTAACATAGTTAAAAATTCACTAATCAATGATTGTCACGTGTCGCTAAGAAAAAATGACTAAATTACCCTCTTTAATTTATCAGATATCTATAAATAGTCATGGACTCCAAACAAATGAGAGAAAAAATTGAATACACCCTCCTTTCAACACAATCAATTCCCCTCAACTCTTGTTTTAAGTAGATTTCATCGAGTTATGGAGTGAAAATTATAATCGGGTGAAAAAAATTTGTTAATTTCGATTTTGATGTTAACACTTTACATATCATCATTTATAAGCATAATTACAATATATATATATATATATATATATATATATATATATATATATATATCGGGGAGAGATTACAAGATTCTTCCATTATTCAAAAAATTTCTGATTTTCAAAAATAAATTGAAAAAGAAATATGTTCTACTATACCAAATGCATTTTGGGATAGAAAGAAACATATTGTTTCCCTTCCATATACTCCAGATTTTCAAGAATCCAATATTCCAACAAAATCTCGTCCTATTCAAATGAACAAAGAATTGCTTGATCACTGTATGATTGAAATACAGGATCTTCTCAATAAAAAGCTTATCAGACCAAGCAAGTCACCTTGGAGCTGTTCTGCTTTTTATGTCAATAATTCTGCGGAAATTGAACGAGGAGTTCCTCGACTCGTTATCAATTATAAACCTCTCAATTCATCTCTTCAATGGATTCGTTATCCAATTCCTCAGAAGAAAGATCTTCTGAATCGATTATTCAAAGCCGTTATCTTCTCCAAATTTGATTTAAAGTCAGGTTTTTGGCAAATTCAAATCAAAGAAGAAGATAAGTACAAAACTGCTTTCAATGTTCCTTTCGGTCAATATGAATGGAATGTCATGCCTTACGGTCTCAAAAACGCTCCTTCTGAATTTCAAAAAATCATGAATGATATTTTCAATCATTTTCAAGATTTTATCATTACTTACATTGATGATGTTTTAATCTTCTCTGACAGTATTGAAAAACATTTCAAACATTTGTATACATTTATTCATGTCATTAAACAAAATGGTTTAGCTGTTTCAGCTAAGAAAATTGTTTTGTGCCAAACAAAGATAAGGTTCATTGGTCATAATATTCAATTAGGAACACTTACACCAATTCAAAGAAGTCTAGATTTCACTTGCAAATTTCCTGATGAAATTTTAGACAAAAATAGTTTTCAAAGATTTCTTGGATGTGTCAATTACGTAGGAGATTTTGTCAAGGAGATAAGAATCCTATGTGCCCCTTTATTCAAAAGACTGAAAAAGCATCCTGACCCATGGAGTCACGAGTGTACCCTTGCTGTCCAAAATGTCAAAAAGGCTATCAAAAGCATTCCTTGCCTTTCAATCCTTGATCCAAGCGCCTCCATTATTGTCGAGACAGATGCGTCAGACATAGGGTATGGTGGGGTCCTCAAACAGGTGTCTTCCCAATCAAGCCAAGAACAATTGGTCAGATTTCACTCAGGAGTCTGGTCAGGTCCTCAAAAGAATTACTCCACTATCAAAAAAGAGATTTTAGCCATCGTGCTAGTCATTTCAAAATTTCAAGATGATTTGATCAATAAAAATTTTATTCTCAAAACAGACTGTAAAGCATCAAAAGACGTTTTACAAAAAGATGTGAAAAATCTTGTTTCAAAACAAATCTTTGCAAGATGGCAAGTAATTTTGTCTTGTTTTGATTTTCAAATATTATATATACAAGAATCCTCAAACTTTCTTACAGATTTCCTTACAAGAGAATTTCTTCAGAAAGAGAGAGAGAGTGAGAAAAAATGAGTTCTTTTGTGACTGTCAAGCAGAAGAACAAAAAGAAGGCTTCAAACACCCCTCAAAATCCTCCGCCTTCAATAGATGATTTTCTTTCTCAAGGATCATCATCTCAAAATTCTCAAAAAACAACCCTCGCTTCAAAAATTCCTACTCATCCAGCACAAAGAAAAACTCAAACACCTTCAAATTTCAGACAAGCTCTTCAAACAGGAACTGGAAAACTTTCAGAAATCAACCCATCTCAAAGAACCTTTTCATATTTTACAAAAAATCAATATTTATCTGTTTGTGAAATGGAAACTTCATGGATTCATCGTTACACAGGTTTCGATGAATGTCTTCAAGATCTCTTTCCAGAGAATTTTCAAATTTTCCCCACAAACATCAAAAAGTCTCGTGAGTATTATGAAACGATCCTTGTCAAAACCGGATCAGCCATTATCACTCACACTCAAAATGCTCAAAACAAACAACACACTGATTTTTCAAAAATTTCAATTCAAAGGGTTTGGTCTTACGAAGACTGGGGGACTGACCCATGGAATGAGAAGCGAATGAATCTTCCCAAAAAGACTTCAATCGAATCTCATTTCAATTACTTTGATTATATCAATGCGTGGTCTAATGTTTTCTACTTTAGGCCTATAACGCACTCCTGGTTTATTCTTTTTAACCAGAACAGTTCAAACAATTTTCCAAAATGGTTTGAAACATGGTTCGAATATTTTGGACTTGAAGAGACAATTTTACCTAGTCTTACTCTTCAAGGATTCGAATACTTCAAAAAAGAGGCAAAAACCTTTTTGAAGCCTCAAGAAAATCTTTTGTTTCAATTCGCCCACAACCTCAAAGTTTCATGGATTTTTTGCTGGGATTTTCAATTGATTCAAAATCCAGGCAGTGAATTCAATGTCAAAAGAATTGTCCGACTCTTCAAAATCAAATGGTGGTCAAAATTCCATGAGACAAACTATTGCCCAAAAGTAATTGATTCATGGATTCAAGAACAAAGAAACATTGGACAACCTTCAAAGAAAGAACAAGAAAAATCTGCAGATTTTCTGACAGAAAAATCAAGATTAATTGCTATACTTAATCAATGTAAATCACCAGATGAACTTTCAGCAATCTCGGAGAAAATTACAAATTTAGCAGAAGCAACTTCAAAGAAATCAAAATCAATTACTTCAAGTGACGAATCAGATCATGCCTATGATAATGAAGATGACTGTTATGGGTTTGATATGGATGATCTACTTGATCAAGAAATGAATACCAAATGACTACATGGTCCCAGTTATTTGGATGAACTTTCAAGATACCGTTCTCAAAAGGCCAAAGATTTCATGTTCAATATGTGTTTGCCAGCAAACAAATTATTTCTCCTTCCATTACCGACACTCAAAAATCAATCTGAAATTCAAAAAGCCGGGAATGATGGAGATATCTGGCATCAACTTTCTCAAAAGAATGAAAAGTAGTCAAAAGAGAAATCAAGTATCTACTTTTCTCAAAAGACGATCAAAGTGCTCTCTCAAAAGAAGATAAAGAAAGAAGACAAGTGGAAGACAAAAGTTGTGTACTGTACTTTACTTTATTCTTTTGCTTTTCAAGATTCTTGTTTCAAATTCAATGTAATTTCAAGTCCGAAACCTTTGTATAAGTTTGTGCTCATTCTAAGGTTAGAGGCAGAGCGTGAAAAATAGAGAGTATTTTATTTTTCTGCATCTCAAGTTTGGATCAATATTGTAATACTATTTTCAAATATCAATAAAATTATCTTTTTACTTCAATCTCCTTGTCCTCTTACTATTTCCATCTTCCTGCACTACATCTTCGTGTCCCTGGGCCTCATTTGATATATATATATATATATATATATATATATATATATATATATATATATATATATATATATATATATATATATATATATATATTGTGGACTAAGACCAAAGAGATCCATGCAATGTATAATTACGAACAAATTGTGCAATTTTCTCTTATTGGTCATGGAAGGAAACAATATAGTTTGTAAAAGAAATCAGTCTCTGCATTAATAAATCAAGTTATTTGGATGTTTAACTTATACGTGAATTGCATGGCGGCTTTGGAAAAGGAACTAAACTTGCATGTAGCAGCTAAGGAAGGAGACCTCTATTTTATGTTCTTCATATAATGTATAAGCTTTAGTTATTTCAAACAAATTTCAGTGCGTTTGATTTGTTATTTTCATTACAAAACATTCAAAGGTCGTTTAGTCCGATATTTTTTTAAAATAAAGTTAAATTTATAGCATAAAACTTAAAACGTATTTTTGACCTTTTCAGTGAAACAACAGAAAATATTCAAGATTTGGAAAATAAGCATTAAATAATATCTCAAATTCTAGAAAATAAAAAATTGAAAAAGAAATTCTTAACTTCTAGAAAATAAAAAATAAATAAAACTCTAAAGTTCAAAAAAAATTAAAAATTAAAAACTTTGGAAAATATAAAAATCATGAAAGTAAAAATAGTTCAAACTCATATTAATTATTTAAATAAAAAATTTACAAAACACTGGTAAAAATTTCTTAATTCACGTCATTAAATTTTAGTTTTTATTTTCCATGTTTTGCTAATTTATTTTATTATTTATTTTTATATTACTTTTGTAACAAAAAAAGTATTTTAACACACACACACATATAATGTAATAAAAAATTTTCTCAAATTTTCAAATCAAACTTATTATCTTGTTTTCTGTTTTGAGATTTTCAAGATGACAATTCAAACGCATTGTCAACAATCTTAAAATCGATCTCAAAATAAAAAACTGAAAATGAACTTATAAAACTAAAAATTGAAAACAAAATAAAATAAAATGGGGCATTATTTTTTGGGTTTTGCTAACGTCCACTGTTTGCCCAGGGCCCATGTGGCCATAGACGAATAGCAAAACCCTTACTTTTTACCAACAAGGCTAAAGTACAATTCTGGTCTCCTGCGCGCCGCGCACAGGGCTATCCTGCGCACAGGAGACCAATTTTCCTTTGTGTGTCAGCCTTGGCTGACACACAAAACCTTTTTTTAATTTTTTTTTTTTCATATTTTTATTCCACTTTGTTTTGTCTCAATTTTGCGAGATTATTACGCTAAGTCAAACGAAGTCGAAATATTACATTCTTAATATCATTTCAAAGTTCTCACAACCTAGTTTCTCCCCTCACTAACGGTGTGCGAAACGGCCAACCGTAGCAAAAGTTACCACTCGTTGAAGTAGGTCGTTCCAAAATATATAAACGATTTTTCTTATTTTTTCTCAATTTTGCGGGATTATTACGGTAAGTCAAACGAAGTCGAAATATTGTATTCTTAATACCATTTCAAAGTGCTCACGACCTAGTTTCTCCCCTCACTAACGGCGTGCGAAACGGCCAACCGTAGCAAAAGTTACCACTCGTCGAAGTAGGTCGTTCCAAAATATATAAACGATTTTTCTTATTTTTTCTCAATTTTGAGGGATTATTACGGTAAGACAAACGAAGTCGAAATATTGTATTCTTAATACCATTTCAAAGTACTCACGACCTAATTTCTCCCCTCACTAACGGCGTGCAAAATGGCCAATCGTAGCAAAAGTTACCACTCGTCGAAGTAGGCCGTTCCAAAATATATAAACGATTTTTCTTATTTTTTGAAACGACCTACTTCGACGAGTGGTAACTTTTGCTACGGTTGGCCGTTTCGCCCGTCGTTAGTGAGGGAAGAAACTAGGTCGTGAGCACTTTGAAATGGTATTAAGAATGTAATATTTCGACTTTGTTTGACTTACCGTAATAATCTCGTAAAATTGAGACAAAAAAAAGTGGAATAAAAATATGAAAAAAAAATATAAAAAAAAATTGGTCTCCTGCGCGCAGGATAGCGCTGGGCGCGGCGCGCAGGAGACCAGAATTGGGCTAAAGTAATAATTAATGTAGATTAGATTTTGATTCACACGGGTCCCAACATATGTGAGTGTAGATCAACCAAGGTATCAAACATTTTCTAGCAAAAAAGCTTTACTCTTTAAGATTCGACAACACAATATTGAGTCTGTGAACACAATGAAGATAATAAAAACACAAAAGTCTTAATCAGTCCTTATGCTAGTAGATATAGGAACCACGCGCAATTTCACCAGCTCTCATACGCTCCAAAGAGTGGCTCCATTACTAGTTTGAAGCTACAACAAATGGTAAGTCATGATGGCACAAGGAGACCAATTGAAGAGTATGCAATAATGTGTCAATTTATTTAAAAAAAATCCCCATTATGCTCATCTTATTGTCTTGCACTTGGAAGGGTTTGACGTTATATTTAGTGTTGAATGGAAGAAGAAATTTGGACCAATTGAAATTGATTTCTACAAGATTATGGTGAATTTTGGCGTGGGAGGATAAATTTACCCTTCTTGGCTGGCGTACATAGTTTACTTGTGACAACTCTTGAGGACAAGTGTCATTTTTAAGGATGATTGAGTTGTTACGATAAAATTGCTATTTGATGACTAAATCATTTATGGTTGGAAACTTGGAATAACGAACAAGTCTTGGGTTATCTTATTTTTTGGAGGCATTATCCATTTACATTGTTTAATATTTATCTTATTCCTCGTTTTATGCTTCTAAGGATAGAATTAGTTGTTCTTTTCCTATATATTTTCATTGTGACGTTTGAGTGTAACAAAAATGGGTTCAAATCTTTTGTTTCGTTTGGCACTACAAGTAAAATGACAAAGTAATTCGAACATATTTTGTGTAAACGTAAAAAAGATTGCGGGCCACATTAGATCAATTCTTTTTAGTTGATGCAAAGATGAAATATCAAATACAAATAATTAACTTGTAATTAGTAAGTCACTGCAAATGTTCCCCAACCTTAAAAATGAATGTTGCTAATTTTCGAAAGGTTCTTTTTTTGTGTAAAGCCAATCCGGATTGGATGATGGTTCTTATAACCACATCAAGCCTTCACTTCTTGGGGGTTAGAATGCTAATTTTCAAAAAGTGGAGGACTAAGTTGTCCAAAAGTAAAGGTTAGAGATGAAAGTACAACTGACTCTAAAGTTGAGAACATTTACTAAAATTTGGCTATTTTATTAAAAATTATGTTGTGAAAGAACTGATGCATCAAAAAGTTGTAAAAACTTCAGAAAAAATTGCTCAACAAAGATTTACCTGACAATTTTGATATCGATCTACAACATAACGAGACCAAGCATATTTGCAACTATTTATTTCCCTTAATTAATTTTCTTTAATATCTCCGATTTATTTCTATGTTCGTAACATTTCGCGCTGACACAAATAATTCATACGTTTAAACCTTTTATTTCCGATCAATTGCAACAAAGTGATAAATATTGTGAGCTTGAATCAAGTAAATTTCAATAATATTTCTATATTCATCGTGTCAATATCTTAAATGTACGTGTTGGAGTGAGGTGAACGTAACATGGAGTATGTATGCATAAAATAAATTTATATATGTTTACACAAATTTAAATAATGGCAGTGGCGGACCCACATGGGGTCATGTGGGGGTCAAATGACCCCACAATTTTTATTTATTTATTATTATTAATTTTTTTTTTAGTTTTCCTCTTTGAGTTTTTTTTTTTTTTACCTAAACATTTTGAATTCTCATTTTTGACCCCACAAGAAAAATGGTCTCGGTCCGCCCCTGAATAATGGTGATGTGAAAGAAGCGGGGAGGGGGGCTTAAAAACTCATATATAGTCACCAAAATTTTGCCTTGGTTCAATTTGGTCACATAATTTATTTTGTTCCTAAATTGTCTTCCATTTGTCTCCTTCTGTAATTTTGAGATAAGAAACAAAGTTAGATAACCATTTCGGAATAAAATTAAAGTCGAGTCATTAATTTAAAACACGATTATAAATTTAGTAACCATTTAGGGTTTTCATCCAGAGCTTAACAGAAACCAGAGTTATTATAAGGCCAACCTTGTCAACCCAATAGAGAAAGACGTATATAGCCGATCGCTACAAGCAGACGAGTAAAGAACATGGAGACACTCTCAATCAACAACGTTGACAGAATTTCACAGTTACCAGATTCACTTTGTCACCATGTCTTGTCGTTTCTCTCCGCTGCAGATGCTGGAATGACTGTTTTTCTTTCGAGGAGATGGAGATTCTTATGGTATTCGAGCCCGGTATACAATTTTGATGAGAAATACTTTGTCAATACGATAAGTTATTCGAGCCCGGCGAATTTTTTGATGTTCTTGGAACGGACATTAGCACACCGCCAATGGTATTTCAATCATTTAGGCATCGAAAAATTTAGGATATACATGAGAATGTTTTATGAATTAAATCCTTTGGCCTTGAACTGGGTAGTGTTTGCTTTGAATTGTAACGTGAAAGAATTAGTTATTATTAATGAAGGAATAGACTGTCCCACAATTCCTTCTACATTGTCTGATGCTATCTTCGTTGCAAAATATATTACAAAACTGGAAATTAGCCACCTTTATTTGGAGGAAATTTCAGTTTCTGTGAATCTGCCTTCTCTTCAAGAACTGGTATTACGAGGCACGTTGATAAGTGATTCAACATTGCAAAAGATCATTTTTGGCTGTTCTATAGTTAGAAAAATATGTCTTGAATTATTGCATGGAGGGGAGAAAATTATGATTTCCAAGGAGACACTCGTCGAATTGAATGTTTTTCGGTGCCTTCATGTGGAGTTTTACATCGAATATGCACCAAATCTTAAGTTATTTGCCTACGAGGGAAGAAGAATAGAACGAAATAAAATTGGGATTTCAGCATTGGGAAATTTGAGATCATTGAGTCTAATAGAAGCCCGTGTGATGGATTCTGTGCTGGAAGATCTTGTTCTTGAATATCCACTCCTAGAAGAATTAGTAATAGGATATTGTTCCACCGTTAAGAAGTTGCTCATTTCTTCCCCAAAACTCGAGAGTTTTGTTTTGTTTGGGTGTGAATTATTGGTTGAGGTGAAAATAGACGCTCCAAATCTACTGAAATTAGAGTATCGTGGAGAATTGGTGAATTTTTCATCAGTAATATCATCACCTCTACTCGAGGTTTCAATTCATCTTGAACGTAATAATCATAGTTCATCAACAGATTGGTACCCGAAACTGAAAGATTTGTGCGAAAAATTACAGTATTCGAAAGCGTTGTTGCTGGCCTGTCACGAAGATTTGGACTTGATTGTACCCAAAAAAATGCGAAAGAGGCTCCTTCCTCAACTGCATGCCCTCAGGCATTTGAAGGTCAAAATCACAATTTCATTAGAGAGAAATGGCTGGAAGCTGGAAGAAGGACTGCGCTGGATTTTTCCTTGTCTCAGAACCCTTGACATAGTTAGCTGTTTCCATTGTTTTGAAAATCACTACGAGTATAAAGAGGATATGCTTCAACTTCTTGGTGGAACTGCTGGGCTTTCATTAGAGGAGCATACAGTTCCTTGAAATTAATTAGATGACTTTTTTGTTCATTGAAAAATATATATGATGACTTTGATCCTAAATTACAAGTACTTTCCTTTTTCCGTGTTCTGTGTTCTGTCATACCTTGTTCCCTGTGTTCTGTGAAATATTGAGGTTGCAAAATTCACATGTAATAGGTACACTTTTATATGGACTGTCTCAAGATTCCCTGGAGTACAAAGTCAATACTAAAACCCCACGAAGATAAGTGCCTCCAAACCAACGAGTAATTGACGAACTCCAAAGCCTCTAATTTCGCACAAGTCCAGTCGATTATGCCTTCTTCCAGTTGCTGCCCTTACTCGCTCCAACTAAGAAAACAAACATGGGAAAACTTGTACATACTCTGGTATGTAAAGATTGGATTAAATCGGTGCCTAATGTGGAAAAGAATGGCCCTGAATCCAGGATAGGCTGGATTCAATGAGTAAATGTGGGAAGAATACAAGTTGCTGGACATGCTGGATAGGAATGGCACAGAAATTTAAGTCCGTTTGCACAGTCCATGTCCGTCATGCGGCTATGTTCAAGTCCAAGAGCCTTGGAAAGTAGACAAAATAGTCGAAACCCCAAGGTCAATACATGTTTCGAATATTCAATCTGTACTTCTCTGCAAAATCATATATGGTGAGGTTAGCACATTGAATGGTAGACCATCGAATACGAAGTACTATTTTAGTTGTAACGTGACTTCGAGAAACATAACATTCAATTGAATGAATTGGAGGTGCCTTTTCAGTTGAAGGCAGTCATAGTATACACTTATTCCCTCAATAGAGGATTGATCTAACTTCCTGTATATAACGAGGATTATTTAGTGGTCCTTTTTTGCCTGACAGACACTTGGCGGCATGTGATCACAATAACCTTTTTTCTTATTCGTAATGAATATATACAGCAGTAAGTAGAAGTACTGAGAATAATCTATAAGTGAACTTGTGTGAAGTTGTGATTTTGTCAAAGGACTTGTTGACGCTGGAAAATGTATCCCTCTAAGTCCTTTGACGTCAGTTTTAACGTCGACAAAAGCTTTTAATTCTCAGGCACGATCATATCCAGTGACTTCCATTTCCATTTCTTGAATCTGAAGTAGTTGAGTTTATCAAACAGGTATACACTGTCTATATATTGAGATATATATACTTTTAGCAAGTTTAATGTATTCAAATGAGGCTTCAAGATGATGAAATGCATGTAGCAAGGGATAATCAGCTCTATTAATTAATTATAGAAATAGGTAGTCAAGATTCAAGTGTATTATAGAATATCTCTTTTGCAGCAGCCCTCCATTACTTTTGCAAGACTCCATAAGAGCGAAATTGTGGAAGAAAGAAGCCAAGTGCAAATTGAAGGATAAGGCCGCTCATGTAGGCTGATTGTGAGCTTCACCTGCAGCATCTGTCATCATAACATAATTCCTTTCCCTTTTTTCGGCTTGGCAACTATGATACATTGACACACTTACTATGATGATGTGTCCCTGTCTATATCTGACACATTGTTTCATGTAGAATACCGACATTCCATGACATGGATTCAAAAAGCCACATACCATATTCTAAGGACATTTTAGGTACGTTCCTCGAATAGCATTCATGACATGTTCTAATATAAAATTAAAGATATAATATTTTTAAATTTTGAAGAATATAAATCAAAGTATCACGTGTCACCTTCGTGTCAATGTCAATGCAACATAGCTTGGCGCATCTTTGATTTACACCATAATTTTCGCCTGACATGCCAGAAACAAAGACCCTGTTGTGCCGGGACCATACAATGATGTTTAGAGGCCAGCGGACAAACAGCACAGCCAAGCCAGGCCTTAAGCATGCCAAGTTCCCTAGACCAGAGCAGCGCGACACTTTCCAAATTGCATGTGATCTATGTATAGATCACACTTTTATCCTCGATCCTTTTCTGACAGTCCAAAATCAGCTGCATGCCCATAAATCATTATATACGGTCATGAAAGGTGGTGGTTGGTAGTTGAGAGCGGTTACAGGGTAGCATCGAATAGGTGTGGAGAATAAATGCCACGTTCTTCCTTCTTTTTCACCAAAAATCCGGTCCCTAGGCTACATTGACTGTTGCCAATGTGCAATGGCTAAATGTCACTTGCCAACTGACGTTAGTCAAAATTTCAAATGTTAGATCAAAGCACATTACACATCTCAGCAACTGCTAGTGTGTGGTGCTTCACAAGATCATGCACGGACATTGTACTCCATTGCGCATAAGCATAACAGCCTAATGTCCAAACAAAAGCAGTAAACCCTTACCATCTCAATCTATGATTAATTTTCGAATAATAACTGATTTTTTTCAAAATATCCAAAAGGAAGCACACCTTAGTGAAGAGTTACCAAGAAGAAGATAGCTAAAAATGAAGTAACAGTCTTGATGTGATGCAAAATGGTACAAGACAACAAAAACTCAGGTTTAACAACAAAACTGAACTAGTCGAATCCTCTTAGTTTGTCTTCGTTTTAGGGGCCTTTTTCTTTGGTGATCTCCTTGGCATTGAGTTCTTCATGCCAATGAAAAACAGCAGTGCCCCAAGCAATGCCAGACTCTGGCTGAATTTGACAAATAGTAGAGAAAACTCTTTCTGTTCAGCATCGTAGTTGTAGAAGTCATACAAGATGGGTGCTGCAATTAACTGGTGCAGGAGCTGTGCAGGAGGCAAGAGAGAAGAACTTCGTTACAAAGGTCCATTTAACAAAACAGTGAAGAAAGAAAACTGGGACTAACGACATGTTAGACTAAACTTTTAAAGAGGAAGATGTTGCAATGAAATGTCAAAAGAACCTTTGACGTGAATTGAAAAAGAGATACTTTTAACTGAACAAAACAAACCCTAAACATACCAGGATGACAGCTCCAAGCGAGCTTCCAAAGATGAACAACAGGCTTCCAAACCCCTTCATTATGATGGCACCCAAAATCAAGTGTTTCATCTGAGATCAAGAAATATTCAAGTTACTGAAATTGTATCTTCCAGGACATGATACAGCAACTAAATTGACTTCCTACGTAAAATTAAGCAAAACTAAGAAAATGATTACTTACTTCAACATATGGCAGCTCTAATCCAGTGTGGGTTTTGACATGCTTTGAGAAAACATTGAACTTTGGCCTTAAAGACTTTGCCGCTGGCCCACCATCAACACCAAATTCATTGAACCTGGCAATGGAAACATACAGATTAAAATGGAAGTACACAAAATGTGCTCAGCATTCCACATGGATGTTATGTCCGAACATAGATCCAGGGGTCCAGATGCAAAAACCTTCTTCGCGTGTCATTTACAAATAAAATAAGAAATCGCCACAAAAGGTAATTCAACTTAAACAAACTCACGAATAGAACAAAATTGAGTGCCCTTGCACAAATTTGCATTAATGCATATATGAAATTAAAATGTGAAAATTTGGTATGATCCAGCAACCTTAAAACATAAGACCAGGAAATAGTGAATATTTACATTATCTCATCCAAATTATTACTTATTAAGACTTCAAGTAATTTTCCATAGTTAATAAATTAATCAACAGTTTACTAGTGCCTAACCAAAAGAAGAATAGATTATTAATAGATTAAGAGCAAGCAATTTAACCCACCAAATGACCTAACCTCCCCACCCCTAAAACAACTCACAGTGCAAGATAATAACAAAGGTCCAAACTGAATATTATCAAGAAGTAATCCAGAAAGGTAAGGAAAAATAACTGCCTAATTTGTTTATCATACTCAACACAAGATTAACAAAATTACAAGTCCCTAAAGATATCAAATAGGAGGCACAGATAATAAATCTGCAGTTAAAATGTAATTTATATAGCTAGTGGAGTCGCATAACTCTTGATAGTTTAGCTGGACTTGAGTAACTCCAAAAATGAATCGAAGGAACATCCTTTTTTTATAAACTAAAAGACATTAAAGAATACAATCCTATGTGAACCATATTACAAAAACTTACAACTTTAAGCACAAAATAAAAATATAGATAACTTTTAAGGAAAATTGCACCACCACAGTTCCTAACCTATACTTAAATGAACATTTGGATCCCATTTAATATTCTGTGGTATTTGGATCTCCAACCTTGAATTTTTGTAACACGTGGGGCTCCAAAGATGATACCTTCCAGATACATGAAGGTTGAATGTAGCCAAAGTGCTCATTTAACTATACTGGAGATTGTCAGTGCAATCTTCTCTAATTTATACCCAGTCTCCTTAACCTATTCATCTAGTTTTATGGTCCGGTAATCATAGTGCATGGTTGAAATATATTCAATTTATTCAGAAGAGGATAAGTCCATATAAAAGTTTAAGTAGAAGAACAACATTGCTTCAATCAAGATCCAAAATAACACAAATCCTATTATGAGTGTGTTTGGTATGGATTTTTGGTGGAAGAATTGATTTTTGAATAATGATATGATGGAAAATGTGTGGTTGAAAAAGAAGAAAAAAGTATTGATGTGATGGAAAATATTATTTTATTAAAGAATGTGTGGTTAAAAATGAGAATTGATTTACTGTAGAAAATGAGAATTTTTACCAAACAGGCTCTATAGTCAGAAATATCAGAAATTCTGATTCCTCTTTACCATGGCACCATTACTGAAATACATGTCAACAGAGTTCGTGCTATCACAATTTTACCCAACACTTCGGTATTGTTGATCAATTAGACTACAAAAAGTAGGTAAAAATTTATAATTACCAAACAAGTAAATGAGCAAAGTGGAAAATTCAACTGAAACCAACAGCTCCTAACAAGCAGCCCCTAATCTTATCACACGAGTATTTTTTTTATTGCGTGAAAAGGAACAATTCAGTTTAATCCATGAAAATCGAATCTAATTCAGTCTTTATAGTTGCGTGCTTCAAAAAAATTCCAAAACTTTTCATAGATCCAATTTTAAACAATAGCACAGTTCAAATTTCACGTGTACTTCACAATAATCCTCAATATTACTGCAAGAAGCAGAAGAGCGATTTCGAAGTTCAAGAAAACCAAATCTAGATTGCAGCCTCAAATTAGATTCAATTTTACACAATAGCACACTTCACATCTCCTACTCAAAAAGTCGACAAATTAAAACTCACATTTACTTCACAGCAATCCACATAAACATCAAAAAGAAAAAGATCCAAGAATTTCCATACATTTAACACGAAAATATACACACCGTAAGCATTAAAAAATAAAAAAACGCAGATCTGAGGGAGAGTGATATTCTTACTCTTGGTAAGCCGAGAGAATGAAGACAGAAACGAAGAGCACTCGACCGAGAAATGATATGAAAGCCATTGTTGTACGGACAAAGCCCCAAATCACTCTCTCTCTCTCTCTCTCTCTCTAAACAGGGTTGGTTTCTCTGTCTAGATTTACGGAATAACAAAAGACAGGAATTCAAATGGGCGAAATAAGCTTTAAAGAGATTATTTTGGGATTTTAAGTACATATTTTCATTTTCTACAGTAAATCAATTCTCATTTTCAATCACACATTCTTCAATAAAATAATATTTTCTATCACATCATTACTTTTTTCTTCTTTTTCAACCACATATTTCCCATCATATCACTATTCAAAAATCAATTTTTCCCCTAAAAATCTTTACCAAACGCACTCTAACTTCAAGTGAATTTTGACTATCACTGCAGTAAAATTTGAGTACGAAGGAACATTTATGAGACTTTAGTTTTTACTTTTGCTTATTTTATTTGTAAAAGAGTTTGCCAAGGAAATTACATTGTGTTTGAGTTTCATTATTTTGAAAGAATGTATTTTGAAATAGTAGATTGATGAAGAATATGTGGCTGAAATAGAAGGAAAAGTTATTGATTTGATAAAAAAATATTATTTTATTGAATAATGTATGGTTGAAAATGAGTAGAAAAATGAAAATGAGAATTTTAATGACTCAAACAAGGGCTTTTTTTTTTTTTTTGATAAAAAAAATTAATTTCAAAAGCACTTTTTGAGGAATTCACGTTGAATCAGCTTCCCCTAAAAACTCTTTTGAGCAATTGAAGAAAATTAATCAAACAGTTTGGATCTTAATGTTTCTTTTAATTTTTCAAAAATCATGTCAAACGATCTTTTCGAAGCTGTGCATTCTCCTTGAACGTAAGATCAAAAGAATACATAAAAAGAATAAAATTTTAATATGAAGTGAATTTGACGTTCAGAAATGTATTTTACTCAATTTGGATATAATTTATAAATTCGATCAAAGTTAAGCCCCCGTTTGACACCCATTATTTTGAAGAATGAATTTTCGAATAGTGATTGATGTAAAGAATGTGTGGTTAAAAAGTAAGAAAAATTTTTGGGTTTATGTATAATATTATTTTATTTGAAGAATGTGTTGTTAGAAATGAGTACTGTAGAAAAATGAGAATGAGAATGAGATAAAAAAATGGGTGTCAAACATGGCTTAAATATTAACACCATGTTTGGTATCAATAAAAATTTGATTAAAATTTAAGTTAAAATCAATAATTAATTTTAACTGTATATTTTATAGAATTCACAATTTTTCAATCACACATTCCATCAACTTTTATTAAAATATATTAAAATTTTAATTATTACGCATTATTATCCGCGTGATTTGAAATGATGTTCAGTAATCAAAATTTTACAGCAGCACTCATCAAGACATTTTTTCGATAAAAAATGTGACGCGCGCGAATATACAATGTGTGGTGTAATCTCTTGTCCGGAACGACACGCGTTAAAACACGTCTAATCAACCAATCTTGATATGCTTACTTGTCAAACACGAAGGCTGTTTAATCAACGCTGTACATGAGAAAGTACAGATAGTATTTCTGGTATTTTAGCTTGTGTTTGTTGTAGATTATATTTTTAGTAAATTTTAATAAAAATTAATGAAATGCTCTATTGAAAAGTTGTTAATTCTATAAAAAATGTGTGATTAAAATTAATTGTTAATTTTGACTTAAAATTTAGAAATTGTTTGAGCCTTTTTTTTTAATTTTATTTTTTCAAAACTTATTTTTAATCACCACATTTTTCATTAAAATAATATTGCACATTTATCGAAAACTTTTTCTTAATTTTTAATCACACATTCTCCAAAAGTCACTTTTCAAACATGCATTTTCTATCAAAATGGGGCTAAAATCAGATTTTAAATTATATCAAACATGGGCTTCTTTCTCTTTTTTTTTTTCCGAAAGAATATTTTTATTTATCATCACACTAAGCGCTCTTTTTATGACCATTATTTTGATGAATGAAGTTTTGAATAGTGATATTTTGGGTTTGCGTGCAAAATATTTATCGTGACAGGAATGTAAAATATATATTTTTCCCTCCTTATTTTATGTGCTCGTATGATTAATCAATACCAAAATGTACTCATTACGTTCATATTTTGATTTGGGTGGAAATTTTATGGGTGTAATTTGGAAGAAATAAACAAATAATGGCAAAAAGGAAAGAAAACAAAGTTTGGGGACTGAAATGTAAATACTCAAAAGTTATGTGAAACGTCACGATGAAAATTTGAGTGTGTTATGAGTCAATTGGATCAAAGAAGATATCAAATGGATGAAATATCGTCAAAGTATGATCACACATTAATTTCCAATCGAAAAAGTTATGCATCGATTTTTAGCCTCATATTGAGACCCATTTTTGACAAGGCAAACAATCGAATTGGAAGATGATATCTGAAACAAAGTTGTAGCCCTTTGCGTTAACTTTCCAACGCATCTTGAATCGCCTCAATCGAATATCGGGAGAGAAAGATATGGTCAAAATACTAAAAGTTTTCCGTTGAAAATTATTTAAAGTCATGCGGCTGCATAGATTAAATTCCATGCGATCGCAAATGGTATTTCAGGGAATTTCAGAGTCCATTTTCAATGTTCTACGCAGCCGCATAGTTCATTCCCTACATGAAAATTCTGGTTTCCGAATTTAAGTCAACTATCTATGAAAACAACTATAAATACATATTTTTTAACCCTAAAACGAAAGAAGAACGTACAGAACGACTCAAAACTTTATTCTTCATTATTTTGCTCATAGATTCATGGATTGTAACTAAACTTTTACATTTTGTCGAAAGAGATTGAAACCTCGAAACCACATATTGTGATATCTAAATGGTTTTTTTTAGTTTAATTCATGTTTTTGAGTATTGAATATTCTTTTACACTTATTTCCACGATTGTTATATTTAATTTCTAGGAGGATTACTAATTTGTTATTCGTTACAATCTACCGCTAAGTTTAATATCAAATCATTAATTGTTTGATTTCTTTAACTTGTGAAACAACTAGTCTTTAATAATTTACTGTTTTGATGATTGTTAAATTTTAGAAAGAATGTTTAAATAGATTGAATGCAACCGCTGATATTTGTGTTATCTAGTTCATCTAATTTCTCTATTGTGTAAAACTGTTATTAAATTGAATGTTAAGCGCTGGTCTTAGATTATTTAATAATTAGGGTTAGTTAGAACACTGGTTTCTATCTAACTAAAATTAAGGAGAAATAAGAATTCAGCACAACGGTGAATATTCAAATTATGAGTTGATTTATACGTGTATTGATGATCAATTGTAAAGTCTCGACGGTGGATATTGACTTAGACCAAGGTTAGTCTTTTGATTGTTTTCGTTAAATTAATTTTGATTGTTATTAATTGCGTTATTTATAATTATTTGCATACAAAAACCCCCAACAATCATTGTACGAAACATAATATATTGAATTAAATACTCTTCGTGGGATCGACTCTTACTTCCACTATTACAATAGTTTTAGAGGTTAAAGTATTACTTTTAAGTGCATGCGACAGCACACACTATATCCCTTGTTCGACAATCATATTTTTGAAAAATATTTTTTTAAATAATGACTTTTAGGAGAATGTCTGTTAAAAAGTATGAAAAAATTTGAGTTTACGTCCAGAAAATTTTATTATGTAATATGTGGTTAAAAATGAGTATATAGAAAAAAAAGTTCGAAAAGTATGATTGTCAAACATTGGCTTAATTCTTTAAATGCATAGTTAAAAATGAGTATGAAAATTAAGAAATTTTGAAATAATGGATGTCAAGCGGACGTCCCTATTTTTTAAAATCTTATTTCTTATTAGTAATTAACACATAATATCTTGTGACGGTTTATGTCTACTTCTATTGCCGTACTTTGCAAAGGGGAGCAAATGGTTAGTCGAACATTTTTAATTGTTATTTTTTCCTAATTCAAAAAATTAAGGGGCATATAATTCTTTTTAGACGGGGATAGATTTTTTGGACAGAATTTATTATCATAAACGAAGATGTTATATTAATAAAAGATTCATAAAATAAACATCTTTGAAAAAAGTTTGTAACATAAGTACAACAATACATAAAGATTAAAAACTTTAAAAACATCATTGTGGTTAAGGCATTGAAATCGCGTATTTTGTAACGATCCAAGTCTCTATATTCAAGCCATTAGCTTGCGTACTATCCGTTTTGGGTGGGCATATGCCCACTTATTTCTCACGGTTTCCTATCGCGTCCCCTAAGATTCGAACACAAGACCTACATCATATAGGAGACTTAAGTTGAAACTTGATACCAATTTGGCTGTAATTCAAAGGACGTGGCAACCTAACACCAAAATAGAAAATGGAATAAATTTCTTGGTTTTTTTTGGTTTGAAAGAAATTAATATTGATACATACATTTTTTATGTAGTGTTTTCATTCAACTACTAATGTTCAATGTTCAAGAAAAATGTAAATCATCCAAATAGTATGTACTGACTCGATTAGTTGCTAGTTACTTTTTAAGTTCTATTTGAAATTTACCCCCAAATAAAAATTGTAAATGAAATTTACGCAATCGAGAGTGTTCTCAACCTGTGAAGAGAAGTAAATTAGTACATGTTTAGCAAAGTTTAAATCATAATTTAAATAAACTCAATATATTTTTTATTCATATTTTTTGTAAAATTCATAAGTACTATTCATTTATTAATCAAATTCCATATAATTATAATCACTTAAGTTTTAATTTAAGCACTTCCAAACATGTCTGATTGTAAAAAAGAGCAAGTTGATCCCGATCAATCTCAACCATAGAATTCTTCAATTTTTTGTTAAATTTTCACGTTCTCCTTGTATGTTATTAAGCTTTATGTTATATTATTTTTCATACTCATATTTAACCACTTATTTATACAATAAAATATTCTATATGTAAATTCAAATTTTTTTCCTACTTTTAACCGTACATTCTCCAAAAAATACTATTCAAAATATTATTTTTGAAAATTAAAGATCACCAAACAGGGGCATAATAAAAGGTTGAGGGTCAACTCACTACTCTTAATAATAAGTTTGAGACTAATGTTGCAATTTCTCCAAATAAAAATGTTAGAGCCATTGAAGGGATTAGTGTTGTCGATTTCATCATATGTGAGTACACAGATCGTAATAAGTAATAAAATGAATATAAGAATTTGAATTATCATTCCCACAAAAGGTAATATCTAACTGTTGTTTCAACTATTTTTAACTTCAATTTGATTGAAAACAAATAAATGTGGTTTTTATTTTTATCCAAAACATTAAATTTAAAAGTGAAATTTATATGATGGTTTAAGTGTTAGGATTCATGGATTCACCACAAATATACTCTTAGAGTGTGTTTGGTAGTGATTTTTGGGGGAATAATTGATTTTTGAATAGTGATATGATGGGAAATATGTGGTTGAAAAAGAAGAAAAAAGTATTGATGTGATGGAAAATATTATTTTATTGAAGAATGCGTGGTTGAAAATGAGAATTAATTTACTCTAGAAAATGAGAATCTGTACCAAACATGCCCAATCTTAATTACCAATTTTTATATCAATTTAGTTACGCATTCTGGTCCATTTCTTCTAAATCAATTGATTCACCTCTCTCAAATTCAAACCAATTTTACCCAATTAAGTTAGCACACCATATCTCTACGAGAATCCAAATAAGCATTAATGAAGGGCATTCGATCACCAAAGAATTCATTTAACCACCTCGACAACCATAAAATTGTATCTCTACCTTTTTATCCAAATTTCAAGTTTTTACTACATGGTATAAATAAATAAATAAATAACTCACCTCTCGACATAATTATAGCTCGCAAGTCAATAAATTAGTTACCAATTAATCCAGAGCATTAAGAATAAAAGCAAAAACAATTCACAATACCAATTTAAGATTAAAATTTTTTAATTAAAATTAAATTTCAAAATAAGTTAAAATAGTTCATCCTAACTAATGAACTAGTTACACATCATGAGAGAAGAATAAAACGAGAAAGAGTTATAGTACATTATTGAATTTAAAGGAAAAAAGGGAAAAAAAATATGAAGATATTGCACCAAGATTCTGCTTTTTTCTTGTCAAAATCTTGAAACCCTATTTTCTTGATTGATTTTTCTTGATTTTCCCCCCTAATTTTGAACTCTATTTTCTAGTAATGGATATGACTTTTGTGTCCCAAAAGGCTCTTTAGCTTGTATAATATGTGTATAATGTATTCTCGCAAGCCTCCTTTAATTATAGGATGAAAGTATGTATAGCGGTGGCAACGAGCCGAGTCGAGCCCAAGCCGGGAAAAAAAAGCTCGGGCCGAGCCCGAACTTTTTTGGACCGAGCTTTTTTCAACCCGAGCCGAGTCGAGTCGGGCCCGGCCAAAAAAAATGAGGCTCGGCCCGAGCTTTTGGCCCGAGCCTTACCGGGCCGAGCCGGCTCGGATTTTTTGGGTTTTTTTTTTCTTTCTTTCTTTAGCTGCTATCCTGCAAAGGCAGCTTCCTGCCGCCTGCAGCGGCAGGTAGCTTGCCTGCAGCAGCAGCAGCAAGCAGCAACTTGCACAAGGAAGGAAGGTAGCCTGCCTTCAAAAAAAAAAAATTTTTTTTTTTTTTAATGGAGGCTCGCCCGGGCTCGGCTTGAGCCTGGGCTTTTTCCGAGCCCAGTCGGGGCCGTCCGAACCTCCGAGCTTTTTTGCCACCGCTAAGTATGTATTTGTAGACCCAAGAATGAGGTAAAAATCGTGGTCAAATCGCATTCTAAATCCTGATCAAATAGGAAAACGAGATATTTATAGCTTAAGTCCTTGAATTTTGCATGTTATTGAATTAGGTCCCCAAATTCATCTATTATTCAACCAACGTCCTTCCTTAATTGCAATATTACTATTCACCTTAAAATCTTTTTAGTTTGTTCATTGTCATTCCAAAATTCTAAAAATATTGATCCAATAAGTTTGTAATTAAGTCTCCAAACTTTCCAAATCTCAAATTTACCTCCCGAAACTTATGATTTTCCATCGTTACTACTTTGAGCTGATTGATTGCAACTCGAATGATCTTCAATTACTCAAAATCAACTTTAATTAAACTCCAAATGACCCTTCTCACACCAATAGCATGCAAGTTGATATTTTTCATGTAATTAAATAAGAATAGAAGCTCGAATAAGTGTATAAAATATACTTATCAAATAGTTTTGCTTTAAGCATACTAATGAATCTAGTCAACCTCATCTTTATTTGAAATTATCAAAAGCGAACACAAATTTTAAGTTTCTTTTTCTATTTTTGCAAACGATAAACTAAATTTTCTTCATAATAAATTTGAAGAGTCAACTGCGTAATTTTTTTTTAATTTTTTTTCGTTACTCTATTTTGTGGGGTTCTGCATTTAGGAACTAACTCTTAATTGACTCTTAAAGAATTTATTTTATTTAAGATCGGCTACATCTATATTAATAGACCACTGATGACACACTTCGTTTGGCAATGTGTTTCACATTCGAAACTCTTATCATTTTCTACAAAATATACATAAATAACGGAAAATTTTGAATTCCTAAGGCCCTGTTCTCTTTGTCGTTTTCCAACCATTTTCTGTTTTTAATTTCTCAAAACAACGAAAACGCGTTCTCTATCTTATTTTCGAAAACACATTTTGGAAAATGGAAAAAAATTTATAAATGAAAACGGAAAATGGCTAAAACGTCGTTTTGTAAAATGGTAACACAAAATAGGCTAAAAATAGAAAACACGCGAAACGGTCACTCTCACTCTCACTCTCACGGTCTCACCCTCAGCCCTTCTCTCTCTCTCTCTGAACTCTCTCTTTCTCACCGACCGTCACTGGGCATCGACCAACGGCGGCGAAATCCGGTGCAAATCGATTGCTGAAACGACTGGAGGAAGGGTGGACGACTGGATCTTCGAAATTGGGGGAATTTTGTTCCAGTGAAGCCGAATCAAGAATTCGAAATCGGGGGCTGCAACGACGGGTTTCTTGCCGAATCAAGAATTTGCTGAGCTAAATCAAGGTTTGTTTCTTTGCCTGTAAGATTCATCTCTAGTTATTCGCGTTGGGTTCGATTTCCCGTTTGTTTGTTTACGTGATTGGTGCGAAAATTGAGGCGGGTAGCTACATAGTTGGGGCGGTGGCTGGTGCTGGAGGTGGGGGCAGTCTCTGGGACGAATGAGGTGGGGGTGGAGCTGGTGGTGGAGGTGGATAAGTGGACCTAGTGCTGGAGGTGGATAGGGTGGAGCTGGCGTTGGCGCTGGAGGTGGTGGAGCTGGAGCTGGCGCTGAGGTGGTGGAGCTGGCGCTGGAGGTGGTGGAGCTGGTGCTGGAGGTGGGGGCAGTCGCTTGTGCTGGAGCTGGAGGTTGGGGCGGTGGGTAGTTATGGCTCCAAAGACTTACCCCGGCTCGTTTGCCTCCTGTGAATAGGGTCGTTCGAAGGTGGTGAGTCTGTTGTAATGGTTGGAGGTGAACTTCAACCAAAACCAATCAAATTCAACTCAAATCAACACAATAATTTAAGATAACAAACTTGGATTCAATAACCGAACTACAATTTCATTGTTTGAACGGGAATTACACAAAACAACGAGGTAAACATAAAAGACAGGTTCATAAATGACAGAGCTAAATAAGAGAGGCAGATTAAGAGAAGAGAGGGAATTCCCGACCTTGAAGAAGGAAATAGAGATAGAGAAAGAGAGTAAGATAAGAGAGAGGAGAGGAGAATAAGAGGAAGAACATCAGTTTTTGGACTGAATGAAGAACATTGACTTGCCAAATTTCATTTCTCGCCTCTAACGTGCACTTCATCATCCTAGTAAACTGTTGAAGCAATTCATCATTTTCCTTGCCATTTGCAAGGATTTGTCCATTCTCTAGTAAACTCTTTATTTTAAAAATGAGACTCGGGACAATTTGTCGTACAAACTATAACCGACTAGGTTCATTGATTGGCCTCTGTTTGGGAAAAATTTCTAAACGATTTATCGATAGCTCAATTGGAATGCGCGGTTGAAAATAAAATTTATTTATCTGTAAATTATTTATAAATTTTGTTGATGGAGGGCAAACTTTTTGAGTTTAATTTTTGCTTTTTGATTAATTTTATGAAAAGATAAGAATAAAAAAGGTTCTTCTCTACCCACGAAGTCCGATCCACATATATACCCCAAAGACCAATTGCATATGATGACAACTCATATCTTCGTTCTTAGGTCCGCAAAAAAAGAAATTCCACTAACATTATAATCAATTTACTTTGTCTTCTTGCTAACATATTCTTAAAGCATTGATACCTACGTTATCTTTTGATAGTAGGTTTCTAGTATTCTTTCACCAAACTTTTATCTAGTGACTTGTGTCAATCTTGTAGCATGCATCACTATTAGGGTCAAAACATTTGGGCATTTACAATAAAAAGTAGATTCTACAAAGATATACTGTGAGATCGATAAGACTTTAAAGACGACCATAAATTAAAAAATGAAGAAAACTTGTATTTACTTTTCTAACGATAATGTCACTTGAGATTTATATATTTTGTTCATCAACTTTTGATGTGGTGCATTAGATAATGCTTTGTGAATATCTGTGTCACATAAATTGTTTTGGAGTTTGCTTTCATTAGTCATTTGATTAGAGATGTTTGTCTACTAATGGTCCCTCTAATGGACCCCATTTTCCATTATTAATTGCTTATTTGTTGCTTTATAATTCTCATGTGGACCCTACTTACTTGTGTAACAAAATGCTAGATATGTGACTTTCGATTTGAATAGAGGTATCGTTAAAGTCTTTTTTAATCATAAATTACTTTCACATTTTGTATGTAATGAAATGTTATCTACGTTGAATATAGAACATGGGTGGTCACAGAGTTAGGAATAAGGAACCAATGTCATGGTCGGATGAGAATGAACTCGCTTTTATTGAAATTCTGTATGAGAGAGTGAAATCAAACGCATTGCAATGTTCTACGTTCACAAGAGATGAATGGGGCAGAATCAATGACACAATGATTGCTTCAACCAAATTGGATTACGGGATAGATAGATTAAAGGGAAAGTGGAACCGTTTACGTAAGATTCACCGTATGTTCTCCGAACTGTTGGCGCATACATCGGGGTCACATGGGATCCCAACACGAACAAAGTTAACGCTGCAGAGGAAGTTTGGCAACACTTTTATACGGTATATTTATTTATGAAAGCATATTTTCTTTCATCATTTTTTCAGAGTTTCAATTGTGCCCATTTTCTAATGTGACTTCTTCTGTAATGCATTAACCGGTCGGATTACAAGTCGTTCAAAAAGGAAGGTTGTAAACACTATCACACTCGGGGGAGATATTCAATGACTATCGCTATCGAGGATTAGGCAGTGCCTCCACTCAACTTCCAAACACATCAGAGGAAGAAAGACAGCTTGAAGATGACTTCTTGAACAGGGGAGTGCATGTACGTGTGGAGAACGTAGACGAAGTGGATGGGGTTTCTAATATTCGTCGGCGTGAGGAAACTGGTACGTCGGGTGGCAGACGTAAAGAACCGAAGATCAGCAAAACTGATAAACTTGAGGCCTGCATGGCACAGTGGTCATCTACTGTGAGTATGAGGAATGAAGAAACTGAGGTTCGGACACTGTACTTCAAAGAAAAGCTTGCGAAGATTCAAGGAAAATCTCAAAATCAATCGGACAGCGAAGTTGGTACTGATGATAGTTACACAATGGTCACATGCATGGACATTTTAAACAGTATGGAAGGGGTGTCAAATGAGGTTTATATGAAAGCAATAAAGGCTTTTGATAATCACAATTTTCGGGTGTCCTTCGTGAAGATGCCGGCGAGAAAGGAGAAGACCTATCTTGGAACTACTTTGATGTTGAACGTTGTTTTAATTTCGCTACTATCTTGTTGTTTTCATTTGTGATGTGCACTGTTGAACTACTGTATTATTTTCCCAACTCCTAGTTCAGATGTTAAACTACCTTGAAGATATTTGGTTTTCATGTATGAACTTATCGATGTTGTTGTTGATTGCAGAACTGATGTTTGTTTATATGTGAAGTAATGCTGGTTGTTATGAGAATTAATGTGGGTATATTTTGTTCAAGTATGGATGATAATGTGAATGGTGACGATTCCATTGTCGAAGATTCTAGTGATGATGATTTGTTAATGACGATGATTTTGACGTAAATGCCATTGACAATGTGATGATGCTTAATATGATTGATCTTCACAGAGGAACTACCGTTGACAGGATACCTTGTAGGACATCAATGCTTACGGGAAAAATGTACGTTCTCGAAATTCTAAATGGACATCCGGATGTATACCATCGCAATTTTCGTATGCAGAAACATGTGTTCATGAATTTTTGTGATATTTTGAAACACAAAGGGTTGTTGGAAGATGGGAAAAAAGTGAGTGTCGAGGAGGGTGTTGCTATGTTTCTGATGATTGTTGGGCACACTACCCGATATAGTATTATTGGCGATAGGTTTCAGCATTCGAACAACACAATACACAAATGGGTTAAACGAGTGATAAGGGCTGTTTGTGCATTTGGTACAGAGATAATCCAGCCCACAAATCAAGATGTAGTGCATGAACGGATTTTGCAAAAATATCCTTTCTTTAAGGATTGCATAGGCGCAATAGATGGAACACATGTCGCAGCATGGGCACCTGCATCGAGACAAACATCTTTTCGTGGAAGGAAAACAAATGTAACACAAAATGTGATGTTAACATGTGATTTCGATATGAAATTCACATTTGTGTATTCCGGTTGGGAAGACACTGCTAATGATTCGCGAGTATTCGTTGACGCAGTTACAAGAAGATCGAACAACTTTCCAATGCCACGGGGAGGTATATTCTTGCACTACAAATACTTAACACAAATGTATCTATAGTATTACACTACGTTCATTTTTTTTATTTTAATGTAGATCAATTTTACCTTGTTGATTCTGGCTACCCAAACATGCCTGGGTTTCTTGCCCCTTATCGAGGTCAAAGATATCATCTGCGTGACTATGTTGGACGGGGAAGACTACGTGGGAAGGAAGAATTGTTCAACTATCGACACTCCTCGTGTCGTAACATTATTGAACGTTGCATTGGAGTTTTAAATGCAAGATTTCCTATATTGAAATTGATCACCAATTATCCTCTTAGTAGACAAAGACAAATACCTACTGCATGTTGCGCAATACACAACTTTATTCGCCAGGAGCATGCTTTAGATAGATTGTTCGCTGAGTATTCAGAGGAGAATATGGTGTTCGATGATATACCGGAGTCAAGTCAAGCGCAAGAAGCCATACATTTTGATGCTAGTCAAACAGCTCAAATGGGACAAGTTCGAGATCAAATTGCGACACAAATGTGGAATGACTACTCAAGACGTCGTACTTGACGGTGTTGATTTATTTTGTATGTAGTTCAGTATCTGCTTCTGTTGTCATGACAAGTAACTTCTAATTGTATCGATGGAACACTGTTTCATCAAATGTAATTTATGTTCTGTTTTTAATATCTTGAAAAAAAAAATATACGTATTAATTTTTCAAATGTTTAGGTTATTTAGTATTATATTTAATCCCTGTTTGACACCCATTTTCGAGAAATAATGAATTTTGAAATAGTGATTGATGGAAGAATGTGTGGTTAAAAACTAATGAGAATTTTTTGGGTTTCTGTATAGTATTATTTTATTAATAGAATGTGTAGTTGAAATGAAGAAAGAAAAAAAAAATGAGAATGAGAATAAAATTTGTATCAAACGGGGGCTTACATTAAATAATTACAATTTATTGAATAATCAGTTTTTTTCAATAAAATATTACACAAAAAAATTCTCAAAATTTCAAAGTAAACGCGTTTTCCATTTTTCTGTTTTCAGAATGGCAAAAAGAACGCATTTTCAGAAATATCAAAACAGACACTCAAAACACAAAACACAAAACAAATTCAAAACACAAAACACAAAATTGAAACACGAAGAGAACGGCCCCTAACTTTTTTTCATTCTGACACGTACAATATTATAATTGGGGTGCTTTGAGAAGAACTCCATAATGAGTAGTTTAATTAGTTCTGACAAATCTATGTGCTAAAGAATAAAAATATAATTTATAAACTTGTGTTCATGTGAAATTATTGGCCAAAAAATCAATTAAATCATTTCTTAAGGACGTACCTGAGGCCAAGGTAAGCTTTAAGCAGCATTTTCATTTAAGTTACAATAAGTCCCATTTGGCCCACATTGAAATTATAATTCATTTTTCTCTCTCTTTTTATCAACTACATTTTTCAATAAAATAATATTACATGTAAATTCAAAACTTTTTCTTTTCTTTTTTAATCAAACATTCTTTAAAAAAAAAAAAATACTAATCCAAAAATTATAAATTCAAATAATAAGAGCTTGTTTGGTAGAGATTAAAATCGGATTAAAATTGAAAAACTAGTTATTATGATTAATTTTTATTAGACGAGTGAGACCCAATAAATGCTATATTTTCAATTTTAATTGGATTAAAATTCCTATCAAACAAGCCCTAAGGGCTAAACGAGGCATAAAGTATTATGTCAGACAATTCAATTCTGGGAAGTACAGATCTGTTGTCAAAATGCCTTTCTCAAATTATGTTGCCACATGGTTGAATTTAAGGGTGTGTTTGTCATCCTTTAAAGATGAAATTATTTGCTACAATATCATTTTTTCATCACACATTTACACAATAAAATATTCTACACACAAATCAATAATATTTTTTTAAATTTTAACCACACATTCTCCAAAAAATATTATTCGAAACTTTATTCTTTCTCCAATAATGGGAGACAAATAGAGGCTAAATTTAAAAAATAAGTCTTAATGGGGATTAAATAAGAAGTATAATTAAACGAGTAACTTAATTTCGTATTTTATATCTTATTACATAACATCACCTTGACTTGTGCTAAACAACATTATTCTTTTGAGATATTTCTCTCTATAATTGCTTCTTCTTCTTCTCTCCCTTCGTGTTTTGATTTTCTGATTTTATATTTATTTCATTGATGAATATTTGTAGGGTTTTGAGAAATTAAAATTTAAAGATAATGGAATCCAAAAAAATAGCAAAAAATGTTCAAAAACACATACGACATAGTCGATCTCATTTATACAAGTTGCTCATGATTTATCAAAGTCGTCATATTATTGATCAATCATATATTCATTGTTTGGCCCCCATTTTGAAGAATTTATAAATTTTGGATCAGTGATTGATGAGAGAATGAGTGGTTGATAAATAATGAAATGTTTTAGATTTATGTGTAATATTATTTTATTTGAAAAACGTGTGGTTAAAATTAAAAAAGAGAAAAATTTTAAAAATTTTAATGGGGGGCCAAACAAGGGGTAAACAGGGAGGGTGGGATAGAGAGGTGGCATGCATGTCTGTCCACTTGCTACAAATCAAAAAGATCGGATCTTAAAAATATTATTTACCTACATGGATTCACTTGCAGCAAATATGTAATGTAGCCTTTCTAAAGTAATTTTTAAGAAAATGGGTGGGTCATCCATGTGGGTTGACCCAAATCCAAGTAGAATAAAGTGGGTTGGAGGGATTAATTATTCTTTGAATGGTAAATAACTTCCCACCACCCATAACTAACACAATAACTTTCAAAATAAAAATACGTGAAAGTGTGAAGGTTTAAACATGATTTTTAATCTCTTTCTCAACAAGAAAAAACACATGAAATTCGTATACAAAAAATGGTGGAATATTGAAAGGTCAATAATAATATTTTTGGGGGCATTCAATCAATTGGAAAAAGGCATTTGGGTTATGGTTAATGAACTCCTTCAATTTGGTACCGTTTTGGACCAACGAGATCAAGCAAAATAAGGTAAGTGAATCAACACATTTAATCTTGGAAAATTTCACTTCAAGTAAATTCCTACAACCTTGCATGCTTAATAAGGATTTACATTGGTATCACAACATCCTTATGTTGTTTCCTTGTATATTATCTTGTTGTATATGAAGTTAAAACGATGAAATACTTGTATGTCTTTTATGATAAAGCTTGAAGTATCATTAATGCATCACGTAATTTCAATAAAATTCACAAAAAAATTTACAGCATGTTCCCCATATGGTTTAGATTATATCTACAAATTTTCAGAATTTTTAGTTTTATATTTTTGGAGAAAATTAAAATTTTAGTTAAAATTGCAGAAACTTTTTTTTAATGTACTGCTTTATGTTTGTTCATTTTCATGCAGTAAGATTAATATAACTAGAAAGTTCTTCTCAGAAGTTTTTCAACCATGTAAAGAACTCATAATTTGGACTTAAAATGAGAAAGTGAGTATTTCAAAGTTTAGGTCAAATTTCAAGGAAAATGTAAAAAATCTATTTTTTTGTAGAAGATGATTAGTAACTTTTTCTTTCACTCTTTGTCCATTATATTTGTGTGCAAAACACTAGGATGTGTACAATTTTTTTTTTTGACTGCAAAATGAACTCAAAATATGAAAACTAGCGAAATGGTCTTTAAAAAAAATGAATTAAGCTATATTTACAGAAAAATGGTTCACATGGCTATTACAGGGCCCTCACAACAGGCGGGCCCCACATGCTTTTTTTTAAAAAAAAATTAATGCTGGTCCTACCTTGTTTCTTACCTGGCAGGGACTTGTACAGCAAGCAAGATTCAAAAAAAAATTGCCACCTGGAAGGCGGCGCATTCTGTTCGGGATGAGAGTGGGGGGCGCTTCATGCTCCCCCTTGTTTTTCTTTAAAAAAGTCAAAAAGAAAGAAAGTTGACCGGCTAATGAAGGCTTGCGGGCATCCACTGCAATTATGAAAATTGTAGGTTAGTCCTTGTAATATTCTTGATTTTTCTATATAATTAATTAACTTTTAGATAGTTAAAAATATTTTTATATTTAATGATTAAAATAAATTTGTAAAAAACTTGATTAAAATTTTAATTTTTTAAATTAAATCAAGAATATTTATTAAGTGATATTTGCCTAGTGGGTGTTAATTTTTAAGATGCTCTCTGTTTTTAGAAATTGAAAAATACTTTGACAGTATTTAAAATACCACATTTTCTACGTTCGCGAGTGGTGTAGGTCTTGATTAGATTATGTACCAATTGTGACATGTTTTCATTTTTGTGGTTAATCGGATATGATTAATTTATGCACACTTTTAATATCTTTAGAGAGAATATTAAAAAAGCACGATATGCAGAGCGTATTGAAAAGTTATATGCTTATCGAAACTATGAAATGAATTCAAGTAATGCAATATTGTTGTACAAGTAATGCTAATGGATGGTTTCTCTCAGCCACCACCCCACTCCACCTCCACGGCCAAACAACATTCAAAATGTCCAACCTACATTGAGCACGAGCATAATGGGTCTCATATTTGTTATACAACAAAAAAATTCTCAAACTATTTTGGGACTAGCTCAATAAATCCTATGAGTATTTTATGTCTATTTTCTGTGTGGAATCTAAGTAAATCCTTCTTAAGAATTTTTTTTTTAACGAATCATTGATGATAAATTGTTGACTCGGACTACCTATAATAAAAGATTGAGAGTTACAATGCTCTATTTTAAATGTTAAGGACAAACTTGCTGTTTAGAATATATATTGGGGACCAACTGTTCAATTTCCCTACGGTTTGCAAGAATGCTAGAAAAATAATTTGATAGTTGCAAGGCACCATTCTGTCATAAGATATTGATTAATGAAGATGTAATAAATGTAGTCTTTCTTTATTAATGAGTAATGTTACTTGTACTCGCTCACTGTAGCAGTCGCTCTCTATGGCACACACATGACATGTAGTTATTTGATGCATTAATGTGGTAGTTTTTGACCACATTTAATGTATCAAATACACACATGTCATGTGTGTGCCACATAGGGCGACTACTGCAGTGAACGACTGCAATTAGCATTATTCTTTATTAATTCCTTTACTTTTCTTGAGCTAGGATGGTTTAGCAATTTTATTGGACATAATTAATTTTATAATTAAGCAGTAAGATGCATCAAGATACCTTTCAAAAAGGACTAACACGACGGAAACATCTAGACATGTAAACCTATCTACGAGTTTATATGTTTTAGATCTTGTTGGACACAATTTTTTTTTAAAATTATGTTTTTTCACAATCGTTTTCGACTATGTATTTTATGAGACCTAATTTTTCTCCACTTTTCATATTGTTCAACCAATTTTTCCTCAAAAATGATATTGTATAACCATCTCAATGGTTATTTCATTTTTAAAATTCGAGTAGTGTGGCATTTGATCTTTCGATTATCCTTTTTATTTCTTTTTTTACTCATTCAAATCGCAAGCGTTACCAACATGACTTGCATTTTTTTATAGAATAATGTTATTTGCAGTTACTCATTATTGCAGTCGCCCTACATGACATATATGTTTTAGGCGCTGTATTTTCAGTATTTTACTAATGGCATTTGGTGAGGGGAGCTAGCTTACTATTGCTTTTTTAACATCAAGATTGAATTTGCGACTGATTAATGAGCTAACGGGGTAAAAACTAGTGGATTAAAATTTTAATAATTCAATATTTTTACTACTAGGTTGAAACTGACTTGCTTTTGTCAATCTCTCTCCAATCAAACATTTTAGTAATCCAAAGTCAAAGTCTCCTCATTTTAGTTTGCACCATTTTCCTTTGGTGGTCTCTTTGCTTGTGACATTACTGACAGTAAATATATGGAGCCTGTTTGGTAGGGATTTTTGGGAGAAGAATTGATTTTGAATAGTGATATGATGAGAAATGTGTGGTTGAAAAAGAAGAAAAAAGTATTGATGTGATGGAAAATATTATTTTATTGAAGAATGTGTGGTTGAAAATGAGAATTGATTTGAGAATCAGAAACAAACAGGGCCATGATAGAATTCATTTCACCATTAATTAATCAAGACCTGATTATAGAATATCATGGATCTTATTTTCTTACAAAAAAAAAAAAAAAGAAAAGAAAAAGAAGAAAAAATATACACGTCTTATTTGTTATTTGGAATTGTTATGGGTTGACCCATCAAAATCGATAAAATCCACTCGACCCAACCCACCTACTTAAAAAAACTAAAATAAATCAAAATAAATAAAATTACTTTACTGTTCACTCCATCGAAGCAAAAGCAATACAAGCTCTAAACGCCTAAACCTCTCCCTCATTCTCTCTCGCTCAATCTAGCCGCCAAGTCTATTTATCCTCAAATCGCCCATGTCGATCACCATTTTTCAGCCCCCCACACAGATCGTAGGTCATCCATAGCTAGTAGCTGATGATTCTCTTCCAATTTTTAACTGAATTGCATTTGAAGCAGACTCATAATTTTGATTCAACTCTTCAATCTCCTTCAACAATTTTTTTTTCTTTATCTTCATGAAATTTTCGCTATTTACTCCATTATTGAAGATTTTGCTTGAAATTGTTAGATTCCTTATTTGTTTGTATTCCATATTCTTGATTTGTCTGTTTCAATATTGCTTGAAATTGTTAGATTCCTTATTTGTTTGTATTCCATATTCTTGATTTGTCTGTAATTTTTTATTAAATTCGTATTGTATTTTTATGCTGATTCAAAATAATCAAAGTTATAAAGCGGTGTTCACACTATATTTTTCACACTACACTTGGACATAGATGAAGATTCTAGCATGTTATGTCTTTTCCACTTCATCAATGAAATGCATTCAATTTAGGTGGCAACACAAGAAACTGATTAAGATTTGTTTTGAGCCACAAAATATTTTAGCCCTTGTTTAACAATCATTATTTGGACAAAATGGAGTTTTGAATAGTGATTTCGTGGAGAATATGTATTAAAATACGGAAAAATTTTGAATTTATTTGCATAATATTTTATTTTATGAACGTGTGATTGAAAATGAATACGTGAAAAAAAGATTTTGAAATAATGGTTGTCAAATAGGGAGTACTTTTTAGTTCAGCGAAGTCAGAGGTGCAATTTTTCACTTTGCCAAAATTTTTTTAACATTCACCACAATAGCCTTTTGATGTGTAAAAGATAAAACTATCCTTAAAATGTTATATAATTACAAAAATATGGTATAGTTTAAAAGACAAAAATATCATTTTTAAGTCATAAATAATTCCAAACACTTCCCACTTAAAATTTCAAAATCACTCTCTTTATTATCTGTTTACTCCAACACAGATAAAAATTATTTCATTTTTCCTCTATTTCAAACATGAAAACAGATAAATTTATCAAACGTTCAATAAGAAAATATTATTCACCGTCATCAGTGAAATCAATGATTCTATTTACGTATTTTAATTTTCATTTCGATAAAATTAGTACATTATTTTAATCTTTAAATCTTATTTCGACATAAGTATATGAAAATTTTACGATTTTAAATAGATCTATAATCATTTTTAGCAAAAACGAGAAAAAAATTCATTTGTATGTATACTTTCATACAAATTTACTATCATCTATAAAATGGTCAACTAGACATCTGGATGTATCCAGACGTTCCGGTCGTCCGGACCGGATGGATCCGGACAGCCTGATTGCATGGGCACCTTCCTAGTCTGGCACGCCTTGCAGCATTTTTGGGCCATAACTTTCTCTATGATTTTCGATTGAGGTGATTTAAGATGCGTTTAAAAACTAACTCAAATGGCTACAATTTTACTTCAGATACCATCTTCGAATTCGATTATTTTCCATGTCAAAAATTGGTCTCAATATGAGACTGAAAATCAGTGCAAAATTTTTCAGCTTGAAAGTTAATATGTGATAATGTTTTGGCTATATTTCATCCATTTGACTCATTTTTATCCAATTGACCTCCAACACTATTGAATCTTCATCACAAGGTTAGAAACAAGTTTAGAATATTTGTACTTTAATCCATGAACTATCACTTTCCTCAATTTTGGTCATTTTCGTTTTTTCTTCTAATTTCCATCGTATTCGTTCATGTGCAGCCTAAACCAAAATGCAAGTGTATTTAGAATATTTAGGTGCCAATAAATCATGAAAATGTAATTATTAGTAGATGAAAAACGTGATAATTGCACAATTATCACCGCTTATTCTGGCGAATTTCTACCAATTCACCATTTTCACTTCATTTCTTTTTTTTTTTACTTCTTTTTTGAGTCCAATTTTTATGATCACGCACGACTTTATCTAAGGTTCCAAATTACATCATTTTCTCCAATGTATTTAAACTACAAAACAACATGAATACACATATCAAAACGCTCAAAAGTACTCAAGAACAAGCTAAAAACTACGATTTAAAGATATTTGTTTAATGAGTTAATTGCACTAACCAATATATTATTAATTATAATTTGTATGTTGCATAATTATTGTCGTTAAATATTCAATTATAATAAATTGCTTATTTTAATTGTTTATATAATATTTAATTATAATTAGTTTAATATTAAATAAACAATTAAAATATAAAATTTAAATAAACAATTCAAATAAACAATTAAATGAAATAATTTATTTTAAATAAATAATTTGAATCGTGTATTTGAATTGTTTACTTTATATTTAATTGTAAAAGAAGAATTTATAATTAAATTGCTTGTTTATATAATATTTAATTATAATTAATAGAATATTAAATAAACAATTGAATATTTAATATTTTATTATTTATAACTAAATAACATTTTATTTTATTTTATTTTAATTGTTAACCGATTATTTTTTTATTTATTATTTTAATTCTTAATTGAATATTTTATTTATTATTTATAATTAATTTAATTATAATTAATAGAATATAAAATAAACAATTGAATATTTCATATTTTATTATTTAGAACTAAATAGTATTTTTTTTTTATTTTTTGTTTTAGTTGTTAATTGATTATTTCATTATTTCTTATTTTAATTGTCAATTCAATATTTCATTTATTGTGTATATAATATTTAATTATAATTAATAGAATATTAAATAAATAATCGAATATTTAATATTTGATTATTTATAACTAAATAATATTTTATTATTTTAATTGTTAACCGATTATTTAATTATTTCTTATTTCATTTATTGTGCATACAATATTTAATTATAATTAATAGAATATAAAATAATCATAGAATATTTCATATTTTATTATTTATAACTAATTTTTTTTATTTTAATTGTTAATTGATTATTTCATTATTTTAATTTTTAATTCAATATTTCATTTATTGTGTATATAATATTTAATTATAATTAATAGAATATTAAATAAACAATCGAATATTTCATTATTTGATTTATTGTTTATAATTAATAGAATATTAGATAAACAATCGAATATTTCATTTTTTATTATTTACAACTGAATAATATTTTATTATTTTAAATGTTAACTGATTATTTCATTATTTCTTATTTTAATTGTTAATTCAATATTTTTTTATTGTGTATATACTATTTAATTATAATTAATAGATTATTAAATAAACAATCGAATATTTAATATTTTATTATTTATAACTAAATATTATTTTATTATTTATAAACTCTTCTTTCCTGAATTTTTCAAGTTGTTTAACAAAAATAAATTAATTGTGTTATGTACTATTTATATTAATTGTTTATTTAGATTTTATGTTTTAATTGTTAATTGAATATTTCATTATTTATTTAAATTATTTATTCAATATTAATTAATTTATTTAACATTTCATTGTTTTTGTACTTGTTTACTTTAATTGTTAATTATTTATTTCAATTAAATATTAAATAAAGAATTAAACTAATTAATTTAAGATTGAATAAAGAATTAAGATAAAGAATTAAATAAAATATTTATTTAATATTCAAAATTAAATGTTCATTAAGTAGTTAAATGACTAATTTGGGGGGAAAAAAAGGGCCGTCTGCAGTAAACTGGGTGTCTGGGCTTTCCGGGCCCAGATGCCCAGTTTCTGGGCCAGAAGCCTGGGCGTCTGGGCCCAGACTCCCAGAGCCCAGTTCTGGGTAGTATGGGTCGTATGGCCCAGATGGCCTTGACGGGACTTTCATTTCTCTCTTCCAATTTTGGTGAGGGTAGAATGAGATTTTCATTTCCTTGTTCAAAGGCTATTGTGGAAAAGTGGTCGGATCAACATGGTATTTTCCACCATTTCCTCTTTCAAATAGGGGCTTAAATGCATATCCCCAAAATATGGATAACTATAGTTGATATTTATGCAACTTGATGAGGACCACATTATCTTTGGAAATAATTAAGTTTTTGATATGTTACAAGTTGAGTACTGGAAATATCACAAAGTGATTTCCTTCCTTCAGTTTTTGAGGATATCACCTTGCTTCATTTTTCAAAATTTTGCTTCTGTCTTCCGTGATCTGTAAAATGGAAAAATCTTACAAATGAATGCTACCTTGTGTTTTTGTCTCCAACTATTACATAAATCCTGGTTGTTTGTTTGCTTAATGGTGTACTAATGCACGTGAAAAAGTGTGTTGCAGTTCTTTTTCTGTTGGAGAAACTTTACAATATCATAAAGTAAAATGGACATAGGTGCAATATTCCTGATGTCTTAGAGTGTTTTATTAATTGTATAATTGTTTCGGCTTGATTTATATCTTTGCTGGAATGTGTTTGTAGATATGGACATACGGGAAGAAAATGAGTCAGTAGCCCCATCAAATGATTTTCTATCAGGTCTTCCTCCATGTGAATCGTTAACATTAGGTAAGTGAAAATCTAATAGAATGACTTCATATGACTAGGATCAATTTACACTATTAAGTTCAAGGGATGATCCAAATGTTAGGTATAAGTGTAACTATTATGCAGTGGATTATGCTTGTGGTACTAAAAAATGTAGAACAAGTACTGTGGGTAATCATCTGACAAATAATTGTAAGAAGTACCTTGGTAGATTGCAAGATAAGAAGCAGAAAACCTTATCTTTTTGAGAATCGAAAGGAGAATAATAGGCGCAATCTTATAGTTGTTGGTCAGAGTAAGGTAGAGTACATAGTTGTTTATGCTAAGATGGTAGTACTAGATGATGTGGAAGCTCGTGATTTTAGACTTTGTAGTATTGCATGCCCTCAATTTCAAGCTCCATCTCACAGGACTCTCAATAGAGACATTTGCCAGTTATATTTGAATGAAATTTTGAAATTGAGAGATATCTTTACCTTTCACTCTCAAACGGTTTTCCTCACCACTATTTCCTGAACTTCCATTCAGAATGTTAATTACATGTCTCTTACAGCACATTGTTGTTTTTGATTGGATACTTAATAAACGTATTTTGAATGTTATGTTGTTTTGAATCATAAGGGAGAAACTATTGGGAAAATGATTGAGACTTGTTTGTATGATTGGGAAATTGAGAAATTTTTTACAATCACTATTGATAATGCAAGCTCCAATAAGCTATTTTTTATATTGGAAGGAAAGCTGTTGACTGGGGTAAGGATGGGTGTGGAAGATATATGCACTTGAGGTGTTGTGCCCCACTTTATTAATTTGATAGTTTGTAAGGGGGTGACAGACACAACTCTATTGTGAATATTGTTGGAAAAATTGGTTTAAAATAGTTGGTTTGATCAACTTTTGACCAATTATTTTGGTGGGTCCCATTGGTTAGACAAAAGATTTATTTGGTCGAGTGTATTCTACTCCATGAGTAGATTAATATAATGTATTTATTTTCTCAAAACCAATTTAGAACGAATGAGAATTTAAGGCCAAAGGATGACCCTTTAAGTTGAAATAAATTGGGAATTAAAATTGGTGGGAAATTGGAAAATGACAATCTCATATATGAAAACTAGAAGAATAAAAATCACTTTATATTGCTCAAATTTGAGACTTGGAGTTGGGCCCCAAAGAGCACCAATAGTCTTTGAGAGGGAGAGAACTTACATGCTAGTAAGTTGAGCCAAAGCCCTCACACGAGCATCGTCGCCGTCCGTCCGTTCAACAGGCTCGACACGAGTACGAGTCATGGGTCATGGTCTTAGGTTTGAGCTAGGGCTTGGGCCAAGTTGGTACATATTTTTTGATAAAATAATATTTGAATTATATTATTTTATTATTATTTAAAATAATATATTTATTTATATTATTTATTTTTCCCAATTTTTCTATCCACGACACGTGGTTTCTTCTAGAAATGGGCGGTTAACAATTGAACTGCACGTCCAAATGGGTTATGTCTATTTAAGACACAACTTTTCAACTTCTATATAAAGGTTCACATATCCCTGATTTCATTCATTTTAAAATCAATTCTGATTTTTCTCTCTTGCAAATTATATTCCTTCATTAGTGCATTATTCCATATTCTACATTTCAGTCTCGAAAGTTAATTTCGTGCATTTTAGTCCTCCAATTTTAGAGAGAAAAAACCTTAATAGGTTCGTTGGGTCTTGTAATTTAGAGTACTACTATTACAAGTCGAGGTCGTTTTATTTTGGGAGACGAGTACCGAAATACCGTCACACCAATGTGGGGGCATTATCGTCTTAAGGAGAAAGAGTCGAACTCTTGCCTCGACAATTATCATTTTATTTCGTTCATTTTTTCAAGTTGGTATTCTGCCCAAATTATTGCACGGTAATATCATTATTTGCCAGCAATCTTAAGATGATAATGGCAAATAATACTAAATTTGTCGTACCCCCTAGCAATGCTCAGGGGGAGAAATCGAAAAAATTCACAGGAGTGAATTTTAAGAGATGGCAACATAAAATGTTCTTTTTATCTCACAATTGTAAATTTAGGAAAATTCTTGAGTGAAGATGCTCCAATGTTGGGGAAGATGAAATAGATCCTAAAAAAGGAGCATCGTTCGATGCATGGAATCATAGTGACTTCTTGTACATGAACTATATCCTTAATTGTCTTGACAACACACTATACAGTGTATACAGTTCAATCAAGATATCTAAATTACTGTGGGAATCATTGAAAAAGAAGTACAAAATGGAAGATGCCAGATTGAAGAAATTCGTTGTAGGCAAATTCTTGGAATTCAAAATGGTAGATTCTAAAAATAGTAATGAATCAAGTCTAAGAGCTACAAATCATCTTGAACAATATACGTGCAGAAGGTATGGAGCTTTGTGAATCATTTTAGGTCGCTGCGATTACTGAAAAATTACCACAAATGTGGAAAGATTCAAGAACTACCGAAACATAAACGCAAGGAAATGGCACTTGAAGATCAAAGTGTAAGATTAAGAATTGAGGAAGATAATTGAAATTTTGAAAAGAAATCTGGAAAGCTGCAAATAGAGGCTAAAGGCAATTTGGTGTAGCTAAATGCTATCTAGAAAAGGAAGCACTCTGGTAATGGTAAGCAAAAGAGCAAGGCCAAGAAATTGAAAGGAGATTTCTATAACTGCAGCAAGCCTGGTCACATGCAAAGGATTGCCGACAGAAAATGCAAAACAAAAAAGACTAAATACACTTGATCGAGGAAGACAAATTGTCTAACGGTGTGTCTGAACTAATGCTTTCAATGGTTGCATATGAAGCAAACATGGTGGGCAATCCGAGAGAATAGTTCGTAGATACTGGCGGTACTCGTCACCTTTGTGTTGATAAAGAGATGTTTTCATCTTACACTCTTATCAATGGATGACAACTATTCATGGACAACTCAACAACATCAAAAGTTTTTGGTCTAGGTAAAGTGGTGCTGAGATGACATTCGGGAAAGAAGTAACACTTATCGATGTATTGCATGTTCCCGATATTCGCAAAAACTTGGTATCTGGAGCTTTGTTAAGCAAAAATGGGTTTAGGCTAGTATCTGAGTCTGATAAGTTTGTATTCACCCAAAATGGCATATTTGTGGGCAAATGGTACTTAGCCAATGGGCTATTCAAAAAGAATGTAATGCATGTACTTTGTAATTTTGATATTAATAAAAATAAATATTCTATTTACTTGATTGAGTCTTCTAACTTATGGCATGATATGTTATAACATGTTAATGTTAATATTTTACCTAAATTAGTAAGTTTAAATTTATTGTCTTATATTTCATTTGAATCATCGGTGTGAAACGCGTGTAGAGGCTAAATTAGCCAAAACACCGTTTCTTTCAGTTGAAAGGAACTCGAATCCTCTAGAACTGCTTTACAATGATATTTGTGATTTAAAGTTTGTGTAAATTAGAGGAGGTAAAAAATATTTTATTACTTTTATAAATGATTGCACAAGGTATTTTTTTGTCTATTTGCTAAGGAGCAAAGATGAGGCCTTAGAAGCATTTAAACAGTACAAGAATGAGGTTGAAAATCAACTAAGTAAACGAATAAAAGTTGTTTGTAGTGACAGAGGTGGGGAATATGGAGCACTGTTTGAAGATTCTGGGATTATTCATCAAACTCAGCTCTTTATTCACTTCAATCGAACGGTATTGTAAAATACAAAAATCGT